>CM034149.1:940475036-941679626 GCA_019776745.2 Taxus chinensis
AGCATGAGTGCCCTTAGAATGTGGTTTGATCATGGTATTAGAAGAAACACAAGTTTGGAGAATGTCTTAATTTATATCAGCAACATCAAAAGCAAGACAACGGTGCAAGAATGATTAAGGTACAATGCACAGTTGAATATTAATGGATGTCGAAGGTAGCTCCTAGTACTGAGTTACAACCTGTTTTAGTTACTACATGCGCTAAGGTTGTACGTGCATGTGAACCTCCAAAGTATAATATGACTATAACAAATAAAAAAATGATAAATACCAAGTATTTTGATGTTACACATCATAAATAGGTTTACCAAGAGACTATGGATGTCAAAAGGGATCTACAGGGAGAGATTCAAAGTTTGAAGGAGCAGGCACGTGTTATGGATCAAACAAAGAAGGTTGAACTCCCGCAGAAGGATTTAGATGAATTAAAGGAGGTATGTCAAATGTTGTGCCATGAGAAAATCATCATTTTTTTAGGAGAATGGTTGAGAGAAAATGTACCATGCTTTAATTATGACTGTGAGAGGAAGATACTCCATGAAAATCTACCCCCACATAATCATGAATTTGAGAAGGAGATTACACTTAATGTAGTTATATATGGATGGATTCTGAGAATTTTTTTGATAGATACAGGTGTAGAGGTTATTCTACTCATGTTGGATGCATGGAATCACATGGGAAGACAAAAATTTCAGCCTTCTTCGAATGATATGTATATGGAAAACATAATTAGGGTTATGCCTATTGCAGTACTAAAGGATGCATCCATTCCAATTTAGGGAGCCAAGTTTACCAGGGACTTTGAAGTATTAGAGCTTGTTGAAGAGGATAACTTCCTAGCACTACTTGGGAGACCCTGGTGTTATGCTAATAATACATATTTGCAATTTAAAAAGGGGTACATTAGCTTTGAGAACAAGGAAGAGTACATCATTATACCTTTGACAAATGCAAAGTTATTTCCATATGTTGAGCCTTTGAGTGAAGATGACTTGAACATGATATATGCACACACTATCAGAGATCCTGAGGGAACTAAGCCATCTAGGGAAGGAGTGATAGAGTAGGATGATGCTCGGTCAGTTAGTGATACTACAAGTATTGCTTGTGACAGCTAGGTGCATGGAACATATGAAGTATTTTGGTGAGAAATAAAGAACACAATTACTCGCATGATCAAGTCATGCGTGTTTAGGCACTTTGGGTAAAACTAGGTACCTAATTACATTGGTGAGGGTAACCCTGATGTATTTCTACGTGCCATGGAATCCCAGTGGATGGATGCATGAGATAGAAGAAACATGTTGTTCTATACTCTACAAAGGACAACAATGTGCTTGTGGGCTACACATAGAGGAAACTTACTAGAATGGGGGGAAGTGAGAATCACCTTTTCTACTACATTCCTATGGAGAAATGTACCTTCTAAAATATGTGAATTTCATGGGAAGACCATTGCTTCACGTCACTTCCATAATTGTGAAAGACTTTTGATGGAGGGATAGGATGCCTTACCACCATCACTCTAGGTACATATGTTCTACTACACCTTAATTTGTTGCGTGTGTGCATGGTATGTACATGCAAAGTTGATAAGAGAAAAAAATAATTGGCAAGAGATGACCTTAGGTATGATTCATACTTTTTATTATTTTCTACTAATCCTTTAGTCAATGAAGCACTGCAGATTATGAAGCACCTTACATTGGGAGATAACGTGAAGGCCAACGAATTGATTGAAATGTTTAAAGAGATTTATCTTGAGGTGCGCCTTGATCTTGAAAAAATAGAGGAAGAAGAAATAGTCTATTCTTGGGAAGAAAATTAAAAGGGTAAGTTGGTGTATATGATGGTGGATGATGATGACGAGGATAATAACTTGGATGCTAACCACCCTGAAGGTTCCCGTGAGGTAACGAATCCAATAGATGAGAAGGCGTGTGTGTATCATGGCCATATGAAAATAAAGAAGGTTAACATTGGGACAGAAGCAAAGCCTAAGAAGGCCATTATTGGTGATTACTGGTTAGAGAAATAAGTTGTAGTCACAAAATCATGCGCTTTAGATTCTATTTAATCTTAGTATCATACTACTATTTAGAAGGTTCTTGAGTGAAGAAAGTGCTAATCAACCCCCATCTTTTAACCATCGTGTTTTATTTTATTTCATCATTCCTGACCTCTTACACCCACATTTGTGATTATCTGATGTCATTTAGTGTTATTTTATCCTTGATTGGGTTACCCAGGCCAGTACTGCGGTGCCCATGGGAACCCTGGTCCCACCATAAGCAGCCCAAAACTTTTTAAACTTTCGTTCCATCTTTTGGAAACTTTCTAGCCATTTCCACTTCTTATCTTTTTGGTGGTTGGCCATTTTGGGGTTAATTAAGAGAACCCTATAAATATAAAGTTATGAGACCATAATGAGTGACCAAGCACTAGTCACTACTATTATCCATCTAGATTTACATCCATTTGGAGATCATTTCCATCCATTAGCTCCATCACAAGGACAAGGTTGGTTCATCTACATCACACAAGAATACGTGGAGGGATTTTATTCTACTACTTGCACACATTTTATTACATTTTCTACATCTAGTTATTTCCCTCTACTTCAAAAATTGCGACTGACATAAGAGCACCTAGGGAAAATTATGTGCACACTCACTAAAACTACATTTGGGTCTGAAATGTAGTGCAATGATCATTTAGTAAGCCCACTATTGTGGAAGTTGAGATCAATCTAACCCATTCATTTGATTTTTTTATCTTTTAGGGTTTTGATACTTCTTTTGGTCTTTTGCAGGTATTTTCATAATCTTGGATTATTGGTGACACCTGGTGCAGGGCAGTGAATCTGATGCAACACACAACAAGGGTTTCAGACCACCTGTTGGACCTATGAAATTTAGTTTCAGATCTTTTGCACAGACCAGGGTACCCATTCTATAGACCAGAGCTCCTGTAGGCTCCCCAATCCCTGTCCAAGAACTCTAGTATAGAGAATCAGTCCAAATCTATCCTTTTCGGGGCTTCCACATAGACGTTCCTACTTCCATATTATTATGTTCACCTTGTGACATAGTCCAGTGAGATCCTCTAATAAGATGAGTTCATTCCAACTCTTCTTGCACTTTAGGGTTTAGCATTTCCATTTTTATAGTTTCTTGGGTCATTTTCCATAGTTATTACTGCCTTTATTTACTATATTTACATGTAATTCTAGATTACATTAACTATTACCATATCTTATTTTTAGGTAATCATTTTGGTGAACCCCACGTTCGAATCCACTTTCTATCGAGGGTTTTAGTATCCTTTCACCATGGCTCAATCTCATGAAACCTTTACTGAATCTCATCTTAAGACCATTAATTATCATATTACTAAGCACCCTCAAGATCTAAACTTACTTTTACATGTGGCTTGTGAGGAAGCTACTAATTTGGTAGAACTCAACACTTTTGCGGCTATACCCACTTCTATAGCTACTCAACTGCTCGCTTCTACTCTTCTACCCATTTATACTATAATTTTTTTTGTTCCCACTCCTACCAATAATTTTATGCCACCATTACCTTCTCATATACATCAGGTTTAATCCATTGGAAATCAAGACTTAACTTCTCTTTATCATGAAATTCAAGCTTAAATTTGTAAGTTGCAATAGGCCACTTCGTATGCATCATCGTCTTTAGGTTCTACCTTATTATTGCATACTCCATTCACACCTTCCATCTCTACTTATCCACTTCCTCCTAGCTTTTTCACCCCTAAGCTTACCATTTTAAATGGGCATGGTGACCCACAGGAACATCTTAGAGTGTTTTATGTCACTTGTCTTGATTTCATTAATGATCATATCCTTTAAACTAAACTATTTCCTCATAGTATCCATGATTATTTGATGTGTTGGTTATACAACTTACATATTCACTTGGTAACTGCATTCACACATCTAGATGATGCTTTTCTTACTCATTTATCCATCAATATCAGCTCTAAGATCTCTTCAGCTTAGCTAACATAACTTAAACAGGGATGAAATGAACACCTCGCTAACTACGTTTTGAGATATAAAAACAATCTAGACAGGATGAAAAATGTGCTTGCGGACTCTGAGCTTCAGGATTTGTTCATTAAGAGTCTTTTACCACCTCTCCAAGAGATTTCAAAACTAAAATCATAGTCAACCCAATCAATCCTACTAAGGAGGTTCAGTCACAACAACCTCGACACACGTTTAACAACCTTCCAATGGCTCCACATCTTATATTGAATAAAATTCTCAAGAGAAATCTTATTACCCTTCCCCCACCACTCGAGTTAGACCCATCACAACCAAAAGGTAGGAACTACAATGAGAAATTCTGTTGTGATTATCATCTATGCATTGGACATTCTAAAAATAGATGTTTCAAAATTCGTACAATTATCCAAGATCTAATTGATGACAACAAACTTGAATTTCTAGAGTCTACTAGCCCTACCCCGACCAACGACAAGGGTAAAATCAAGATCGTTAACAATGAATCTCAACAACATGACTAAAAGACATCCAACTCTTCTTCTAATCATGCATATCACACAGTACCTCCTCTTAGATCAAGAGCTATGGACTTCTTAGTTGCAAACATTGAATCTTCACCACCAATAATTTCTTTCTCCACGTCAATTATCATGCAAATTTCACATCTGATCATTTACATATAAATGCATCTATTGGCTCGACATCCATTAACAAAACTAAGGTTAAACCATCATGGCCCATTAGTGCATTCTCTATTTCACTTCTCAAGGCTATCGGATATCCTCCATCAAAAATTAAGTACCCTATCAACAAACCCTTCAGCTTTGTTAAGCTACACATTACGGTTGGTCCTCTTACTCTGATTGTGCCTTTCCTCATTGGAAACATAGTTGATGGATGTGACATGCTTCTGGGTCTTAATTGGATTTGTCACTCTAAATCTATCATTTATATGAATCATTTGTGACTTAAATTTGTTCACAACAATCAATTCATTTCTATCAATGATGTCCCTCCATCCGCTCCATGGTTTCCATCTCCTCACACAATAGCTAGCATACTATATGCTTCTTTTAGCATGTCACATTCTATGTTTTCCAAAACATAGTCTACTCCTAGCTCACATACTCGAGCCTCGTCTACATAACCGCATCATTCCACTAGTCCTACACATAGGTATAGGCCCATTCCTAGGATAGTTATTACATCTCAACATAGGTCACTGCCTCGGTTTATTCCACATGGATTTTCATCATCTTTGCATTCAGCATCATGTATATTTCCATCAACAATCAATCCTAATCTTCTTGGTTAGGAAGAGACCTTATAGGATGAATCCTAATTTGTGTGTGAAGGTAAAGGAAGAAAATGATAAAATGATCAAGTCTAGTATAATTGAGCCTATTTAGAAATTTGAATGGGTTATCCCCATGGTCATATGAATTAAGAAGGATGGGAGGATAAGGATTTGTGTAGATTATATGGAATTGAATGCTTCATGTGTTCTTGATCCTTTTCCCACCCCGTTTATAGAGGAGATCCTTGAGGGAGTTGTAGGGATCAAGATTTACTCTTTTACAAATGGATTTTCAAGGTATCATCAAGTGCACATAGCAAAGGAAGATCAAGAAAAGAAAATTTTCACCACCTAGTGGGGATGTTTTACATATACAATGATTCCTTTTGGACTGAAGAATGTGCTAGCGGTGTTATCGTGCATTGTTGTGTAGGCCTTTAAGGATTTTATTCATAAGTTATTGCAGGTTTATCTGAATGATTGGAAAATCTATGGCTTAGTCAAGGATCATTATGAGAATTTGAGGAACATGTTTGAGAGGTGCATGCAGTTGATCATTTCTCTTAACATTAAGAAGTGCATCTTTGCAACAGCCTTTGGCACTTTTGCTTGGACATATAATTTGTAAGGAAGGATTTTTGGTGGACCCAACTAAGGTTGTTGTGATATTGGATTTAGAGGAGCCTAACAATCAAAGTGAAGTGCTTGGATTTTTGGGACATATAAGGTATTATAGGAAATTCATTAAAGGCTATGCAAAGATTATCATGCCCTTGAAGGAATTATTGAATGCTAAAGGAAAATTCTATTGGTATGATGTGAAACAATAGGTATTTGAAACATTGAAGGAAAAGGGGACTACTATACCTATTTTGTGCTTTCCTTCATGGGATAAAACCTTTCATGTTCATGTTGATTCTTATGGCATGGTAATTAATGTAATGTTGGCACAACCAAGAGAGGGAATTATAGATCATCCTATTTTATTTATAAGCAGTAAGTTGACACCAACGAAGAAGAATTATATAACTACTAAGCACGAGGCTTTATCCATGATTTACATGCTACAAAAATTTAGACAATACTTGTTGGTAACACCAGTTATCTTCTTTACAGATCATATGGCACTTAAGTATTTGGTCAACAAGCCTATTTTGCAAGGGCACATTTATAGGTGGATACTTCTATTCCAGGAGTTTGAGTTTATAGTTGTTGTACAAAAAGGAAAGAGCAATTCAGGGCCTAACCATTTGTCAAGGATTAATTTTGGTAAGGACGTGTCAGATCATTAAGGAAACAATTCCATATGCATAACATTTCAGGTTAAACCACATGCCCGCGGACTTAGAGGATATCATAGTATTTTTTTGCACTAGAGGGGCGCCTGAGGGAATGAAAACATCTAGAAAAAGAAGCAACTTACAATAAGTGCACGCATCCTTACTAGTTGATAGGTGTTGATTTGTACAAGCTAGGTCATGATGAAGTTTTTACGCCGATATGTTCTAGAGCATTAGCGCATTAGGCTATTATGGAATAATCTCATGGTGGAATAGTGGGAGGTCATTACATTGGGGGATGCTACTGTGCACGCAAGATTTTGATGGCTAGACTTTGGTGGGAAAATTTGTACAAGGATATTAAATAATATGTCAAGGTGTGTGATCATTTTCATTTCCTTGGGAATCCTGGAAATCAGAGATGAGATGACTTTAAGACCTATTGTAAGTGATTGAACCCTTTGAGAAGTGGGATATTGAGTTTGTAGGCCCTATTTCCCCACTCGCGTGTAGGACTAGGATGTGTGCTACATTATAACTTGTATAGACTATCTGAAAAGGTGGGCAAAAGAAGGTACAAAAGATTACTACATGCAGCTAAAATAGACAATATTTTTATGGGAAAAAATTATCAGCATGATATGGATTGTCCATTAAGCTTAACAACTGATAGAAGAAATCATTTATTGAATGAGATGATTAGAATAATTTTGGCAAAGTTTATGGTGGCACACCATAAGACTAATCCTTATCACCCATGATGTTAATGACACTATTAAAGATTTTAACAAAATTCTGGGACATAAATTGACAAAAAATTGTGATTTTGGAAGAAAATATTAGGATGATAAATTGTCTGTTGTACTTTGGGCATATAGGACCACTTATAAGAGGTTGAATAAGGCCACACCCTTTTAAGTTGGTGTTTGCACATAGAGGTTGTATTGCTGGTTGAATTTATGTTACCATCCCTACATATTACGATGCACAGGAGGACTCGATGATGAACAAGTTGTTGAAGGAACACATTGATAAATTGATGCAATTAGATGAGCTGATGCGTAATTTCCCGAGTGGAGCCAGAAGACTAAGAAGGCCAAAGGCATAAAGCATAGCATGAAATGACACATCAAGAATAAGATCATTTGAAGTTGGAAAGATGGTTCTTTTTATGATTCAAATTTTGCACGCCACCCAGGGAAATTGAAAGTACATTGGTTGGGGACCTTTTATTGTAATAAAGATACTTTAATCAGGTGTTTATTCAGTTGTAGGTGTTGGATGACACTATATTGCCCAGTTACTTCAATGGGAGTAGGTTGAATCCCTATTATAAATAAGTCTTCTTGGTGTTTGTAATAAGGTAGTATTGTCACTTAGATTAGATTTCCCTTTTATGTGTTTCCTTTCATCGTTTTTATGATTTATAAATTTAGTTTAGTGTTTTTTGTGCTAATAAGCGTGTTTACGTGCACAGATGATTTTATTACTATCTTTTGAGTTCATGCGTAGAGGACTGTGCACATATTTTTAGTGTGGGGTGGATTAGAAATACAAGAAAAAGGGATCTATTTGAAATAAGATTCAAAGTACATTGTTATCACACAAGAACATATATGGGCTGGAATATGAACCTCCTCCGATTGAAATATTGTGTGCATGTAGAAGAAAGGTTATTACAGGTGCTCACGGTTGAAGGTGTTCTTTAAGGAATTTTTTTCTCAGGATTGAAGACCATACATAGTAAGGAAATTTTGCACTTAGTGTAACACGAGGTAGGAAGCAGTATGAGAAACTACTTGGTATGAGGTGTAGAGGATTATGTACTTTGGCACATGGAGCAGTGTGTAAGGAGGTTTGTAGCTGAGAAGTAGTTATGTGCACCAGAAGGTTACGAACTGGAGGCATGAGAAAAAGCAACAAAAAGTCATGGAAAAATTAGAAAAGTGTCATTAACGATGGAGTACAATGGTAGGTGAGGAGAAATTAATGTGGGAAATTTTCTAAAATCTATAAAAAGGGTGCATATGACTTCATTTTTACCTTGCATAGTTTAAGTTTTAAAGATGTGAAGTGTGAATTGAAGAGTGACCAAGTGTGAAGTGTGAGTGTAGCATGAGTAGACTGAATCGAACCAGTTGATTCTTGAGACATGACCATAGTAGAGATCTCCATTGAGAGAAGGTGTTTGAGCTGAGTTAGAAGGCATGTGTGAGAAGAGTAAGGTTCAAAGAGGTTAGGGTTTGAGGAAACCAACACCTGTAGCTAGGGCACACAAATTTGGAGTTTACGTATAGGTCAGAAAAATGAAAGGATAATTTTATAAGAAATAAAATGGCACCCAAGAGAGAACCTTGAGAATCCACTAGAGGAAATAAGAAGAATGAAGCTAGAAGTAGTAGGTTGAAGAAGCACCCTAAAAGAAGGTTTTCAAAGATGCAATACCCTAAAGGAGTCATCATGGGATGGGACTGGAAATCCCATGTCAGGAAAAATAAGGTGAGAAGACTATAATCACCGCAACCAAGTGAATAAAGATGAAATCAAGGAGTTGGTGAAGAAAATTGATTTACACACAGAGAATGACAAGCTGATCTATGATGATGTTGGGAACAAGACCTTGGAGAAATATAGTGTTTTATAAATATATGAGCTTCCTTATTTTGGAAAACCAGAGGGGCTTTACCAATGGTTAATGTCAAGGGTCCATGAGGACTTATTTTATTTCACTGGAAGATGAGTATGACTCACTCATGCCTTTCATTGGGAGGCTTACTAGATTGAGAAGCTCGGGCACGAAGGTCACTAGTGATCTGGAGGATGACGTGAGTATATAAGCCACTGCTGAGGAGTTGGAATACAAGAAAGAAGGGGTGTGATGCCCATATCCAAGGTAACTAACCCTGTTGATAAAAATTACCACTCATTTGTTAATAAAAATTAATGGCCAGGAAAGATGGGGTGCAGTGAATAAGAAGTGGTTGTATATTGTGAAGAAGATGGCACATGGAACCATTTACAATCATGTATCCTTTATAGCAGAGAGTATTATTGAGGAAGTGCAAAAGGGAGATAAAATCAGCTGGGGTGCTATCCTTCTGTCCATTTGTGTTCGTTGAAATTAGGGTTCCAGATGGCCCAAGGGATAAGATTTGGTAGTACCCCATAGAGGAGAAGAAGTCATTTGCTAGAATATTTTCCAAGTATACGTGATGGGTCCACAGGATGTTGCATACAAGAATAGGTTAGAGATTTGGTATATAAGGATCTGTGTGAAGCCTTTAAACATGAGTGGCTCATACCTAAGGACTTACCTACAATGGTTGATAAAGAAGTCAAAATTTTGGTGTATTCCAACACTTCTATGTTGGGAGATTCAAATTGAAGGACAGGTAAGTGGATCCCCTAGTGCAAGCTCCCTTATGCTTTCACTGTGTGCTATTTCTAGGATTCTATTAACATATTCTTAGAAGCACATGTACTGATCTATTTTGATGCAAACAAGGTTGATTGTGAATACCACACCCTCTGGAAGACCTATGTATATCTAGGTAAGTTTTAGTACATTGAAACCATGATATCAAATGATATCATTATTAATTCTATCACTTTGGTGATTGGGAAAGTGGATGTGGCTAAGGTATACATTAACCTTAAGCCTAAATTGGTTAATGGAAAATATATTGAGAATGAATTTAAGCTTCCTAGAGATACTAAAAGGGAAGAATACAGTCGGAATAAGGTAGGAGTGAGAACCTACTCCTCCCAGTACAGATGAGGAATAAATTAATGAGGAGGAGGATGGAATATCATGTTGCGTGCACTAGACCATGAAGCGAGAAGGCAACCAACTATGTGATGTAATGAAGAGGTCATGAGAAGTACTCCCTCTCAGGTAAGAAGAAGAGGAAGTAAGAATTTGAAACTCGATGTTAAGGAGGACAGAGAAAGAATAAGGTGGTCATAGAGGGACCAAGGATTCAAAAGAGTGTTAAGAAGAACTAGGACATGCAAGTCACTGGTGCCAGGACCCTCTCAGCCATTAAGAAGATCACCAAGGCTATCCCCTGTCAAGACAATCCCTAGTGAAGACAATGAAGAGAAGGCGCAAGTATGTGCCTATAGATAATAGTGAGGAGCGAAAGAATCAGATGAGACCGTGCACACAGTACATAGACACCTTAAGTTATTGATGTGGAAGGAGGAGGAGGATCTTAGGGAGAAGAAGATCATCATGATGATATAAGTGACACATAGATGAGTGCGATAATAGAGAAAGGCCCTGACATGAGAAGAGGAGGAGAAAGAGAAGAGTATTGATGAACCATCCAGGAGAACATGGGGGTGGGTCAGGTGAGGGTCCAATTTTTGGGACCAAAGACACATATTCCCAAGGGTAAGGTAGTTTGGAGTGGACATAAAGGAGAAGAAATTTTGAAGATTCCTGACTTGGGATATACCAATGATACACGTCGAAGATTATTCATGCATTAGATTTCAGAGCACCCTCACCCCTGAAAAATTATATGGTTGGGAGTTGATGGATCCCTAGGGTGTGAATATGCACACAAGGAAAAGATATCTTGGAGCATGGAGATGCATATGGATGAAGCCATAATTTGATGTTAAGGAAGAAGCATGCATCAGGAGGAAGATAAAAAGGTAGCCCAATGCAGCGCACATGATAGTGAAGCCAACCAAATTTACTGATGAATATGAAAGTAATGCCTTAACAAAGATGGTGGATTGAGTTGGTGTGAAGGAACCTAGACAAGGTGGATTACACTCAGGATGGTGCTGGAGGAAAATAAGAATATGAAGGAACATAATTGAGAAACTAAAGTAAGGCACGTCAGGAGGGATAAGGAATGGAAAACAGAAGATTCTAGAATTTGTATGTGGAGAATTGGAGGTGAAATTTTAGAGGCACATATAGAATTTGATGAACACACGAATAAGACATATACCTTCAGATTTGCACGCTTTCTACATGGGATTACGTCCACCTTTTTTTCAAGGAGAGGTCTAGCTTGTGTGATGAGGAGACACATTAAAATACTGCACCGCCAAGAAGGAAATGACAAAGAAGTTAATTGCATGCCAGAATAATAGAGTATGATGCCATACTCAAGACCTTTAAAGAGATGAGTTGAAGAAAACAAGATAAGCACTGTGAAACTGTGAGGATACCTGAACAAGATCCTCAAGACAAATTACAATCCATGAAAAGAATCAAGTCCTTGCACTTGCAAAAAAGAGACCCTAAATATGAGACCCTGGGTAGAGAGGAGAGGTTAGTTATAGTAACAAAAAAGTGCGATGCACTCAAAGAAGCCAAAGACCCCCATTAAGATATGAATAAAGTAGTTGGGGAAGTTAGTTATGTGAAATATGGATTTCAGTGGAGGGCATGATATAAAGGTTGGCTGGAGTAATAAGTTAATTGAAGCACATAAGGGTGAATACATGACCTTGGAAGAGATAAATGGAGGGAGTTCTTGGAGATGTCCCTGATAAGGCCAAGAAAACAATAGGAGAATTGAATGATTTAGAGGATGGATATCAATAAGGATTTTCCTAAAATTTTGCTATTAGCTGAGGATTGAGGCAGATTCGTTATTGTTTATATCTTCAAATATTCTTTCAATCTTTCATTCTTACATAGTCATTCTATTAATTCTGTTGGAGAGATCAGTTCGAGCAACCCCATTACTGAGGGAAAAAATGTAATTAGTGTGGGGTAATTTTGGGGTGATTAAAATTGATCTATAGTATTTAAAGAGTGCACAGAAAGGTGAAATCACGTAAGTAGGGTGCACAGGAACTACATGTAAGATCAGGTTAAAGAGGCACGTTCCTAAAAGAGTATAATCTCCAAGACTTAACCGATTTTGTATGGCATGAGGCTAAAAATAGGAAAAATGGTTGGAGTGTACGGAGCAAGTAAATATTAAATAAATAATAATTCAAAGCTAAGTGAGAGCTATTTTGGGACCAAAGTGGGAGATCAAAGGTCATGTATAGACCATGCTAATAATAGGATTAAAGTAGAGTTTATTTATAGATTAATTTATTATTATCCTATCTTATAAAAACAAGCAACATGTTGGTGCATGGCTATTTTAGAGGATTTCAGTTTATTTTGATCATACATGGGCGGTGAAAGGAAAGTCAACACCCCTATATATACTAGTGGTAATGCAATGATTTGGTGATCTAGTATTGTAATAGAGTTATGTTGCTTTGATGTACTAGAATGCATGACTCTCTAGTGATTATGGTTATGTATTCGATAGCTTTTGTTATGTAATATTTTAGTTATTAATGGATCATTGTGGTTGGAGGTTTAGTTATTGATGTCTTTGAGTCATGGTATTTATATGGTGAATATGATCTTAATTCTCATCTGATATGTATGTTTTCTTAATTATGTGTGTTTTCTAATTTAATCTCATGGATCTTATGTTTATAATGGAATGTATTCTCTAATAATGGGTACTATAAACATGCATGCTAACTTCTTGATGAGATTTCACAAAGGAGGGACTTGGTAGGCTTCACACACTTCGGGTGAGCATTCAGATCTATCTGGATGAAGTGCCAGTGTGCCTAGGCATTCAAGTGGAAATATAATACTACAATATATTAGTTTATTGAGAAATATAAAGTACTTAATAAGTTATTAAAGACTGAGATATCATTTTTGGGTCGGGGCTATGTGTTTGAATCATCTGAAGAGATTTATACAAGGTAAGAGTTAAACTCATCTGATTTCACTTAGAGAAAGAATGTATCTTCACATGGTGATCTATAAGGTGACATGTTATGATGAATTTTGGTTGCTAGAGATTAGAGAAGTTGATCAATTTATGACTAAAAATATGCTTCAGAGACAAGTAGTTCTAAAAGTTGACATGTTGGTTTGGAGGCAAATTTATGTTTTTGAGCTTGATCTAGACCTAGAAGAGAGATGTTGTAAAAAGATGAAGGGAAAATGGAGAAGTATATGTTGAGGGGGAACTAGTTTGAATCTCTTATCAGATCCATAGGATCATATTTTACAGATGTTGGAGTCAAAGAGGAGAGAATTCAATCCCAAGGGGAGTTTGTTGGTCAAGTAAGCCAACATTTTGCATTATTGTCATTGTTTCTAGTCTTGTATTTTCATTTCTCATGTTGTGTCATCATATTAACCTTTATCATAGATGTCAAAGGGGGAGAGAAGCATCAAAAACATGGGAAAGAGTCAAGTAGGTGTGTTGGTTTCCATTAATGTTTCTGAAGGTAGTTGCCATCAATAACGAAAGGGGAGATTATTGGTTGTTGTGTGTTTTTGTTTTCATTGATTTAGAATTAATTGATGGAAAATGATATCATGGTGTGTTATGTGTCTCCATTTGATGTTATTCAGATGTCAAGAATGAAGGTTAATTGGTATTGTTAATATTTTGTGAGTTCTAAGAGGTTCTGGTGCATGGTTGAGCTAGTATAGTCACTTTTTGGGCTCTCTAGAGTTGGTTGGAGTGTTTCATGATGTAAAATATGGTCTATGAGGAAATTTATAGGTGTCATTTAGTCTTCATGAAGTTGGAAAGGTCAAGTCATGAGGTTTTAACATTGAGCCAGGTCATTCTTGGCTTGTTTCTATCCCTAGAGCATGCAAAATGAGTTGGAGATGTGAGATTTGGACCAAACTAGTCTTGTTTGTGCATGGTAATATCATGGTGATAGTTTACCTCAAGTTTATGGTGAGTTTCAAGTCATTTTTCAGAAGTTTGGTGGTGTTTCAGGGTCCTTGGGAAGCAAACAGGTGAGAAAAAAACAATTTAAACATGGGTAAGTCGTTATGGATGGATATTTATAGGAATATTTGAGCTATGAAGTGAGTTTGAGAAGTTATAGGATGTTTTCATGATGCTTCATGACAATTTTTAGGTCATTCTACAATGGGAATTTCAAGATATGTAAGTTTTGGCAAAACCGGGTAAGCTACAATGTGTTTTAAAAGTAAAAGTGGACCTTATGATACTCGTTGTGAATTGTATGATTTAAATGGGAAGGTGGTATATTTGGCATATATTCTTAGGTAAATTATTATTTTTTCACAAAAATAATGAGGTGGTTTGATCAACACATTTTGGTGAACGATCATTAAGAAGAAAAAGTGGTTTGAAATCCTAACAAAACCCTAGTTAGGAGCAGTATGGAGAAAAGTAAGTATACCAGCCCAGTTTTGATTGATAGTGTAAATGTGATGATTGGATGTTGTAAAGGAATCTTACATATTTTTATAAATGTAAGATAGAGTAGGTGATAGTATGTGGGCCCCACCTGAAAATGCAAGTTTATGAAGAGTTCTAGTTTGAGAAGAAGTTTCCCAAATGAGATAAAGACTAAATTTCCATTTATGATATCCATAAAGTTTTTATAAATGTATATGAAGATTTCAGGTCATGGTGATGGTGAAAAAGTGCAAAGTGTTCCCTATTTATGAAGATTGGTTTTTGGGCTAGTTTGGAGTAGCTTTCAGTAAAATTGACATTGCATGAACTACATGGGGAGTTAGGACTCTATTATAGTTTTGTTGTGAATCCGGTTCAGATATCATTCCATTGGTATATCAAAATTGAAGTTTGGATAAGGTATACAAAAGTTATGAGCTGGTCTTTGAGGGTCAAGTTTGAAGGATGTTTGCTCTAGAAGGGTACAAATGGCTTGATGAGGTAAGGTGATGTTTCTGAGTTGTTAATGTTTGGTGAAGGTTTATGAATGCTTATAAATCATTTCTGAGTGCGTTTCATTCTTTGGTTGGGTGTGGAAGTGATTTTTAGTGTGAAGTAGCAAGTTGGGATAATTGTCAGTTCTTCAGTCCAAGAAGGTATAAAAAGCAGTTTATAGAGATTCCTTAGTTGAAGGCCTTCCACTTGGAGTTGGAAGGAGTTCTAATATGCTTCAGATAGGTGATTCATATATCTTTCCTAGAATAAGTTCTCTCTAGGTGTCAGTTATATATTTGACCGAGCATGATACTATTTCTAGTTGTTGGATTTACTTTACCCCCCTTTGATATAATGAGCAAAGATTTCACTCAAAGGAGTGCACTAGCGTCGCCACTATGTATATCTATGACTCTAATCTCTCACAAAGGTGTACCAGTCAATTGGGTGGGGGTATCTATTTCTGTAGCTAGTTCCCTCAAGGCACTGACTACTATGGAGTTCCCTGTGGTACTCCTCACAATTAATTTTTGGCCCCTGGCCATGCAATTCCCACAATTACAGTCAGAAGAAGGGAATAATCCTAAATCCAAAATTTTTAATTAAATTAATTTTATAAAAGTTTAAGAAAGGTAATACCCCTCTTCGAGACAATGAAGTGAAACTAGTTTATTGCTAATCTATCAAGCAGGAATCTATGCAAATCTACACTATTCTAACTTTCAGGGGGGTTTGGGATCTCATCCCAGTAGAGGTAGTTCCAACTACGAATAGAAAGGTAGGAGGGAAGGAATGGAGGAGGGTAGATCTGAAGGAAGAAAAGAAATGAATTCCAAGACAGAAAGGTCAGAAGGTTTATGCTTTGAGCTGGTAGTAAACAGAGCCAAACTTACTTGCATAAACAATTAAAGCAATACTGATGAACATATGACAATAGTAGGAATGAATCTAACAGAATAAAAACATAGATCTAACTTAAGAAATATCTGATGCAAATAACACACACATTAAGCACAAAGTCTGAATATGTGTATTAATATTTCTTCTGTTGCAAGAAAACAAAAAGTCTTTCTCTCCTCACTTCTCTTTTCATACAAAAAATGTTCACCTAGAATACAACAAGTATTCTAGTATTTATAGAAGGAGAGGAGGAAAGAAGACAAAAGCAAACCCACTACTTACAAAATATCTTACAAGATATTTACAAAAGATCTAGAAAATATCTAAAAAGTCAACAGTTGACTTGGGCAAGTTTTTGGATGGCAACATCCCATGGTGCAACATGGATGAGGTCATCGTGTATGCCAACAAACTTTTTTAAATATTTTACAAAAATGATCAACGCATTCTAGAGAGGAGAAACTACTCCTCATCATCCCTTTGCTCAAACTTGGTGTCTTGCTTTTGATCAGGAGAGTCGATGTGACACTGCGCTCAATATTATGCAAACTTGCTGATCATTGCTTGAAAGTTGATCATGGTTGGGACCATTAAAATGGTCGCGAATGACTTCACAGGTTTCTTTCTCATTCTTGAGCTTGTCAGGTAACTCGATGAAATTTTCACATGCATCGATTAAAAAGCCAATGAAATCACGGCAGGCCAAGAGGTTATTGATTGACTCTCAGTTGAAAGTGACCTCTGGTGCCAAACCTTGAGTGATGATAGCCTTGAAATTCTGGAATGTATCATCTACTTCCCTCAAGTTATACAATTCACTAAGCATCCCTGGAGCCATTTTTGTAATTGTCTGCTCCATGTTGTATCATGCTTCCAGGGCTTCATCTTTGACTTTATCGATTCTCTCCAGGATATATTCCATTTGATAAACCTGGTAATCTAATGCAATGAGAGCCTTATTATGTGCACGTGGGTGATTGATAAGGCCGACATTCAATAGGTCATCAGCTGAGTAGTTAACCATTGCTTGGAATGTTTCTTGCTGCAACCTAGTGTTATCCAACTCTTCGGATAGGGACCTTGCTACTACTTGTAGCTCCTTATTTGCTTGAGTTATATCCTGATAGAGAAATGTAAACTTCCCAAGCACTTCCTCACCATCTTTGAGGATCTGCTCAATCCAGGATGATACTGTTGTGCCTTGTTCACCAATCTTAACATATTCATTTATTTTCTCCTAACTGGGAACTTGAATGGGTTCAGTGGCAGTCACAGGAGGAGCATTGCCCATTTTCTGCAATGCTTGTAGGAGATGTTTGTTTTGTTCCTTGAGTATCCTTTTCTCCTCTTTTGCCTCTTGGAGCTTCTTGTAAAGAGCATCCATAGCAGACAAGGCTTCCCCTTGCAGGATTTTAGATGAGGTCCCCATTGTGACTTGAGTCACCGTGAAGTCTGTGGGAGACAGATCTTCTTTTCTCTTGGTGGGATCTGGGAAAGCTATCTCCATGACTCTCTCTCCTGAAGTGCCTTTAGAAAAGTGAGTTATCACTTTCTGCTTCTTGGTTCCCTTCTTCGGAATAACGGAGAAATCCATGGCTGCAATGGGAACTTTCCTCTTATTCTGACTCAGATGGTCAGAAATCCAACCAGGACTTATGGGAGTGGGAGAGGAGGAAGAAGAAGAAACATGAGTGAGAGGGGGAGCAACTGTAGAGGCCTCAGGGAAGTGTGTTGAAACACTCGGTGGTGGCATTGACAGGGAGTCCAATGCACTGATGCTTATGGGGCCTGGAGTTACTAACAGAGAAGAGAAGGATGTGGAAATGGAAGGGATCTTCATCAGGATTGAGGGAATATTGGGTGACAGATCCGACGAGAGAGGAGAAGATGGAAGAGGTGGGAGATGGAAGGGAGGAAGGGAGAGGAGAAGACACATCCATAGGAATAGATGCTTGAATGATAGGAGGAGGAGGAGCAGAAGAAGGAACGTTGGGTACCTCAGTAGTTGCAGTTGTGATAACATCCAGGGTGGATGTATTCATTAGAAACATCTGATGTTTCTTGATCACCTGGAGACACCAGGTCGACTACTTGCTTCTCAGAAGTAGGAGGAAGGCCTTCAGGAGTTTCTTCTTGTCTGCTTGGTTCTCCCACCTTGTCTTTTCCTTTTCCTTTTAGCACACAAGGGCCGGCCTTGGAGGTGCACTTCCTGAAGGAGAAGTAGTGAAGTCAACTCCAAGGTAGGTAAGGCCATTCTGATTGCACCAATGTTCGGTAGTGTTGCAATGTGGGTTTAACCCTTTCTTGAATGGTCTTGGGCACTTTAGCTCTGTCGATCTGTGAATGGCCAGTCATCCCCATCTGTGTCAATGTAAACCTGATCAATTTCTTGATCAGTCTATTTGAATTTCTTTGGGACAATGGCAACGCCATAGTGGATGATCTCCTCTAGAGCCAGTCGGGAGTGATCCTTTCCCCTAATGTCTATCTCATGGGTTAGGTCGATCCAAACAAAATACCTCATAGATCTCAAGAATCATTTATGGGAATCAATTTTTCAAGCCTTTGGGTAGAACTCGTATATCTTAACTTAGTCGGCCATACCCAATTGGGAAGTTAACCCTGTTAAATTTTCTGACTCTAGCAGCGTATACATCTCCCGTGAATTCATGCAAGAATATCCCAGGTGTAGAACTTGTTGAAGCAACTGTAAGGGGGAATGATTTCCTCCAACTGAAGCGTCTCTTCATGCATTCTTCTCATATTCTCTAGTGATCTCAGCATTCACTTGTGGAAATAATGGGCATTAGAGAGACCAAATACTTTATTCAAGAACATGATTGTACCTTCACTGTAAACCTCGGTTCTTCATTAAAATCACAACTCTGAGATATGTGAATGTGGACATTGTGTGAACACCTACTTCATTTATTCTGTAGCATAATCATTCATCATCTGCATGGATCTTCATTATTGATTGTGTGCTCATTCTTACAGTCGTTAATACTTAACATATTACCTCATAGAAGAAGCCCATCATCTCAATTTTGACGAACTGTGAGGATGATTGGTCTCGAGCTTTAGCTCTGGGTAGAACATCTATGTCTTTGTTATAACTTGGGTCAACATACTCCATTATTTAGCACTCACCGGAAGCCCAAATGCAAAGTGCTAATCCACTTCCTATTACCTTATTCATCGACGGGCCATTTTTCACCTTAGTGGTCCTTACCCAGAAATCATCCATGTCAACATGACCCAGCTCAGAGTCTCTGATGTCAATGGTCACACTACCATATGAGTCAGGCGCAATTTTGAATCTCTGGTAACTTCATTTCTTGCTCTGACTACTTAGCTTTAGCTTTAGTCGGTTTCTTGCATTGATCAGACATATCTGAGTTCAAGAACGGATGTTTTTGTTCTGCAAGAAGTATCAAGAAGTTTCACATAGAAGAGGCATGTCAACCCTCATGTTATTCATAATGAAAGTTTTAAGAATAACATAACACCTTAGAATGTGTCATTAGGTTTAGCTTACAAAAGTGGAGAACGAGAAATTTTAAGCCTTAGAGCGTACAGGCGCAAGTTTCTTAGCAGGCTGTAGGAGATTTGTTATTGCATCATGGGAAAAGGTCGACATGAGTGTAGTGGCGCCAGGTGTCAACATGGGAAAATGCAACATGAAAATTTTGAGAGGTGTATCATCACAATTTTAGTGCCATGCACACGTGGCGTGGGTCTGCAGCAGACAACATCTTATGTTGATGTTGTGGAATTTTGCACTTGCACCTTAGGAAAACCTTCTAAGTGTTCTTTGGCTGGGCGCAAAAAAATTTTATGTTGCATGAGAGTAAAGTGCGCCAAAGCACAAC
Organism: Taxus chinensis; assembly: GCA_019776745.2. NCBI lineage: Eukaryota > Viridiplantae > Streptophyta > Pinopsida > Cupressales > Taxaceae > Taxus > Taxus chinensis. The sequence goes on from CM034149.1 coordinate 940,495,142, forward strand.
TTTGGAAGAGGTTGCAAGGAAAAAAGTGTGCCATATTAGTTCAGTGCACTTTCTGAGTGTGTAACATCTCTAAAAAATTACGCCAAAGGATAACAGTTAAAGTTTGGTCAATTTCTTGATTATCACTTTCCTCTCTCTTTTTGGATTTGTCAGATGGAAAGGAAGAGATGGCAAGGCAGCAAGCAAGGAGAGATGGTTTTTTGGTTTACTTTAGCGGTAGGGGCCTTCTAGATTTGTAGATCTGGAAGGAGAGGAAAAGAGGGTTTCAGCTGGGTCTGAAAATATTAGGTTCTTTGGATTTTAACCATTTAACATGACACCCTAACAAACAAAACAACGAAAAGAAACCACAAATAGGAGAGGAGCCACTTACCCGGATTTATAAAACACGAAGAAAAATGCGGGGGGGTCCACAAGCTCGAAAATGCACATGAGGGCTGACAGGGATGGCTGACATGCATAGAGAAATTTTTTTTGTCAATTTTCAATTCATGAAAATGACATTCTGTCAGGCTCATATTTATAGAAAAATCAGCATTTATGACCTCACCAACCACCTTTGGCGTGATTTCCGGAGTGTCAACACGAGGAAAATTGTGCCTAGGAAAATGCTTAGTGCAAATTTTTAGATGTTAACACAACAATTTCAGCACTAAAGGACTTTAAAGGGGGTGAATTTCTGGGATGTTGACACAAATGAATTGCACCAGTTCAAAAGGGTGCAATTTTGTGAGTGTCGACACACAACTTTTGTGCGAAGGATAAGGATTGAAAATGGCTAAGTCCTGAAACAACTTGATTTTTTGAAAGGGAGTGTTTTGGGCTATTTCGAATGTTATCAAACTTCCCTAGGGGTCAAAACAGAATTTTGGTATAGTTACCTGCAAATTGCCCTTGTCAATTTTGTAGGATAACAACTGGCTCTTTCTGGGGACTATCTTTGAGTGAAACTTAAGGGTAGAGAATCCCATATTTTTCATGTGCCTATCCATTAGGTTACAGAGAGTCAAAAACAAGGGTGACCAAGGGATGAAAAAATAAAAAATTAAAAAGAAAGGGAACACACAACAAAAGAAAGCAAACACACAACGAAAGCAAAAGAAAACGAACAAGAAAACTATACAAAGAAGAGAGCAAGCTCTACTTCCTGAAGATCTTCAGGTGCTGCCCGCTATAGGGAAGTGGGAGCTCGGTTCCATCCAGATATGAGAGATAGAAACTATTCTCTCTATTGAGATGCTTGATTTTGTATGGCCCTCTCCAAAGAGAGTCAAACTTCCCATGCATACCTTTCGGTTCTCTTCATTTGTCCCACAGAAGAACAAGATCTCCCACTTGGAAAATATCTCTGCTTAGCTTTCTTGTCGAACAACCTCTTAACTTGATTCTGATGTTCAGTGATCTTGTCGACCACTTTCACTTCACTTTTCTTCAAGTTCCATTAGGTACATAATCCTCTTTTCAAGAGAATTCTGAAAAGTTTCATCTTCAATTGCTCAAGCCAAGCGCAGAGCAGGAAGTTCTGCGGAGATAGGGATTTCAGCATCGATCCCATACAACACTTAGAAAGGTGACATGCCGAGAGACCTCTTTGGAGTGATATGATCCACCCACAAAGCATCATACAATGATTTGTGCCAGGACCACTGGTTTTCATCAACTAGCTTCCGTATGATAGTCACCAGGTTCTTGTTGCTGGATTCTTCCTAACCATTTCCTTGAGGATAATAATCAGAGGCATGAGCCAAGGTTATTTCGTATCCATAACAAAAACCAATTACTTCCTGTGAAGAGAAGTTGGAAGTGTTATCAACAATGATTTTGTGTGGAATGCCAAATCTCACAATAATATTCTCTTTGATGAAGTTACAAACAACTTCAGAAGTGGCATGCTTGACAGGTATGGCCTCCACCCATTTCGTGAAGTAATCTGTTGTTGTTAGGATGTAACTATGTCCAACACTTGATTGAGGATTGAGTGCTCTAATGAAATCAATTCCCCATTGTCTGAATGGTTCGTCAATGATGATGGGCCTGAGGGGAAATGCAACCAGCTTTGGTTTGCCAACGAACTGTTGGCAAAGTTCACATTTTGCTACCCAGGTGGCTGTATCTTGAAATAGCATTGGCCAGTAGTACCTGGCCTGAATGATTTTATGTGCTGTCAATGGATGAGGAGAAGTGACCACCGCAGGCTGAGTCGTGAAAACTTTCCAACAATTTTACCTGTTGCGGCTTGTCAACACATCGTAGAAAAACACCGTCAATTCCACGTTTGTACAATCCATCATCCCATATGACATATCTTGTGGCTCTGAGCTTCACTGTTCACTTTTCCTTAGTGGTTAGGTGAGTTGGGCACTCACCATAGGTGAGAAAGAATGTGATGTCAGAATACCATTCGTCGTTGGTTGCGACAAAATAGAACCATGGGCAAAGAATCCTGCTTTCTCCAGTTCATTTTGTTCTCCATCAATGTGATCAACTTTCTCTTCAGGTACCTCTGAGTCTTTATTTTCAGCCATTAGCTGACACAGGCCCTTACCTCTTACCAACTTGGTTGGTTTGATGTCTAGATCATATTCTTGGACCTTTGTGATCCAATTCCCTCGTAAGCTCCCTAACTCCTGTTGAGTCAGGATAGACTTAACAGCCGTGTCAGGAACCAAGCACTACTGTATGAGAATTCAGAATATAGTAGTGGAAATTTTTGACTGCTTTTACCATGGCAAAGGCATGCTTTTCCAATTGTGACATCTTCAGTTCATGAGGCTTAAGAGGAGAGCTCATGAAAGCAATTGGGGATTCAATATCCTCGGAGTTCTTTTGCATCAAGATAGCTGATACAGTATGCGCAGATGCATAACTGTACATGATGAAGTCTTTGTTGAAGTCAGGACACACTAGAATAGGAGCATGAGCGATGGAGGTTTTTATGTCTTCGAATGATGTCTTGCCTTCCTCACTCCATTGGAATGTTTGGGACCCTTTCATCATATTAGATATATGACGAGTCTTCTCAGCAAAATCAGGAACAAAGCGTCTAAGAAAATTTACCTTTCCGAAGAAAGAGTGAACACCAGTCTTGCTTGTAGGAAAAGTAAGGCTCTGAATAGCCTTGACCCTTTCGACATCTATCTTAGTTCCTTCTCTGCTGATGACATGTCCTAGCAGCTTTCCTTCGGTGACCCCAAAAACTGACTTCTTGGGATTTAGCGAAATCCCGTGCTCTCGGCATCTGATCAAGACTTGTTCCAAATGATCGCAGTGATCACTTCATCTTTTGGAGAACACGGTCAGGTCATCTAGGTAAACTATGATGACTTTTCCCATCATACCTTTGAATGCAAAGTCCATTGCTCGTTGGAAGGTGGCACCGGCATTGATCAAACCGAATGGCATTCTGTTGTAGGTGAAGGTACCCCAAGGAGTGGTGAATGCTGTTTTGAACTGATCTTCAGGCGTGACTTGAATTTGATTGTAACCTGAAAAACCGTCAAGCATAGACAACATTTCTGAACCGGTTACTTCCTGTAGCACTTGATCCATTATCGGCAGTGGATAGTTATCTTTTAAGGATGACTGGTTCAAGTTGTGAAAGTCCACGCATATGCGTATCTCACCATTCTTCTTCTACACAGGCACAATATTTGCAACCCAGGTACTGTGATGAATTGGAAAAATAATTCTTGCATCCAACATCTTCTAAATTTCAGCCTGGATGGTACCTGAGATTTTGGGGTTGTAATGCCTTTGCTTTTGATGGAAAGGCTTGACATCATCCTTGAGTGGAATGTCATGCCGAATGTCCTTTGGCTTGAAAGACTTCAGATCAGCATAAGACCATGCTAACACATCCATGTACTTTTTCAGCAACTTAATGAATTTTCACTTTTCCTCGGGCGTACAACACTTCTTGATATTCATGGAATGAGGATGTTCCGCAGTACCCAGATTGACGGATTCAGTTTCTAGAGAAGAGCAAGGATCATCCTGTCACTTTTTCTTGACAAAATGGTCATGATTATCAAATAATCATTCTAAGGAAACCAAACCTTTCAGAATCTTATTTCCTTTGAGCTGTATCACTGTATCTTTTTTAGATTCATGTGCTTGACCGGTGAGAGACTCACGACATGTAGAAGTTGATCCATCGAAATGGAGTTCTTTGAAATTGTCAGCTTTCTCCAAAAAAGTGATAAGTTGGTTGTCATCATTGAACACTTGCCAGTGTTGTGAATTATCTGGCACACTTGGGTGAAAAACCACCTCAATGGTATATGTATCCATTTTTAACCCTGGGTGAGGGAGCATGAGAGAGGCTGAGATGGCCAATGAATCAGCCATGTCATTTTGAGCTCGTGGAACTGCTTTGATTGAGAAATCATGTCAAAATCTTCGATGTTATCCCATAGGGCATTGCGGTAGTGTCTGAGCTGGTCATTTTTTACTTGATATATCCCTTTTACCTGATTGACAATTAGCTCAGCATCACCTTGCACTCTCAGATTCTTGATTCCCTTCTCTTTTGTAGCTTGCATGCCAAGTAACAAGGATTCATACTCGGCAGTATTATTCGTATTGAAGAACTGCAACTTGAAAGAAAAAGGGAAAATCTCCTCTTCAGGAGATATTAGAACAGCCCCAGCACCGCATCCACTTGTCACACAACTGCCATCAAACTGCAATGTCCATACTTTGTTGAGATCCTCCTTTTGGATGAGAATGTCCATTCTATCTGAGTCGGTGGATAGGAAGTAGTTCCCCATCCCTGATGATTCGAAAAGAATCTGAGCCTTAGGGTCATCAGAGTTGGTGACTAGATATTTCTTTTGTGACTCTGGTTCCAATGTCTGCATCACCCCTTTGACAGGAATCCTGGCTTTGGACCAGTCCATATGAATTTCCCCACCAAATTCTTTACAAAAGCTCCTCCCTAGCAATATCCCGTATGCTACTGGAATATCAGCTACGAGAATAGTCATTTTTACCCTTTTCTCAGGAAATGCCGTGAATGCAAACTGTGCATCCTTGATCTGACCAATCAATGGTACCTACTTGGTTTCCATGGAGTAGCATCTGCCAAAAGGTTTAGTAAGTGTGAGGCCCAAAGCATGGGTGACCTTTGCTGGCATAACATTGTCAGAAGCTCCAGAATCAATTATACAGTTACTTAGTTTATGACCATTGATCAGGAGAGATAGGTAAAAAGGTTCAATTTTCCCTGATGCGGAAGTCAAGGCAATGTTTATGCGAGATGTAGGAGGAATGGGAAGAATTCCTTTTGGGGAAATAGGAGGAGGGATGGTAGCCTGGCTTTGGATATACTTAGTTAATCTTATAAGCTGCTCTGGGTTGGACTGAAGGTACTCAGCTTCAGACATCTGGATCTTGGTCTTTTTGGTGTGATCAACTATATCAAATGCAACCAAGGGTTGTGCTAATGAAGGAATGAGTCCTTCATTTCATGTTTTTGGAGGAGGATTACTGGTCTTTATGGGACTGGAGGAAGGCTGAATTGGAGGAGAAACAGGAGGAAAATATTTCTTTACAAAAGGTTTAACAGGAGGTTGAGTAGGAAGGGGATTACCTCTTTTAGCGATCGTTGGAGGAGGAGTTACCACAACCTTTTCCTTTTGTTTTTCAGCAGCAACCTTTGCTTCTTTTCCTTGCGAGTGAGTGAAAACTACGTATGATTGTCCACTCGCATACCCTTGGGTACCCTCTTCTTCATCAGATTCCTCATCTTCAAATTCCATATACCCAATAGTAGAGTCGCCAGTCGGTTCACTGACATCTTGATCATCTTCGCCTCACGATGAAGGTTCTTCGTAATTTGGATCATCTTCTTCGATTTCAACCAAAGCATTAACCGGAGGGGCTTCAATTCTAACCTTGGAGAAGTAGTAGGAAAACGTGGCCTTTGGGGGGTGTTGTTGGGAGTGAAGTTCCTCCGTGGGATATCCCGGTACAGAGTAGTAGACGATGTTTGAGCCAATTGCTTCTTTAATGAGAGCAAGTCATTCACCATCTTCTGGAATGTTGGATCTGATGAGGTAGCCTGAGAAGAAGTTGAAGCCTTTGATTTTGATGGCTCCCATCTTAACTCACCGGATATAAGAAGGTTGTCTTCTATCTGAATGGCCATAGCTTGAGCAAGGGCCAAGGTGGGTATCTGTTCCTGTAAAAGTAAGAAACTTACTTTCGAACTCATGGCGTTCAAGAAGAAACACTTTTGATTCTCTAATGTTGGCATCATGGCAAGTAGCACACGGTTGATCAGTGAATTGAATTGGGTGATAAAATCGTGCATGGTTTCATTGGTCTCCTTCTTCATGTGAGTGATTTGTGACAATAACACAAATGTGTCTTCTGAAGGTTTGTATCTGTCTTCAAATGCAGTCTGTAATGTGGCCCAACTGGTGATGGATCCAGCTGGTAAATGTTGGAACCATTCTACTGCAGGCCCTTGCAAGGTCTCCAGAAAGAGACGTACCGATACGTCCTCATGAGTCACGTCCAGAATGTTGCATGACATAATAAACATAGCTATATGTGCATGTCCGTGCTTTGATTTCCACTCCCATCAAATTTCAGGAAATTTTTGTGATTTCCGTGAGGGAGGGGGTTGACTGGATGTGGCAGTGCTAGAGGACCCATGGCGTTTCCCCATGGTACAGGTAGATTTGTTTGCCATTTGAAAATCAGGAAAAAGAACACGAGCAGGGAGTGTGGTTCCACTTAGCAAAAGAGCACTGCAAGTTGATGTCGAGGCACCCTATGAAATCTGGCTCTTTCGTGGAGGTGAGGCACTTCTTGCTGATCGATCCACTGAGCTCAGTGATGTGAATTGTGCTGGAGTGATACTAAAATTGTGCCTTTGAAGTAGATCAAAAATTGGATCAACTTCCCCATGAGCTCTTCTACTACGAGTAAATGGTTCACCCGCCAGCGTACCCGTTCAGATCTGCAACAATCAGGAGTAGATTTACAACAATATTTTTGTTTATACTTGCTGATTTTCTGATTTTTCTAGCAAAAATCAGCAGCATGTACTTTTTTCAATATTTAATTTTACCCTCTTAAATAACAACCGATTGCGGTTTTCTGACAAAGATTAATAAGGATAAAAGTGGGTCAATTTAGTAGGCTGATTTTTGGATCTTTGACCTGAATTTTGCAAGGTTTTGAAAATAACATAAAATGTCAGAATCTCAGATCTACTGAAATATACAAGTTTTTGTAAAAACTCAGTGAACTAAAAGTTTCTATCTGGTCCAGATCTATGGATTTTCATAAGGAAATTTTTAGTTTTGATCACTTATGCAAAAATTTTGATTTTTAACAAAGGGTTAAAATTTGCAATCTGGTAGTGATTTTTACAGTTTTTTAGTTATTTCCTTAGTTTGATCCCCAATAGAGTCACCAAAAACTGTTGGTCTGAAAAAATTGTCGGTTAGGCAGGTCATGGGGAAACAGGCCAACAGTGTGCAGGGCATAGCCCCTCTTTGAGACAACAAAGTGAAACTGGTTTATTGCTAATCTATCAAGCAGGAATCTGTGCAAATCTACACTATTCTAACTTCAGGGGGTTTGGGATCTCATCCCAGTAGAGGTAGTTCCAACTACGAACAGAAAGGTAGGAGGGAAGGAATGGAGGAGGGTAGATCTGAAGGAAGAAAAGAAATGAATTCCAAGATGGAAAGGTCAGAAGGTTTATGCTTTGAGCCGGTAGTAAACAGAGCCAAACTTACTTGCATAAACAATTAAAGCAATACTGATGAACATATGACAATAGTAGGAATGAATCTAACAGAATAAAAACATAGATCTAACTTAAGAAAGATCTGATGCAAATAACACACACATTAAGCACAAAGTCTGAATATGTGTATTAATATTTCTTCTGTTGCAAGAAAACACAAAGTCTTTCTCTCCTCACTTCTCTTTTCATACAAAAAATGTTCACCTAGAATACAACAAGTATTCTAGTATTTATAGAAGGAGAGGAGGAAAGAAGACAAAAGCAAACCCACTACTTACAAAATATCTTACAAGATATTTACAAAAGATCTAGAAAATATCTAAAAAGTCAATAGTTGACTTGGGCAAGTTTTTGGATGGCAACATCCCATGGTGCAACATGGATGAGGTCATCATGTATGCCAACATGCTTTTTTAAATATTTTACAAAAATGATCAACGCATTCTAGAAAGGAGAAACTACTCCTCATCATCCCTCTACTCAAACTTGGTGTCTTGCTTTTGATCAGGAGAGTCGATGTGACACTGCGCTCGATATTCTGTAAACTTGTTGATCATTGCTTGAAGTTGATCATGGTCAGGACCATTAAAATGGTCGTGAATGACTTCACAGGTTTCTTTCTCATTCTTGAGCTTGTCAGGTAACTCGGTGAAATTTTCACATGCATCGATTAAAAAGCCAATGAAATCACGGACAGGACAAGAGGTTATTGATTGACTCTCGAGTCGAAAGTGACCTCTGGTGCCAAACCTTGAGTGACGATAGCCTTGAAATGCTGGAATGTATCATCTACTTCCCTCAAGTTATATCGATTCACTGAGCATCCCTAGAGCCATTTTTGTAACTGTCTGCTCCATGTTGTATCGTGCTTCCAGGGCTTCATCTTTGACTTTATCGATTCTCTCTAGGATATATTCCATCTGATCAACCTGGTAATCTAATGCAGTGAGAGCCTTATTATGTGCATGTGGGTGATTGATAACGCCGACATTCAATAGGTTGTCAGCTGAGCAGTTAACCATTGCTTGGAACGTTTCTTACTGCAACCTGGCGTTATCCAACTCTTCAGATAGGGAACTTGCTACTGCTTGTAGCTCCTTATTTGCTTGAGTTATATCCTGATAGAGCAATGTAAACTTCCCAAGCACTTCCTCACCATCTCTGAGGATCCACTTGATCCAAGATGATACTGTTGTGCCTTGTTCACCAATCTTAACATATTCATTTATTTTCTCCTGACTGGGAACTTGAATGGGTTCGGCGGCAGTCACAGGAGGAGCGTTGCCCATTTTCTGCAATGCTTGTAGGAGATGTTTGTTTTGTTCTTTAAGTATCCTTTTCTCCTTTTTTGCCTCTTGGAGCTTCTTGCAAAGAGCATCTACATCAGACAAGGCTTCCCCTTGCAGGCTTTCAGACATGAGGTCCCCATTGTGACTTGAGTCACTGTGAAGTCTGTGGGAGACAGATCTTCTTTTCTCTTGGTGGGATTTAGGGAAAGCTATCTCCATGACTCTTTCTCCTGAAGTGCCTTTAGAAAATTGAGTTATCTCTTTCTACTTCTTGGTTCCCTTCTTCATAATAATGAGAGAAATCCATGGCGTAATGGGAAATTTCCTCTTATTCTGACTCAGATGGTCAGAAATCCAACCAGGACTTATGGGAGTGGGAGTAGAGGAAGAAGAAGAAACGGGAGTGAGAGGGGGAGCAACTGTAGAGGCCTCAAGGAAGTGTGTTGAAAGACTCAGTGGTGGCATTGATAGGGATTCCAATGTACTGATGCTTATGGGGCCTGGAGTTACTAACGGAGAAGAGAAGGACGTGAAAATAGAAGGGATCTTCATCAGGATTGAGGAAATATTGGGTGACAGATCCGTGAGAGAGGAGAAGATTGGAAGAGGTGGGAGATGGAAGGGAGGAAGGGAGAGGAGAAGACACATCCATAGGAATAGATGCTTCAATGACAAGAGGAGAAGGAAGAGTGAAAGAAGGAACATTGGGTACCTTAGTAGTTGTAGTTGTGATAACATATTGGGTGGATGTATCCGTTGAAACATTTGTTGTTTCTTCACCACCTGGAGACACTCAGGTCAACTACTTGCTTCTCAAAAGTAGGAGGAATATCTTCAGGAGTAGTGGAAGAGGGAACGTTGGGTACCTCTTGTCTGCTTGGTTTTCCCACCTTGTCTTGGGGCCTTTTCCATTTGGCACATTGTTAACGGCCTTGGAGGTGCACTACCTGAAGGAGAAGTAGTGAAGTCAACTCCGAGGTATGTAAGGCCTATTTTTGATTTGCACCAATGTTTAGGTGCACTGTCAATGTGGGTTTAACCCTTTCTTGAATAGTATTTTGGTGCTTTAGCTCTGTATCAATCTCCATGAATGGCTCAGTTTTCCCCATCCGTGTCAATGTAAACCTGATCAATTTCTTGATCAATCTATTTGAATATTATTTGGGACAATGGCAATGCCATAGTGGATGATTTCCTCAGAGCCCAGCCGGGAGTGATCCTTCCTGCCTAATGTCTATCTCATGGGTTAGGTCTATCCAAATGTCCTTCGATCTTCATTAAAACATGGATGGGATCAATTTTTTGCCATTCAGGAGGAAACTCAATGACAGTAGTCAAAGGTTGAGCCTTGCTGGGAATTTTTTGCTTTAAATTTAGTAGCTCTAGCTCAACATACATCTTTGCATGCTTTAGCAAGTGTAGGGCAGGTGTCTTGGCCAACTGTAAAGGGGGGAATGGAGTTCCTCCTTTCTTTCTCTTCATACACTTTTCATGATAAGTTGATTAACTACCTTCCACAATTCCAGAAGGACCTAAATTCAGCCCTGCAAACCTTCGGAAGCTTCATTGGTTCTCCCTCAAAATTCACAGCTCTGAGGTATGTGAATGTGGGGAACTATGTGAACAACATCTCCCCATTTCTTTTATAGCACCAATCACACTTGGGTTAGTTTGACTGTGTGTCATGTTTGGTCTCAACAAACATAATACCTCATAGAAGAAGGCATCATTTGTTTTGGGAGAATCTGGGAGATGCTAGCTTATGAGCCTTAGCTCTGGGTAGAACTTCGTATATATTGACTTGGGGCCATATCCCATTTCGAGTTAACCCCTGTGAAATCCCTTTCTGACGCAGCAGCATATACAACGTAGGAATTCATGTAGAAACTTCCCAGTTGTTAGAACTTGTTGAAGTTGCTATGAGATGGTGTCACTTATGATTTCACCCCAGCCGCAAGCATTTTATCAGGTGCATTCTTGCTCATATTCTCAGGTATCTCAACATCCACTTGTGGAAATAATGGGCATCAAGGAGCATATACCATGAATACTCTTGTTCAAGAACGTGATTTTATCACTTTAATTATGACATTAAAATCACTATTGTTGGATGGTTTGTGGCCATCTGGACACCAACTTCAATGTGTTCTTCAGATAGAGCTCATTCATCATCCCGCATGCTCTTATCTTCATTATCATCTACATGTCTTCCTGCAGTCTTCAATACTTATTTCTAACATATTGCCTGTGATGAGGAATGTCCAGGATCATTTCAAAGCGATGAGCTGTGAGGTTTATAATAAGATAATGTTGTTCTTTATTTTCGACCACAGTCTAGTGTCTTTTTTTATGACATCAAGCAATCAACATGATGAACTCATTATTTATGGCACTCACTGGAATCCCAGCTGTAAAGTGCAATCCACTATCTACTAACTTGTTCATCCATGGGCCATGTGTTCGCCTTGGTGGCCTTACATCAGAAATCATCCATGTCAATATGACCTATATCTCAGAGTCTATGATGTCCAAGGTTGCACTCTACATATGAGTCAGGTATTCTGACTATCTGGTACTTGTACTTCATTTCTTGCTCTGACTGGCTGAGCTTTAGCTTTACTGTTGGTTTCTTGCTTGATGAAGACATATGTGAGTTCAAGAATGGATGATGTTGTTCTGCAAGAAGAATCAAGAAGGTCCAACACAGAAGAGCCATGTCAACTATCATGTTATTCATAATGAAAGTTTGAATAATAACAGAACACCTTCAGAATGTATGAGAAAATAGTTAAGTTTTAGCTTGCAGAAGGAAGAACGAGTAATTTTAAGCCTTAGGGCGTAAGGTGCAAGTTTACAGTAGGCTGCAGGAGCTTTTATGCTTTGGCACTAGGACATGGGCACTTTCTAGGGATGCCAACATGACAAATTTGAAAGGGTGCTAATTTTGGGTACGCAACAAATTTTAGTGCACATTCAGGCTGGGTAGGTCAAACAGTAGACAAAATGTCATGTCAATGGTTTGGAATTTGTGCTTGCACCTCTAGGAAAATCTTACTAAGTATTCTTTGGATAGGAGCGCAGAAATTTCATTTGATGTTGCATGAGTGTAAAGTGCGCCAAAGCACAACTTTGGAAGATGTTGCAAGGAAAAATAGTGCGCTATTTGTTTGGCGCACTTTCCAAAGTTGTTGTAACATCATTAAAAATTGTGCACTAATGTTTTTTAACAGTTAACTAGTTTGATCAATTTCTTTGATTTCTTGATTTGGATTTGAGATTTGATGGCAAGAAAGAGAAGGTTTTTTCAGCAAGGCAGCAAGCAGGGATAAATGGTTTTTGATTTACTTCAGCGGCAGGGGCCTTCCAGATTTACAGATCTGGAAGGAGAGGAAAAGAGGGTTTCAGCTGGGTTGAGGATTTTTGATTGTGTTCTTTAGATTTTAATTACTTTGATACAAGCCCTAACACTATCAAAACAAAAAAAACAAAAACCACAAATGGGAGAGGAGCCCACTCACCTAGATTTATAAAAGACGAAGAAAGATGCGGGGTCCACAAGCTCAAAAATGGCACGTGAGGGTTGACAGGGATGGCTGACACGTGCCAAAGAAAATACCTTTCACAATTTCCAATTCGTGAAAATGACATGTGGCAGGTTTCTATTTATAGAAAAATTGGCATTTATGACTTCACAAACCGCCTTTGGCATGGATTTTTGGGAGCATCGATACAAAGAAACGTTGCACCTAGAAAAATGCTTAGCACAAGTTTCTTAATGTTGACACAATAATTTCAGCACTAAAGGACTTAAAAATGGGGCAAAAATTCCTTGGGATGTTAACACGAGTAAAATTGCACTCAGTGTCAAAAGGGTGCAGTTTTAGTCAGTGTTAACACACAACTTACTATGCCCAAGGATAAGCTGAAAACGGCTAAGTCCTGAAACAACTTGATTTTTTGAAAGGGAGTTTTGGGCTATTTCGAACGTTATCGAACTTCCCTAGGGGTCAAAACAATTTTTTTTGGTATAGTTACCTGCAAATTGCCCTTGTTGATTTTGCAGGATAACATTATGTTAAGACAAAAATAAATAATTTTTTTATAAAATATTTCAAATTTAAGCACTATTTTGATTAGTTTGTTTTTGGAAAGAAAATATGGAAACCTACACACAAGATTTAGTAATTTGGATTGAAAAACGAATCTAAAATGCAAACATAAGATACGTGTTAGGAGAAAGGAAACCATTAATTTTCTATAAGGTTAAATTAGAAACTTATGTTTCCATTGCATAGTTCGTCTCAAGACCTTTCCATTAAAAAAATGGAGTCATTTCAAGTTCGGGAGAAAACGTTATTGTCTCTAGAAGGTGGGCTACACTAGCACTCTCATTGATACGCTAGCACATGCAGTGATAAGTGCAGACACAAAATCATACACTTTGGGCATTATTTAGTCTCAGTCTAATCATACTATTCATATGGTTTTTGTGTGAAGAAACTACTAATTAATCCTTGTTCTTTGGCTATTTTATTTTACTTTATGTTGTCACTGCCAACCTCCCACACATACTCACCCAGTCAATTTTTTCATTTTCGTTATTTTACCCCTAACTAAGGACCTTGATCATTTTCCCACTTTAATTTCATCTTTTGGGCACTTTGTAACCATTTGAGCTTTCTATCTTTTTGGTGGTCGGCCTCTTCGGGGTTAATTATGAAATTAGAACAAAGAACCATATAAATATAAAGTTATGAGACCATAATGAGGGACCAAGCATTAGGAACTACTATCATCACCTAAGGTTGCATCTATCAAAGGATCCATTTGCATCTATCTATCTTCATCACAAGGGACAAGGTTAGTTCATCTGGATCACATTGCATAGGAGGGAATTTTATTCTATTCCATCCACCATTTTATTACATTTCTCCATGTAGTTATAACTCACTACTTCACAAAGTGTGACTGACACAAGAGCACCTAGGGCATGGCTTTCACACACTCACCTAGAACTACATTTGGGTCTGGCATGTAGTGCAATGCTTAGTTAGGAAGTCCACCATTATGGCCCCTAAGGACAATCCGACCCCTTCATATGCATCTTTCTTGTTTAGGGTTTTGATGCTTGGCTTGGGGTTTTGAAGGTATCTTCTTCATCATTGATTACCAATGACATACAACACAGTCCAACGACATCAACGCGACAGGTAACGAAGACTTCATATCATCCATCGACCCTGTAAATTTTGTTTCTGGACCTCCTACATAGACCAAGGTGCCTAGAACTCAGACTAGGGTGCCCTCATACCTCTCTAGGAACCCCAGTCTAGCTAGATAACTCAGCTTTGTACCTTCTGGAGCTCTTGTGTGGTCGCATCTGCATTTTGTTCATCTGGTTTATTTTGTGACACAGTCATGAGGCATCGTCAAATCAACTAAACTCTTTCTAACCCTTCTTTACACATTAGGGTTTCATATTTTATCTACTTAGTTGCTTGGGTCTATTTACTATATTTTTTCACATTTATTTACACCTTTTCATATCATTTAGATTAAACTAAATTAGGCACCCATTATTCCATTTTAGTTTAATTAGTATCCCTAGCATGATGCTCATCTCTATGTCAGGGTCAAACTTTTTGTAAGCAACGTGTCAGTTGTGTCAAGATCACAATATTAGATAAGTGACAGTAATTAAGCAATACCGGGATGTACCGAGTGTCAATTAGCATGTTGTGGAAGATATGATTAGATGGATTCATAGTAATTTAATTTTAATCATCAATTTCTACCCTTTGGATCAAGAAGGCTTTGGTTTGTTATGTGATCCAACTTATTGTTAGTAAGTTAGTAACTAGTCGAGGCATGCATCTCCTAATGAGACGTTCCCTTAAGATTAATATATGTTATGTTTAGTGACCTAAATTAATGTTATTCATTAATTTGTGTATGTTATTTCAACCATGTGTGGTCAGAATGGTAAAGTAATTAGTTGGTGGTTTGGACCATTGGATCTCGTAAGGGTTTGGTGAAGAAAAAGCTTAATTTTAGTTTGTGTGAATCAATGCAATGTAAATGGAGCTTAATTATTAAAATGTAAATGGAGCATTTACCAATTTATTAAAGATTCCTCCTTAATTATTAAAATGGAGTTGTTTCTTCCATATTTAGCTTTGTTTAAATTATGCTGTATAAAAGTCCTTTGACAAGTGAGTTCTCATTATTCATTATTTCAACCAAAGAATGCCAAATAGCCTATTTCAACCATGATAAACTATGTGATAGATAGGATGCTTCCTTCATATTTGTGGTATTGTTGGTCTCATTTGTTACTCCCTAACCAAAATACACGCTAGAATGGGAACTATAGGCAATCAGTATGATTGAGGAAATTGAAAAATCCTTGGAGACTCCAAATTTGTAAGCTTATATATGGGTGTTGATTCACTTACAAAAGTGATTTGGAAAATGACATCGCAGTCAACACCCTGCAAATCCTCCTATTCAAATCAACAATCCTTGAGCAATTGATCATCAAACATATATTCAAACATTGATACCATCAAACAATCTTTAAGCTCGTCCTCGACGCATTTTCAACAACAAAAGAAAAGCACTTTATCCAAACAAAAGACAACAGGTGTCCGAAGCATATATTTTATTAAAGGAGGTGAGTGCACGGCTTACCTAATAAACAATTATTTCAAATATTTATTTTTTCAAATCATGACTGCTTAGCTAGTGCCAAAGACATGGTCAAACTAACCTAATTGCAATTTGAAGTAATCTACAACTTGTGATGTGACCGCTGACACGGTCCTGTCTATACATGAATGTACGTTTTGAAGATTGGCTGCTGCCGCATTGTCAAGTACCCAGGGCCACGCCTGATGTCACCAGACAAGAATCTTCTCAATGAAAATAGGAAAATTAAATATTCATAAAAAGAATATTCTCGCCGTTCAAGATGCAAGGTAATTTCCACTCTTTGATTTTCTTTTATCTTCTTATTAAAATAAATTCAAGTTCAAATTAAATGTTGTAAAGAGTGTTAAGTTGAACCATAAAGAGCAACGGCAATAAAATCAATGTCTAGTCATGAAAAACTTTAAGCATGTTGCCGTTGGTACAAAAAGAGAACATAATATTCCCAATGGTCAACACCATGACAACATTGATTGAGGATTAAACTTTTTCTTAATGGGCAATGGCATTACATTTGTGAACGAAGATGGATGCATCAACACAACGTTATATTCCATTTACATTGCATTGATGGTTTGCATCCCCTAAAATAAAATAAGAAATAACAACAACATTTGGGCCTTTATTAAAAAGAAAATAAGGGAAGGAAGATGATTGGGAAAAAGATAGGATATGAGATGAAATATAAAAAAGTGTTTACTAGTTGAAGTATTGATTAAGGGTTGAGATATTGATTAATGAAAATTGAAATATCGATTAAGGGGAAAAAATAACATTAAAACAATATAATGGTATAAAAGGTGTTGCCTAGTCATCCACTAAAGTTGCAATGTCAAGATATACCAATAAATAAAATGGGTCCCAATTTGCCTCGATAAATTTGGTGGAATAGAAACCCCTCACTCCTTGACAATTAAGCCTAACAATCATGTGCACCCAAGCCAAGTAAACTTTAAATCTCAACAATTTTTTAAAAAATACCATAATTTATTAAAATGATCCCACATGTTAGGTACTTGGAAGTATTCAGACGAGTCCCCAAAGATAGACACTCAGAAGGGTATTAAAATGGAAAACCGCTGACCACTGTCATAACAGGTTTCTTGACAAAAGTGAATTGAAGTGCATTTTAGGCTAGCGGAATACAGGTTGCAGAAACATTAAAAGCATGTCATTTGCATGGGTTGCGGAGTAGTGGGCGCATCGCGATTCATTTTCCAAAGTATGCATGCAGAGGTAGATAATGTGCCTGTGGCTATTCTGGCGACAGAATAGCATGCACACTATATGCCCACATGCATGCACCCGTCCATACATGCATGCGCAGGTCCCACCAGCTGTGGTATACACACATTTTGGGAATCATTAACATAAATACAAATGAGATCAAGTGGTTGCATGTGCTAGCTGTTAGGTGGAGTGGTAGGCATGCGCCCTAATATCTGAGAGGTTGTGGGTTCAAATCATAGATTTTTGTGTGGTATACACACTCACAAAACCAAAAAAATTTCTAACTGTTGGGTTGATGTGGGTCCCACCCACGCATGTATGATGCATGCCCATCATGAGGGCCATGTGATTTTGTCGCCAAAATAGCCGGCTCTAAATAATGTGACTTAGTCAATATGGATTTCTTTCTGTCTTAATTTTATAAGCATCAATCATTTCCACAAACAATCTGTACAATGCGGTTGTTTTCGCCTACGACGTTGACACTTATTATGTTTTGGGGGGTATATGCTACACTAGATAAAATTTAAACTTCCTATTTATCATGTTATTTAATTAGAGAATATTGTGAGAATCTACAAACAATTATAATGTATCCATTATTTTGGATTTTTAAATATGTATTCTCGGAAAAAAATTGGTGTTGTGACACATTAGCTAGGTTTTCCTTCAAAATTATTGCAAAGAAAAGTGTTGTGTGACATTTTAAGTGGTTATGTCACTTCAAAAAAGGACAATGTTCTTGTAGATATTATTACGATTGAGGCATCCTTATTTGAGGAGTGTGTTTTTCGATACTTTTTCTTGTCAAATTTTTTTGACATTTTTGTAATAACGACGACATTTCCCAACATGGATAATTATATTTGTTTCACCACTCTATACAAATTCAATTTACAAGTATATATGGGTATGTTTGTTATATTTGGTTTTTGTGGGATTCAAGTTGTGTGGTAGGACAAGACAACTATGGGAGAATAATTGTGACTTGTTTATTGCCCCACTACAAAATTCACCGGCCTTTGATCTCAATATCAACTTGTTGATGGTCAACTTTATGAGTTCAAGTAGATCTTCCCAAACTAAAGAATCTCACTAACAAACCAAAGTTCCGTAGGGAGAGATAAGTTTCTTTGCAAACCATGCCACAAAGGACATTATTTTGTTGAATGAAACCAACATGTATCCAACCTGATTGGTTCACCTTTTCTAGCTGATCTGTAAACTCTACAACTTTGGAATTATTCACAAATCACAAATTAATCACGGTTGTTTACTTCCTATTAGAAAATAACAGAGATAGCTAGTGAATGAATTATTATTGTGCTTAGAATCAACAGTTTTAGTAAAGGAAAGAATATAAGCTTATAACACCAATAATTTTATCCTGGAAAAACCTCCAATGGAGGAAAAACCAGTCAGGAAGGGCAATTACTCTTTCTTCCCACTTCTATTAGCCAATTTCAAATCAACAAGTACAAAATTTACAATAACTATGAAAGGGAAGTAGATAATATTCCAACACTTCCTTTCAATTACTTGTTTTCTCTGTCTCAATACTCCTTTCTTCTACAAGAATACAATTTCCAGCACTAAGACTTCTTGCTCACTTTCTCTCATCATGCTTCGATGATCCTCTACACTTCTACAATCATGTATTTATAGCCTTTCTCATGTCCGTCCAGTGCACTAGAGAATGGGAAAGGCCATGAAGTAGAAGAGAAACATGAACATCCTTTCAAATTCAGAGGCTGTTCGTTTCAAATTTTGTTTTCTATCCATAATAGCCAGGACCGCCGCCCTACACAGACCGGCGGTCCTGGGACCACTGCCCTGGATGGACGGAAGTTCTGTAACCGCCACTCTGCACAGAGGAAACGATCATGCTACTTAAAAGACAGAACCTCCATTTTATTGTTTTCTTCTTTGTGTTGGTTGTTTCTGATGAAGTGGAGTTATCTTGGATCCCTATGGATCACACCTCCCCTTCTTAGGAGGATTTTGGTCCCACAAAAGCTTAGTGGGGGAGTAGATCAGGGAACAATTCCCTTGCTTGCTCCTTCAAGTACCACTGGGCCTGCCTTGGTGTCTTTCCTTTCAGTCCAATTTGCCAAGACTCCTGCGGACCTCTTCTAGTCTCTCTAAATTTCTAATGTAGCACTACATCCTCCTGAATTCACCTCGTGAGTCCAAGATGCAATCCTCAATGGAAAGTAGCAATTGTAGTTCTTCATCTTCATCTAGCATGGATGGCTCATATGGGTGCAAGTTCTCACAGTTTACTACAGAGTACATCCTCATGAATGATGGCAAATCAAGTTGGAAAGGCATTTTCTCCAACCTACTCCAATATGGTGAAGGGTCCATATCGTAGTGGCTTGAGCTTCTGTGCTTGACCTTGTAGTCTCTCTTTGCTTAAGTAAATTTGAATTTTGTCTCCAACATGAAGCTTGTGTTCCCTCCTATGTTGATCGTGCCTAGCTTTGTACTTTGTTTGATATTTCTCTAGCTGTTCTTTGACCTTGAGATGGATTTTCCGGATCCTCTCAATGAACTTGTTGGCTCTAGTCACCTCTGTGTCTCCTGTATCCTCCTCATCCTGCTATCCAACTGCTATGTCTAGCAGATTTGTAGGTAGGTATCTCAAGCATGTTTCAAATGGTGACTTCATAGTGGATGTGTGTATTGCCCGATTATAGGAATGCTGAATGTAGGCTAAGGACTCATCCCAAGTCCTTGGGTACTTATTGTTATACCCTCTAATCAAATGTACCAAAGTTCTGTTTACCAGAGCTGTTTGTCCATTTGTCTGTGGATGGAAAGTTGTGCTCCTCTGTAACTTGGTATCCATTTTGTCCCACAAAGTAGTCCAAAACTTCCCCAAGAACCTGGAATCCCTGTCAGAGACAATAGACTTTGACAAACCAAAATGCACCCATACATTAGCAAAGAAAATATCTTCTGCCTCATGTGATTTTACTGTCGTTTTACATGCCATAAGAATACACATTTTACTGAATCTATCAACAACAACATAGAGATAGTCATTGCCATGTTTAGACATAGGTAATCCTCCTACAAAATCCATATAAATGTCCTCCCACATACGAGTAGGTACTGGAAAAGGCATATCCAAACCCTCCTTCCTAGTCTTTGATAAGGCCAAAATATGTCTCATTGATATGCAATAAATGATCTTATTTTACTCTCCTTTTTATCAAGTTTGACTGCATTTTGTGACTTTTGTTTGATCTAGTATAAGTTAGGATGTAATTGTCCATTTTTTGTTGAATTTAGTTCTAACATTTAAAAACTCTGTAATTCCTAACAAAGTGTGTGGAAATTCAGTTTTTGTAATAAAACAGGTCACAATCAATCAAGAGAATGAAGTATGAAGAAATCAACATGTTTTTGGGAGCATTGGCTTCAATACGGCTTAGTTCTGGAACCTTCTAGACTTAGTTCAGAACTCCATCACAAAGTTTATGAGCTCTATTACTTAGTTCCAGAACTTTCAGACTTAGTTCCAGAACTCCAACACTTAGTTCTGGAACTCCTGCGTTTAGCTCTAGAACTTTCACGGTTAGATCTAGAACAGTCCCCTTTAGTTCTAGAACTTCTCCAAAGTTCCAGAACCAATGGGAATCTATTTATTTTGATGACATCCAATGATAAAGAAATCAATGAGCCTTTCAATCAGGAGTAGATCAAAAGATTTCTGATTCTTCATACTCGAAGATCCAGGGATAACTTATCAGACAGTTGTACGTCCAACAAGGTTCCAAATTTAACATCTATTTTGGGCACTATTCGGTTCCATCTGAATTGGTAGAACAACTATGGTCGTAAATGCATCTTTGAATGATATATATAAATATATATAATAAATAATTGTAGATAGATTTAGGATATATAGATATACATACAGATACATAGATAGATAGAGATATAGAGAAGATACAATACGTTTTTGTAAGACAGAACATTTCAGCAATAAAATAGCCACTTCATTTTGAGAGAATATTACTTTTGTCAAATCCTTATTCAAGGTGGAGCAAGGGCCCACTCCTCCAAGAACCAGGATCCTCATTTTATTGGTATTTATATTTCTAAAGCAAATAGTGTAGATCTATTAATTCTATAAATGATTTTGATTCTTTAAGTTGAACTCTGTTGTATACTTGTCCCTGCAGGTGTTATAGATTAGATTTTTATTTCCTTGCAAGATTTTCACAACATTTTCAACCGTGTGTTTATTTCCAAGAAAAGTGTGTTTACTTCTATATTGTGTGTTTATTTCCAACAATCTATTTACTTTTGTATGTGTGTTTATTTCCAACAATTTATTCTAGCAATGAGTGTTTATTTCAGCAAGTTTCTTGTTGCATAGATATAATAAGGATTTGGCCATGGAATCCTAAGGACAATGCAAAAAAAATCCCCAGAAAATAAAATAACAAATACCTACAGTCAATTACTAGATCACTAGGATTCTTCTTGTTGCATATAGCTTCAGACACACCCCTGGTTTGAATATGACATCAACTAAAGAGTTGATTAAATGAAGGGAATAACAACACCCATCATTTTTGGTGCCATTGTTGGGGACCCACTAGTTAGAATTGTCTAATTAGGTGTCAACAAGAGCAACAATCATACATCTAGTAATTGAAAAATCTTCCCTATGTTATCATAAAATTTATGAGTAGACCAAGAGACTCAAAGGGTATATTTCTCCAAAAATATCTGAACAAGAATTATCAACATCCTCTAGTTCAAATAAGGAAGTTGACCAAGAATTAGAAGCACCATTGTCCCTTGTTAGACAAGAAGAAAGAATTGCCACCTTTGGAATTCTTGGATCAGTCACCAGAAGGAAGTGGAACCTTTAGAAAAGGATTATATCCCAAGACCCGTTTAGAGAAAGTTTTGATTCACAATTGAGTAGTCAACCTCCTACTCCTGACTTTTCACCTTCTCCAAAGTAGATCACATACCACATTGATTGGGAGAAAGGACTAGAAAGATACTACAGAGATGGCATGAGAAGATGAAAGAGAACCTGATAGGACCTTTACCTATCCAATTCAGTTGGAGGATGATGAAACAACTATGAAGAATATTTCACCTGCACACTTTCCCACATTTAGAGGGATGTCATCTGAAGATCCTGACCAATTTTTGTTTGAATTTAAAGTACTGTGTCAGACCTATGATTACAAAACAGATAATCAGAAGCTCAAGTTGTTTCCATCTACCCTGAAGGATGCAACAATGAGGTGGTTTATGGGATTAACATCTAATTCTATTACCACTTGGGCACAAATGGAAACTTCCTTCCTAGACAAGTATCAAGACTACTGTAGAGGGAGAAACATGAAGGAAGAATTTTTCAAAATCAAGCAGGAGGAGGATGAGAATATGGAAGATTATTTGGACAGATTCCTCTTTGTAAGTAAAAGATGTGGATTTGTACTACAAGAAGAGTTAAGAAAAACCATTTTTCTTAAAGGTCTGGATGATGAATCTAGGGAATCCCTTGATTTAATAGGAGGTGGAAACATTGATCAATTAAGAATGAATGATATTAAAGACATTTGTAGAAGCTATTCAAGAACAAGGGGTGGACCTAGGAAAGGAAAAATAGTTAAAAGTTTGAATCCAGATATGAAAAAACTGATGGATGAACTAGAAAACTTTAAAACAGACATTCTAGTTCAATTAACCTCCACCATGGATGGATTGCAAGCTAAAGAAAATGCTAAAACTGAACCATTAGCTATGTATTGTCCTAGATGTAGGAAGAAGCATGCAATAAGAGATTTTCCTCTAGATAAAACATAAATGTGTCTTATCTGTGAATCTAGGGACCATGAGAGTAATGCTTGTTCTCTTCTTCCATTTATTAAAAAATCAGCTTAAACAAACCAAGCACTCCATCCACATCAGAAGAAGTAAACTTTGTCTAGAGACAACCTAGCCAGGGGTAGTTCATGCCAAGGTCATTCCTAATCCCTGGATGATGCCATGGGCTAGCTCAGATCAGTACCAAAAAGTTGGGGACAACCACCTTGGGCCCCTCAACCAACATGGAATCCCCAGGATTGGTCAGGACAATCTTGGTATGCTCAAGGACACCAACAACCATGGTCTGGTCAAGGTAACCCATATGCTTGGTCACAACCTAGGTGGATCCCTAATAACTATGCTCAAGGGGAAGGACATATCCCAATCAGAATCAACAAGCCATAATGGGTCCCCCAACACAAAATTCACAAACTGAAAATGTGGTTCAAACACAAATACCAGCACAACCAGTTGTTAATCCCAGAAACAAACAAACAACTCTTGTCTATGGGGCAGAACAAGAAAAACCAGTTGATCTAAATGCCATGGATTGTAAAGATATTCAAACTAGATCTGGAAAAATAATTAGTAGTCCACCTGTTATAATTACTGAAATGACAGAAGAAACTGAAACCCCTAGTGGTTGTTCCCAAGAAAGATGAAAAAGAAAAAGATAAGGAGCCAGATAACAACTCTACTGAAACTCCATTTCTAGAGAGATTTAAAGAAGTTATAGGGACCAAGGAATCTGAGTTGGTGCAGGAGTTGAGGAAATTAAATATTGAAATACCATTGTTGCAAGCAATCAAGGACATTCTTGAGTTAAACAAGTTAATCAAAATGCTATGTTTAAGAAGACCTGGAAGGAAGAAGCAGTACCCAAGGACTATTAAGGTAGATGGGAAACTTGTTGATTTATTAGCAGGAAAACTCTTACTTCCCAAATATGGAGATCCTAGAAGCCCTGTTATTTCTGTCTCTATAGGGAATAAAGATATACATAATGTTTTGGTTGATTTGGGAGCAGCTATAAATGTGATGACAGTGGACACTTTGAAAACATTACCATTAACATAGGTATACAACCTACTAACACCATATTGCAGATGGTAGACCAGTCTGTAGAAAAACCAGAAGGAGTTATTGAAGATGTGGTAGTTATGGTGGAGTCATGGGAATATCTAGTGGACTTCCTTATATTGCAGCCAAAAGGTAAAACACTTGGTTATCCCATTATTTTGGGCAGACCATGGTTAGCTACAGTTGCTGCCTTAATTGATTGCAGATCAGGTGATATGACTATCTCAAATGGTAAGAATTCTAAGAAAATTTCCTTATATCCCTCTGCATGACCTTTTATTGATAATCAAGAACAATTATGGGTTGATGATCCTGATACTAATAAAAAAATATTGTCTTCTTTGGCTATGATAACGTTGCAGGATCACGTACGGGAGATGGAAGATATGATTAATCAACCATTGAATGAACACCAACTATCCTTGGATCAATCTGGGATAGTTTGGAACCTATGGACTTAGTTCTACAGAACCTGGAATCAGATTTAGTTCTGGAACCATCACATTTAGTTCTAGAACTTCACACTTATCTCTGGAACCACACCAACAACAATCCCATGAAAATGCAAATAATTTCACTCCAGAGGAACGAGATTTCTCTTGGGGAGGAGATAGAAATAGCTACGGAATCAGTAGCTTCAGTTTCAAAGATATCAGGAAATGGTGAGGAATTTCTGGAAAACAACAGTGACGAGGAGTTTGACCGACAACAAGATAAGTATCATAACTCTTCCTACTTTCCTTTGTCCAGTATTCTTTCTCAAGGGAATTTTGGAGATATTGCTACATATCATATGTTATTACCACATCCATTTCCACTAAACACCTTAATGGAACCCTTTCAACAAATTAGTTCATCACACATTGGAACCAAACATGTTGAGATTCAACTGGGTAAAATTTTGAACATTAATAGCTGGCTGAAGAATGATGAAGAAGCTAAATTGTTTGATGTTCTGAAAGATCATACTAGAGATTTTTCTTGGGACTATAAAGACATGAAAGGAATCCATCCAAGTATTTTCACCCATCACATCTATACTGAAAACATTAAACCAGTTAGGAAACCTCAGAGAAGGATTAATCCAGCCTTAAGGGACATAGTCAAGCAAGAAATTGAAAAACTATTACAAGTAGGTTTTATCTACCCTATCTCAGATAGTCAGTGGGTGTCTCCTCTTGTAATTGTGCCTAAAAATAATGGAAAATGGAGAATTTGTGTTGATTATAGGGAGTTGAACAAATCCACACTGAGAGATTATTTTCCCTTACCATTCATAGATCAAGTTTTAGACAACCTTGCAGGTAAACAATATTTTTCCTTCCTGGATGGCTTTAGTGGATATAATCAAATCAGATTTGTTTACTGAGGATCAGGACAAAACTACCTTTACTTGTCCATGGGGTACCTTTTCCTATAGGGTATTGCCATTTGGACTATGTAATGCTCCAGCAACCTTCCAAAGAGTTGTATTAGCAATTTTTGCAGACCTAACGAATGATTGTGTAGAGGTATACATGGATGACTTTACTGTGCATGGAGACACATTTGATGATGCTTTGAAGAATTTGGATAGAGTACTAACAAGATGTGAGCAACACCATTTGTCTCTTAGTCATGAGAAATGTTTAATGATGGTTGATGAGGGGATTGTATTAGGACACCACATTTCAAAAAGAGGAATTCAGGTTGACCAAGACAAAATCAGGATTATTTCAGACTTACCTGTTCCTCAAACCCCCACAGATATCAAGTCATTTTTAGGGCATGTTGGATACTATAGGTGTTTTATCAAGGATTTTAGTAAAATTGTTGCCCCCATGTTTAGTTTACTTACCAAGGATTGTGAATTTTGTTGGGATGAAAAGTGTCAACATGCTTTTGAAGAAATTAAAGAAAAATTAATCACTGCCCCAATATTGAGAGGACCTAATTGGGAGAAACCTTTTCACATCCAAACAGATGCCTCAAATAACTCAATTGGTGCAGTTTTGGGACAGAAAGATGAAGAAGGGAAAATGTATGCTATTTACTACCTTAGTAAAAATCTTACTCCCACTGAAAGAAATTACACTACCACTGAAAAAGAATTTCTTGTTGTGATCTATGCAATTAATAAGTTCAGACATTATATTACAGGGTACAAAATATTTGTACATACAGATCACTCAACAATTAGATACTTAATGAACAAACCAGTGGTTGGAGGTAGGATAATTAGATGGTTATTACTTTTACAAGAATTTGATATTACCATTGTGGATAATCTAGGAAAATCTAATGTGGTAGCTGATTTCTTGTCAAGATTGACCACTACAGGGGAGAAAGATCCAGTTAAGGACAACTTTCTAGATGAACAATTGTTTGCTATTTCAGCTGATACACCATGGTTTGCTGATATGGAAAATTATCTTGCAACAGGGAAGTTTCCTCCTTCTTTCACTAAGAAACAAATGAAGAAGTTAATCAAAACCAGTGCACAATTTAAATGGTTAAATGGAATGTTATTTAAATGTGGTCCTGATTTGGTTTTACGTAGGTGTGTGAGAGAAGATGAAATCTTTGACATACTCAGGGCATGTCATGATGAACCAAGTGGAGGACACTTTTCAGTAAAAAGAACAGCTCACAAGATACTTGGCACTGGCTATTATTGGCCATCTCTGTATAAATATGTGAAGAGATATATCAAGTGGTGTGATCCCTGTCAAAGGATGGGACAACCAACCTTTACCAGTGAAATGCCTCTGCAACCTCAAGTAGTGATTGAACCATTTGAAAGGTGGGGGCTGGATTTTTTTGGTCCCTTTAGTCCTCCTTCACAAGGAAAGGAGCACATTCTTGTGTGTACTGATTATGTGACAAAGTGGGCAAGAGGTGCAAGCTTTAACAAATGCCACTGAAGAAGCAGTTGTTGATTTCCTTTGGCACAGAATTATGATGAAGTTTGGTGCACCAAGGAGTATAGTTTCATATCAGGGGCCACAATTCATGTCTAATATGATCCAAGCCTTCACAATGTACTATCAGATTAATCATAGGAAGTCATCTCCCTATCACCCACAATCAAATGGACAAGCAGAAGTAACAAACAGAGAATTGGAAAACATCCTTACCAAAATAGTTGAAGCAGGTAGAAGAGATTGGGTAAAGAGACTACCTGAGGCTTTCTGGGCTTATAATACAACTTGGAAGACTACAACAGGGTTTTCACCATATGAGTTAGTCTATGGGAAAAATCCCTTGTTACCTATTGAATTTGAACTACAAACATTGAGGACAACAACTAAAGTGGGTATTGAGTTGGATGCAACACAAAAGGAAAGAATTCTTCAAATCAATGAATTGGATGAGTTGAGAATGGAAGCACTTCAACAGACAGAGATAATCCAAGATCAAAGGAAGTAGTGGCATGACACACATATCAAGAAAAATCAATTCAAGGTAGGAGATTGGGCATTACTGTTTGATTCCAAGTACCAACAATTCAAAGGCAAGTTGAGAACCAGATGGTTAGGACCCTATCAGATTGAGAAGATATTTGACAATGGCTCTATTCAGCTACTTCCCATTGATGGCAGCAGAAGGACACTTTTGGTCAATGGACATAGGCTAAAACTTTATAGGAAGCCTCCTACTAGGGATGAATTCTTGAAGCAGATTGAAGCAGACAAAGAATTTGATCATATGGAAGAACCCAGTTCTTCCAAAATGATCAAATAATCAGATGCATGGATCCAAAATAAAGGGAAGAGAATGAAAACCAGAAAATGGTGTTCTCTTCCCAAAAAAAGAAAAAAAAATATAAAAAAAAAAAATAAAAAGGGAAGGAATGAAAACCAGTAAATGGCGTTCTCTTCCCCAAAAAAAAATCTCTTAGAGATCAATTGAAAACTAGCAATGGCGGTTGGTCTCCTCAATAAATGGCTAATGCAAAATAAAAAAGAATTTGTTTGAATTCCAGCTGTCTTTTCTAACCATTTTTCGTTTTTTTCACTTTTAGGAATGATGAGTCATCAAGATGGAGGGATTACATCAGCAAGGATGGTAATTATGTCTTGAACTTATTAAAGGTTAAATTAAAAGTTTGCATGTGTGATTAGATTTGATTTAAAAGTCGGTATGATGAGTCATTTATTGCACATTATGATTAAAAGCAAGTAATCATGAGGATGATGTCGATGGAATAAAAAGTGGTGGTGTATTTGTAATTAGCTATCATTTGGGTGGAATAAATGAAGTTGAGAAGCAGTTGCAGAAGAACTTCAAGGAAGAAGAATTGTAAGAATTTAGCTAAACCCATCAATTCCATAGCTAAACACAATAGTTCCACAGCTAAACACAATAGTTCTGTAGCTAAATCCTAGTAGTTCTACAGCTAATTCTGAATTTGAAGAAAGAAGAATTTGAATTGTCCTCTTTGACCATGGGGATTAAAAAGAAGTCAGAACCAGAGGATGATACCCAACTTCTTACAGATGGAGAAGTGGCAGCCATTTTTGGACGAGCAGGGTGGCTGGAGTTCCTAAAAAAGTTCTCGAAGTAACAATGATGAATTGGTAAGGGAATTTGTTTGTAAATTTAGAATAATCTAGGAACTAAAGGTTAAAATCATTGTAATTCCTTTTACTGTCAATACAATGAGTAATGTATTGGGTGTACCAATTGTGCATGTCCCAAATCCTGTCAAGGGAACCCTTAAAGATCTGGTGGAAACCTTGATACAAGAGGGGGAATCTAAACCCCAATATATCTATAACACCAAGAAAATCATCAAGGGGGTCAGAAGAGCCAGCTTTCCCAAACCCTTTGATAGGGTAGCATTTTGGGTAGTTAAGTATTTAACTTGTGATGGTCAATTTGGAACTGTGGGAAGAGAGGTCCTTAAGATGCTAATATATCTTAGGTATGGGAATTCAAAACCAGAATATATAGTAAATCTTCCAGGATTCCTTTTTGACTCCATCTAGACAATGGCTTAGAGGTATTCCTGGGGAGTTGGAACAATCAAACATCATGGGTTAATCCATTTGGTATGTCAGCACCATTTTCTTTCAAAGAAAAATGGAGAAGAAATATGGGAAAAGTTTCTTAACAAGTTTAAGCAAAACCTTGATATTATCAGGAGGGGAATACCAACCCCTTTTTCTCCTACAAGTAATTTGGAGATTGATGCCCCTGTAGAGGAAAAGAAGGAAATAGGTGGGGGTAATGTACCAAAAAGAAGGAGATTTGGAAGAAGGATTAAAGCTACAGAACCTACTGTGCCTTTAAAAGAAACTCCTTCCTCTACAACAGTACCAAGAGAACTAATATCTATCTCTGACAGTGACAGTTCACCTAAGCTAGAGCATGAAGTGAAAATCAGAAGAAGCTCTAGGAGGAAACCCATTTCCAGACATTTTGAAGCTCCTCAAAGAAGAAGAGTTCATAAGAGGTCTAGGGAAATTCCAGAGGAGATGGAAGAACATGATGGGTTGGAAAAAGAAGCTGCTGATATTTTGGGTAGCATGGCCATGACTCCTCCTGGACCAAGCCAAACTGAGATGGAGAAAGAAGATGAAAGATTTGAAGAACATGACTTTTCAAGAGTTGGGTGAATCAGCAGCACTGTCACATGAAGAAGAGGAATTGGCATCTTGGAAATGGAAATGGAAATCCCCTTTGGTGGAAGAGGAATGCTCATTCCCAAAGGAAATTTCAGAAAAAGAGGAGAAACAACAAGTTAGACAGGCTCTGTTTTTGTCTAGAGAAGAACTCATCATCAGAGAGAAGGATGAGGAATTAAACTTCCTCAAACTCAAATTAGAACAGAGGGAAATGCTCATTGACAAACTAACAAATCAGCTCACAAATAGGACTGAAGAATTGACAATGGTCAAACAACAGATGATGGAAAAAGAAGAAGAATGTTAATTTTCTAGAAGACCAAGTGTTATGTCAACAATATCTGCATAGACTAAACTGACTTACTTGGCCACTCAAGAAGTTATGGGATGATACCTGTATGCAGGGAACTTAATGAATTTAAAACATCAAATGAGGACCTGAGAAGCAAGATGGAAGAAGAGAAGAAAGCAAGGAAGGAATGGGAAGAAAAATTCTACAAAGAGGAAGAAGACAAATTTAAATGTCTTGTAAAAATACAAATGGTTTGCATAATGAGTGAAAAGTTACTCACATGCAGGAGACCTTCTCCTGCATACAATGTCTTTCTGGAAGAACAATTTATTCACTGGCAGCTATCAAGAATTGCATGTGGCCTTCCACATGAAATAAAATATGAATCTAAGTTCATGACATCCTATTCCTCAGCCAGTGCAGAGCAGAAAAATATTCTCTGCGAATTCTATCTCTGCAATCTTATGCTGGAAAAGAACATAGGCTTCATGATCAATTTGTATGTAGGGGAAATCCAGCTGAATGCATTTGTTTCTGTTCTTCAAAATCAAATTGCATGGAAAGAGAGGGATTATGAGCATCTATTAAAAGCTAGTTCATCTGGTCTCTACATGAGGGCTCACTATGGTAAACCATCTACCTTTGTTATACATTTCAGATCCCATGCCTTTGATAGTCAGTTCAAGGCACATTATCTTGCCAGTTTACAGAAAAGTATTGATGCCTTCACCTCTTATGAGGAGGAAAAATTTGAAGAGATTTATGATGGATGTTTGAAAAGATGGGAGTTTCTCACAGTTGCATTGAGAAGAAGAGAAGTGATATCTCCCACAAACTTAATATGGAGCCTAGAAAGAGCTAAAGCCTTGTGTACACTAATCCCTCAGGTCAATGAAAAATGTAGGGGCATATGGATGGGAATGAGAACAAGGCCTCCTCTCCTTCTCACCCCCATGTCTCCATGGAAAAATAGAGAGCCTCAAGATCCCACTCAATTTGAGGAATGGAAGAGGAAAGTAGAAGCAGGATCAGGGTATAGTACTTCTGAACTAAAACACTGGGATATTCAGTTTCAGCCATTTGACCTGAGCAGTCAATTGGAATGCAGAATCCACAACCCAAGATTTGAAGAGTAAAGTTTGTAAGGGGACTTACAAACAAGTAAGTATGGGGGAGATGATAAGGCCAAAATATGTCTCGTTAATGTGCAATAAATGATCTTATTTTACTCTCCTTTTTATCAAGTTTGACTGCATTTTGTGACTTTTGTTTGATCTAATATAAGTTAGGATGTAATTTTCCATCTTTTGTTGAATTTAGTTCTAACGTCTAAAAACTTGTAATTCCTAAAAAAGTGTGTGGAAATTTAGTTTTTGTAATAAAACAGGTCACAATCAGTCAGAAGAATGAAGTATGAAGTGATCAACATGTTTTTAGGAGCATTGGCTTCAATACGGACTTAGTTTCGGAACTTCCAGACTTAGTTCTGGAACTCCATCACATAGTTTATGAGCTCTATCACTTAGTTCCAGAACTTTTGGACTTAGTTCTGGAACTCCAGCACTTAGTTCTGGAACTCCTACGTTTAGCTCTGGAACTTTCATGGTTAGATCTGGAACAGTCCCCTTTAGTTCCAAAACTTCTCCAAAGTTCTGGAACCAATGGGAATCTATTTATTTTGATGACATCCAATGATAAAGCAATCAATGAGCCTTTCAATCAGGAGCAGATCAGAAGATTTCTGATTCTTCATACTCGAAGATCTAGGGATAACTTATCAGACAGTTGTACATCCAGCAAGGTTCCAAATTCAACATCTATTTTGGGCACTATTCGGTTCCATCTGAATCGGTAGAATAGCTATGGTTGTAAATGCATCTTTGAATGATTTAATATATATATATATATATATATATATAATATATATATATATATATATATATAAATACACGTAGATAGATTTAATATATACACATATAGATATATATACATAGATACAGAGATATATGTAGAGATAGAGAGATATATACAATACGTTTTTGTAAGACATAACATTTCAGCAATAAAATAGCCACTTCATTTTGAGAGAATATTATTTTGTCAAATCCTGATTCAAGGTGGAGCAAGGGCCCACTCCTCCAAGAACCAGGATCCTCGTTTTATTGGTATTTATATTTCTAAAGAAAATAGTATAGATCTGTTAATTCTGTAAATGCTTTTGATTCTTTAAGTTGAACTTTGTTGTATACTTGTCCCTGCAGGTGTTATAGATTAGATTTTTATTTCCTTGCAAGCTTTTCACAGCATTTTCAACCGTGTGTTTATTTCCAAGAAAAGTGTGTTTACTTCTGTATTGTGTGTTTATTTCCAACAATCTATTTACTTCTGTATGTGTGTTTATTTCCAGCAATTCATTCCAATAATGAGTGTTTATTTCAGCAAGTTTCTTGTAGCATAGATATAATAAGGCTTTGGCCATGGAATCCTAAGGACACTGCAAAAAACCCCCAGAAAATAAAATAACAAAATACCTACAGTCAATTACTAAATCACTAAGATTCTTCTTGTTGCATATAGCTTCAGACACACCCCTGGTTTGAATATGACATCAACTAAAAGTTGATTAAATGAAGGGAATAATGACACCCATCAGTTTTAGGCTTGTTGGTACAACAAAATTTGCATCCACATATAAATTTTGATACTTCTTCTTCCGTATTGGGCCAATACATGTACCTTTGCAAGTGGGCTAGGGTCTTACCAACACTGAAATGTCTCGCTAATTTTGAGGTATATGCTTCCCTCATCAATAAAAGTCTTTCTTCTTTAGGCATGCAAAGCTTCTCCCATCAGTAGAGCAACCCTTCCTTGAGATAAAAATCTTCAATCCCTGTCCTTTCAGTCCCTTGGGACTACAACTGTTGAAATGTCACCCCAAAGTCTTTGTCTTAGGCATATGCCTCTCCGTAGGCTTCCTTTGTGAAGGGCTTGATTTCAGAGATAGTGGCCAAACAGGAAAAATTCTCCTGTGTGGGCGGCCTAGACAGCATGTCTGCCACCAAATTTGTACTACCCTTCTTATATTTGATCACCAGATGGAATTGCTGAAGGAACCCCATCCATTTGTAGTGCCTTTCTTGCTGCAATTTAGATTTTGCTTGCAAATACTAGAGAGGTTTGTGGTCAATGTGCACAATAGTTTTTTTACCCAACAAATAATGCTTCCATTTTTTTATTTTCTGAACTAGCGCATACGTTTCCTTGTCATATATTGAATATCCTTTGATTGTTGAAGTGAAATGTTCATAATGATAGCATAGGGGTTTACCTCCTTGAAGCAACACTGCACCCATAGCGTAATCACTGACATCTGTCTCTGCTTCAAAAGGCTGTTGTAAATTAGGAAGAGCAAGTACTGGAGCATGAGTAATCTTGTATTTCAATAACTCAAAGGATTTGTCTTATTCCTTACTCGAGTCAAAACCCTTACTCTTTGTAGCCACTATGTGTAGAGGTGTTGCAATCGCGGAGAAGCCCAGAATGAACTTCCGCATGTATTATACTACTCCCACAAAACTCCTAGTCTTTGTGGCTCCTGTTGGTGTTGGCCAATTAGTGATGGCTTCCACCTTCTTTGGATCCCCTTGTAGCTCTCCTCCTCCAACCACGTGCCCAAGATAGACAAGTGACTGTTTGGAAAATTCACATTTCTTGATATTACAAAGTAGTTGTTTCTCCCTAAGAACTTGCAAGAATTGTTGTAAATGAGTTAGATGTTCTTCCCATGTGGCACTAAAAATCAAGACATTGTCTAGATATACAATGACACGTGAATCTATGAAATCCCACAATACATCATTCATCAATCTCATAAATGTAGCGGTTGCATTGCATAACCCAAAAGGAAGTACTAACCATTCATACAAACCCTATTTTGTCTTGAAGGCAGTCTTCCATATATCCTCCTCCTTCATTCTAAGTTGATGATAACCTAACTTGAGATCTAACTTCTTGAATAATTTGGCATGCTAAAGCTGGTCCAAGAGATCATCTATGCGGGGAAGTGGATATTTTTTTTTTATGGTGATCTTGTTTAAAGAGCGGTAGTCGATGCACATTCTCCAAGAACCATCCTTCTTTGGCACCATCATAATAGGCAAACTGCATGGTGAGGTGCTCAGATGTATCACCCCTTGGTCTAGTAGTTCTTGGAGTTGTTTCTTTACTTCAGTACTCTCAAGCAAGGATTTCCTATACAACCCAATGTTCGGTAGAGGGGACTCTAGCAATAGCTGAATCTCATGCTCTACTTCACGTTTTGGTGGTAACCCATTGGCAGCCTGAAATACTTCCTGAAAAGATAGAATAATACTATCCAAATCATGCTTTCCCTGGTTAGAAATATATGAAAATTCTACCCCATCTTGTTTATCTTTTAACAAAAGTAAATAAAATTGATTATGATTTTCCTGAATAAATCGTTTTGCTTGGTTAGCACTCACCATAGTAACCTGTGTCTTATGCTGGTGTTCCCGGATGTTGTAGTTGATCCCATCCTTGATCCATATCTGTACCGGTTTTCCCTTCTCATAAATATAACATCCCTAATATACAAGTAAGGACTCCTGAATACAACATCAAAAGCATCAAGTGGAATAATATCAGCTTCCAAAACATCAATATACTGGGAATTTATCCCAAACTTGACCTTACGTTTTCTTGTTACCTGAATTTCAACACCCTTCTTCATCCAACCCAAAGGATAAGGGTGTGGATGCTTGTAAGTCTCAAGACCAAGCTTCTTTACAACTGCTTCAAAAATCAAGTTAGACTGAGAACCGGTATCAACCAAAGCATTTACCTTAGTCCTCTTGATCTGGATTTTGATCTAAAATAGTCTACTCATCTCCTCTTCTTGGTTGTTCATGTTGGTGG
The DNA here is from genome assembly GCA_019776745.2 of Taxus chinensis. Classification (NCBI taxonomy): domain Eukaryota; kingdom Viridiplantae; phylum Streptophyta; class Pinopsida; order Cupressales; family Taxaceae; genus Taxus; species Taxus chinensis. The sequence continues at coordinate 940,529,897 of CM034149.1, forward strand.
TCTTGCATCCAAGCCTTTTGTCTACATCATAGTCATCTACGATTTCCACCTCCCCTTCTATTTTTATAGTTGTCATGGAATTCTTTGAGTCCTTGGTTTGGTTCTTCAGATGTAACTCCGGATGCAACTTCCAACATGTAGTGTCAGTATGACCATTGATATCACAGTTCTTGCAAAAATTCTTGGGATTTTTACAAGTATTTAAAGTAGTGGCAGCTTTTTTACCTTTCTCTTTCCACTTACCCTTGTTAGTTGTTTTCCCATACTCTTTTTTTTGTTGATTTGTCGACTGCTTTTCCCTTGGCTCTACTTCTCCTTGCTTATTTTCATCATCTATGTAGTATTCCTGCACACATGACTCTTTGAGATCTTTGAGCTTTATGGAGATGAATTTTCTTCAAAGGTGAGTGTGAAGTCCTCCCAAGTACTTAGTCAGAATATCCTCATCCTCCAAGTCCATGTTTAGCAACATGGTCTGCCTCCGAAACTTTGTAGTATATTCTTGCACACTTTGACCACCACCTTATCTAAAATATTGTCATTTAATCATTTGGTTAGTCTTGTGGCCAATAGGATAGAAGTTAGCTCTAAGTAATTCTTTAAATTCTTGCCAAGATGTCATAATAGGACGCTTCTTCTTTTCACAAGTGGTTAGATGGGTTTCCCACCAAACCAGAGCGTGTCCCTTCATTTTGAGACCTGCAAAGGTGATCCTTTGTGCCTTAGTGACATTATGGATGCTAAAATAGACTTCTAACTGTTTTAACAATTTATCAAGCAACTTTGTATTTACTTGTCCTTTAAAGCTTTTAATCTCAACTTTAAAAGGAGTATGATCAGATTTTACCTTTTCTCTTGCATTTGAAGTCTCTTCTTCATGCTCTTCCCCATAATCTTCCTCATGGTGGCTCCTCTTTATGTCAAACTTTTCAGCTAAGCCTTCAACCACTGAGTCCATGGAGTCTTGCTTGACATAAGCTGTCTTCTGCAAATCTACAAGTTCTTCTTGCCTTCTAAATATCATATCCATCATTGTCTCCAGCATCTCGATTTTACGGACCAAGTTCTCTTCCTCCATTTGTCCCTGAATTCTCTGTTTCCACTTCCTTGTAGAAATTTCTGGATCGCAAGGTAAAACCTCTTTACCTTTAGATCTCGTCACTGTCATACAAATCCAAGAACAAATACCACAGTCCTAGATACTTGTTAGCTCTGATACCAAAATGATCTGTAAACTCTTCAATTTTGGAATTATCCACAGAATCACAAATTAACGTTGTTGTTTTAATTTCTATTAGAAATTGATAGAGATAGCTAGTGAATGAATTTTGCTTATACTTAGACTATAAACTCATAAACATCAACAAGTTTTATCTTGGAAGCCTCCAGAGGAGCAAAAACCATTCGGGAAGGGAAATTGCTCTTTCTTCCCACTTTTATTGGCCAATTCAAAACAATAAGTATAAAATTTACAATAAGTATGAAAGAGAAGTAGATAATATCTCACACTTCCTCCCAATTACTTGTTTTCTCTGTCTCAACATTGCTTTCTTCTACAAAACACAATTCCAGCACTAAGAAATTCTTTCTCACTTTCTTTCATGCTTTGAGGCCCTTATTCTCTTCTACAAACATGTATTTATAGCCTTTCTCATGTCCTCCCGTGCACTGGCGAATGGGAAAGGTCAAGGAGGAGAAGAGTCACGAACAACCTTTCAAATTGTGAGGTTTTTCATTTCATATTTTATTTTCTGTCTGAAAGAGCCAGGACCGTCGCCTAATGTAGACCGGTGGTCCCAGGACCGCCGCCCTGGTTCTGTAACCATCGCTTTACACAAAGTGGCTGTCCTATTACTAAAAAGACAGAACCTCCGTGTATTTATTTTCCTTCTTTGTGCTGACTGATTTGATGAAGTAGAGTCATTTTGGATCCCTATGGATCAACGATCATTGAACCCGTCATAAGAGATGGAAGGAGCAATAACCCCAATATCCATGCTAGCAATGTAAGGTGCTAGAGGCTCTTTTTGGAATGCTCTTAAGAATTTGTTGTGGATAGGGGGTTGGGTGATGGTGCACCCATTAGGCCCATTTGTTAAAGGAGGGGGCGTGGTGCCCCAAGAGCCCATTGTTAGGGTGATTGACTAGTTGAGCCATGTTGGCTTGCATTTGAAGGAATTGAGTTGTAGTAGCGGATTATTGTTGGTTCATCCTATCAATGAGTTGGATGATGAGGTTAATTGGGCCAGAATTGGGGGTATTCTCAGATGCACCTACTTCAGGAGCTTTCCCCTTTTCTACCCTATTATCAAGTTGCTTGGAGAAAAATTTAAGGAGACATTTATTGATCATTTCTTATAATTCGTCCTTGTATTGAGGAAATTGTGTGAGGAATTTTTGAATCTCGGGAGGGGGATCAGAAGCATTTATATTTTGATTTTCCTCTTCGTCCTCCTCAAATAGGCCATTGTGGTGGGTGGGAGGCTTCTTTCTAGGGACTCCTACAACACAATAATCCATGTAGAAGGGGATTTCATCTTCAGGATGAAAGGTTCCAGAAAATATCTGCACAATAGAATTAGAAGATCTTAGGCCCACATACTCCATGATGGAATCATAATCTGGTTGAGAGCAAGTCCTGATATGGGACTTATCAGACGCTATCGTTGATGCAAGAAAAAATACACGAGTTAATGGCATCAGTAAACAAATTTGTAGGAACATATGGTATCGCCCTTGGGCAATGACAACTGTGTAGTTTGTTTCTTTAGGTTTTCTTAATTTTGGTGATTTGAAATGAGGTCAAAATTGGAGATAGATGATTTTAACGAGTTGTGTTTAGTCGGGAGGTCTATAGGATTGACGTCGGGTTCACCAGAAATGTATGGTTGGCCAAGAATGTGTCTCAATGGTTTGCACTCCTAAGTCTTATGTTCTACAAGGGTATGAGGCAACAAAGATGAGACACACATGGACCAACACGCAGTTGATTGATTTAAAATGGGCTACAACGAGCGCTAAGGTCACATATCTAGAGGGCAATAGTCCCTACACTAGGTCAAACTAGGGTTTCCAAGGCCTGCAGTCAAGATAGAGGAGATTACCCTTCTAGGATATTGGCTAATGGGGGAGAGATGTGGATCGATAAAAATATAAGACAGACATCCACAATCTATACTACTACAATATGACTGAAATGTAAACAAAGGAAAGCTAAGGAGATGATCATATAAGATCAATATGCTAATTAGCACCGTTATACATACAATACTAAGATAACATAAAGCAATGGGAAAGGAGATGAACTAATCTATGTAAAATGAAAAAAGAGGTTTAGAGCACTTACCTACGGAGTGGTCGTTGATGCATCTATCTCTGTAGAGAAACGTTATGTCGAGAGAGAATTGTTATGGGTGGAGAAGGGGAACATTGTTCTTGTCCTAGACTCACTATAGATGACACAATCATGCAAGTAATCCAACTAAGAAGAGTGTCTAATCCAAATCAAATGCAAGATGAACCAAGAGAACATAGAGCAGAGGTGAAGATGGCGCAAAAGAGCGAAGTAGATGGCTTGTTCATGTCATTCCTTCCTTTCGTGTGATGCACATATATCCCTGATGCCATCTCTCGCAGGCGATGGCGTCGGCCAAGGGTGACCAACTATCAAATGGGGTAGACGTGTGTCATGGATCAAGGGTAAGTCAATGAAATAAGTATCAATGATGAAATCAAATGCAAGTAAGTGTCAGGAGTGCTAGTGAGTGCAGCATAAAAGGACTGACAAAGGAAAGGGTAATCAAGGCTAGGGCTACATAGCGGTACATCTCTCTGTGTACTTTATATAAACCCATAATGACCATGTGTAGAGTCATACCACATTCTTGGTAGGCCCCTTAAGGCACCCGCTCGAGAAATAGACGCATCAATGACCCTTATTTACACAAAAGAGTTGTATTTGGCATGAAAAAAATAGGTGTATGTAACTAAATTGTAAGATATTTATGGTGGGACAAATTCAATTGTTATAATTGATGTAATTATATGTTATACACAGATGGTCATTGATTACAAGAAGACTTTCATGACAAATAGACAATGAAATCAAGAACTACTAGAACACCCATTCAAACAAAAATAGAGTGCCAGAAAAAGGAAACTCTTCCCCAACCCACACTCCCATTGTTTTATGCTCAATTTAGCCAATGGACCATTCCTATATTCTCACCATTTCGTAGAGACGGAAGTCAATATGTCCTACATGCTAAAAGAGAGTGCATCTTATTGGGTGTGTGATGTGCTCTTCTTTGTGCTATTATATTTGGAACATAATAGCAGGCTCAAATGCATTGAAGCACCAGTATTGTGGCCTATTCAGTCTATTTGGAAAGAAGAGAGAAGAGATACGTCAATAACATCCCTTGGCCATGTAGGTGATGTTCACCATGTTGCACTTGTTATCTTATGCTTTTAATATTATAATATTTTGTCATAAGAAACCCCTATTTAAGTCGTTATGTGTGGTTTAATGTTACACTCACACACAAGGGCACTATGCATATTGGTATATACATATGGGAAGTTTGAAGCTAGGTATCACATATGGCCACATGGATTAAGTCCATGTAAATATGAATGAGGAGATATATATTATTGTATAAGTACATCTTTAGAAAGGGATGTGGTTGATGATATACTTGGAGCTTAGAGACAAAAAATATGATGGATTGATCTTTACATGACCAGGACACCTCTTACGTAAAAAGAGATGTTACACCCAAACATTTTCGATAAGTCCGCTGACCAATTGTACTTCACATCCTTCTTTGAGTGTTTGCCTTCCTATAAATAGAGAAATCCTTGCATCTATTTGTCTTAGCTATTACTTATAGTTATAAGTTGTACTATTTTTGTTATAAAATAATTAGAGAGATTGCTGATATGAGGAATTCTCTTATTTCTCTCACCTAAATTTGCGGGATGTTACATTTTATAAAATAGGTCTTAAAAATAAAATTCACTGTTTTAAGTGAGCGAAATAGACCACCATATGACGGCTAATTGACAATGAATTGTTGTATATGAATAATTTAATACTGAGATTTTTACAAACCATTTTATTCTTGAAAGTGTAGGAATCTCGTCATGAATAGGTATAGGAATAGATATTTTCTTGAATGAATAGGTTTTTGAATTACTACCTTTTTTACAAAATAGAATTCATCACTTTGAGAATGGTAGATGTAACCAAAATCATGTAGGGACTTTATTTCATTAGAAATTGGTCTTACAATCACATCATTTGTTTAAAAACAAATTATAAATAAATTATTATATCAATAACTAAGTAATTTTAAAATAAAACTGATAATATATATTTGATTAAAAAAAACTAATTTGTAAGTTTTCATAAATTTCCTATGGCCAAATCACTTCCACCTTCTAAAGGTACTTGTGCTACTAATTATAAGTACTATAAGAATTGCATCTCCAACTGAATCCCTTCCACCCTCTGAAGGTACATGTACTGGCAATTATAATAATTAGAATTCCCTCTCCGGGTAGGTCTTCATGTTTGACTGCATGATTATAAGATAAAAATAATTTTCTTAAAGTTTTGTTTGGATGTTTAGAGATTTCTTGCATACACATTTAATCAAGAGGGCGTGGGGTCACATAAGGACCAAGGCATGTGTATACGTCTAGAATTATAGATATATTATTTACAACAAACATTCCTTGTAACTCAAGCATCTGTGTCAGCTGTTCCTTTCTTTGAGATTATTACAATTTTATTGTTAATCAGCAAAACCATTAAAATATATGGAATAATAAGAACATGGGTATGACAGTCTAGAAGGAAGGAAGGCACTTCCTTGTCAATTCTGACAAAGGAAGTATTGGTGCATGTGGTTCAACAAAGCAAGTTGTGAAGCTGCGAAAATCATGGTGACAGTCGAGACAGGGCAACTACTCTGATGTACTGAACCCCATGTGCTACTTGTACCCAACATCACATGCTTAGTGAATCACCCATCTCTTTTTAAATAGCAATTTGCAAATTTTATATCGGAAAACCCACATGTAGGAATGATTACCTTGAAATGATAGGATGCAACTAAAAGAACTCTAACCAGCATGCCCACATAATGAAAATCCACCCAGATAGAACCTCATCTCTTGTATGTGGCGCCAGCAAGAATTGTACTGGGTAAGGAGGCTCTTTGTGAGCCAAGCAACTTCGCAAACAAACCAAAAAATTTGACAGATTGGATACCTCTCAATCCTTAATATCAAGTGGAAGTAGTTTGATTATCCATGCACCCAAAATGGGATGCCATGCTTATGCTTCAAGAAAGGCGGGAAAAAAAGAGATATGTTACCACCTATAAAATTATCCATTCATCCACTTTCGACAGGATTCAATGTCTGCTAACAAGTAACAACTAATAAACAAAACAAGAATCAAGAAACATTCCCCGAACAGAACAAGGGTGATGGTAATAAACACCAAGTTTATTTTTTATTTTTTTCAATTTCACTCCAAATATACATAGACAATCATATAACAAGTCACATATGTTTTTTCACTATATTGCATAGCCAAACCTATATTCTAAACTTTGTTACTTGCACACACACAGCAACCCTGTAAACAGGTCTTATAAGCAGAAATCTCTCTGCTGGTCACTCCATAGTAATGGAGCTTATTTGTAAATGTATGATGCTCCTTCAGTCATAGATATGTAGTCAGATGAAATCTAACATGGTTGTGGAAGCGTCTCTGGCCCCTCAAAACATGGGCTAACTCTCTATATGTATGGGACTCAGCCTAGGTTGATGTAGTAATACCAACAATGTAGTTTGCCTAGTACCAACAATGTCCCATGTCAGCCCTTACACTAAAAAACATCCCATATAAATGTCAGCAACATCATTATGCTTTCTATTTACAGACTGAAAACTGCCATGGTGAAGAGGCAATCCCAGAGATATGAAGGAAACCGAGGCAATTCAAGCTTGCCTTATCTAGCACACCCTTTAAAGCTGTAGTAAGTACCATGCAGCAATCCTTCCAAGAATAAGATGTCATATAGTCTGAATTATGTTCTGGTCATTGCAAAAAATGAATAAGGTCGGAGGCAGAAGCCCTTGTTCTGAATATACTTGAAGCCAACCAAAAACAAAGCTCCAAATATTTCCTGCCCTTTTGAAGATTTTTCCTTTGCATAGTCAGGTCTTCATGCACTCACTTCCCTGAAACAAACAAACTGGTGCTCCGGCAGCAGGAAATATAGCAAGGAATGTCACTACATCTTCAACGGTGACATGAGCTGCTAAACTCTGCTGTAAGAGCCATTCACAGACCCTTCCAAAAGAAGAAAAATTTAAAACACCTACAATTACCACCACCTATTTGAAAAACAACTGTGTATACAGTAAAACTACATGGAAAATTCTACAGACTTGCAGGAACTTCCAAGTGAGTGACCTTTTTTCTGTCACTCGGGCTGAAACAAATATTAGCTCATATCAAACCACAGGCCTTCCTTCTATATTAGTGAGCTTACTGAAGATCCATAACTTGTGAGATCAGGCCATGCTCCACCGTTCCAATAACTGGTTGTGTCTCCAGCTGATTCAACAAAGAGCGACTCTGACACAGGCACCTGCCATTCTGAACCCAATCCATTCTGATCCCCTTCTACCTTGACTGATTCCGAGGATAAGCTTGTAACCCCTTCAGATTTCTGATCAGTCTTTGAAGTCTCAGCTGTATGATCTTCAAATGCTAGAAAACCATGATGCTCTTCACTTCCAGGGCCATTGTCTACCTGCCCATCTTCGAAGGAAATCGCCACCTTCTGCTGCTCCTGCTGCTGTTGTAATCTCCATTGTAGGGCATGATCATCCAGGCCAGGATGCAGTGGCATGGCAAAAAAAGGTGTCATTGCTCTTGTCAATAGTTGTTGGGTCTCAAAGAATGCATTTCGGTCTCTGGTTAAGCTAGAAAACTCCAGACCAGGATAGCTGGACTTGAATGAATTAAGTGTATTCAAGGCAGAAAGTGGATTCAAAGTTGAATTCTGGGGTTCTAAAGTGGTTGGGGTTCCACATGAAATTCCCAGGAAGTTGGAAGTATTGCAGTTAGCCAATGCAGGGCAGTCCTGTTGAATTCTGGTGAAGGGAAGACTGGGCATGGTCATGTTATTTGCTCCATAATACATTGAAGATGAAGATAGGGGAAGAGACGGATCAAATCCAGAACAGTTGGGAACTGGTGCTTCTGTGGTGCTAGGGACAGCAGAGGTCGATGCTTCATTCTGAGCTGATGCGGGATGGTCTATTGTTCTCTTCACTCTTTTATTCTTCCTGCAACCTCCACCAACAGGCACGTTACGTAGGGAACCTCCCTTCGTCCAGTACCTTCTGCAGGTCTTGCAGAAATGGCGAGGTTGAGATTGGTTGTAGTTATTATAGTAGCAGAACTTTGTGTTTGTTGATTCACATCTGGGGCACTTCAAGGCCTGTTCAGGCTGGGGCTTCATTCTTCGCTCCAGCATCGGCGGTGGCCTGGAGCATGACATTATGTCCTCTGGAAGCTTTAGTGCACCATTCTGCATGAAGCTCTACAGAAATTTACAGACATCCATATTAGAAACCACTCACTCCACTTCAGGTACATACATACACACGAAAAAGTCTATGGGAAATTGCATAAAGTTGTTAAATGCCAAAAGATAGTGAACCATGAAAGTCTCCCATACAAATCCATATATAGACTCCAAGACAAACATGGGGCGAACAACATTAGAGAGAATTAGAACATTTTAGATCAGAATAGAAATCCATGGTCAGGGCCCAGGGGAATAGATCTAGGTGGAGCAACAATCATGGGTTAAGCCTGTAAAATTGTTTTCACTTAATGATTGCCTAGGTTCAAAACCTGTTTTTGTCTGTAGGTCTGTAATGGTACCTACAGGCTACAACCATAACTCTGATCTAGTCGGTATGCAATAATGAAAAGGATATCAATTAAAGTATTTTTTATCCTCCTTGAGGGAGTTCGCAGTATTTCAAACAAGTTAATTCCTGAATCATTAAAAATGTATCATACTTTTTTCTTCCAAACACGAATACTTGATATAATATCAAACAATATAAGAGACAATTTACATACTACATAACAAACTCCATACTTAGATATTCATCCAGCGGTTCTTGTTAGAGTCGTATCGTTAAGTAAGCAAAAATCAAGACGCCCACGTGTCACTGAAGTGCTCCGTCACCATTTTTGATATACATCGCTTTCAGGACTCGGATACCTGAATGTCAACCTGGACATCTGCATGTAATATTGGAATGGCAGTTCAAAGTAGTGCCTCCTTAAAAGACTCAAACCATTAAGGATCATCTCTGTAAGATAGTAAAATAAGTATTGCCTATTCATATATTACTGTAATATGAAACGAGAGCAAGACAGGCATATGCAGCCTCAGAAAGACGGTTCAAAGTGCTCTTTCTCGAGAGTTCAATTTTTAAATACTAACCTCTGATAGAACTTTACAAGGAAGGATAACATCTATTGTACTACTGTAATGTTAACCAAAATGCCCAACACATAGCATCGGTTAGCTTGGTGAACGTAGTACCTGCTCCAGGACCCAATCTCAAAGGATCAACCCTCTGAGAAAGAAGGGCTAATATTTATTGTACTACTGAAATGTGAATCAGGTGCAAGACACCCGTTTGCAGTTTTGGAGAACCGATTCAACCCGCTATTTCCTCAACGCCAAGAATAAGCTCCGAAAGAAGAGGGAGGGAATTGTTTATTAGATTGTCAGAAACAAGACATCAATATGTATTTCTAGAGGAGGTGGCTCAAAGTGCAACCTTTCTAGAGGATCCACGATCACCATGACCAGCATGGATGATCGGATCATTGAATGGGGACCTTGTTGAAGAACAAAGCATACATGTTTCATAAGTTCATCCAAGGGCTCAATCCCTGACGGATCAACTCCGACCCAGAGAAGGAAAGTATACTAATATTGGGAACAACAAGTTAGAGACAGATATTAGATTGTGTATGATCCTTTAATGATCAACTATGAAGCAAGGGAAGGAAAGCACCCCTTCTATTGCTGTAATCTCACCTAAAACCAGAATATAGCTTTGGAGAGATTTGTTCAAAGTAGTACCAGCTCCTTAAGAACCCAAATCCAACTTCAAGAAGGGAAGAAAAATACCGTCATAGCTATCAAACGACAGGATTTATGGAGCATAGTTCTTGCTATAAACCGAAGTTAACATTTCAGCTATGACAAAATCTAGATTGTATTGCAGTTTCGAGGTGGTATATCCTTTTTTAAGTACACGATCCCCGACCAGAAAAGAAAAGTAATGGAAAACATCCATTGTATTTCTGCCAAAAAACAAGAGATCCACATGTAGTTTTGGAGAGCTAGTTCAAAGAGGTGCTTCCTAGAGGTACTCGATCCCTTAAAAGAGGACCAAGTCCAACAGAAGTGACCAAAAAACATGTTAACATCTAGCAGATGATGACAGGACTTCTAACATAAGCTATTTGTCATAAGCCCGAGTTTGGATTTGCAGCTTTACACAAGGAAAACAATCGTTGTATTGCTGTAATGCCAGCCAAAACCGAGACACCCACTTCTAGTTTTGGAAAACCGGTTCATGGCAGTGAAGTATCCCTTAAGGCTCTAGTCCCTTGAGAACAAAACCAGTACCACTTAAGGCTCAAAGAGAAGGCAGCAAAATTAAATTGTTAACACCTATCAAATGACTTATGAAATATGATCTTCGTTCAGATGGGCATATCCGATGATCCACAGGAAAGTAATTTTGTCTCACAATTGACTTGCACTTCTGCTTTAATGAGAAAGCCTGATGTTGGATTTCACACACACACAGACACACAAGAAGCTAACAGCTAACATCATAGGCATTGTTTGAGCTTTAAGCCTAGTGGGTTTAACTAGAAAATAAAGCCAAGACTTTACCTGTGTCCAATCGGCCGAATCCATGCAAACTTCCACGGAGCTCAGTACCATTTTCTTTCAGAAATTCTCGAAAACTACACACACCCAATTCTCAGATCCGCTTCAAGTCACTTCACGCTACGAAACTCCTCTTGTGACGAAAAACAGAAATATCTCAAACTCCGAAGGCCTCTTGATCTCGTGCTGTTTAGTTCTGAAGTACATAAGATGGTAATCTCTCATCTGAAGCCGAAGCTGCATACAAAATCAACCGGGCCAAGAAAAGGAAGACAAAAACACAGGTTATAACTTAATTGAAAGCAGTTGGAAGGGGGGAAGAAGAAATGGAAGAAAGACACACAGCATGTGGTGTGAAATACAAGGCACAATTTATAAGAAATGAAGAGAGGAGGAGAATTACAGCTCCACGGAACGGAGATCCACCACGTACACGCAACTCGAGAATAAATGCTCTGCTAAATCCTTTGTTAGTTAACAAACTATTCGTAGCGGCTATTCTACAGTGCGGTCATCGACTGTACAGTGCTACTACTAGTGGTAAGGATTGATGGGCTGACTAAAATAATCGCCAAATTTAGCAGAGCTTCCACTTCCGACCACCGCCGTTATTTTTTTTTCGTTTAAATTAATCCGCCCAACTAAGATTTCGGTTTTACGAAGATCCGCCGGCGCAGAGAGAGATTAAAAAAAAGGGGGCGCGTCTAGTCTAGAGAGAGGAGAGAGGAGAGAGAGGAGAGAGGAGAGAGGAGAGAGGTGAACAGCTGCGATGGCAGGTCGGTGGGTGCAGTGCGCTCCGCCGCCCCACCGGGCCCCACAACGCCACACAATGTGGGTCCCGCACGCGTCATCAGATGCGAGCGGTCGGGATTCCCTCCGTCTGACACTGCCGCGTGTCATTCCTACAGTGGCACACCGCGCCGGAATAAGCATATGAGAGTTTTGCACAGCGCCCACCCCCACCCCCCCTCTTACGCTATTCCCCATCCCTACAAAAGAAAAAAAAAACCGACATTTTTTTAATGTTTAGGAATTAAAAAATAATGTATGTGTTAATGTTTAGGGTTGATGGTTAGGAGTGGAGAACTAACCAGATGCAAGAGGGCACTTCTTTGTGATGTAAGGAATGTTCATAGGAAAAGGGGAAGTGGATTTTACGATCCATGGGGGCCTGTGCATAAGAGACCCTAAGGTCTATCTATTTTATGGGAAAATGGTTTTACATAGAGAATGCTATAGATTTGCCTAAATTTAGTCGCGGTTAACTACATTCAATTTATTTATTTTTTTTAAATGATGGGACGTGTTTTTATTTAAGTGGAATGTATGGTTTGTGGTAAATTTGGAAAAAAAAAACATTAAAATAGATATTACAATGTAAGTTTGAATGGTGAAGTGAACAAAATTTTAAAAAGTAGAACAAATAAAAAAATCTTGTTGATATTTGTTAGTGTACTCTCCTAAAATTGTAAGTGATGGTTTTGACAATTATCACTTATGCAAAATATCATTTCATGACCTTAATTGTTAACTTAAGGCGTTATAAAACCTTGTTCACTTTTCATAAATTCTTATAGATTTTTAGAAAATCGATTCTTAAGAAAAGTGATGTATAGAAGGTATGTGTTCTTAAGATTGCATCCATTGTTTTTTTTGTATATTATGATATTTGTCTTACGAAAACACATAACAAAACTAGGGATGTATTTGGGGTCTTTTAATCCCTGGATTTTTCTTAGGCCCTTGGGATATTGTACTCTCTTTAAAAACAACACAATTATAATGCAATGTTCAACATGCAGTCTAGTGTCATGTAAATACCCATCAAGACCCAACAAATACTAGATGTTCTTTCAATTTCCTTAGATGCTTAGGTGTTTGCTCTAATTCTTGTGATTTATTTTCCATGTCATCAGGTGAGTCATCTCACTTAGGTGAGATCATAGGTCTGTGTGTCATTTAGGGGTTATTATGGGATTCTCTTATGTGTCAGTGCGTCAGTGCATCATATACGTCATTAGGAGTTACTTTTCTATTTTGGGAATGTAACTCCCCCTCTCCACTCGAGTTGTCATGATTGCAACAGTGGGGGTTACTCAACACCTCCTATATGTACACCCTTTCAGATCTATGAGATAGAGTGAGTGTTTGTGGATTGTAACGAGGTTCTGCCCATTTACTAAATCTTTGCATGCACGATTTTGGTTGATTCTCGTTTCTCTCGAGATCTCATCACGTCATCGTTCGCACGTCCATGGATGTTCATGTCATCCCTCATGATCATCGTGCTTCGGGTTTTTGCACCCTCTTTCATGGTATCGAATCTCACGCTTTGCGGATCTATGCACTCTGTGTTTTTTCTGTGTTTCCAATTTTTCAGTTTGTGATATACAAATTTCGCTACATGCATCATAATGGCTATTCTGTCATGCATTTTAGTGCATTGATTCAGAGTTTTTTACCTCTATTCAGTTTTTTGAGTGTTCCAATTTTTTATTGTTCGTGGGTTTTCAGCCTCTCTAGAGTTTGCATTCAGTTTTGAAGGTTTAATTTTGGTTCAGGTTGTCGATTGGAGTTTTGTGCATTTTTCAGGGTTTAATGGTGGAAGTTGGTGTTTTGGCCTAACTTGTTGAGCATCTCATCAAGATGCCAACCGAGCTGGCTATTCCTAGCTCACTCATCTTCTGCCTAACTTGTCGTTGCGGGCCTCTCTGTTTATCTGCAACTGTTTCACACTAGCTCGGTCTTTGGTCTTTTATTCTACACAATTTTTTTGGGTTTCACATTGCATTCAGAGTTCTTTGGCTTGCGTTTGGACGTTAGTTTGCACTATGCCCTACCTTAGGTTTGACCTCTGCCCGCGCATTCACTCCCTGAGCTCGAGCTTACTCTGGTTCGAGTGCTCCCTTGGCCTGCTCGTGCATCGTTCTGGTTCTAGGTTCCTCCACTCCTTTTTCCCTTGTAAATCGTGCTTGAAGTCTGTTGAGGTCTTGTGCTCTGGAAACTCGTGCTCTAACTTTGGCCCTCTGTTCGCGTTTGGGTGTGTTTAGTCCTCACCTTCTTCCATGCTTCACGTGGATGTCATTTCTTGGTTCGTGCTCCCTTTATTGGCATGTCGCATGTGTTTGGTTGGTGCTTCAGTTCGCTTTATCTGGTTTGAGACCTTGCAATTACGTCGACAGTCGTGCCTTCATAGTTCTGGTTTGTTGTGATCTCCCTATCGTTTCTCAGGGCTCCTCATCTTCTCTACCATCCCACTCAGCGTGGATCTCGCAGGTCACCTCAACATTGGATTCTCCATTGCCTCGACACTCCCAACGGTCGGATTGAACCTCGACACACTAACCTTGCACTGGGACACGTGGCCCTATGCTTGCACGACACATGGCTCTGCCACCTCGGCATTCCACTAATGATTTGACCGACTGGCTCCTTCGTGTTGACTCACTCTGCGACCCTATCGTGCATCCGTTCAACCTGCGAGATCCTGCCATAACAACTCACCACACTGACATCTCGCCTTCAACTCGGCTCACAACTCACCGAGTTGTTTTCCAGCCCACCGATCCAGCTCCCTGCTCAGCTGTTAGGAAATAAGGGATAAAATATGTGGAATAATCCCTCACATAATTGCAATAGTAGAGACTAATATGTAGAAAATATTAAAGATCTCAACTAAAAGTGCAGAATAAAATAACACAACACAAAGAGACAGTATTTAACGTGGTTCACCCAATTTGGGCTACGTCCACCAAGAATCACTTGCTCAGATTTTATTACAAGCCACCACTCTCTCAATACAATACCCAGATCTGTTTTGAGCTATGCTCAACAAACTCTACAGAATTCACACCCGAATTCAAAACACATCTGCAATGTTTTTCATTTTTCTATCATATGCATAAAACTATATAAATAGACAACTGCTTAAGCAGTTTTACAAAACCGTGGGTATCAAAACTATGGGCAAAAACCATCCCATAAACCTATGGATCAAAATCCTGCCCATATGAGAAAATCACGTTTCTTGATATATCGGGCACGTTTTAAGGCCCAAATTTTTTTTTTCAGGGGCTGTGCCCTTGAACCCCGACAAGGATACATGAAAAGTGTACAGTACTCTTAGTGTACAGTCTTCAACACTTTCACACATGAAAAAAGGCTCCACAACCTAACAATCTCCCACTTAGAGACTAGTTTTCCTCTGAGCAAGCTTCTTAACCCTTCACTAGTTTCCGTGAAAACCAACCAAAGCTGAACACAACTTCAGTTTTTCCCTTGTGACCACCTTGGTCATCATGTCTGTAGGATTATGACTAGTATGGATCTTCTCCAGCTTCAACTTCTCTTCCTCCAAAGCTGTCCTGATAAAATGGTACCTTAACTGTATATGCTTTGTCCTAAAGTGGAAAGCAGAGTTCTTAGCTAGGTGTATAGCACTTTGACTATCACTATGTAGCTTTCCTTCCTCCTGCTTATGCCCTAACTCCTCAAGCAATTGTTGTAACCAAATCATTTCTTTTCTTGCCTCTGTGGCAGCAACATACTCAGCCTCTGTGGTTGACAAAGCCACCAGCTTTTGTAGTCATGAAATCCAGCTCACTGTTGTCCCACCTACAGTGTAAACATAACCTGTCGTGTTCCTCCTGCTATCTACATCTCCAACCATATTTGAATCTACATAACCACACAAAGTGGTGTCTGATCCACTATAGCACAAAACTGTCCCATGGTCCCTCTCAAATATCGAAGGATCCACTTTACTGCTTGTCAATGATCTCTGCCTGGATCACTCATAAATCTACTCACCGCTCCCACTGCATGGGCAATATCAGGCTTGGTACACACCATGGCATACATCAAACTGCCAACTGCTGATGAGTAAGGTACCTTGGACATTTGGTTTCTCTTCTGCTCTATCTTAAGACACCACTCCTTTAATAGCTTGAAATGGCCTGCCAAAGGAGTCCCAACCGGTTTAGCATATTGCGTATTAAACTTCTCCAAGACTTTCTTAATGTACTCTTCCTGAGATAAAGTCAGCTTCCGTTCCTTCCTATCTCAAGATATCCTCATACCAAGGATTTGTTTGGCTGCCCCAAATCCTTCATAGCAAAGGATTCACTTAGCTGCTTCTTGAGTACTTTTATTTCCTGCATGTTTTTACCTGCAACCAACATGTTATCCACATACAGACAAAGGATAATATAACTGTCATCCTCAAATCTCTTTGTATACATGCAATGGTCAGAATGACATCTAATATAACCTTACTCCATCATGAAGCTATCAAATTTCTTATACCATTGATGTGGAGCTTGTTTCAAGCCATATAAGCTCTTCTTCAGTTTGCACACCATCTCCTCTTTACCTTTGACCTCATAGCCCTCTGGTTGCTGCATATATAGTTCCTCCTCCAAATCACCATGGAGAAATGCAGTCTTTACATCAAGCTGTTCTAAGTGCAAGTCTTTTACTGCAACTATTCCTAGAACAGTTCTAATTGAAGTCATTTTTACTACAGGAGAAAAAATCTCATCAAAATCTATACCTTTTTTCTGTGTAAACCCCTTGACCACCAATCGGGCCTTGTATCTTTTCTTGCCTCCTCCTTTCTTTTTGACTCTGAACACCCACTTGTTCTGTAATGCTCTTTTGCCTTTGGGTAGCTTCACCAAATCCCATGTCTAGTTCTCCATGAGAGTCTGATGCTCCTCATCCATGGCTTGCTCCCACTTCTTCCTGGCATCTACATGCATTGCTTCATCAAAGCTCTCTGGTTCTCCACTATCAATGAGTAATAAATAATAAAGATAAGGATAAAAATGTTTAGGTTCTCTTCTTACCCTAGAAGACCTCCTCAATATAGGAGTTTGGGGTTCCTATTGAGGAGGTTCCTGAACTGATTCATGTGTCACTTTTCCATCCGGAAGATCCTCTACTGCTGCATATTCTTTCTTGGATTCTTCCCTATTTTCTTGCAACTACTGCTTATACATGACTTTCTCATTAAAGACCACATCCCTAGATATTGATTTTTTTGTCCTTAATACTCTAACATTTATATCCAAAGTCATCACCACTATAACCAATGAAAGTACATTTTTCTGACTTAGCCTCTAGCTTGGTCCTATCATCCTTGTCTATATGAACAAACACCTCACATCTAAAGACTCTAAGAAATGAACAATCAAATTTCTTACCATACCAAGCCTCCTCAGGTATGCCTCCATCCAAGGCACTTGAGGGTCCTCTGTTTAACAAGTACACAGTTGTGCTCACTGCTTCTGCCCAAAAAGAAAGAGGCAGTCCTGCATGTAACCTCATGCTCCTAGCACGTTCCATTATTGTTCAGTTCATCCTTTCTAACACCCCATTCTGCTGCGGAGTTCCTGGAACCGTCTTTTGCCTGCGGATTCCATTCTTAGAACAGTAATCATCAAATTCATTGCTGTAATACTCCCCTCCATTATCTAACCTGAGACATTTTAGCTTAAGACTTGTTTCATTCTTTACCAAGGCTTTCCATTTAACAAAAGTGTAAAATACATCAGATTTGTTTCTAATACAATAAACCCAAACTTTCCTTATTGCATCATCAATAAAAGTAACATAATAACTTGAACCCCCAAAAGATGATACCTGCGCTGGCCCCCACACATCAGAATGCACCAGCTCTAACTTACTCTCTTTCTTTGTAGGTCTAACCTTGAGAAACCTTACTCACTTTTGTTTCCCATATATGCAGTCCTCACAAAACTCCAAACCTGTTTCTGTATATCCATGCAAATCCTTCTTTATGATCTCCATGCCCTTATGGCTCATATGACCGAGCCTATAGTGCCACAATGTTGTATCTACTTCTGAAGCCACAAGATTACAAACATTAGTGCTATAAGTGGTTAAATACAAGGTTCCAACCTTCTTACCTCTTGCTACCACAAGAGAACCCTTGGTAACCTTCCAAGAGTCAGTTGTAAATATCACAATACAACCATCACTTCCCAACTGCCTTGCCGATATCAAATTTTGTCTTAATGTAGGCACATGTCTGTCATCCTTCAATAGCCAAGTATTACCATTTTGCATCTTAACCTGAACAGAACCTTTTCCAACTATGCTACAAGGCTCATCATCACCAAGAAAAACATGCCCAAAATCTCCTTGAACATAATCAACAAAATAATGCCTATGTGGAGAAGCATGGAAAGAAGCCCCCGAATCTAAAACCCAAGATTCAGTAATATTGTGCAAAGAAAGAATCAAAACATCCTAACATACATTACATGTTGCCACATTTGCCACTTTGTTTTCTTCCTGTTGTTTCTTCTTGTCCCGAAGCTCCCAACAGTCCTTCTTTACATGCCCAGACTTTCCACAGTGCTAGCATACTATCTTGCTTTTGGATTTTGACCTTGCCCGATCCTTTGATTTTCCACAGCTTCCTCTATTCTTCTATCTCCCTCTAGTTTCCACTGTCAAAGCATTCCCTGAAGTAGAAGATTCACCAGAGCTTTTTCTTTACATTTCCTTGCTTAGAATCACCCCTACAACATCCTTAAACTTCAACTTTGAGTTAGCTGGAACCGAGTTGCTTACCGCCATTACCAAGCTAATCCAACTCTCAGGTAAAGAGCACAGAACTAATAAAGCCCTAACTTCTTCATCAAATTCTATTGTAATCGAAGCTAGCATATTTACAACCGTATTAAAATCATTTAGATAATCTGCTACTGAACCATTCTCAGACATCTTCATATTAAACAACTTTTTCATTAAAAATATCTTATTAGAGGTAGAGGGTTTTTCATACAACTTCCCTAATGCATCCATCAGTTCTTTTGTAGTCTTTTCCTTTGAAACATTAAATAATATCGAAGATGCAAGACACAACCGGATTGTCCCAAGTGCCTTCCTATCCAGCAAATCCCATTCTGCATCTGTCATGCTCAAGGGTTTGTTCACCTTCTTAGACAACAGAGTATAAAGATCCTTCTGATAAAGGTAATCTTCCATCTGAATCTTCCAAAGACTGAAATTCTGCCCATTGAATTTATCAACCCTAGATCTTCCATCATCTGTCATAGCTCCCACTCAAGATAAAACTTTCCCTGCGATTCAACACTTCAGCAAACCAAACCAAGCTCTGATACCAATTGTTAGGAAATAAGGGATAAAATATGTGGAATAATCCCTCACAGAATCGCAACAGTAGAGACTAATATACATAAAATATTAAAGATCTCAAATAAAAGTGCAGACTAAAATAACACAACACAAAGAGACAGTATTTAATGTGGTTCACCCAATTTGGGCTACGTCCACCAAGAATCACTTGCTCAGATTTTATTACAAGACACCACTCTCTCAATACAATACCCAGATCTGTTTGGAGCTATGCTCAACAAACTCTATAGAATTCACACCCGAATTCAAAACACATCTGCAATGTTTTTCATTTTTCTATCATATGCATAAAACCATATAAATAGACAATTGCTTAAGCAGTTTTACAAAACTGTGGGTATCAAAACCATGGGCAAAAACCGTCCCATAAACCTATGGGTCAAAATCCCGCCCATATGAGAAAATCACGTTTCCTGATATATTGGGCACGTTTTAAGGCCCAATTTTTTTTTTCGGCGGCTGCGCCCCCGAACCCTTGTTACCAGGGGCTGCCGCCCCCAGACCCCTACTTGAGGCCCGGCCTGGCCCCGAACCCCGACGAGGATACATGAAAAGTAAATTCTTGGAGTAATCAAATGCACATGGAAAAACCTGAGTTTTATGTAAATGAGGAAACTTGCATCAGGTGTAAGATGAAAAAAACACCCCAAGAAACGCATATGACAATTAAGCCAACCGAGTTTACATATAAACAGGCAAGTAATGCTTTAACGAAGATGACGAAAGAGGTAGTAAAGCAGAACTTGGATAAGGAAGTCATGCTCAAGACATTGCTGGAAGATAATAAGACTAAGGGAAAGTAGATTGAACAACTGACTGAGACACATAGAAGGGCTGAGAAACGGAAAAAGAAGTTTCAAGTGTAGACACTAAAATTAGGTTACACTCCCCTTTTGTCCCTCAACATATAAGCACCCTTTATTACATTTACCTAGCCATGACCCCCCCTCACCCCACTAATATTAATTTAATTAATTTAATGCATTATCCTCACTATATTTATTATTTAAATATATTATTTAAATAATATCCACACATATAGTTCACTTAGACAACTCACCAAGCCAACTCCACCTAAGACCTATTCTTAGCAAGTTCCCATAACTAACTAAGACTTACCCAAACCCTAAAAATCAATGCCTACATTCCCTCTAACCACATTCCCGCATGCTCACAAGAATCTCCCAGTCTAATCTATGGGATAACGACACGAGATCCAAGGAAATCAAGAGGATCTCCCTAGTTTAGTAAACCTAGGAAATCTCGCCTTGACCGACGTCGGTTACCCCTAATCATCGCCGGTTAAGCCGAACCACCGTTGGTTACCCCTGTTAACCCCAAAACAACCTTATTCTCAAAGTTGGAAGCAAGTTGGAAAACTTTGGGAGAAATTTGACGAGCAAGAACACATCTTAGAGAGATAACGTATCTTCAGAGAGTGAATTCCAGAAAAAACTCACATCCGGGGAGGGAAATTGAGCATCTTCTCTTGCACAGCCATCCCAACCATGATCTGATCTATCCAAGTAAAGAGGAGTGTACATGCAGCCAATGCAGAAGCTTTTCTTCAGTTGGTAATCACTTGCAACCTTCAAACCCATCATCAACACCTCCATCCCTCACACACAGACATTCAGGATCGAAATCCAAGTAAGTATAACATCATACTTTCCTAGTTATTTCATTTCATCATCATTTTATCATCCATTGTTTATATTGCTCCCTATTGATGTTCTCCACATTTTCAACTCTGTATACCCATTAAAACCTCGCAAAAGCCTACTCCAGTCACCCAATACCTCGTCTTGACCAACCAAAGTCCTTTGTGATTACACAGAGACCTACCCACCTAATTTTATCTCACCCTCTTTCACTTGTGATCTACCTGAGACCCTTTATCAGACTTGCAGAGACCCAGAACCAATCATTTGACCTTTGGATTCTATTCTAGCTTAGCCTGTTAGATTAGATCTATTTCTTATTGTGTTTTTAAGTGAGATACCTAAATCATTTTAAAATAACAATAGGATTTACTTTGTTTACAACATTGAATTGTTTAAAATAGTGGACTGATAGTCGTCTAGGAAGTATCACACTTCCTGAATCTAGCATATGCTAGGTAATTCACTACCCATATTATTTAATTCCTTCTGGTGGTCTTGTTTTCATTACAAGTAGTTCCTCCTAGCCAAAAGGAAGCTCTCACGATCAGCTGTGGATTCGAAAGTCATACGCGCGCAACAACCCATCAACCGACATTTGAATAGGTATTCCTCCTACACTCGTTACCCTATCTATTTCGTCAATACTTCAAAGAAACAATATAAGAAAAAGGTGAAACATCAAGATTTTCCTTCCGAGATTGGGGGATAAATTTTAGAGGCACATCCAAAGTTTGATGAATAGATGTAGAAGACATACCCATCATCCTTGCATTTTCTGTAAGATTGTGTACACCTACTGCTCAAGGAGAGGTCAATCGCGTGAGAATAGACATAGATAGATGTTGCAATGAGAAAGAGAAGAATAAAAGAGTGATTGCGTGTCAGATTACAAAGTATGATGCCATACTCCAAATATTAAAAGATGAACTGAAGAAGGCGGGATGGGTGCTGGGTATCTCTTAGGATTAGGAGAAGATCCTTAAAGCATACAAAGTCCAGGAGGATAATGAGGTCCTAGTAGCCAAGAAGGATGAGTCCCTAGGGAGAGAAGAAGCGTGATACACTTAAATCATCTAAGGATCCCCATAAAGAAAGAATAAAGGAGCTAGGGGTGATGGTGGTGCAATAGATGGATTTCATGGAGGGAATGGTCTTAGGACTTACTAGAGTGACAAGGGAGATGAAGCACAAGGGTCATGATATGACTCTTGATGAAATGGAGAAAATACTTGGCAACATCCTTGATAAAGTGAAGAAGAGGTTGATAGAGTGAAATGAATTGCAAGATGATATAAATAAAGAGTACCTTGAAATCTTGCAGCCAACTCAAGAGTAAGATGCGTTGGGAATTATTCCATTTAATTAATTCTCTCATTCTTGTATGGACATTCTTCATTCTTTTATTCTTTGGAGAGATTAGTTGTGAGACCCCATTTCTGAGGGTAGCAATGTAAATAGTTTGGGGTAATGTTGGGTTGGAAAAATTGACTAAGTATCAATAACATGTGTGGAATATTGGGGCATGCAAGTGGGGCACCTGAATGTGTGCAAGAGCCAGTTGAAGTGGAACACGCCCATAAAGTCTAATCCTGGGACGTAGCTGATTTTGCATATATGGGCTAAAATAGGGAAAAAATGAGTTGGAGTGCGGATCATGCCAAGGAGAAAAGAAAGGAGACTTGAAGGCCAAACAAGAGTTACTTTTAGGATAAAGTGAAGATGAATGGTTACACATGGATCAAGCTAGTAATAGGATTAAAGCGGGGTTCATTTATAGATTTAATCTGTTATTAGGATGTTAGGAAATCATGCATGCTTTATAGTTTATTTTGTATGTACGTATGGGTATTTTGAGCATGCAATATATTTTGAGAACACATAGTTAGTGAAGGAAAATTAACCACCCTTATAAATATTTGATATAATCTATTGTATTAGACATAATCGATGTGATAGGGTTATGTTGTTCTGGTATATTGGCACACATGACTCTTTGTTGATTATCGTTATGTGTTTCGACTTCTATTATGTAATATTTTGTTATTAATGGATCATTATGGATGGATTCTAGTATTTGATGGGTCTGAATATGGTGGTTACATGGTGAAATTGATCTTGATTGTTATATGATCTGTATGTTTCCTTATTACATGTGTTTCTAATTGAATGTATGCAATAGTTAAGTATGGTTGAATGAACACGTGGTTATCTATTATCATGTATTTGCATGTTAACATCTTGACAAACAACACAAAGGAGGGACCTTGTAGCTTCGTTGTGCTTCGGGTGAGCATTCAGATCTAACTGAATGAGGTGCTAGCACGCATAATCAATTAAGGTTAATAATAAGAATACATGCTCGTCTAAGGAAATGAATGTCTTGCCTAACTTGGGCGGGTGAAAAAGGATATGGTCAAGGAGAATGGTTGCATGAAGGTTTCAAATCAATATCGGAATTACCAAAAATCCCTAAATGGGTTGCGAGATACATGTGAATCGTTTTTGTGTCTGCTATGTAAAAATTTCTAGAACAAGGACATGGAGGTGTGAAAAGAGACATATGGGAAGGAAAAATATATGGATTACGGAATTTAATCTCGACCAAGATGATTGTGCTAGAACACGTAAGCATTATTAGCTTCAATTTTCAAAGTCGTCAGGTGTGAGATAATAATGGGTAGAACTAGGGTGGTTTAGAAGATAAGTTATCTGAGGCCTTGATCAATGTCTTTCAACTATGTTTGGTTATGGCACCCTTGGATCACACATTGATGTTATGGGTTACCTGGGTCCTTCTATAGTCATGTGGATGTGCAATAAATTAATCTAAGGAAACAAACAAACACATAAAGAATCCGCAAGAGGGCAAGGTCAATGTTTAGGTAACCTAGGCCAACTAAGGAAATGTAGGGAGTTGTGTTAATTTTCATCTAATTAATTCTATGTGCCTAAATTAACAAATAAAAGAAGGAAGATTTAAATGAAATCAATTTAATTACTCTCCTTAAATCTAATTAAATCTATTCACAACTAATTCATCTAACAAATTAAAGCTAATTAATTAAACAAAGAAAGTAAATCTAATCTATTTGTTTTTGTGATTTTTAAATGCTTTTTAAACAAAAGGGAATAAAACAAATAAAATAAATAACTAATCTAATGTTTTTGGAATTTTTTGTTTTCTAGAAATAAACATAAGAAATCTACATAGACAATTTAACTTCTTCTAATAAAATAAAAATTACTTCTACTCTAATGAGTGAAATAGCTAGATGTGGCTCTTTCCTTGTTGTAGATTTAATTTTATCTAATAAAATAAAATGTTTTTCTAATTTGTAGTTGTGGATATTACTTCTTCTTCTACCTCAGAATCACATGAAGAATGAAATTTTTTCTCAAAAACAATTCTTCCCTTGAAGCTTCTCCACTAAAACGGAAGCTTTCTAAATGAAGAGATATAAAATTAACATACAAACACATAAGATTCTAAAATAAACTTCTCGTGCAAATCCACAGGGATAGGCAAGGAAAAAAATTTCAACAGAATATTTTCTTGTGTGTAAAATAAATCCAAATATTGAATGCATTGAACTTTCTAAATAATTTAACACTGGAAGAAATGACAACACAATGTGGCAAAAACCTCCTCCGAATTCTTCCCAGGAAAATCCACAGGGATGAACTGGGAGGAAATCGTCAACATAAGCTTTGCAAATGAAATCTACTGTAATTGTACCTTTCCAAACAATATATTCTAATAGATTGTAACTTTAAATCCATCTGAATAAACCAAATAAAACTCTAGAAATTTAATGACACCCAACCTAAAAATGTTATTCAAAGACAAATCCAGCGCTTGTAATGCTTTTTGATATCCCCTCATCTTCTTTTCCAATGAGTATCCAAACATTTCCAAGGATCAGTAATAGAAAGTGTGTATAAAGAATGGGAGAGTACTGGATCTAGCTGGTTTGTAGGTAGTTTGGTAGAAATGCGAGCAAGAGAGTAACAAGGAAAATGAATTTGTTTTCTTTATGTACTTCTTGGGAAGGATTCCGAAAGCCATAAAAGCGCAATTCCAAATCAAGAGACTCCAACCAATGATTCGGGAAAAAAACTTGGTTTTTATAGAAATTTTGGCAAGGAAGTGGTCCAACCCAATGGCAGCCAAGAAGTGCCACATCACTCAAAGAAGAGGAAATTAACTTACTAATAATAGAAAGTAGGGAAGGAGAAGCTTATACACATATAAAAAGCTTAATAACAACTGATTTAGTCAAGAAATATGTGTAAAAGATGAGTTTGAAGAAGGTTACTTGAGTTTAAAACACGCCGGAAAAGACTCGGTTAAATGCACACGGAACTGCCGATGTACGCAGACTAGTGGTTACATAACCTCCATGGCGTTTGCATAACTGCTAATCAGGGAAAACCGACGGTTACGTAGCCACCAGGGTAGTTTCATAACCGGCGGTGCTGGTTCCATTAACTAAAGGCTAACAAGCTAACGAAAAGATGCAAATTAACTAAGCAAAGCGGGGAAAAACTAGGAAAAGATAAGGTAAAGCACAATAAGCTACAAAAACATGCTGAAAGATAGGACATTGGACTTGAACATCATTGGAATTGATATTTTTTCATCAACGGGGATTTGAAATGTTCTCACAATGTTGCATCGTGTGAAATCGGGGGCATACAAGAACTAAAATCATAGTTTGCTTCAACTGTAAATAGAAATGTCACATAGATCATGGTAGGAATTATCATGTATGAGGCATATATTTGTTAGTGCATACATGTATTGTTTGGGTGGTTGAAACAATCCACCTAAATTTAGTTTCATTAGTTCGTTGAGGCTTAATAGGATTCTTAATTTTAAGGATATCCTCTCCTTATATATTTTCTATGTATTCATCCGTAATAATCAATCATGGAGATTTTATCGAATTATTATTAAATTTATGTGCAAAGCTCCTCTAAATTTTTCATTTGGTACGGGACAAGAGTCTCTTGAGAATTAAAGTCATGACCTGTTGTACTAAGAGAAGGGATCAAATCTGTCAACATTGGAATCCATACGCAGCTATCAAAATCGCTGTAATAATACAGGTTATGAATAGCTTGTGATGGAATTTATCCCCAACTTATGAGTTGTATGTTTTATTTTTGCATTCACAGCTCATCCATATACATTGATAGATCTAGACGTGTTCTCTGCATTGTGTAGTTATTGTGTATTTTTCTTTTTTCTTCTATAAAAGAAGAGGAATTTAGAAGCATTTCAAAGAGGTGTGTTATCCAAACTACTCAGAGGTGCTCAAATATAGCATTATCATCTACAGAAATCCGTATATTAGCGGACGCAGATTCACAGATATTTGTTTGTGATAAAGAACATTGGGGAGTCTCAACATTTTTAAATTCATAATACGCTACAGAACAAGAGGAGGCATCCGATCAGAAGCTTTGAGAATTACATTATACTGTACCAAAATAGGTGCTCGCAATTGTAAAAAAGACACTCGCTGCATGATAATTTGTGCATTTTTTAGACAGACATCCAAACATTCAAACTTCAAAATTCAGACACATGGTGTATCTAATGATTTTCATAAAATTCCACTATGTCCGCATGTATAATTATTTTAAAATATTTGTGCATTAAAAATTATTAATTATCTGGTTATTACGTTTGGTTATAATTTTTTTTTGTAAAACCTATGCAATTCAAATAGGTCGTGTAATGTGGTCGAGTCTCTCTATTAACAATTGTTTTCATGGTCATAGAATTTTTTTGTCAAGTATAGTTATTATCGAATTAAACATCATGTCCATTTTTATTGTTATGTATAATTTTCATATTGTAGTCTATCAAATTGGTCTAGTTTTCAAATTAGTCGATGAGTTATTGTGTATCAAATGTTAAAAATATCGATCAAATTTTTATTTCTATCGTCTCCTCATTGTTCAAGTATAGTTGTCAATAGAGTCGTTTTGTCAAAAGATTCAAGTATTCAAAATCAAGTTAATAGTCAAGTTTTCAAAAGAGTTGAGCCATTGTAAAATTATGAAAAAAAAGAAATTGCCTTACGGACGCAATTTCGGTGGAATCCGACGTCATGGCAACCATTAATCCTCAAAAGCCACATTTGTTGAGTTAGCAACATTGCACTTGAGGATGGAGGCAGGAGGCATCAGAGGCTGGAGGTCAATCAACGACCTCTTGTTAGTCACCACCGACGAGGCCACACATATTGGTTTGGTGACGTGTGTGAATGTGTGTGGTGTTTTTTAGAATAAAAGTGTTATGGAAACTTTACATAGTGGGGGCAGGGGGGGGAGTTGGGGGGAGAACTGACACAATGCTTCAGTTTGTATGTGTGGAATGTTATGTTTGCACTGTAATGAATTCTGAAATGTTATCTCTGGAAGAGAAACTATGATGAGGGCCAAGTAATGCACTGACACTTCGTGATATGGTTGTGGGTAAACCATTTGAAAACCTTCACCCCTTTGTGGTTTATGGTCAACCACTGAAAAACCACCTTACTCTCAGTTTTTGGTTAATCGATGGAAAACCAAGTTGTGGTTTGTGATAATCCAAAAGAAAAGCACATGATTGTGAAATCAGGTGTAGAGTAGTATGGATGTTTTCCCCATGTTCGCACTAAGGGGAGGAATGTTAGGAATTATCATGTATGAGGCATATATTTATTAGTGCATAAATGTATTGTTTGGGTGGTTGAAACAGTCCACCTAACTTTAGTTTGATTAGTTTATGGAGGCTTAATAGGATTCCTAATTTTAAGGATATCCTCTCCCTATATAGTTGTTAATTATTCATCCGTAATAATCAATCATGGAGAGTTTATTGAATTATTATTAAATTTATGTCCAAATCTCCTCCAAAATTTTCAGAACAATACTACCTTGAAGAACCAGAAAATAAATATTGGAGAACATAAAAATCAAGAGGTGGGTAAGTGCATGAAGTTGGATGGCCAAAAAGCGGACAAGAATTAAAAAAAAAGTAAAACGTGTATGCATTTTGTTAAAACGCGCTTGCATTTTAATTTTTTTGGCTCGGAAATCACTGAAGCATAACGCGTACACATTATAATGCGTATGCATTACATAACGCGTACGCGTTACATAATGCGTACGCATTACATAACGCGTACGCGTTATGTCTACTATAAACAAAAAAAGAGGCCCGAGCCTCTATCATTTTATCTCCTCAAACACGAGTTTTAGAGCTTAACCGTGCCCTTGCATTTTTTCATTCAGCTAGATCTCAAGCTCAAGGGATCGTTTCTGGATCATCGGGAAGATCTGAATCGACGATGGCGCCACGAAGAAGAGGTAAGCACAATTCTTTTTTCAAAATTGAATTGAAATATGATAATTATAGATTAAAATTTGAATTGAATACATATTTTTTATTGTTATAGTTAGAGGTCAAGGGAATTAACCATAACCAAACCCTGTTATTCCTGTCATCCGTCCCAACACTCGCACAATTGCTCAACATCCCTCGGGTAGTCAAGAAGATTTAGCAACCCAAATAGTTGAAAACAAAATTGAAATTAAGGATTTAATCAAAACAATTAGGGATGCACAATCTACAAACCCCCACTGCGCCTCTCTTGCAAACACATTGGAGACATTACTTGTTCAAATTGATGGAGCAACGGGGAAAATTGATCATTTGACAACTTATAAAGAGGGTTGTAGGGTTTATTATTCTAACAAATTGTCATATGTGGATGTAAGGAAAAAAGAAATTTCAAAAGACCTCATATGTGCCTTATTCACGGACCCCCGCACTAATTTTCCTATTCCATTGTCATGTAAATGATTTCCCATCCATTGGTGCAATAATAATTTGATTAAAAATAATTTTTAGGACCGATGGTGGATGGTGTTTGATTTTCCACCTTGTAATAACAACGAGGTGCCACTATACTTTCTGAGGAAACTCTATTGCGAGTTTATCCTCAACTAGATCCCAAATTATTTTGATTTATGAGATTTCCCGGGCCAAGGAAAAGGATCTGCATAGGATCGACCAGGTGCACAACGTGCACCTATTCAATAGGGTAGATTCCCCACACAGAAGCCCCCTCACCCTAAGATTATCCCTCAAGCAGTGAAGGAGACAATAGATATTGATACACTCCACGCACTTCAGGGGCTATCTGCGACCCTTGTTCGACATACGAGGGAGATTTCTGAGCCAGATGATCGTGGAGGTACACAGAGTATTCCCTCAAGGAGTACTAGCATAAGGCCACATCTTTTCTCGTCATGTGGTAGCATATGTTTGGGGCCCGAGGAGGATGATACTTTCATGCAAACTTATTTTGGTACACCTGGTGCTAGGGGTGAACACGATAATGTCACTATGTCAGATGTCATTTTGAGTGAGACATTTGGATTACATTCATCGGCATCACCTTCGCAGGTAAATTTGTTATGTTTTGTTATGTGTGTTACAAAAATTTTGGAGTACCTAATTTACTTATATATGTTAAATTTTTGAAATAATTGTATTTGTACATGTACATGCATTGATATTACAGTGCGCGGGAGGTGCATCTTCATCCCGACCACAGGTGAAAAGCACCATGCATACACATACATTCAGAGAGGTAATTTAGAATGTTAATTATGTAAAATTTTCACATACATGTGTGTGTGTGTGTGTGTGTGTGTGTGTGTGTGTGTGTGTATTAGTTTTGAAGTCAAATATATGTATGTTCTTATATGTCCATCTAACTCAAGTGATATACATATTTGATAAAGATGTTGACTTCACTAGACACCCCACCATCTCTGCGACAAGTAGATAAAGGTGTTGCCGCTGCGATTTCATCTACGCATCAACTCACTGAGGGTATTCAAACAACATGTAAATTTTGTTAAATTTATTGTGTAATTCATATTATGTTAAATTACATGCTAGTAATGTCTTTCATTGTAGAATTATTAAATTATGTAAATAATGTTCTTCATTGTGTATATGCAGGAGTTACCTGCGACAAGTAACAGCCATGTTCATTTTATTCACAGGCGTGGCGGGGTAAAAACAATAGTTCTATATTGATAAAATTAGTTAAAATATTGTCATTATGTAGATACATGTACTTAGTTCTATTTTTGCTAATTCTGATGTTAGATTTTATGATCTTATGTGTATGTAGGGAACTTCAACCCCCTCCATTTTGAACTCAAGGGCATGGAATCCTCCATCTCGTCGTCTTCGTACCCCCATTCGTACTGCAGGAGCTCCCGATGACTCATCTGAGCATGAGATGCAAATTCGACATAATCGAAAACTTGTGGTAAGTTTGTGTATTTATGTAAATAATTTCATTCTAACATGGTCTTAAATACATGTTGAAAACATATATAAATTAAGTTTTGACAAAAAAAATTATTTGCATTTACAGGATCATCTACATGTGAGTATTCAGCGGAAGAAGACTCAAACTATGGGCTCAGACGATCCAAAATCATCTCATGGATCTCCATCTTCGTCTAAGGGAGGGCCTTGTTCGAGAAAGGCCAAGAGAGGGATATATTTTGATGAGTAGGAAATATATGTCTTACATGACATTGTTTTTTGTATGCCTATGTGCATGGCATTGTATGTACGCCTATATGACATTTGAACTTGATGGTATATGACCTATTTGGGAACTTTTGTATTTATTATGTACATTAAAATACTATTTGGAACTTGATAATTTTATATGAGACCTTACATTTCTGAGATTATTTTCGCATGAATCTAATATGATGTGCACTTCACACTATTTAAGACATTATGGATTATTTTTTCATTTATTGGTGATGTACATGTACTAGCATTTTCAATGTATAATATGCATCAAACTTTGGAAATCAATATTTATATAATGTATGTATATAAAGAGTTACCTAATTTGAGTAATTATTCATTCAATTTATCAATGTGTATATGTGTATTTACCTTACTTGTGCTTCTTCTTGCTCATGGTCTCTTTGTATTGGTTCCTATCTTATCATGCATTTACTAAATTCTTATATGCTTCGTAGTCTTCTCCCCTGTTAAAACACCTGAGAGTCGTCACAATTTGATGCCTTTCATCTGTTGATATTTTGAGAATCTCTCTCCATATACATTATTCCAATGCTTGAGAATGTCTCCAAATGCAATGCCATTCTGATTCAGACACTCAATGATTCTTGATTGTCTAATCCTATACAATTCGTGTTATTACCTTTAAATCTGTAGGCATTTCATGTTATTTGGAAATCACATCACACCCTTCACTAGGCTTGATGACTACCCCTATCCTTTTTAAGGCAATTTTGAAAGCATCCATGGGTTTATCATAGCATAAATTATCAATGAATGGAAGGTCACTAAGCCATAGGCCAATTGACTCCCATCCAAAAACTAAACAAGAAATATTTACTAGGTGATTGATAACTCCCATGTGTTCTTAGACATACCCCTATCAAATTCATTCTTAAGACAATCTAGCCATTCACGGCTCTTAAGCGACTACGCCCAGATGAGGTAGCATGAAAGCACAGGGAGCATAGGGAATCAAAATGAATGCTCTCGTGACATTCACCTGGCCACCCCGATGTCTTGGCGTAGTTGGTTCGGTCCCACGAGCATCCGTTTGCAAACTACAGCGTCTGACAGCCCTACACTGACTCAAATTGCACTATTTCGTGTGTTTGCAAACAATAGCACAATGAGATAACCGGATGGAGATGGAGAAAAAAACAAGAGGCTTTCATAGAGGGCATAGATGTGGAGGTCTCGGATCTGACGAGACATCTCTAGGTGCCACAGAGTTTGAGAAATCACCCGTCGAAGATATGGTGTGATTAGGCCTTAGGGCTCTTAAGCGACTACACCCATAAGAGGTAGCCCAAAAGCACGGGAAGCGTAGGGAACAAAAAAGAATGATCCACTAGTGTTCACTTGGCCATCCCAATGTGTTGGCATGGTTGGTTCAGTCCCACGAGCTTCTGTTTGTAAACTACAGCGTCTGACAACCCTACACTAACTCAGACTGCACCATTTCGTGCGTTTGCAAACAATAGCACAACGATAGAACCATATAGAGATGGAAAAAACCGCGAGAGGATTTCGTAGAGGGCCCTAACATGGAGGTATCGGATCTAACGAGACGTCTCTAGGTGCCATGGAGTCTGATAAATCACCAGTCAAAGATATGGCGTGATTGGGCCTCAGGGCTCTTAAGAGACTACACCCAGACGAGGTAGCCTGAAAACACGGGGAGTGTAGGGAACCAAAAAAAATTCTCCACTAGCGTTTAATTAGCCACCCGACGTGTTGGCGTAGTTGGTTTGGTCCCACGAGCTTCCGTTTGCAAACTACAGCGTCCGACAGCCCTACACTGACTCAGACTGCACTATTTTCGCGCATTTGCAAACAATAGGACAGTGAGAGAACCGGATGGAGATGGAGAAAACCATGAAAGGATTTCATAGAGGGCCTTGATGTGGAATTATTGGATCTGACGAGATGTCTCTAGGTGTCACGGATTTCGAGAAATCACTTGTCGAAGATATTACGTGTTTGGGCCTCAAGGCTCTTAAGGGACTACGTCTAGACAAGTTAGCCCGAAAGCACGGTGAGTGTAGGGAACCAAAAATAAGCCTCTAATAGTGTTTAACAGGCCACCCCAATGTGTGGGGGTAGTTGGTTCAGTCCCACGAGCTTCCGTTTGCAAACTACAATGTCTGACAGCCCTACACTAACTCAGACTGCACTATTTCGTGCGTTTGCAAACAATAACACAATGAGAGAACCGAATGGAGACGAAGAAAAATGTGAGATAATTTTGTAGAGGGCCTTGACATGGATGTCTTGGATCTGACGAGACGTCTCTAGGTGCCACAAAGTCTAAGAAATCACCTGTCGAAGATATGGTGTGTTTTGGCCTTAGGGCTCTTAAGCAACTACGCCTGGACGAGGTAGCTTGAAAGCATGGGGAGCGTAGGGAACAAAAAATAAGCCTCCCCTACACCCTGACATGTTGGCATAGTTGGTTTGGTCCCACGAGCTTCCGTTTGCAAACTATAACGTCTGACAGCCCTACACTGACTCAGACTACACTATTTCGTGCGTTTGCAAACAATAGCACAATTAGAGAAACGGATGGAGATGGAGAAAACCATGAAGGATTTGGTAGATGGCTCCAATTTTGAGGTCTTGGATTTAACGAGACGTCTCTAGGTGCCACGGAGTCTGAGAAATCACCCGTCAAAGATATGGCGTGTTTGGTTCTCAGGGCTCTTAAGCAACTACGCCCGGACGAGGTATCCTGAAAGCACGGGGAGCATAGGGAACCAAAAAAAATCCTCCAATAGTGTTCACCAAGCCACCTCGACGTGTTGCTGTAGTTGGTTCGGTCCCATGAGCTTTCGTTTGCAAACTACAGCCTCTAGCAACCCTACACTCACTCAAACTACACTATTTCATGCGTTTGCAAGCAATAACACAATGAGAGAACCAGATGGAGACAAAGAAAACCATGAGAGGCTTTCGTAGAGGTCCCTAATGTAGAGGTCTGATAGATCTAACGAGACATGTCTAGGTGCCACAGTTTCTGAGAAATCACCCGTCGAAGATATGGTGTGTTTGGGTCTCAGGGCTCTTAAGAGACTATGCCCGGACGGGGTAGCTCGAAAGCACAGGGAGGATTCATAGTTTAGTTTCTTTCAATACATGCACAGGGAACCAAAAAAAAGTCTCCAATAGCGTTAACTAGGCCACCCTGATGTGTTGGTGTAGTTGGTTTGGTCCCACGAGCTTCCGTTTGCAAACTACAACATCTGACAGCCCTACACTGACTCAGATTGCACGAGGAGATATTTCATGCGTTTGCAAAAAATAGCACAGTGAGAGAACCAGATGGAGACGGAGAAAACCATGAGAGGATCTTGGTAGAGGGCCCCAATATGGAGGTATCGGATTTAACGAGACGTATCTAGGTGTGACGGAGTTTGAGAAATCACCCGTCGAAGATATGACGAGAGCCCAGGGAATGTTTGGGTCTCAAGGCTCTTAAGCGACTATGTCTGGACGGGGTAGCCCGAAAGCACGGGGAGCGTAGGGAACCTAAAAAAATCCTCCACTAGTGTTCACCAGGCCACCTCGATGTTTTTGCGTAGTTGGTTCGGTCCCTAGAGCTTCTGTTTGCAAACCCACAGCCTAACAAATCTATAAGTACAGCCTCTAGCAACTCTACACTGACTCAAACTACACTATTTCATGCGTTTGCAAACAATAGCATAACGAGAGAACCAGATGGAGACGGAGAAAATCGCGAGAGGATTTCATAGAGGTCCCCGATGTGGAGGTCTGTAGATTCCCACAGATTTGACGAGACGTCTCTAGGTGCCATGAAATCCAAGAAATCACCCATCGAAGATATGACATGTTTTGGCCTTAGGGCTCTTAAGTGACTATGCCTAGACGGGGTAGCCCGAAAGCATGGGGAGCATAGGGAACCAAAAATAATAACTCTACACTGCCTCCACTAGCATTCACCAGGCCACCTTGACATGTTGGTGTAGTTGGTTTGGTCCCATGAGCTTCCGTTTGTCACTAACTACAATGTTTGGTAGCTCTACACTGACTAAGACTGCACTATTTTGTGCGTTTACAAACAATAACACTGCGAGAGAATCAGATGGAGATGGAGAAAACTGCGAGAGGATTTGGTAGAGGGCCCCAATGTGGAGGTCTTAGATTTAACGAGACGTCTCTAGGTGCCGTGGAGTCTGAGAAATCACATGTCAAAGATATAGCGTGTTTAGGTCTCAGGGCTCTTAAGTGACTACACCCGGACGGGGTAGCCCAAAAGCATGGGGAGCGTAGGGAACCAAAACGAAGCCTCCACTAGTGTTCAATAGGCCACCCTGATGTGTTGGCATAGTTGGTTCGGTCCCACGAGCTTCTGTTTGAACATCCTGTAGAAACCCTACACTGACTCAAACTACACTATTTCACGCGTTTGCAAACAATAACACATCAAGAGAACCGGATGGAGATGGAGAAAACCACAAGAGGTTTCGTAGCAGTCCCCGTCATGGAGGTCTCGGATCTGACGACATGTCTCCAGGTGCCACAGATTCTGAGAAATCACTCATCAAAAATATGGCGTGCTAGGGCCTCAAGGCTCTTAAGGGACTACGCCCGGACGGGGTAGCCCGAAAGCACGGGGAGCACAGGGAGCAAAAATGAAGCCTCCACTAGCATTCACTAGGACACCCTGACATTTTAACGTAGTTGGTTCGGTCCCATGAGCTTCTGTTTGTAAACTAAAGCCTCTGGAAGCCCTACACTGACTCAGACTGCACTATTTCACGCGTTTACTATAATGACATTACTTGTATAATTCAGATCATGAGCAGAAATATAATACCAAATAACACAATATTCTAGAATAATGATCTCAATATGAAATTATAATAGCTTCGCCACTTCAAGGGGGCAACCTCCAAACCATACAATAATACTCAAATACTCCAATGAATGCTGAAATACTACCTACAATCCCTTATATATACTATTCATATGTTATGGCCATCACCAAGGCCGACCTACTAAGCATGAGAAAGTATATATGATATAATAAAATGATATGGTAAGCCATAAGTCGGCTACTCATATCCTAATACAAGCAATAGGTTAAGGGCATAGCATGCCCTTCCCCTTCAAAGCAACATTGTCCTCAATGTTGAGAAGCTCTGGGTGCTGCTGCAGGAATGTCATATCTTCCCATGTTGCATCTTCATTGTCCATATACTTCCACTTGATCAAGTACTCAGTAATGACCCGTGTCCTCAATCTTTTAGTGCGTGTTTGAAGGATGCATTCAGGTTCCAAGATGACCCTCTATTTTTTTAGGAATCCAACCACCTTTAGGGTTTGGGGGGTGCTAATACCTGAAATTGTATGGCATGAGATTGTTGGCTGAGAATCTCCCGACTCCTCTAGCTCAACCAATACCTCTGACTCTGCATCTTCATTATTCTCTTCATCTTCACTAGGCCCATCAATATAGAATAACTTATTTTCAGCACATTTATGTCCGGGTCCAAATTTATTGTCACAATTAAAACATAACCCTTTTTCTCTTTTTTCTTCAATTTGTTGAGGTGTCAATCTAACTGGCCGAGGGAGTGTTGGGGCCAAGGTGTTACATTCTCTGGTATAAGTGAAATGTTGTCTCCTACTTGAAACAATTTTCTCCTCTGCCCTTCTTGCCATAATCATCAAATCAGAAACCTTATGAGGATTAAACATACACACCTCATGCTCAATGTGATCCTTAAGACCCCCAAGAAATAGGTCATTCAGATTCTCTTCAGTAATATTTTCCACCTGTAGAGAAAGGTTTTGGAAGTGATGAATGTAATCCTTAACAAATATTATCTATCTCAACTTTTCTAATTGGCTGAAGTAATTATCTGACACACTAGAACTGTAGTGTAATTGTAATTCTTCAGTGAAGAATATCCATGTAACATTGAGACCACTCTTCTTCCTTTGAGCACATAACCATCGATACTAGATGAATTGGTCAGGTTCGAGATACAAAGCTGCCATGGTCACCTTTTGTCCTGATGGAATCTAATGTAGTTCAAATAAATTCTCCATTTGGTTGATCCAATTGAGTGGATCCTTTCCATCAAACTTGCACATATCCACTTTTGGAAACATAGTATGGTCCTACAAGAGTGCTCGTATTTGGATTGTGCACACTCGAAGAACCACTCTGGCTCATGTGTCTATTATGTTGACCTGAGGATCCACCTTGATTGACATAAGTATGATTACCCATCATATGCGTACTAAATTTTTGCATGAAATCCTCCAATATTTGTCCAATCCTATCCACATCTTCTTTGCTAGCCACCCTAGATTCGAGGTCTCTCAGGTTAAACTCAAGTTGACTTACTTTATGGTCTGTTGAAGTAAACCCTAACCTTGAGGAATCTGTAGTTATATCTTCTATCTCCAACTCCTCAACTACTATCTCATCCTTTTCTGGTGTTTTACCCGGAGTGATGGGATTCTTTTTTCCTCTTATGGAAGGCCCCACCATGATGCCCCAAAATAGTAGGATGTAGGGATCACTGTCAAATTTTAGGGTTTCAAATTTCAATAAGAATTATGCCAAATATAAAAAAACTTGAAGAACAAACCCCAAATAAATTTTGTTTTTCTTTCTGAAAATGTAACGAATTTCAAAAAATTCTACAATTTGCACCCTACGAAGCAATTTTATGAAAAAAACTAAATTCTTAATAACTTTTGCAAAATAAATCACAAAAGTATGAAATTTTCAAGAAACTTTACCTGAAAGGTTTCACAAATCTAGTAAAAATATATCCCACCAATTCACTTTTTTTCAAAATATATGGTGGAAAAATAAAATTAGGGTTTTTACCCTAATTTTGGCCCAGATTGTAGCTCTGATACTGCTTGTAATGACATTACTTGTATAATTTAGATCACGAGTAGAAATATAACACCAAATAACACAATATTATTGAATAATGATCTCAATATGCAATTATAATAGCTTCACCACTTTGAGGGGGGCAACCTCCAAACCATACAATAATACTCAAATACTCCAATGAATGCTGAAATACTACCTACAATCCCCTATATATACTATTCATATGTTATGTCCATCAACAAGGATGACCTACTAAGTATGAGAAAGTATAAATGATATAATAAAATGATATGGTAAGCTATAAGTTGGCTACTCATATCCTAATACAAGCAATAGGTTAAGGGCATAACATTTACAAACAATAACACAACGAGAGAATTGGATGGAGACGGAGAAAACCACGAGAGGCTTTCATAGAGGGCCCTAATGTGGAGGTCTCAGATCTAAAGATACGTATCTAGGTTCCATGGAGTCCGAGAAATCACCCGTCGAAGATATGGCGTGTTTGGGCCTCAAGGCTCTTAAGGGACTACACCTGGACAAGGTAGCCCGAAAGCACATGGAGCGTAGGGAACCAAAACGAAGCCTCCACTAGCGTTCACCAGGCCACCCCGATGTGTTGGCGTAGTTGGTTCAGTCCCATGAGCTTCCATTTGCAAACTACAGCCTCTGGTAGCCCTACACTGACTTAGACTGCACTATTTTCGCGCGTTTGCAAATAATAACACAGTGAGAGAACCAGATGGAGATAGAGAAAACCATGAGAGGCTTTCATAGAGGGCCTCGACATGGAGGTCTTAGATATGATGAGACATCTCTAGGTGCCACGGAGTCTGAAAAATCACTTGTCGAAGATATGGGGTGATTAGGCCTCAGGGGGTCTTAAGCGATTATGCCTGGACAAGGTAGCCTGAAAGCATGGGGAGCATAGGGAAAAAAAACGAATGCTCCACTACCATTAACCTAGCCACCTTGACGTGTTGGTGTAGTTGGTTCGGTCCCATGAGCTTCCATTTGTAAACTACAGCCTCAGGAAGCCCTATACTGACTTAGACTGCACTATTTCGCGTGTTTGCAAACAATAGCACAACGAGAGAACCAAATGGAGATGGAGAAAACTACAAGAGGATTTTGTAGAGGGCCTTTATGTGGAGGTCTCAGATCTAACGAGATGTCTCTAGGTGCCATGGAGTCTGAGAAATCACCTGTCGAAGATATGGCATGTTTGGGCCTTAGGGATCTTAAGGGACTACGCCCAGACGGGTTAGCCCGAAAGTACATGGAGCGTAGGGAACCAAAACAAAGCCTTCACTAGCATTCACTAGGCCACCTCAACGTGTTGGCGTAGTTGGTTTGGTCCCAAGAGCTTACATTTGAAAACTATAGTGTCTGACAGCTCTACATTTGACTTAAACAACACTATTTTACGTGTTTGCAAACAATAGCACAACGAGAGAACCAGATGGAGACAGAGAAAGCCGCGAGAGGATTTTGTAGAGGGCCCCAATGTGGATGTCTTGGATAGTTGGTTAGTGAATCAGATCATGAAGCAATTCTTGCTACTGTCAAGAGTAGAGTTGATCATTGCAGTTCATTGGATTGAATTTGCAAAGGTATGTTCTTCATGAATTTAATTTGAATATTTACTTAAATGATTTTATTTAAATTTTGTATGATTTGAAATTCTATTTAATTTCTTACTAAAATGTTTATGTAGGCTAGTGGTGCCAAAAAAATCTTCCACCTTCACGTGGTTGGAATTTTCAGTAGCGAATTTATTATTCTTGAAGCCAAGTGAAACTAAGAGAAATTAAATATTAGAAAGGAACAACAAACACAAATTCTCATTTCACCACCTATATTGTAAAAATATCGTATTAAACTTCTCATTTCACCACCTATATTGTATGAACCACCTATATTATTCAGGTGATTAACAATGGACAACCTTATACTTACTCATCCTGAATGGAGACGGAGAAAACTGAAAGATGATTTCATAGAGGGACCCAATGTGGTGGTCTCAGATCTGACGAGACATCTCTAGGTGCAACGGAGTCTGAGAAATCACCCGTCAAAGATATGGCGTGTTTGGGCCTCAGGGATCTTAAGGGACTATGCCCAAACTTTTCTTGAATAATAGTGACATCTTCACCTAATTATTTTTCTTCATGATTTTCATTGTCATCTAAAGTTGAATACTAAATATTTATATGGCCTTCGGCTTCTTTTTGGGCACAAACAACCTTTTGTAATGTCCAAAACAATTCAGGCTCTTCATTCTTTGTTTGATTGAAGATATCCATTCTTTTAAAATGAACAGTTAGAACATTGGTGGTCTCCCCAACAAAACTAAGTTCATAATCTACATAGTTACATCCTGTGAAAAAATCATTGAACATTGGTGGTTTCCTCCACCCGTGCTTTTGGGCGACATCGACTGGGCGTAGTCCCTTAAGAGAATTAAGGCCCAAACATGCCATATCTTCGATGGGTGATTTCTTGGAATCTGTGGCACTTAAATATGTCTCGTCAGATCCAAGACCTACATGTAGAGGCCCTCTACGAAAGCCTCTCGTGGTTTTCTCCATTTCCATCCGGTTCTCTTGTTGTGCTATTGTTTACAAACACGCGAAATAGTGCAGTTTGAGTCAGTGTAGGGTTGGCAGAGGATGTATTTTGTAAACAGAAACCTCATGGGACCAAAAAAAACTATGCTAACACATGTTGGGGTGCCCTAGTGAATTCTATTGGAGGCTTTCTTTTGGTTCCCTACACTCCCTGTGCTTTCGGGGCTACCCTGTCTGGGCGTTAGTCCCTAAAGAGCCCTGAGGCCCAAACACGCCAGATCTTCGACGGTGTGATTTCTCAAACTCCGTGGAACCTAAAGACATCCCATTAGTTTTGAGACCTCCATGTCAGGGCCCTCTACAAAAACCTCTCACGGTTTTCTCCATCTCCATTCAGGTCTCTTGCTGTGCTATTGTTTGCAAACGTAAGAAATAGTGCAGTTTGAGTCAATGTAGGGCTGCCAGAGGCTGTAGTTTGCAAACGGAAGCTCATGGGACCGAACCAACTACGCAAAAATATCGAGGTGGCTTTGTGAATGCTAGTGGAGGCTTCTTTTTGGTTCTCTACACTCCCCGTGCTTTCGGGCTACCCTGTTCGGGCGCAGTCCCTTAAGAGCCTTGAGGCCCAAACACGCCATATCTTCGACAGGTGATTTCTTAGAATCCGTGGCACCTAGAGACATCCTATTAGATCTAATACCTCTATGATAGGGCCATCTACAAAAACCTCTCGTGGTTTTCTCCGTTTCTATCTGGTTCTCTCATTGTACTATTGTTTGTAAATGCACAAAAATAGTGTAGTTTGAGTCAATGTAGGGGCTGCCAGAGGCTTGTAGTTTGCAAACGAAAGCTCATGGGACCGAACCAACTACGCCAACACATCGATGATGGCAAGGTGAATGCTAGTGGAGCATTATTTTTGGTTCCCTATGCTCCCTGTGCTTTCGGGGCTACCTTGTCCGGGCGTAGTCGCTTAAGAGCTCTGAGGCCTAATCGCGCCATATCTTCGACGGGTGATTTCTCAGACTCCGTGGAACCTAGAGATGTCTCGTCAGATCCATGACCTCCATGTTAGGGCCCTCTAAAAAATCCTCTTGTGGTATTCTCCGTCTCCATCCGGGTCTCTCGCTGTGCTATTGTTTGTAAACGCGTGAAATAATGCAGTTTGAGTCAGTGTATGGCTGCCAAAGGCTATAGTTTGCAAATAGAAGCTTGTGGGACCAAACCAACTATGCCAACACATTGTGGTGGCCTGGTGAACACTAGTGGAGGATTCATTTTGGTTCTATACGCTCCCCATGCTTTCAGGCTACCTCATCCGGGCGTAGTCGCTTAAGAGCCCTAAGGCCAAAACACACCATATCTTTGACGGGTGATTTCTTAGACTTCGTGGCACCTAGATACACCTCGTCAGATCCAAGACCTCTATGTTAGGGCCCTCTACAAAATCCTCTCGTGGTTTTCTCCATCTCCATTCGGTTATCTCGTTGTGTTATTGTTTGCAAATGCACAAAATAGTGTAGTTTGAGTCAGTGTAGGGATACTAGAGGCTGTAGTTTGCAAACAAAAGCTCATGGGACTGAACTAACTATGCCAACACGTCACAGTGGCTTGGTGAACACTAGTGGAGGCTTCATTTTGGTTTCCTACGCTCCCCGTGCTTTTGGTGCTACCCCATTTGGGCTTAGTCGCTTAAGAGCCCCGAGGCCAAAACATGCCAATATCTTCGACGGGTGATTTCTCAGACTCCCTAGCACTTAGAGACATTCTGGTTATGAGTCTCACAATTTTTTCTGTCTCCATCCGGTTCTCTCGTTGTGCTATTGTTTGTAAACTCATGAAATAGTGCAGTCTGAGTCAGTGTAGGGCTGTCAGAGGCTTTAGTTTGCAAACAGTAAGCTCGTGGGACGAAACCAACTACTCCAACACATTAGGGTGGCTTGGTGAACACTATTAGAGGCTTTGTTTTTGTTCCCTACACTCCTCATGCTTTCGGGCTCCCCCATCCAGGTGTTGTCGTTTGAGAGCCTTGAGGCCCAAACACGCCAGATCTTTGATGGGGTAATTTATCAGAATCCATGGCACCTAGAGATGTCTCACCAGATCCAAGACCTTCACGTTGGGGGCCCTACTATGAAATCCTCTCACAGTTTTTTCCGTCTCCATCCGGTTCTCTCGTTGTGCTATTGTTTGCAAACGTGTGAAATAATGCAGTTTGAGTCAGTGTAGGGCTGCCAGAGGTTGTAGTTTGCAAACAGAAGCTCATGGGACCAAACCATCTATGCTAACACGTTGGTGGAGTGGCATGGTGAATGTTAGTGGAGGCTTTGTTTTGGTTCCATATGCTCCCTGTGCTTTCGGGCTACCTCGTCCGGGCATAGTCGCTTAAGAGCCCTGAGGCCCAAACACACCATATCTTTGACGGGTGATATCTTGGACTCCGTGGCATCTAGAGATATCTCATAAGATCCAAGACCTCCATGTCAGGGCCCTCTATGAAATCCCTCTCACAGTTTTCTCCGTCTCCATCTGGTTCTCTCGATGTTCTATTGTTTGCAAACGCGCGAAATAGTGCAGTCTGAGTCAGTGTAGGGCTGCAAGAATATGTAGTTTACAAACGGAAGCTTGTGGGACCAAACCAACTACGCCAACACATTGGAGTTTCCTGGTGAATGCTAGTGGGTGCTTCATTTTGGTTTCCTACGCTCCCCGTGCTTTCGGCTTACCCCGTCCGGGCGTAGTCGCTTAAGAGCCCTGAGGCCCAAACACGCCATATCTTCGACGGGTGATTTATCAGACGTCTGTGGGCACCTAGAGACATTCCCGTCAGATCTGAGACCTACACGTTGGGGCCCTCTACAGAAATTGTCTCATGGTTTTTTCCGTCTACATCCAGTTCTCTCACTGTGTTATTGTTTGCAAACGTGTGAAATAGTGTAGTTTGAGTCAGTGTAGGGCTGCCAGATGTT
Organism: Taxus chinensis; assembly: GCA_019776745.2. Taxonomy (NCBI): domain Eukaryota; kingdom Viridiplantae; phylum Streptophyta; class Pinopsida; order Cupressales; family Taxaceae; genus Taxus; species Taxus chinensis. The sequence continues at coordinate 940,572,816 of CM034149.1, forward strand.
GTAGTTTACAAACGGAAGCTTGTGGGACTGAACCAACTACACCAGCACATCGGGGTGGCTTAGTGAACACTAGTGGAGGATTAATTTTTTTTTCCTACGCTCCCCATGATTTTGGGCTACCCCGTCCAGGCATAGTCACTAAAGAGCCCTGAGGCCCAAACATGCCATATCTTCAACGGGTGATTTCTCGGACTCCATGGCACCTAGATACGTCTCATTAGCTCTAAGACCTCCACTGTTGGGGCCCTATTTGAAATTATCTCACGGTTTTCTCCATCTCCATCCGGTTCTCTCGCTGTGCTATTGTTTGCAAACGTGTGAAATAGTGCATTCTTAGTCAGTGTAGGGCTGTCAGATGCTGTAGTTTGCAAATGGAAGCTTGTGGGACCAAACCAACTACGCCAAAACATTAGGGGTGGCTAATTTAATGCTATTGGAGCATTAGTTTTTTTTCCCTACGCTCCCTGTGCTTTCGGGATACCTCGTCCGGGCGTAGTCACTTAAGAGCCCTGAGGCCCAATCACGCCATAATCTTCAACTGGTGATTTCTTAGAATCTGTGGCACCTAGAGATGTCTCTTTAGATTCAAGACCTCCATGTTAGGGCTCTCTACAAAATCCTCTTGCGGTTTTCTCCTTTCTCCATACGGTTCTCTTGCTGTGTTATTGTTTGCAAAACGCATGAAATAGTGCAGTTTGAGTCAGTATAGGGCTGTCAGACACTGTAGTTTACAAACGGAAGCTCATGGGTCCAAACCAACTACGCCAACACATCAGGGGTGGCATATTAAACACTAGTGGAGGCTTCATTTTGGTTCCATACACTCCCTGTGCTTTCGGGTTACCCCATCTGGGCATAGTCCCTTAAGAGCCCTGAGGCCCAAACATGTCATATCTTCGACGGGTGATTTCTCAGACTCCGTGGCACCTAGAGACGTCTCTTTAGATCTGAGACCTCATGTTTGGGGCCCTCTATGAAATTATCTCATGATTTTCTCCATCTCCATCTGGTTCTCTCGCTGTGCTATTATTTGCAAACGCGCGAAATGGTGCAGTCTGAGCTAGTGTAGAGCTGCCAGGCGCTATAGTTTACAAATGGTATCTCGTGGGAACGAACCAACTATGCCAACACATCAGGATAGCCAAGTGAATGCTATTGGAGCATTCATTTTTTTTCCCTAAACTCCCCGTGCTTTCGGGCTACCTCATCCGGGAGTAGTCACTTAAGAGCCTTGAGGCCCAATCACGCCATATCTTAGATAGGTGATTTCTCAGACTCTGTGGCACCTAGAGACATCTCGTCAGATTCGAGACCTCCATGTCGGGGCCCTCTATGAAAGCCTCTTTCAATTTTCTCTGTTTCCATCTGGTTCTCTCATTGTGCTATTGTTTCCAAACGTGCGAAATAGTGCAGTCTGAGTTAGTCTAGGGTTGTCAGATGCTGTAGTTTGCAAACAGAAGCTCGTGGGACTGAACCAACTACGCAAACACATTGGGGTTTCCTGGTGAACATTAGTGGATGCTTCATTTTGGTTCCCTACAATCCTTGTGCTTTCGAGCGACCCCGTATGGGCCTAGTCCCTTAAGAGCCCTGAGACCTCCACGTTGGGGCCCTCTATGAAATCCTCTTTCAGTTTTCTCTATCTCCATTCAGGTTGAGTCAGTGTAAGGTTGTCCATTGTTAATCACCTGAATAATTTAGGTGGTTCATACAATATAGGTGGTGAAATGAGAAGTTTAATAAGATATTTTTACAATATAGGTGGTGAAATGATAATTTCTGTTTGTTGTTCCTTTCTAATATTTAATTTCTCTAAGTTTCACTTGGCTTCAAGAATAATAAATTCTCTACTAACAGTGCCAAACATGTGAAGGTGGAAGCTTTTTTGGCACCACTAGCCTACATAAACATGTTAGTAAGCAATTATATATAATTTTAAATCATACAAAATTTAAACAAAATCATTTAAGTAAATATTCAAATTAAATTCATCAAGAACATACCTTTGCAAATTCAATCCAATGAACCGCAAGGATCAACTCTACTCTTGACAATAGTAAGAATTGATTCATGATTTGATTCACGAACCTTACATAGATTTTTGTTTGATGGCTGACCTCAATATTTGATCAATTTAATATTTTTTGCAAGGACCAAATGTGAATAGTGAAGTATCTTCCAATGTACTTCATAGTCTTCAAACAATCAAATGTTTGATTTTTTGATAGGATATCGTCGAAGCCAAGTTCCAGTGACTACCACTGATCCAATGGGATACTCAAGGTCTTCACCATCAATGACTGTGGAAGTCAAAAAAAATTCCCCTCTACACAATGTGATAAGAAGTAGTCTGTTCCCTCTTCATTAAATTCCATCACAATAACTGCAAAAACGTGCCCTATGTATCACAAAGTAAAATTGTTCAGTCAATTTATAAATACATTAAGATTTTACCATTTAATAATTTATAAATCTAAAACATGACATGTACATATATGTATGTACCTTGTTGCACTAAATGAGAGACTTGGTCAAAGTCAGGTGATGTTGTCATTTGATCTGAAGACCCTGCAAGTTGTAATGCTCATTGAACTTGATGTGTGTCAAGTGGAATTAGAGGTCTACAAGTCCATTCATCCACCCACTGCTATGAATCACATTCATTCCATTCAAAATCAATGCATGATATACAAAAACATGTCATGCACCTAGTATAAATAGTCAAAGCATTTACATCTAAACTACATAATGAGTGCACATCACTTGATCCTACAAGTGTCATACAATCTTCAAAGTTTTCCAGATGTTGTTCCTCTATCAACCAAAAATATCTATGAACTGTTGATATCTCTTGAGATTCATGGCCCATATTCTTAACACACCAATCAACAATATTTTTTGCATCTGTAAATTTAGCACCATCCTTGAACTTTAACTCTTCTCTTGCAAGTTCTCTTTTCACACATAGTCCTGCACCATCATGCTCTCCTTTTCCATGCCCTGCCTCAGTAAAAATTCAGATATGTTGTACATTTATTTCTTTGTGCATATTTCTTATCCAATAAAACATCCATGCATTGTTAAATTGTGATGTGCAGTTGTCTGACCAAATGTAATGTTGATCAAAACTAATGTTCCTCTCATTTAAGTTCACGTAAAACACCTAGAAACACCCTTGTACATAGTCTGTAAAATGTTTCTGATCATCACTAATGTAGAAATGATACTCTCTTAATATTTTTTGATCTTACTCAGTGCTTTCAGGAGAGTGCATGAATGTTATATGCACGAAAAATAGAAACTTGCACTGAGCTATAATATTGAGACTGAACCTGTATTTTTGGCTGCAATGTGTAATTCTCTACGAAGTCAACTACTGAAAAAATAGTACCAAGTGGGAATGTGTCCTTGCTTAGCTTGAATTGTTCATCCAACCATCGAGCTCTATGTGCTTTGCATACTCATAAAAAATTTCCTCTTTGAATTTGACTATATATTTTGATATAGGTAATTGTTTTCTAACAAGCTCACACCTCTTAGATTCTTTTCCATATTTTAATTGATATGCCACCGATTTATATTTGGTGAAATCAACCAATTCTTTTCCTATTGAATATGTACTCTCCTCGTGGATATAACTTTTCAGATTTGGAAAGCCACCACATACATTGCACATTCCATCCAAACATGCTTTGTTATAAAAAAATTGTCATGTTGATTTTTCACAAAATATTATTGGAATAAATTCCCTTGAAGATTTTTGTGGGATATTTATTCCACACTCCTACAACATGATGTCAATATACAAAACACGACGTATTTGACAAAAAACATCATAATGCATTGAAAATTCAACATGATGCTTTTGCAACAACAGAGTAGTACTGTGAGTGATTGATTTTCACATAAAAGGGATTGCTCATTTAAAAGAATCTTTGGCTAATGTTAATTTGTGGATTTTCATTTTTAAACTTAGAGAACAATTTTGTTTGATTCATATCTAAGAAATGTTTTACACACAATTCATGATTATGAGAACCTATTCTTCTTTTTACTATGTCTCAACTATTCGGTGACACCATTGTGTTCTCATTCCAAAATTTTACAATTAATTATTTTAGAATATCAGATGTATTCTCGTCTTTTCGTGGAAGTCTACTAGAGAAAGCCCAATAGTCAGTGTTATTGACTAACTCGACGTTTATGTCTCTCTATTTCTTCCATTAGTGTTTTTCTTGTTTTAGCTTCAAATCACTGCTTGTTTTTCTAATCAAGCATTTATTAAATGTTTTATCACTTACTATACAATTAGTTAGTGCACGCTGTGTAGAATTACTATCTTTGGTGCGTCTTTTGCCACCTACAGTTTGGTATGCTTTATACATGTTTTTAACAATTGACACATTTTGATAACAACATTAGATGTTCTTAACCCCAATGGTCATCATTATAGGTCTCATCTTAATTAATTTAATTAATGAAAATAAATAATTGACATCTTTGTGTGTCATTTAAATTCTCAAAGTAACTATCCCAAACTCCACTAGCTTTTCTTCTCCCATTTATTTTAAACATTTTGTTAGGCATTGGTTTTATAATGTTTTCATCAATTTCAATTAAGTGAAATGGTTTTCTTCACGAAATGGAAGGATTTTTTCTTAGAGGTGAATATTCGTTTACAAGGTTACTTTCTTCATTCATTGTTTTCATACAAATTTCAGGGGTTAACATTTAGATTCTCAAGTAAGGGTTCAATAATTAGATTCATATCAATTTCTTCATCCATACCAACATTATCAATCAATTCAATATCATTATTAATTGTAAAATAATTATTATCTACATTTTCATTATGTATTTAATCCCAATTTTCTAACACATTAGCTACATTTGATTATAGCGGATGTACCTTGCCCTACTCGAAGTTTTTGCATTCTCTTCAATTTATTTATTCTCTTGTCTTCCAATTGCTTTGGTGTCTTATTCTTGACTTTCTTGTTGTCCTTAGCTCAATGTTTATCATACATGATTAGAAAAATCAACTAGTGGGGTAGGGGAAAAAATGAAATACTAAAAAAATTGTGCAAGATTGTAGAGAAAATTGTAGATAAAACATAATGTTTACAGAATTCCCGTGAAAGAGATGAAAGGGACGTTGGGGGCCATAATATATAAAACAAAGAAAAATGCATACGCGTTATGTAATGCATACATGTTTTGCATTTTCTATTTTCCCAAGCCATGCCTCAAGGCTTGGGATCCGGTTTGGATCCCCAAGCCTAAGGCATTGGACTTGCACAAACACATCAAACAACATGTTTTTACAAGAAAATGTAAAAATGACACTTCCTCTATGATAAATCAAAATAAAACAATCGATCCATTTTAAAAAAAATTATACCATGACATAGAGCAGAGTCTCTTCTCTCTAAAAATATAATTTTCCAAATTTTTCTGACTAATATAAGGTTTCCATAGTATTTTATTTTCTAATTATGCCTTTTTTATAGCTATTTTTTGAAGTGTAAATATGTCTATCTTTCATGGTGTATCTTTTTTTTGGGTGATTGAAATTAAAAAAAATTTATACTAGCCCAAAACTAGGCATATTTTTATACATATTCAAAAATAAAAATCTAATTTTTGATATTTTTTGAGGTAGTTAGGAGGGGGGGCACGGTTTGAGCTCCGTTATTTTTTAAAACATAAAATTTTTTGTACTAGAAAAATCATAAATAAAAAAATATTCTCTAAAAAAATCTAAAAAAAATGAAACCCAAACTAGATGCTCCTAGCTATCTTTCTACAAAAGGGTTTTCAAAAATACTAAATGGTGCTAAAAAAATGGTGGGGGGGCATGAAAGTCAATCTATTATGTTTTTAACAAAAATAGGAGGCATCTGTTGGTATTTTATTTTTTTGAACAACTTAAACTTATCTGTTTTCAATAAAATTTAGTAGCTTAGAAACTATACTCAAAATACTATGATTCATATTTCCACAACATCTTCCAATTTTGAGTGTAACTATTTCGAAAAACTCGTACAAGTTGAATTTTTTTTTCAGAAAAAATGTGTCCACTTAAGACCCCCTTTTGGCCCCCCAACTTGGTACACTTACCCAGGTATTAACTTGAAAAATATGCTATAACTGTGATAGGATTGGATATGTTGCTAATAAGTATCATGAGAATGCTAAGTATATTTGGGAGATCAATAAATACCCATATAGAAGTAAGAGTCAGATTGTATGTTTCAATTTTCATAAACTTGGACACTTTACAAAGAAGTGTTGGAAAAATCAACCTCCCAGACAAAGAAACATAACTCAAGCAGAAAAAAGGTAGGTTAAAAAGGTATATACGGTGAAACTTAACCCTAAAAAGGTGGTAGAGATAGTTATAGGAGAGATAAGATCAAGTAATATATCAGAAGGCATTGATCAGATTGAGAAAGGGGAGCAAAAGCCAAGTGCCTATCATGAAGAACACTGACTCATAGTCAAGAGAAGAAAAGGGAATGAAACCCATCATAAATGTTTGAAAAATATTGAATAATTAGGAAATGGAGGTATAACATCTAGTAGTACATCAAAGAAGATATACAAGGCTTCAAAGGAAAGAAAATATAAGTTTGAGTCATCATGCTCTTTTGATGATTATTTAATGTTTTAGTGGTCTAACAAGCATAAAGTTCCTTCTCTGGGATTCTAGAAGGAATAATCAAATTGAAAGAAGAATTGGTGTGGTCTTGAAGTAGGGGTCATTATCAGTAGGTTCTCATGTTGCAAATATATCACCAATCAAAATGTATGTTTGGTCTATCCCTCTCATAAAGTATATTTGGTATGATTAAACCGTGTCAAGTACTTAAAATTCTAATCTCTTTATAAGGTATATCTGTCATAATATCTTCGTTAGTATTTAAAGCTCTGTATCATGAAAGGAGTGAACTTATTTTTTCAATGTCTATCATGAGTCCATTTGAGCCAAAATTGTTCTTCTTGTGATAATAAGGACATTTTTTTGTATCCAACCAGTCATATAAGATTTGATCAAGTCTATTTAGCCTTCAAATTTTGAGTCAAAAATAGAATTATTTTCAACAAGGACCATAAATTCTCTGAGATATTGGTTCAATCTTGCAAAAGGGATAAAAATTATCAATTATTATAATGTGTATATGCTCTTAATAAATTCTTAAGGTCAAAATGACAATTTTGAGTCTAAAGGTGTCCAATACAAGTTGATTCATATCTCCCAAGACTGTAAGAGAAAGAATTGAAGTTTTCAAAGGTTATAGGATCAATACATGAAGATATAAGGTTGTGTGAATAAATTTACAAACTCATATAAAGACATCATATGTGGAAAATGTTTCTCCAAACAAGATTCATACTTGGATAATTATTAATTAAGGTCTATTTGCAAGATAGGTTTGAAACAATAATGTTTGGTTCTTAATGTTCATTCTAGTTGTGTCAAGGATATGCACTTGTCAATGACTTAGTGTCAATGTTTCCTTCAATAGTAAGTGAGGACTATCAAGCCTTATCATACCTTGTTACTACTATGATTGAGTGTCAATTGAATACTATAAATATGTGAAGAAATCATGAGTTCTTGACATAATCTATTGGAAGTGTTCAAGGTTGATGTAGCTCTCACAAAGATAAAGAAATATTTGAAATAAGTAAATTACTCATAGTCATTAGAGTTTGTGAATGAAATGTTAGGTAATTCTGAGTAGAGGTTGTAGCAACAAATTTTCAAGCCTTTTTCACCTAAGAGATCTCAAATATGGTATAGGGTTGATCAAGTAAGGTGAAAAATTGTAAAATTCATGATGTCAACTTTTATTCAAAATGTGTCGACTATGTCAAAATTTTCAAGTTCATACCCATCATCATGTGTATGATAATAAGGGTCAAACTCTCTAAAATTTTCAAATATTTCACAATTGATTAATTGTATTTTCCATCAAGAAAGATAAACTCGAAGTTCAAATCCATCAATAAGGTAGTTCTTAGTGTTTTTTGATGAAGAACCAAAGAGAATTGGTTCATGAAGACATTAAATTGGTTTTGAATTCATTAAAGTATATGCAATAATTAGATCATAAATAATGAAGCCATCAAGATCCATGTGTAGGAAAGGTAAAGAAAAGTGATAAAGATGCAATTGATTAATAAGCAAAAAGTGAAAAAGGTCTCTCAGAAAACTTGGTCAAGGTTAGGCACTTATGAGCAATGTGTATGTAAGTATGACTGTTATAGTTCCAATTAAGAGGAGAAAAAGTGTACAAATGATGAAACAAGGAAACTCATGGAAAATTAAATTTGGTATAAGTTGTGTTTCATATAATACAAGCTCTGAGAATTGATAGGAGAAAGTTTTGTGAAAAACAATAATGTTACAAGGTTCTCTGTTCCCTCTTCCCTACTTGGATTTAAGGTTTCTAAAATTGAGAAAAATGATGATGTCCTAAAAACACACCATGTAAAAAAATTAAAGCTAGTAGATATCTATCATTAGGTGCAGTATAAATTAATTTGGTTATTATATCTCTCAAAACCCTCACACGTGTGATAAGTAATGATAAAATTTATTCAAGGTAGAGGAAATAACTTTAGAAGGCTAATTGGTACAAGGAGGTTACAAAAGAAGTGGAATATTCTTATAGAGATGAAACCTACAAGTTGAAAAGGATACATATGAGAAAAAATGATTTAAAAATCACTCATTATTTTTTTGATATCACTCTCACACCATGAGAAGTTAGTTGATTTGTGAATAGGAATGGTTAGTAGCCCACAAGGCACAGTTTGGATGAAGAATGTCCTAACACCATGAGTATTTGAATTTAAGGCTTGATGAGAAATGGAATAGAATGTAAGAGGATGTTCAAGTGAAATGAAATGTTTATTAACTCAATTTTAAATCAACCTTCATATAAAATAACATATGATAACCATGGTCAAATAGTGAAGACAAGGAAACATAGAACGAGTTAAAACTATGTCCAAGAATGAAGCATTTTGGTAAATAAAATATAAGTATACACTACTTATATGATTGTTTGAGTTGTTTGAATGGATTAAGGAGATTCTATGCATCAAATTTTCTTAATACACCAAATGAATTTGAAGGAGATAAGATGGAGAAAACTAAATCACCTTTATCTACACTATACAGTCAAGAGTAAACATGGAAACAAATGTAAAGGTAAATATTATGGTGATAATTGTGAAGCTAAGAATGATCTCTAGTGCAAGATGATATGTGAGGGAACAATAGAGATTTATAATTTGAAGATATAGTAGAGGTACTAAGCTATAAAATCATAATCTTTATATGACAGAGTGTGTCCTACTCTATACCTTAGGAAGATGTGTAACTAGAAAAGGATGAATGATAAGCACTCTACATGATCTTCCATCCTCATGAAGATACTATAAATAACATCATGTTCAAAGAGATTAATTCCAATATTTGTTGAGATTATCAAACTCATAAGTTTTTTAAGATCCATCACATGTCAGGTATGAGGTTACGAGTTCATCTCTGAGATAATACAATAGTTTTTGGATACAAAAGTTACTCTTACATTTTTCCTCACATAAGGTTCCACGGGTAATATGAACTCAATAAGTATCTTGAATGATCACAAGTTTTTGAGAAGAGGAATCAAGGTTTTCATGCATTATGATAAGGGCACGGTCTGTGGAGACTTTAAAATGGTAATCTATAGGTCAACATTGCATATGAAGAGATGATGAAGTCATTTGAAACACTCAAGTAAAACTCTAAGACATCAAGGAAGCCTCAACAGAAATTTCACCTTGGTTAAAAAAAGGGGAAAAAAAATCTAGTGATGAGTAATTTTTCTTGAGACCACTGCTGTAGTATTTCTATTCATCTACAATATGACTGTTAGTTCATAATGATATTGATCAAGTTTGAAGGATGGCACATGAAGTATGGGAACCAACAATGTCATATCAATATTTTCATAAGCACTAAAATATCATTTTGAGAAGGTAACTCACAGTCCAAGGGTGTTAATGGTGGTTGAACTTAAAAATTGCATCACACAAGTCCAAAATAGCATGCCACAGACTTAAAATAGGGACATACAAATTTGAGAACACCTTGCGAGGTAGGAGATTTTGTATCAAGTGCCTCAAGTGTCTAGAATATTACAAAGATAAGAGTTGATGATAAATGCATGATTATTCCAAGGTGGAGTAGGATTAATGGCTAAGAAAGCTAGTAGACCACACAAAAAAAGCACATAAACAATGAAAAAGAAGATAAGGACATAATAAAAAATAAGAACCTACCTAGGTAACCTAAAAACAAGATATAAGGAAAATTTTTGGCATAGATAGATAGAGTTAGGTAGTATGACCTTAAGAGAAGGTAGAAAGTGTATTTTCATTATTTGAATGAGCTTCCACAATAGGTCAATGATTGTCAAGAATGCACTGAAAAATTGATTCAAGGAACTCAATCATAAATTTTCCTATAATGAGATGATAGAAAAATTATGCTAGAATTGAGTTTTCTTGACTGAGATACACATATGGATGTGCTAGGAGGATGTTTTCACTCAATATTTAGGTTGTTGTCATGTGTATATGATATGAATGTATATTCTCAGGGGGAGAAATACTGAACTTCATGCATGATGAAGATAAAAAATGAATTAAGAAAAGAGGAAGAACTTAAATTATGAATATGGTTGATGCTTCTAACAAAAAAAGAGGTAAAATGAGATGATGCAGGAGAAAAAAATGAACTAAAACTAGGTACTTTGTCATTAATGAAAAAAGGGGGAGAAGAATGTAAGAGGTTTTTCCATCAATGACAAAGAGGGAGATTGTTGGCAGGTGTATACTAAGTTCTCAAAGGAATATTAATGAAAAAGCAAGATGTACAAGAGCTACAGAGAGCTAGAAATGACTCAGACAAGGAAGAACAAGACAATGGCTTGAGAACACCTTATGAAGCATAGATTTCTAGAGCAGTTAGTGACAGGTAAAAGTAAGGTGATGATGTGAGAACAAACTAGTATGATGTCAGGAATTTTCTAGCATGTATATAATGTGAAAACATTTTTAGAATGATGAATATAGGGGCACATGAGGTTAAATTTTCAACCTAGCTCAGTTCAGGATGCCTAATCCTAAGGAATAGGTAGGAAAGTGATATGGAATGAAAAAGTGAAGGCTTTAAGGTTCTGGTGAAGCATGGTAAAGGAATTAAATACATAATTTTACATGTTCAAGGGGCCACAAGATAAATAACAGTTCATAAGTGGTGAGTTACAGTGTAAACTAGCTCAAATTGGCCTATTTCAGGCACATAATATGAGGGTATGAAGCAAAAAACTATGAATCAAGAAATTTAATGCATGGAAAATATGTAGTAAAACTCCAAAAATTACTCAAGTGAAGTATCAAGTCACAATTAAATAGTTAGAGGCATATTCAGGGTCATTGGTGTGATTACCTTTCAGGACAAATAGTTTTAGCATGTATAAATGAGTTTAGATTAGAAGTTTCATATTTAAACAAGATAAATTTAACATTATAGATCATATATAGGGTAGTTATAAAGGTTTGGTCCAAATTTGAGGACCTGAGGAGGATTTGTGTGCAAGATATTTCATTTTCAGTAAAACTAGGTTAAGTGGGGTATGCTAAAATAACACCTTTCTTCTTAGCGGTCGAGAAAACTTGTGGAGCCTTCTTCAGGTAAATCATAAGAGAAAAATTTGAATATAATTTGGGTAAAAATATGTTTCAAAAGGTTTGAGGTCAAATGGATGAGAAATAAGAAAATTTCATCCTTTTTTTGTGAAGCTGTTTGAAGCCTTTCTCAAACCCAGTTAAATCAGTATGGAGAAAATTGATTTTTTATGCCTCCAAATTTAGTTTTTTTTTGTGTTGAAAATAACTTGAGATATATATAAATCATCAGATGTTATGTTCATGAAGGTTTTAACTCTTGACTCTTGGTGGACCCCAAAGGAAAATGTAAATTTTGTGGAAACTTTAGTATAAAGAAAAAGTTTCCAAAGTAACCTAGGCTAAATTGTATTTTAAAGGATGTTGGAGATGTTTATTAATGTTCATGAAGTTATCTAGGTTAGTTATATGGTAAAATTTGAATATACAAGTGTGTTTTCAGTCCTACTTCTTGAAAATGACATGACAGGCAAAAACCAGTCTTTTTGTTTGAAAAGTAAATGTGTTCTTCTCCTCAAAATCCCTACAAATAATGGTTTGAAAGTGTATTAAGGGTATTTTTTTAAGTGTTTCATGATTTGGTTTAGCATAAATGAGCAAGTGAAGTGTTTGAATAAATAAATTCAAAACTAGTCTTTGGGTGTTTTGAAACCAGTCAGAGCTATCTCTAAAAACCATGCATATTCATGAAGAAAGCCTTGAATTGGAGCTTGCTGGTAATTATAAAATAAGAAAAATATCAATAAATTTCTAGAAAGGTATGGTAGGCTCCATGACCTGATGGTAAAGTGAAGATATACCTCATTCTTTGAATACTATTTTTCTAAGTTTGAAGGTTTGTGAGATACACATTCAAATCTGAATGTTCTTGCTTGAATAAGATTGATGAAGCTTATCCTTGCATCTGAAGGTTTACTATACTTCATATTACAATATATATTTACCTTATGATGAGTTTAAATTTCTTACATCATTGATTGTAAGAGGATATCTGTAACTGTAATTGTCATACCTCCATTGTTGAAAATGAAACTCCAATGAACCTTGAAGACTAAATGGCAAGTTAGGAAGGAGTTAGAAAGTTTTAAAGTTGAATAAGGAGTAGAATAACATATTTTCATGAATATGATACTTTTTCTCTTGTGTAATATATATAAAAGACAAGCTCTCATGTTGGGTAGGAAAAAGACAAAAAGAGATGGAAATTTCATGTCAGACATGTTAGTTTGCAAAGTGTAAAAGAACCTTTTTAGATATGTCAAGTATGCAACAAGTTTGAGAAGCTCTCCCAATACTTTGTAAGTATATAAAGCATATTGACAGGTCCTTGAAAGAAGTTCACTTATTCTGACATCTAGTTAGATGTAATGATTTCCAAAAGTGGACAATTTTCCTATGTTGTTTGTTTCCTCTTCCCTTTTCAAATTTGTGAGATAGTTGAATAGAAAAATGAAGTTGAAGTGAAAAATTTAGGTATACAAGTCCTTCTTGTTAATAAAAAGTTGAATTATGTGTATGAAAAATGGTGCTGAAGGAATGAAGAGCTAATGTTGAAGTGAGGGAGAGCTAACAATGCAAAAGACCAAATTATTGAAGTGAAGGTGCAATTTAATTTTGGTGAGATATATACATTTTTGTATATAACAAGTGATGTGTATGGAATTTGAGAAAAAATAGGTGTGTTGATGGGCATGGAGATATTGTATCAAGACTACATTTTCAGGTGTAAAAATAGATATGTATCAACTGATAAAAGGTGATTTTAAGAAATAAGAAGATATGTGTAGAAGGAGTGCATGAAAAAGGTTTTTTGCTGAGTAGGTGATCATAAGAGAGGAGAAAAGAGAAGAAATATGAAATAAAAAGTGATCATGATATGTTTTAGAAGACAACATAACAAATTGATCAAACATTTTTTCTTAGCATTTAAGGAGTTGGAGCTTCTTTGTAAGTTGAAGCTCATAGAATGTCAGTGTGACTAAATTTGGGAGTTGAAACTTCCATGCAAGTTGAAGCTTGCTAAAGATCAGGTTGTAGCTTGATTGAATTTTGGAGTTGCAGCTCCAAGTTGAGTTTATGCTCAACATGAAATCAATGTAACATTTACGGGACATTTTTTTCCAAGCTAGTTTAGTGATAGCAATGGGTTTTTCTCCCTTGAAGGGTTTCCCATATTAAATCTTGTGTCTTTGTGTATGCTCTATTGTAAATTTATCGTGTATGGTTTTTTTATCATCATAACAAGATCAAGAAAATGGAATTGTATATAAAATTTTTGAACCCCCTCTCAGTGCCAAGAATTTCCAATTTTCAGATCAAATAAATTCCAAGGTATCCATTGCTCTCGCTCAAGAATCACCTAATATAACACATTTTTCCAAGGATAAGGTATCCATACTTACCACTCCCCATACCCAATCTACCACTTCTGTGTAAAACATCATCATAAAAAAACTTCATCAAGCTCTAGTAAAGATGTCTCTCTACAAGCTTGTGCAAACCTCACCACAACATCGATAAACAATGATCAAAGTGCTTCAGTTCATACACATACCCTTAGATGATTATGAACTAATTTTAAACTTATTTGGTACCCTTAAAATTTCCACTACCATCTCCAAAATATCGTCCTTGAAACTTGAAGACTGTGACCTTCCATTATTCATTACTTCCCAAATCAGTGATATTCTTGTTAAAAGAGTCATGATCGAAAATGGTGCCAACATCATTATCATATCATCAAATTCCTTTGATCAACTTCAATTACCTAACACTAACACTATCCAGTCACAATAGTACTGCAAGCCTTTAATGACACCTTCCCTCCCACATTTGGTACAATTATCTTACCCATTAAAGTCAACATCAAGACCCTCTAGGAACTCTTCTATGTGGTAGAGGGATAGTTTCAATTTAACATATTGTTAGGCTGGCCATTGATACACACCATGAAATTTATCCCATTCATCCTCCATTGTTGTCTCAAATTTAAACATGAAGGTAATAATTTCATTGTTTTACTTGACCCAAACCCCTTTAAAACATGTCATATGACGTACTAACATAACAACATCCTTATCCCTAAGATGAACTTGAGATATTCTAATGAAGCCTCTAGCTGTTATTCTATTTCCACATAAAAATTAATAGATGACACCTCCTTTAACGATGTCATACAACATATTTCATTGGGGAAGTATCACCTCCTTACCCTTAATTCTCTTCATATGTCGAAGACGTATGAAAGGCCCGAAAAAACCCCATATATGAGCATAATGTTGGAGGTTTCATATCCTTTGGTCCTCCGCATCTCAGAACTAATCTCATCTACAAAGGGATTGATCTTTCTTCCCCTCTTCCTAATAATCAATGTCACGTTAAGTTGTTCATATCATATTTCTCCTTTCTATGTAACCAAACATTTACACAAAGCCTTAAACACTATGAACAAGGTATTCACAAATTAATCCTTGATCATTCTCGCAAACCTCATGAAAAATATAGACTAGGTTTAAAAAATCTATCATCTCACAAGAATTACATTTGGATCCATAACATAACCAAAACCATATTTTCCACCCTCGCACGATGACCCCATGGACACAAAAAACACCATTTCTATCCCATTTGAATTTTTTAGTCATTAGGACTTCCTTAAGACCACTTACTTATCAAAATAACAATGGTACTATGAACCTTCCACTCACATTACCTAAAATGATAGAGGAAGAATCTTCTACCATTGACATCCTTCACTATGACGAAAACCAATCTATCCTCTACTATATGGGGACAGAGGAACATCACCTTTAAAATAATTTCCCACCTGATACATAGACACTCCTTAATGAATCCAATATTGATGTTAACATAATGAATCCGCGGGAGCCTCACATAATCAAAGTTGGTCAATCCTTAGATTCAGAAGAGTTAGAAGACTTCATGGTCTTCCTCTCCAAACATAGTCAAGCCTTCACATGGTTGTATAGCGACATGTCGAGTATTGACCCTAACAGTGTTGTTCACAATATCACCACCTGCCCCAACACTAATCCGTGTAAAAAAAAACTACACAAGATGCATCTTTGCATGGATATTCTCATCAAATAAGAGCTACAATGTCTTCTTTATGTCAATTTCATCTTTCCCATTGATTATCTACCATAGATCTCTAATATTATACCCATAACCTGTAGACACCCCAAAATTACACACTTGTTTCCACCTTTTCCCAGTTTGCTTCCTAATACACCATGTTATTCACCCATTTGTGATTAATTAATCAAATTGATTAATTCATAAACATTATACCCTTTGGATTAATTAAATTAATCACATGTATCATTAATACCCCTTTAGCTAAGTTAATTACAATTTATTAATTAAATATTAATTAATTAAGTGTGTGCACATCCTAGTCAAGTGCCACTTGGTCAACATCCACTTGGACTCCACTTGGAATCCATATCCTTATGCTAGTCAATTGTACTTCTAGAATCATAGAAAGATGGGGGCGATTGCATTGCATTTACAACCACCTTCCTGGATGCAACTTCTGTAATTAATTCCATTTACTGCCCCTAAATGCCCCGACACTATTGTAACTTCCTCTAATGCTATTTTTAACATATACATTCAACTGTATGTAACCAATTTCTAACTACTTTTGCCTCTATAAATTATAGGCTTATGATGAGGGTCGTCAATTCTCGCCATTAATAATGTCAATCCAGGGTTGGTGTCCAAAGGCTATATGCATTAAGAGAAGAAAATCTTGGAAAGCAGATCCTTTAAACACAAACCAAACTTGCATAAAATAAATCACACTTGCATAAATTTAAAGGCACACGTGCAGAAATGTAATCACACTTACATAAATTAAAATTAATAAATAGGAAATAAATAAAACTAAATGAAACACATGCATGTTTACAACAAACTAAATTTTATAATACAAAGAGAAGAACAACACAACAAGATGATAATTACAAAGAAAGAAATAAACATAAATTATTAAAACATAAAAAACATAAATATACAAATCCATCTTCCTTAGAATGAGTGGTCAGCTCATTCCTTGGAAGAGGATTTAAATCATTCTTTGAGATCTTAACTTAAAACTGTAAAATATTGGAGAGAAAAGAACAAATTCATTTCTTGGTAAAAAACATTACATATCTGAGTGTGGAAGTTTGCATTTATAATTTATGCATCCAAAAAACTCCTTATTTTGGGAGATATAATTTGATCTTATCTTTATTCTAATCCTAACAACTAAGATCTTCATCTCCACAAAATATGGAAAGCGATATATTATTGGAGTCAAAGTCTTATCTCACTTATTTTAAGAAGATTTTCTCCCAAATCTTCTCCTTGCTTTTCGGTAACAAGAATCATAATGATTTTATTCTCCTACTTTATTAGAAGGAGGTTTTTCCTCAAAATATGATTTTGACCAAATACCTTTCCTGGATTTTCCATTTGACTTTATTGTTTTTGATTGTGAAACTTTTGATGCTTGTTTGATACGCTTTTTCCTTGGAAAGAAATTCACTAAAAGTTATATTTTTCTTCATTGATAAAACATGTAGAAAAATTTGAATGAGGTTTTTGTTAAACACATTTATATGAATAAAAACCTCTCTCATATTTTCTGTTTGACTATGTTTATGTTTATGTTTATGGAAGTTTTAGTGCTCGTCTGATATACTTTTCCTCGGACTACATCTCACTAAAAGTTAGATTTCTCTTTTTTGGTAAAACTTGTAGTAAATTTGAATGAGGTTTATGTTAAAAACATTTCTATGAAAAAAAACCTCTCTTATATTTTCTATTTGACTTTTCAGATTATTCACAGTCCCCATTTGATGCGAGTTCCAGAACTAAACCTACGAGTTCCAGAACTAACTATGCGGGTTCTGGAACTAAACCTGCGAGTTCTGGAACTAACTCTGTGAGTTCTGGAAATAAACATGTGAGTCCCGGAGCTAAATCTATGAGTTCTGGAGCTAACTTAAAACAAATATAACTTTTGCATATGATTTCGGATTGAGATGATTCTTATTTTGAACTTGCATAATTTTTTGAGAGGAATCTGAATATGAAATCAGTTTTGAGTTTAGATAAACCATCCATGATAAATTCCAATTTTCCCAATACTAGCATTATCTTTCCTTTATGGCCTGCATACACAAGACTTTGCATCTTTTCCCAAATAATCAATACGATTAGTTAACAAAATAAATAACAAAATATTTCTAAGGAATGCATAAGATATATATCCTATATTCTATCTTAAAAAAATTAAACGTTCTTATATTACATTTAAATCCACTTTCAAAGGTAGCGTAGAAGGACAAAATAATGGTAATTTATGGCCAATTTATTACCTCATCATTGCCCCACACTTAATCTTATGCATGTCCTCATGCATTATATTATTATCTCTTCTTAGAGTCTTCTCTGTATTGAGCTTGTGCATGTATGCATTCCATATATAGTTTAAAGAAAACTTCTTATGGATCCCCTTCTACTGTTTTTAATTTCCTTTCTTGTACAACAAGTTCTTGTGTGGTTCTCCTTCTGTTGTTTTTGATTTTATTTCTTATGTAGCAGGTTCTTGTGTGGATATCCTTCTGTTGTTTTTGATTTTCTTTCTTGTGCAACAAATTCTTGTGTGGATCTCCTTCTGCTATTTTTTATTTTCTTTTTTGTACAACAGGTTCTTGTGTGGATCTCCTTTTGCTTTTTTTGATTTTCTTTTTTTGTACAACAGATTCTTGAGTGGATCTCCTTCTACTGCCTTTTTTTAATTTTCTTTCTTGTACAACATGTTCTTGTGTGGATCTCCTTCTGCTATTTTTGATTTTATTTCTTGTAGAACAAGTTTTTGTGTGGATCTCCTTCTACTGCTTTTGATCTCCTTTATTTTATAGTAGGTTCTTGTGTGGATCTCCTTCTACTACTTTTGATCTCCTTTCTTTTACAGTAGGTTCTTATGTGGAGTTCCTTCTGTTATGTCTCATATTTAAAAGCAAAATGCATACCTTGTGCTTCTCCTTCTCTCCCACACTTAAGATCATGCATGTCCTCATGTGTGTTGTTTATTCACGGCTTCCCATAAATAAGACTCTAAAATTGCAAAGAGGTGCATATATTTTTCATATAAGTAGGGGAGATATGAATTTTATCTTGCCTTCCTTGGAGTTCTTAAAATTGGATGTAGATGTAATAAAAAAACTTATAAGAAAGATTAAAAATAAAATAGTAGAACAAAATCACTTGATCATACCTCTAGTTGTCCTTGTCATCCTATTGTTAACATAGTCAAATAGTGTCGATAAAGAAGCCACAAGGTAACAGCTGATTTCTTTTGAAGAATACCCGCCTTTTGTTTTTGTCTTTAATTGGCCAGCAAGATGGTTTTTCAATATAAGTTGTTTTTTTTGCCTTTGATTGGCCAACAAGCTTATTTTCTAATCAAAACTTTTTGATTTTTTTTCTTTTTTTTTTCCTTTGATTGGCGAGCAAGCTGGTTTTTTAATCAAATATTTTTGAATTTTTTTTATTGTCTTTGATTGGCCAAGAAGCTAGTTTTACAATCAATTTTTTTTTTTTTTTTTTCTGTTTTTGCTAAAATGATAGCATGAGAAGGATTAGAGAAAAATTTGATCCATCATCAGACTATATTCATCAAAGTACAATTTGTGTAAAATAGGAAGCAATGTCTGAGATCTTATAAAAATCTTTTTGAATACTTAGTAACTCCAAGAAGATTTCTAAAAATTGTGTAGACAATTTCTAAGTCTTCAAAGCCCAACTTGAATCGAAATCACCATAGTAATATTCAAAGGCCAAACTAGTGATCTCAGGAGATGGATTGTGTTATATATCCATGGGGCCCTCCAAACTACTCCTTGGTTGATACTGTTGGTGCATAAAAATCTGCATGTTGGTACCAAGAACAACTTTGGAAATTCCTGTGGATGTTTGCATATAAAAGTGCTTGTCTTAATATTCACAATACTTTCTTCTTCATGTTATACAAGTATATAAAAAAATGAATAAATTGAAAGACATGAAAACAAATTTTTCTAATGGATATGGTTCAGGGATTGAATTTTATTATGTGATGAAAAACTAATTTGGATGGGTGTATTTATTAAGAGTGATTTTTAATTTTGGTTCTAATGAAATCCCTGAATATGGATGTAGTTAATTAGAAATGCTACCACTTCATTATTACAAACTAGATAAGCCAATTTTTGACTAAGGTTATGTGTAATAAGATTACTGAGTTATTAGTTAATACAAGGGGAAATGGTTATGGTTATCAAGAATGTCATTTGATATTTAATCAACTGGATCTACTTCTAGATTCAATATCATATTCTACTCATTTCCATATCTGAATTCTTTATTCATACCATTATACCTTCTTGATCAAACATCACAGTCATTTTATTATACACAAAGTTAGTTTGTGGGGAGATAAATATTTATAATCTAATATTCTTAATTGCATAAATGAAATTTTAATATAATTGTAGGAAATAAAAGTCTAAAGAAACTACTTACCAAATACTTCCTGTCAGAATTTCTAAAAGGTATTTTACTGTCACTAGAATATTCTTTTAGAAAACTCTAAATCTCCTAATAACACCGTGTCACCAACAACGACGCTAAAATGATGAGGGTCGTCAATCCTCACCATTAATAATGTCAATTCAGGGCTGGTGTCTGAAGGTTTAATGCATTAAGAGAAGAAGATCTTGGAAAGCATATCCTTTAAACACAAACCAAACTTGCATAAAATAAATCACAGTTGCAGAAATTTAAAGGCACACTTTTAGAAATGTAAACACACTTGCATGAATATAAAGGCACGCTTGCATAAAAGAAATCACACTTGTAGAAATGTAAACACATTTGGATAAATTAAAATTTTTGAATTGGAAATAAGAAAAAATAAATGAAACACCTGTAGGTTTACAACAGACTGAATGTTACAATACAAAGAGAAGAACACCACAACAAGATGATAATTACAGAGAAAGAAATAAACATAAATTATTACAAAATACAAACACAAATATACATATCCATATTCCTTAGAATGAGTGGTTAGATCATTCCTTGGAAGCGGATTTAAATCATGCTTCGAGATCTTAACTCAAAACTATAAAATATTGGAGAGAAAAGAATAGATTCATTTTTTTGGTAAAAACATTACATATCTGAGTGTGGAAGTTTGCATTTATAATTTATGCATCCAACCAAATCCTTATTTTGGGAGATACAATTTGATCTTATCTTTATTCTAATCCTAACAACTAAGATCTCCATCTCCACAAAATATGGAAAGAGATATATTATTGGAGTCAAAGTCTTATCTCACTTATTTTAAGAAGATTTTCTCCCAAATCTTCTCCTTGCTTTTCGGTAACAAGAATCATAATGATTTTATTCTCCTACATTATTGAAAGGAGGTTTTTCATTAAAATATGATTTTGACCAAATACCTTTCCCAGATTTTCCATTTAACTTTATTGTTTTTTATTGTGGAACTTTTGATGCTTGTCTGATATGCTTTTTCCTCGGACTGCAGTTCACTAAAAGCTATATTTTAATTCATTGATAAAACATGTAGAAAATATGAATGAGGTTTTTGTTAAACACATTTATATGAATAAAAACCTCTCTCATATTTTCTGTTTGAATTTTCTATTTGTGTTTATGGAAGTTTTAGTTCTCATCTGATACACTTTTCCTCGGACTACATCTCACTAAAAGTTAGATTTCTCTTCATTCGTAATGTTGGTAACCAAATCTGTTCTCCCTTTCAACTTGAGAAATGTCAAATACATGACATAAATCTTAAAGGAAGATAGATCATGATGTGTTTCATTTTGTAGCTAGGGATGCAATCTTACTGGCACTCAGATTTGTGGAGAGATGGATAGCAGCCAAATAGGACTTGATCTTTTTCTAACTGTTTTAGGTTGTGCCTTTCAACCAAGGTAAGAGAACCTATTTTGTAACCCTCAAATGGTGAAGGAGATGAAAATATCCCTTAATTTGTGCAGATAGTATGAAGAGGCCTTGGGAAAATATGTTCAACACTCCAAATCTGACTTTCACAAGTTGTCACTCCCAGATTATGGAGATATTTTCAATGCAAGGCAAGGGTTACTGAAGACATTGTAGGATTCTGATTTTCTTTGTGCATTTTTGTAGATGGATTATATTCTTTTGTTGACACATAATGTAATGCAGGGGTAGTATGGGTAGAATTAGTTTGTTTGATTTAATTTTTGGTGGGATATTCTAGACAAGACTAACCAAAATTAGCCAAATTCTTTGAGGACCTTTGCAAGAAATTTGTAACACCTAAACAACATCATGCTTCAAACGGGTTAAGGTACTCTTCAACTAGGATATGTGTAATAAATGGAATCCTAGGTCTGCACTCTTCAACATAATCTTTGACAACCTGCCACAAAAGCTTGAAGCAGATGAACCAACATAGTATCTAGAAATCTCTATTTTATCATGACCTAAGGTGCACCCAAAGGTTTACAAACAATATCAGAATTCAAGGAAGGTAAAGTGATTTTAAATTTTTTTTATCTCTTTATCAGATGAAAACTCTTTTGAATGTGAGATTGCAAATGCCACTAAACTATCAACAAGAAATGAGACCATATATGATCAAGAGAGATTTTAAACACAAGACTGCAATAGGAGTAAGAAACACAAATTGAAAACATTTTAAAACATAAGTGTATGCAAATTTTTCCAAGAGACAACACAAAATAATCTAGAATGACCAAATTTATCAGTAGGGGAATGTTATAAGAACAATCTTAGAGCTTGTTGATGGCTTTACAACTGAAACCAACTTAACATGATACAAATCTGATGCAAAAAAGAATTAGAAATGGTTCTCAAGTGGTTTCTCAAAAAATGGGCTTCTTATAAGATTTTTCCATGAAATTCTAAGTTTCTCTGACCTCTTGCATGTCAAAAAATATGTATTATATAACATTCTATTACATTTGATCCTTCTTTCCCAAGAAAAGAATATGCTAAGCATCAAGTTCATTACAGAATTCCAACATGATTCACAGATACAGACGTTTAATTTTTTTACAACAAAAGTTTCCAGGTGTTTCAAAAATAGTGAATCATTACAAAACCTTCATTATTATCCATCGTGGAGGCACGTTTTTCATCCTTAAAGCATGCAGACCCCTTTCATTTCATTATTTCATCCCTATCCCTCCAAAATTTGATTCTGTAACTTATTGACTTGATATTTCACATTTTTGCACAGGCTAGGACAAAAATCATTCAAAAAACACCTCAAATATGCAAATTGATCCTAAAAAACAATTGCATTGATCCTTGCAGGCACAAATGACATGAATTTGCCAAAAATTTGATGAAAATTGATGCAAAATTCGCATCTCCAAGCTTCCTAGAGCAAAAATGGTGGAAAAAAAAATGCACAGTTACTGTTGATTTGCCCTTTCTCCCTTTAATCTGAGCCCTCCACGTGTCATAATACGATTGGGAATGGATTTGGGATCACTTTTTGATTTTTTAACATTTTTGGAAAAATGTAAAATTTTGACAATTTTCTCCGCCCTCCCGCCCTTGAGATTTGGTGCTGACACTTGGCACATTGTGGGTCCCATTGAAGTCACGGCTCAATTTTGAACATTTCCACCTTTTTTGGAAATTTGGAAAATTTTCACTTTTTTCCCCACGGGCCCTCACCTCCGCCTCTATTCTTGACACGTGTCACCTTCTCTATCGCTGAGGATTTGCGGGCTCATTTCACATTTTAAATCCCCTTTTTTCACCGAGGAAAAATTTCCCACTTTTCTTCTGTAGACCCACGCCTCTAAATTTGTCCCCGCCACATGTCTCCCTGTGGTTCATTTCAGGCCAACACTTCAAATTCTCACTTTGAATCATTTTACAAAAAGGGAAAAAATTCCCTTTTGCCTCCGGTGGGCCGTACTCCCTTCTACACCTGAAGCCACCACGTGTCTCCCTTCGCTCCTTTGCGGACCCACGACCCTTTCCTTAACCCTTTTCCCTTTTCACCAAAAAGGCAAAAATCTTCTTAGTCCCCCGCCATCCTTCCATTCCCGCTTGCCACGCATCCTCCTCAGATTGGATGCAAGCCTTGGGGTATTTTCTCCATTTCTACGCACTATTCCAAATTTGCCTAAGGCACAAACCGACCCACCTATCTGCCCTTGTTTCTGCTTGTGACACATGTCCCTTCTCTGGGACCTACGGGAAAAATTTGTATTAATTTTTCAAAATGACCAAAAAACACAAAATGTGACAGGGATGCCTTGAATTTTATTTTTTCTTCGTGGGTCAAGGATTTTTTGGTCAAAAAACAAATGGAAGTGATTCTATGCAATTTATGACCATGGGGATAGATTTTTGAGGGAAAATATGCATGAAACGAACAACTTCAAGCTCCAAAGGCCGGGAAAAGTGGAAAAAATGACAGAGTCCCATGGATTTGGAAAACTAGGGCACAAAACAGGGCATACATGTATATTTATTTCAAATTGGGGAAAAATAATACGTTTATGAGATTTTCAAAGCATCCAATCTAGAGGAAAAGGTTTGCAGACCACCAAAATTGAGAGAAAAATGCATTAGAGCACACAAAACAAAGGGGAAAGATGACAATATAACAGAGGATCAAAATGGGCACCAACATCGGCTCTTGCTTGGGTATGGGCACTCCCAGTGAGTGCCAAAAGAACAAAAGTAGACCAAGTTCCAAAATATTCCATTGGGCAGAGGTGTCATGAGCCAAAGATAGCAAAAAACTAGCTGAGAAACCGATAAAAATGGCTGCCACACACTAAGGCAAACCACAAACCAACAAAACACTAGAAAACAAAATAAAAAGCAAACACTATACACTGTACAAGTTGGTGCATACCTCAAATTTGGGGATTAATCCAAGAAATGCTTTAGATGCCTGCCATTAACAGGAATTTCAAGTAATTCCCCATCTAAGTCCTTGAGAAAAAAAGGTATTTTCACTAATTCTGATATCAATGGAGTAAGGGCCCATCCATAATGCATCAAATTTACCATGTTTTCCTTTATCTTCATTTTTGTTTTCCCATAACAAAACCAGATCCCCAATATTGAAGGCCCTAGGAGTTACCTTCTTGTCAAACAACCTCTTTAACTTCTCTCTAAATCTGACATGCCTTTGGTGGGATGCTCTTCTTTCTTCATCTAGCTCTACAAACTGATTAATCATTGCTTCATATGGGCTGACCTCTTAATCCTCAAGTTGTTGAACAAACTGAAAAGAAGATAATTGCAGATGTAAGGGCAACAGAGCTTGAGTTCCATACACAAACTCAAATGGGCTCTTACCAATAGATCTCTTGGCAGTAATTCTATCAGCCCAAACTGCAAATTTCAGTTGTTCACCCCATTTTTTCTTGTTCAAATCCAAGGTTCTCCTAATGATCTTCAATAAGTTCTTATTGCTGGACTCAGCTTGTCCATTCCCTTAGGGGTTATAGTTTGAAGAATAAGTCAGATTGATTCCATGCTCCTTACACATTTCCATTAAAGGTTTAGCTCTGAAACACATGGCATTATTAGCAACAATCTTGATTGGCACACCAAATCTGCATATGATATTATTCAACAAGAAGTCCATAAAAACTTGGTGTGTTGCTTTTTTGGTGGGGATTGCCTCTACCCATTTGGTGAAGTAATCTATGGCTACAAGGATCCACTTATGTCCAGCAGTAGAAGGGTATGAGATCTCACCAATGAAGTCCATCCCCCATTGTTTGAAAGGAGCTTCAACTGATACAGGATGCAAAGGAAGGGAGCCTGAAGCTTTCATTCTTCCAGAGAAATGCTGGAAGCTCTCACATTTTCTAACCAACATGGTTGCATCTTTGAAGAGGTTAGGCCACCAATAACCAGCTCTCAAAAATTTTTGTGCTGTAACCCTTTCAGCAAAGTGTCCTCCACAAACTCCCCCATGGAAATCAACAACTACTTTGGGAGCTTCATCTTTAGTTACACATTTCAAGAGGACACCTTCAGGGTTCTTCCAAGCCAGCCCAAAGTCAGTGATGATGTATTTTTGAGAAGCCATCTTGAGGGCTCTTTTATGATTTTTATTCAAATGATCAGGGCAACATAAGTGTCTAAGGTAAAATATTTTATCCTTGTACCACTTGGAACTTACCAATTTCTCAAGAACATCTGCCCTTTCTTCCTCTACTTCATTCACTTCCACAGTCTGCAAGTTGCTCTCAACTATTAGCTTAGCAAGACCCAAACCTCTTACCAATTTTGTGGTTTGGATGTCCATGTCATACTCCTACAGTTTGTTCACCCATCTACATTTTTTACTTGAGATCTCCATCTCTGATAAGATGTCTTTTACCATGGTGTGGGGAACATAAGCAACAACTTTTGAACTTAATATATAAGGCCTGAAAACCTTTGTTGCTTTCACCAAGGCAAATGTCTTATTTTTCCATGATTGTATAATTCAACTCAGCAGCTTTTAAAGCCTTATAAAAGAAGGAAATAGGCCTCTCAGCCCCATCTTCATCCTTTTGGAGAAAAAATAATGCAATAGTATTTTCAGAAGTAAAAGAGAAGATTTGGAAAGGCTTCTTGTAATTCAGAGCTGCCAAGACATGTGCATGTTTCAATGCTTCTTTGATTCCTTCAAAAGCTTTAAGGGTAGCCTCCTCCCATTTGATAATTTGATCTTTCTTTAACATGCATGTGATAGGAAGATTCAACTCAGCAAAATTAGACACAAACCTTCTAATGAAATTTATCTACCCAAAGAAAGATTGGAGGCCCTTCTTCGTTCTTGGAATTGGAACCTTATTGATTGCTTCTACTCTCTTAGGGTCAATCATGACACCAGCCTTTGAAACAATATGACCAAGCAGCTTGGCCTTTTGTACTCCAAAATGACACTTCTTTGGATTGAGAGAAATGCCATATTCTCTACATCTGATCAACATTTTTTCCAAGTGCTGCAAGTGATCTTTTCTACTCCTTGAAAACACAGTCACATCATCCTGATAAACTACAATGAAGTCATTTATGTAACCAGCAAAAGCAACATCCATTGCTCTTTGGAAAGTAGCTCCAGCATTCATAAGACCAAAATGCATTCTTACATAAACATATGTTCCCCAAGGAGTGGTAAAGGTAGTTTTAAATATTTCTGAATCCTTGACAACAACTTGATTGTAGCCAGAGAAACCATCCAAGGTAGACAACAATTCAGATCCAGTCACTAACTGCAGCATGTTTTCCATGTTTGGAAAAGGATAATTGTCTTTCAATGAAGCTCTATTCAGATTTCTGAAGTCTACACAAAGTCTGATATCTCCATTTTTCTTTCTGACTGGCACAAGGTTTGTAACCCAAGATGAATACCTTGTGGGCTGAATGATCCCTCCCTCCTTCAGTTTCTTCAATTCATCTTGCATTTTCATGGAGAGGAGTGGATTAATTGGCCTCTGCTTCTGTCTGAATGGTTTGGCACCTTTCTCAAGAGGGATCTCATGTTGGAATAAGTCTTCTCTATATGTTTTCAGCTCTAAATAAGACCAAGCAAGACAGTCCTAGTATTTTTTCAATAGTTAGAGGTAGGACTATTTTTATTCTTTGTTTAGATTGCTGCCCCAACCAAACTTTTCTTGGTTTTTCCTTTGTTCCCAAGTTATGCTCTTCCACATCCCTTGAGGCAGACATGTTTCTATTGATGATACAATCAACATCGCTAAAATTTGACTCAAGTGTAACAAGACCTCTAGGAATGGTGTTAGTTTTTAATTGGATAATATCCTTTCCAAAAAAATTCTCTCTTCCTTCAGTCACACACACCATTGGTTCCTAATCAATATGTTGATCCAAAAACTCACCTTGATTTTGTAAGAACCTTTTCACTTGAGCATCATCATTAAACACTTGCCAATGCTTGATGTTGTCAGGGACAACTGGCCTAGTTAACACTTCAACATTGTACTCACAATAAGGTGAAATGGTGAAAATCCCCAAATCTTGACCCCAACACTGCCAAATTGTCAGAAGCAACATTCAAACTTCTATCATGATGCACAATATTGAAAGAATCAAACATCTCAATTAGATCCCAAACTGCGTGCTTATATTGTTTCATCCGCTGATTTTTTGTAGCATATAGTTTTCTTATTTGTTTGAAAACTAACTCTGAATCTCCTTTTGCAATGATGTCCCTGACACCATACTTCCATGCAATTCTCAGACCCAACAACAAGGCTTCATACTCAGCAATGTTGTTAGTACATTCAAAATTAAGCTTGAAGGAAAAAACAAACTCTTCCAAGCTAGGAGAAATCAGAATTATACCAGCACCATTTCCAAATTTAGAGCAAGCTCCATCAAATAGAAAGGTCCAAGGAGAACCTACCTATTCAAGGAAATTTGATTGATCCATCTTGTGTTCTTTTCCATCAGCAAACCCAATAAAATTATCAGCATCAACATCAACAAACAACACCTCATAGGAAGCATTGTTTGGATCCTCAATTAGATGCAACATCTTCTTTTCTCCATAGAGCTTGACAAGGCTGCCTTCAATGGGAATGGTGGAAAAAGACATATCCATTTGGACACTCCCTCCAACACTTGCATCCCACTTTCTTGACAATAACATACCCCATTTAGCAGGGCAATCAACAATCACAACATCCAATTTTAAATTCCTCCCAGGATAAGATGCAAGTTGCACCACCAAACCCTTCACACAACCAACTACCGACACTTCTCTTGAGTCCATGGAAGTACACTTTCCATAGGCTGTTGTCACTTTGATATCCAACTCATTCATGACTTCTAGAGGCATGACATTACATGATGCACCAGAATCAAACATACAATTGTGAAGTAGTCTATCCTTTATGATCAAAGTTGTGAAGAATGGATCAACATTCAATTGGGAATCAACCAAGGATGTCCCCAAGTATACCTTAGGTGTTTCTCCAAGATCCTCTACTACTAGTGGTGTTTCAAGGTCTGCAATGATCTGAGGAGGAGTTTCAATAACATTTACATTTCTGCTCAGAGTAGTCTTCTCCTCCTTCAATCCCAAGTACTCAAATGCTCTCTTCTTATGCTCAGGAATCCTAAGCAACTCAATGATTGGAACACTCACTTTTATTTGGCTCAATACCTGGGCTATGTCATAGGGAACACTCCTTGGCAAGGCAAGCATTGGAAGGGAGACAAGCAGATTCATCAGATGGCATGGGATTCTTGGCAGCTTGGGCATGAGGAGGACTGTAATTTTTCTTGGGACAACAGAGCTTTTGGCATGTGTTTCCCTTCTAGGAGATTCTTTGGGAATGCTTGTAAGCAAGGGTGTTTTAGGTTTGGCTTGAGGCCCAACTCCTTTAACAACCTTGCTCCTAGTGTTATAGTATTTCTCTTGAGCTACAACAACATTCATCAACAATTGTCTATCTTCCTCTAAAGGGATACCACCATCATACTTCTTAATCATCAAAGCTCTTAAGTATTCAAAGTCATTGTTGGGAATTTCAAAAGCTTGCACTACATCAACTTCAAGAGTATGAGAGGGAAGAAAGACTTGTACCCATTTGATGCAATCCCAAAAGGTTGCAGCTGTCCTTGCACTTATCACTTCAGTAGATGTTGCTCCTCCTTGTGAGCTTGAAGAACAACCCACCATGCAGATATCATCATCAGTACCATCATCATTATTAGCTTCACCATATTGCTGGTCCACTTCACATGGAGGATGGGGTAGAAAACACCTATCACACCCTTCAATATCAGTAACTTCCTCAACAGTAGTAACCCTAGCAGTTAGGGGATCAGGTAACATTCTTCCTTCACATGCTTGAGGATGTCTACTTGCAGACCCCATGGGTCCTTTCCCTCTATCATCTACCCTTTGATCACCCCTAGGATGATTGGAAAATCTGTCATGGTTTTGTGCTTTTTGCTGACCTTGTGAAGTCTGCCCAATTCCCTTCTCTTCCTGGGCTAACTTGTATGAGATTTCTTTGACAGCCCCTGCCAAAGTTTTCACAACCTCCTCCAAATCAGCACCCTTGCTAGCTTGAGGTTTTTTAGGGTTTATCAACTTTACACCATCTCTCTTGAGAGGTTTCCCAATTACTTTGATATTGTTTTCAATTTGAAGTGCCATGGTGAAAGCTTGCCTTAGATTGGTAGGGTTCTTGTCTCTTAAGTAGTAGGCTGCCTTTTATCAAATGCATCTTCATATTTGATTAAACAAGACTCATCAAAAGGCCTCAAATTAACTGGCAGCCTTCTCAAAGTTTTGTTAAACCTTGTGTTGAAGTCATGAACTGATTCATTGGGGTTCTTCTTGATATTCTCAAATTCAGACAAGAGAAATCTAGGATCAGTCTTGTCACCATATTGCAACCTAAATGCATTCTTCATCTCAGTCCAAGAATCAATTGAATTATTAGGCAGAGCCTTATACCAATCCCTAACATCCTCTTCTAGTGTATGAATGAAACAATTTGACATACACATCTTCAAACTCTATTTCAAAATCCTCCATCATGTTAACAAAAAGTTTGAGATGTTGATCACGAGTTATAGCATTGTTACCTTGGAACTTTGGTAACCTATTTCTGACATCTTGTGGGATAACATTTGGGTAACCATTCATTCCTCTAAAGTCTATAGGACCAAAGGTGTTAACAACAAATGGAGGTCTAGGATGAGCCATATTGTTTAGTGGAGGTGATCTTGGGGGTGACACAAGCTGATGATGAGTGCAAGGTCTTTGGGGCTCAAGAATGTGATTCACAAGACTGGTATTCTCTAAGTGCTGATTTTCTTGGAAAGTTTTATTTGAATTGAAATATAGAGGTGTAAATTGAAGAAGGAACTCACCAGGTACAATAGAAGGACCTTCACTAGTTGAAGTAAACAAGTTTATGAGAGGATTGCTTGAATCCGAATCACTGGAAGAAGAGTGATAATCCTCTACCAAAGGCTGATCTCTCTCACCAATGGATATACCTTTGCCTGATGTCTGACCTTTAACAACCTTCCAAACTCTTCTCCCTTCCAACTCTAAGTTCCTTGAATTTGAAAACAACTTCTTAGCAGAGTCTCTAATGAAGAGGGATCTTCTTCCTTCCATTTTTGCAGAGATTAGCAACACCAAAAACAAATGATAGAAAGGTAAGACACTGGTATTTATCAAGATCAGAACAACATGGAGTTGCCACTAAGGATTTTCACCTTAGTTGTGCAAATGCACTAAAATACTCTGTCAAATACCTATCAGCACTGAAAATATTACAAAACTTTATAGATCAGACCTTCCTTTTCTTGAATCTATCAACCACAAATGCAAATGAAGTGTAACTACTGCTAGAAACTGATAAAATTACAGACAGAACTTGAAACCTTTGCATACACCTTGCAAATCTGAGTATAGAATGATGCCTTAACAATATATTTGTTGTTAGAACTTGCAAGAGATATTACCAGGGTTTGATATGCATTCAAATATCTCAAATATGTATGCACATGGATCAGATTGAGCTAAGAATGTCCCCAGAAACAAGTGCCAAAAAGTGTTGGTACCCAAATTTGTTCTCCTTTTCAGCCTGAGTAGCATTAGAGATATGGCATGAAGCTTGAAGACAGATAGATCATGATGTGTGTCATTTTGTATTCAGGGATGTGATCTAACTGACACTCAGTTTTGTGGAGAGATGGGTGGCACTCAAATAGGACTTGATCTTGTCCTAACTTTTTTAGGTTGTGCCTTTCAACCAAGGTAAGAGGACCTATTTTGTAACCCTCAAATGGTGAAGGAGATGAAAATATCCCTCAATTTGTGCAAATAGTATGAAGAGGCCTTGGGAAAATATGATCAACACTCCAAATCTGACTTTCACAAGTTGTCACTTCCAGATTATGGAGATAATTTCAATGCAAGGCAAGGGTTACTGAAGACATTGTAGGATCCTGATTTGCTTTGTGCATTTTTGTAGATGGATTGTATTCTTTTGTTGAAACACAATGCAATGCAGGGGTAGTATGGGTAGGATTAGTTTGTTTGAATGAATTTTTTGTGGGAGATTCTAGACAAGACTAACCAGAATTTACCAAATTCTTTGAGGACCTTTGCAAGAAATTTGTAAGACCTAAACAATAGAATGCTTCAAAGGGGCTAAGGTACTCCTTCAACTAGGATATGTGCACCAAATGGAGGCCCAGATCTGCACTCTTCCACACAATATTTGATAACCTGCCACAAAATCTTGAAGCAGATGAACCAACAAAGCATCCAGAAATCTCTATTTTATCATGACCTAAGGTGCACCCAAAGGTTTACAAATAATCTCATAATTCAAGGAAGGTAAAGTGATTTTAAATTTGTTTATCTCTTTATCAGATGAAATATCCTCTGAATGTGAGATTGTAAATGCCACTAAACTATCAACAAGAAATGAGACCATGTATGATCAAGAGAGATTTTAAACACAAGACTACAACAAGAGCAAGAAACACAAATTGAAAACATTCTGAAACATAAGTGTATGTAAATTTTTCCAAGAGACAACACAAAATAATCTAGAATGACCAAATTTATCAGCAGGGGAATGTTATAAGAACAATCTCAGAGCTTGTTGATGGCTTTACAACTGAAACCAACTCAACATGATACAAATTTGATGTAAAAAGGAATTAGAAATGGTTCTTAGGTGGTTTCTCAAAAAATGGGCTTCTTCCCAGAATTTTCCATGAAATTCTAAGTTTCTTTGACCTTTTTCATGTCAAAAAACATGCATTATATAACATTCTATTACATTTGATCCTTCTTTCCCAAGAAAATAATATGCCAAGCATTAAGTTTGTTACACAATTCCAACATGATTCACAGATAGGGACGTTTAACATATTTGCAAACAAAAGTTGCCAGGTGTTTCAAAAAAGGTGAATCATTACAAAACCTTCATCATTATCCATTGTGGAGGCACATTTTTCATCCTCAAAGCATGCAAGGCCCCTTTCATTTCATTATTTCATCCTTATCCCTCCAAAATATTATTCTGCAACTTCTTGACTTGATATTTCACGTTTTGCTCGAGCCTGAACAAAATTTCATTTCAAAAGCACCCCAAATCTACAAATTGAAATTTCAAATTGATCCCATTGTTCCTTGAAGGCAAAAATGACATGAATTTGCCAAAGATTCGATCAAAAATGATGCAAAATTTGCATCTCCAAGCTTCTTGGAGCTCAAATGGCAGCCAAAATAAAAAATGCACAGTTACCATTGATTTTCCTTTACCCCTTCAATTTGAGCCCTCCATATGTCAAAATGTGATTGGGAATGGATTTGGGATCACTTTTTGACTTTTTAACATTTTTGGAAAAATGTAAAATTTTGACAGTTTTCTCCACCCCTCCGCCCTTGAGATTTGGTGCTGACACGTGGCACAAGGTGGGTCCCATTGAAATCACGGCGTTGCACATTTCCACCCTTTTTGGAAATTTTGAAAAAAATTCAGTTTTTTCCACCTCTGCCTTGTCCTTGACACATGTCACCTTCTCTATCGCTGAGGAATGCGGGCTCATTTCACATTTTAACTCCCCTTTTTCCACCAAATAAAATTTTCCAAATTTTCCTCCAACAGACCCGCACCTCTGATTTTGTCCCTACCATGTGTCTCCCTCTACTTCATTTGTGGGCCAGCGCTTCAAATTTTCACTCTGACTCATTTTGCAAAAAGGGAAAAATTTCCCTTTTTCCTCCAGTGGCCCGCACTCCCTTCTACACCTGAAGCCACCATGTGTCTCCCTATGCTCCATTGCAGTTCCGCAGCCATTTCCTCAATGTTTTTCCTTTTTTCCAAAAAGGCAAAAATTTTCTAAGTTCCCCGCCAGCCTTCCATCTCACCTTTGAATGGGATCATGACACGTGTCCTCCTTTGGGACCTCCCCAGCCTTTGTTTTGCTGGGGAAGTTGCACTTTTTTTTGAAAATTTTTGCCAAAAAAAAAATGCTAAGTTTTTTAGAACAAACCCGACGGATCCCTATCCAACCACAAATGGCCATGTAT
This sequence comes from Taxus chinensis, assembly GCA_019776745.2. NCBI lineage: Eukaryota > Viridiplantae > Streptophyta > Pinopsida > Cupressales > Taxaceae > Taxus > Taxus chinensis. Next base: position 940,606,741 of record CM034149.1, read on the forward strand.
GAGATGATGTTTGAGATAAAATTTGACGGGTAAAGTATGACACCCGTATGAACGTAAAAAATCACAGAATTTTCCAGAGATGCCCGAATTTGATTTTTTCTTCATGGGTGAAGGATTTTTTGGTCAAAAAACAAATGGAAATGATTCTAGGTAATTTTTGACCATGGGGATAGGATTTTTGAGGGAAAATATGCATGAAATGAACAACTTCGAGCTCCAAAGGTCGGGAAAAGTGGAAAAAATGGTAGAGGCATTGATTTGGAAGAATTAGGGCAAAAAATAGGGTATGCATGTATTTTTATTTCAAGTTGGGGAAAAATGATAAGTTTGTGAGCTTTTCAAAGCATCTAATCCAAAGGAAAAGGTTTGCAGACCACCAAGAACTAACTCTGCAAGTTTCGTAACTAAATCTACGAGTTCTAGAGCTAACTTAAAACAACTATAACTTTTGCATACAATCTCAGATTCAGATGATTCTTTTTTTGCAATTGCATAATTTTTCAAGAGGAATCTGAATATGAAATCAATTTTGATTTTAGATACACTATCCATTATAAATTCCACTTTTCCCAATACTATCATTATCTTTCCTTTATGGCGTGTATATACAATACTTTGCATATTTTCCCAAATAATTAATAAGATTGGTCAACAAAATAGATAATAAAATATTTCTAAAGAATTAACAAGATATATATCCTATATTCTATCTTAAGAAAAATATAAGTTCCTATATTACATTTAAATCCACTTTCAAAGTTAACTTAGAAGAAAAAATAATGGTAATTTATGGCCAATTTATGGCCTCATCAGCGTACCCTCTTACAAATCCTCTTGAATCTTAGTACAATAATTTTGTTAAATTTCCAAGCCAAAGTATCTCTGTTTGTAGAATTTTTAATCAAATTTGGAGAATATTCAAGATAACCCACATCCATTTGCAAGGTTCCACATACAAAGTCTCTACAACCCTATTGATGTTTGCATTGAAAGATTACAGAGAGGTTTGCATTGTAGTTTGGCCCTCTTTAAAGTGATATTATGAAGTAATAGTGCATTTAAAGATAGTAGACACATGTAGATCGATGAGTGGAAAATTGTGAAGCATTGAGATGCCCCAACAAGATGAATAGTAGGGGAATGCCCCGTCAAGTAGGTGGATGATGTAGAAAGGAGGTGGACAACCACTTGATAGGAAAAAAAAAGTGATTGGAAGAAGGATGGGAAAGGATTGTTCCTCTAGCATGAGTGTTCATTTGGAGAATAATCTTACTGTAGACACCAAAATTAGGTCATACTCTCCTTTAAACCCCATTAATTAAATTAACCATATCTTAACTATTCATATCCCATAGTGCACATGTTAATTAAATTAATTTATATCCTCACTCAACCACCTGTTATCCCCGTTTTGAGTTCACGACAAAACGATCGGATAACCCCTACGAAATTTTCGAAGTGATTTTGCATTATGTCCTCTTTTAAAGAGAATCAGGTTTTCGGGTGTTACCAATAGTTTGACATAAGTTTTAACATGCTTTATGTCTTGTATCTTCTGAAACCCGAAACCTACCTCATATTGTGAAAATCGGGTTTTCGGACATCCAACGCATCGGAACATACCTAAGTTAAAACATGTTTTGTGTCGTCTGACTTCCGAAACTCGAAACCCGCCTTGTATTGAGAAAATCCTTTGTATTCGGGTTTTCGGAACCACAAAGCATCGGAACATCCATGATCCAAAACATGTTTTATGCTCCATGCTTTCTGATTCCCGAAGTCCGCTCAATCCTTTGTATTCGGGTTTTCGGGGCTATGTAGCATCTAAGCACCTCATGCTTTATGCATCATGTTTTCCGAAACCTGAAACCGGAATTGCACTAAATCTCCTCGTGTCGGGTTTTCGGACCCCTCCAACATGCTGACATGGCATTCATGCCGAGTGGTCGGTGAGTTGGCACGTGCCGAGCTGAAGTGTATTTATTACCCATTTTCTTATAAATACGCGGATTTCCACGTCATTGTTACCATCCATATTTTTAATTCGTGGATTATTCACGCGTGCTCTTCCGTTTTCAAAACCCGAAAACTCATCTTGCTCGATTGGATCGTCTGTTTTCGATCTTACATTTCTCGAATTGAAGGTATTGTTCTTTCCCTTCTTTATTCTGGGTTTTTATCGATCGATTGCGCGTATTTTCCTCCCATTTTCTTGCCGGGTGTTGAAGGTTTTCTTTCCTTCTTCTTTCTGAGTTGCTTTGGAAAGGGTTTTAGGTTTTTAGGGTTTTTCTCTTCTGAACTATCACTTGGTTCTATTCTCTTGAAATTCTAATTATATGCATGATGCATGGGTAACAAAAAGAAAAAGGACAAAGAATCTCCTGGGGGGCCTATAAAAATCAGGATTCCCAAGAAGAGGAAAGAAAGACAAATCTCTTCAATTGTTTCTCCAGCTGAAACGGTGGTTGTGCCAGAATCACCAGCACCACCAGAAATAGGAGAAATTAATTTAGAAGGAGGAAGCTAGCTCTTGACTTCATCATTTGTTGATTATCAAACTGAAGAAACTTTGTCTCTTGCATCCCAGGCTTTGGAAACTGAATCTGTGCCTCCCCCTCAACAACCACTCCAACCTCCTCATTCCCCATCCAATTCTTCAAGCATGGCCAGTATTTTCTCTGGACTCTCACCCCTCTCTGCTGGAACCCAAGTGATCACCAGCACACCCCAACCTGTACCTCTCTTTGTTGCATCTACTACCACGTTGGCTGCTGTTCCCCCTCCAATAGTAGAATCTTCTCCCCATGAGAGTAGAATACCAGTTACTACAACATTGGCAATTTCCTCTGATACGCCACAATGGCTACTCGAGCAAACTCTGAAATATAGACATGGAAGATTTTTGGAGTAGGGTGAGGAGTTCCTCCCAAACTCCATGGATGAAAGCTATAGCTGACAGTGGCTTGCCTCTCGTAGCGGGTTTTCCCATGTCCGCCCAATGTCCGGAATTCATTTTAGCTTGTGCATCCAGTTATGACTCAGCTTCTCGTTCTGTGAAGAGTCAGTCTGGTGAGGTAGTAATCAGACTGGATGGAGTTTACTTTGATGATCTCCTAAAATTGCCTAATTTTGAAGAATATGCACGGGAGTTGAACATCAGACGTGCTGTGCTCAAAAGGCCTGGGACAGCAATCAGGAAGGACAACATCAAGGATGCTTAAGGACAAATATTTCCTGATCAGTTGCCAAATCGGCGGTCTCTAGATTAAACTCTCAAGGACTATCCCCAGGAGTGATTTCATACCAAGAAATCAATGATATTATCTGCCTGCTGAGTCGGGTTTCTCATCGGCTTGCCTATGAATCGAGATGTATTGCTAAAAATGGATGGATGGTATCAATTTATGGTCATCTATCAAGTTGCTCCAATCAGGGCAAGGAAGTAATTCAAGACATGGGGCAGGTCTCATAATTCAATGGGAGATTGATTCCAGAATGACAGGACGAGTCTTGATCAACTGAGGAAGTTTCACTGATGCTTTCATATGTCGCATACGCAGCAGCCGGGATTTGACTTGTGAAGCTATCCAAGGGCTGGATAGCTAAGGGATAGCAGCACATCTCTTGGTAGAAGAACCCGGTCTTCCACATACAGATATTTCACCTACAATTGACCAAGGCCATCAGGAGTCTAAAGTAAACATTCTCAATGAAGCCTGCAGTAAGTTGATGCCTTCTTCTAGGGATAAATTGATCTGCATGGATCAACCCAGAGCTGATCTGGAAGACAATAGTCTGCTAGACGAGGCTTTGTACGAAGGTTTCTAAATGGGGATGTACTCAGGTCTTACAATTCAAGAAGTTTACATATCTTCGGACAGTCATGTACTCGGGGGAACCTATTCAGCCTGAACCCGCTATCCAGGGGATTAGACCTTGAAGTCATTGGTCAGAATGTAAGGTTTGAACATACTGTTGGAGTCCTTGATAAATTCTTAACAAAGCATTGAACATAACTTCCAGGCTGTGTCCTTCCCAATGTTCTATTGGGAGATATACTTGCTCAACAGTAATAAAGGCCAAAAATCATTCCAATGCGAACTTCAGGACAAATTGAAATGCAAGGCATTATTCAGAAGCCTCAAGATGAGTTTTGACGTCCGAGGAGTGCTCAGCCGGAGCATATGAGAACCCAGCATCTGCATAGAATCAAACATAGAGGATGATTTGGGTTGAGTCTGCGTAACGTCCCAGGTCACTGCTGTTCGCAGGAAAGATAATAGTCTTTTTTATTAACGTATTGTCATGAGATTTATTTCACTGGAGCTTTGACTTGATCTCCTGCCAGAAGGAATCGAGTGCACAACTGAAAGTGTAGTTAACATCCTTCCTATGATGGACTAAATGAAGACCAATATGTTTATCTCTTGTTCCTATTGATTGGTCAGCCAGCGAGAATTCCTCTGCATTACAGATATGGTCAGCTCTAATCCTTGCTTGTACCATTAAGCATGGCTATTCCTCTTGGGGAATGAATTTTAAAGATGATGAGTCTTTCAATCAGTTGGCTGCTTCAGAAGTTGATGGGGCCCTCCAGACTTTGTGAAAAGTGACAAGAGATCTTATTTAGGGCAGTGTTCTATAAAAGTTCAAGATCTGTCAAGCTATTCTTTGGAAAGAAAGACAAATCTCTTCTAATTATTTCTCCAGCTGAAACGGTGGATGTGCTGTGAATCACTAACACCACTCAGAAATAGGAGAAATTAATGCTCTGTGTTTAGAAGGAGGAAGCCAACTTCTGGTTTCATCCCATTTGTTGATTATCAAACCGAAGAGACTTCTTGTCTCTGTAACAGTTTCTAACCTAGTTCATTCAAGAAAGCAATATCCTTGAATCGTGTGCCTCCCCCTCAACAACGGGACTCCTACCTCCTCATTCTCCATCCACTTCTTCAAGCATTAGTGCCGAATATTGTATCTCTGGACTCTCACTGTCTCTCTAGATTAGGAACCCACAGTGCAGCCTCACCTATCTTTGAGGAGGGATTTTATCCCGTATACTGTGGTTGAACCTCATATTTTGATTTGACAAAATATTCAACCAACAGTTTTTGGCTACTCCACTGGGGAAATACTGATCAATAGTATAAATATTATCCTCTCGGTGTCTTGCGACTCCATATTTGCCTTATTTTCAATAAGATCCCCTTTCAGGTCAAGTTGGCCAGGAAGATCTTCACTCGGTCTCGCCGAGCTCAAGGTGAAATTGATCCACTCTTTGAGTTACTGTAACAACACAATTTCAGTCTTTCTCCCAACAGCATCATTTCTAACCGAACCAGAAGTTCTTCTCCTATTCGGAGAAACCGGATCCTTGAGGAACGGGAAGCATCTGCAACTTGTCGTGCACTACTCTTGTCTGATACTCGGATGCCTATACGCACTCTTTTTAGAAGGATGGCGGTTCAACCTGTGCCTTGGGGTGCAGTTATTGGTCCTCTTTCCTTAACTCCTCCATTGAATGAGTTACCACGTGGATCTCATAAAAACATTCCCAAGTTCAATGGGGATGGGAAACAGCATCCTGATGAGCACATTGCATCTTTCTTTGTTTCATGCGGTGTCCTCGGAGTAACCCACAAGGATGTCTCCGTTCTACTCTTTGTCAAAACATTGCAGGGAGCAGCAGCTAAATGGTTTTATCACCTCCCGAATGCATGCATCCCAAACTAGGCTACCATGCGGACTAAGTTCGAAGCACGTTTCAAACCAACTGAAGATTCTCATGCTTTGTTAGCTCAGCTCACTCATATGAAGAAGGAGTCACATGAACCTATGCGGGAATTCGTGGCAAAGTTCAACAAGCTGATCAGGAAGATTCCGGAAATCGCGGTACCAACTTTGGAAAACCAAAAATGATTCTTTCATCAATGCTCAACCTCCTGATATAAGCTTTTTATTAAAAAGATTGGTTATCCCAGATTTGGCTACTGCTCAGTCAACGGCTACTGAAATATAGGATGATCTCATCTTGGCTTGAAGGATCAAGAAAGATGTGCCTAAACTCAAAAATCAAGGTTCTTCTCAAGGTAATCACTGATCCTATGTTTCAAAAAATGGCTAATGATTTGATTGCTTTGAAGAAGCAAATGTCCCAGCAGGTGAACAACGTTCTGTATCGAGATATCCCTAGACAGAATTTTAATAACAACAATGGTGCACTCCTGCCAGAGATAGGCCACGGTTAACTCCTTCTCAACCACGAGACTAGCAATTGAAGCTCCTCACGTCAATGCAGTAGTAGAACTAATTGAAGAAGACGAAGAACCAGAAGAACAAGATTCCCGTGAGGCTTTCGAAGCTTCAGGATATGCTGAGGAGTTTTATGACGAGTCAGCTGGTGACTCCAACATTGGGTATTTGGAATATGATGAAGATGAATGTGAGCTAGATGGTCAATCATTTTCTGTTTTCACTCGGTCCCAATCTCAGAATCCCAGGAAAACCTCTGGAAAACACTAAGGAGAAAAATAAGGAACCTCCCATATCAATAGTCAAGAGGGGTACTCATATTTCAGCGCAGAACTGAAAGAGAGGTTACTAAAAAGACAACTGCTCCTTATTCTTCTTCTCCTAAGATCAGTGCCTCAGCACAATCTCATGTAATTAGAACCGAGCCTACCATCATTCCTTCTTATACTGCTTTTGATATTATTAATCATGCAAAGAGAACTAAGATTCAAATGTCAGAAGCAGAATACCTTCAGTCGAATCCCAAACAATTTGAAAAGTTGGCTAAGTTCATTAGAAGTAAAGCAACTGTTCCATCACCTTCTAAAGGTCTCCTTCCAAATCCTACTCAACTCCACACCTCAGAATAATCTGACCTCTGCTTCTTCCTCAGGAAAGATTGAACCATTTTATTTGTCTCTACTTATAAATGGGTTCAAACTCAACAATTGCATCATTGACTCAGGGGCCTCTGATAATGTTATGCCCGCAAAAGTGGCTCATGCCCTTGGGCTTACTTTGACTAATTCATATGGATGGTGCTATTCCATGGAAACTAAACAAGTCCCTCTGATTGGTCAAATCAAGGACGCACAGTTTGCATTTGTTGCCTTCCCTGAGAAGAGAGTGAAAATGACTATTCTGGTTGCCAACATTCCTGCAGCCTACGGTATCCTCTTGGGTAGAGGATTTTGTAAAGATGTCGGAGGAGAAATTAATATGGATTGGACCAAAGCTAAGATCCCGAGTCAATGGGGTTCATCAGGTTCTTCATCCTGAACCACAGGTGAAGTATTTGGTGACCAAATCAGATGATCTGAAAGGCTCAGATCCTTTTCGAAGATGCTAGCTTTGGGAATCATTTCATGACTTCAGAGATACCTATTTTATATGTTGAAGAAGAAGATCCCAATGCAATTTGGACACTCGAATTTGATGGTAGCTGCTCAACCTCTAGATCAGGTGCTGGTGTTGTCCTTATATCTCCTAGCTCCGAGATTTTCCCATCATCTTACAAGTTGTAATTTGATAATACTAACAACACGGGGCCGAATATGAAGCCCTATTATTAGGATTAGAATTGGCCAGACAGAAGGGAATCAGAAATCTCAAGGTTCAAGGGAGATGCGGAACTGATTGTCAATCAGGTCAGGGGTATATATTAGGTGAAAAATGATCGGTTGAAACATTACCGGAATAAAGTTTGGGATAATATAGAATGCTTTGATGCATTTTCTATCAAGGAAGTTTTAAGATATTATAATGACAAGGCTGATTCTTTGGCCGTGTCTGCATCTCTTCTTCTTCCTCATCCTCAGTTTAAGCAAGACACATACTCTATCAAGATTGTGTACCGCCCTGGCATCCCAAATAATGCAACTCACTGGCAAGTGTTCAACGATGATCGACAGGTGTTGGCTTTTCTAGAAAAGGCTGACAATTTCAGCGAATTGTATTTTGAAGGTTCAGAATCAGCCTTTCGTGAAACTATTTCAGATCCGTATCAAGAGGTTGATGGTGAATTCATCCAGCTGAAAGGCAACAAGATACCGAAAGGTCTGGTTTCCCTGGAAGGATCTGTTTGATAAGCATGATCGTTTTATTCAAAACAAAAGGCAAGTTGAAGGAGCTTCTTCCTCTGAAGTAGATCAAATCAATCTAGGTTCGTCTGATCAACCTTGGATGGTGAATATCGGGAAATGTTGTTCTCCTGAAGAGAAGGTAAGATTCACTTTTATTTTGAACAAATATATCGATGTGTTGGCCTGGTCTTATGCAGATTTGAAATCCTTCAAGCCCAAAGATGTACAGCACAGTATCCCTTTGAAGCCTGATGTGAGGCCGTACAGACAAAAGCAAAGACATTACAATCCAAAGATCTCAGGAACTATACTGGCAGAAATTCAAAAGATGTTAGATGCTAGAATTATTTTCCCAATCCATCACTCCACCTGGATTGCTAACATTGTTCCTGTCAGGAAGAAGAATGGTGAGATCCGGATCTTTGTTGACTTCCGAAACTTGAATCAGTCCTCGTTGAAGGATAACTATCCCTTGCCTATCATGGATCAGGTATTACAAACTGTTACCGGATCAGAAATGCTATCCATGCTCGATGGATATTCGGGATATAATCAAGTCGAGGTAACAACAGAGGATCAACACAAAACGGCCTTCATGACACCATGGGGTACCTTTGCTTACAGGAGGATGCCATTCGGCTTGATCAACGCCGGAGCTACTTTTCAGAGAGCTATGGACCTGGCATTCAGGGATCTGATGGGCAAGGTCATAGTCGTGTATTTGGATGACTTGACCGTCTTTCCTAAAAAACGGAGTGATCAGTATGGTCATTTAGAACAAGTACTTCTGAGATGCAGACGTCACGGGATTTCGTTGAATCCTAAGAATTCCATGTTCGGGGTTACAAAAGGAAAGCTGCTGGGTCATATTGTGACTAGAGAAGGAACTAAAATTGACCCAGAGAGGGTAAAGGCTATTCAGATCCTTACCTTGCCCACAAGTAAAACAGGAGTTCATTCTTTCTTCGAAAAGGTTAATTTCTTGAGAAGATTTGTACCTGATTTTGCTGACAAGACCAAGGATATCCTTGAAATGATCAAAGGCAAAGTTACATTTCAATGGAGTACAGAAGGGAAGCTGGCATTCGAAGAAATCAAAAAGGCAGTTGCTTGCGCTCCTGTCTTAGTATGTCCAGACTTCAAGAAAGATTTCATCATGTACAGCTATCCTGATGCAAGAAAATGAAGAAGGCATCGAAGCTCCTATCGCGTTCATGAGTTTCCCGTTGAAGGAACATGAGTTGAAGATGTCACAGATTGAAAAACATGCTTACGCAGTGGTACGAGCAGTAAAACATTTCAGGTACTATGTGCTGAATTCCCATACTCTCGTTCTCGTTCCTGATACTGCTGTTAAATCCATTCTGACTCAACAAGAGTTGGGAAGCCAACGAGGTACTTGGATAGCTAAGGTTCGGGAGTACGACTTGGACATCAAACCTACCAAGTTGGTACGAGGAAGGGGCCTGTGTCAATTGATTGCAGAAAATCATGCTGAAACAGAGTATGAAAGGACTCAAGATACTTCTTCAGAGCTGCCTATGGTGCTTTTTGTGAGTACGACCGATGAATGGTACACGAACACTGCTTTCTTCCTAACTTATGGTGAATGCCCTCTGCATTTAAATCAAAAAGAGAAGAGGACCGTCAAGTTGAGATCTGTAAAATACCTTTTGTGGAATAATGCAATATACAAGAAAGGTATTGATGGTGTCTTCTTGCGTTGTGTTGATAAATCACAACAGGAAAAGTTATTAGAATCCTTTCATAGCCTAGCATGCGGAGGACATTTTTCGTCCTCTGTAACAGCGTATAAGATCTTACGGGCTAGGTATTATTGGCCTACTCTTTTCCGGGATTCAACAGAATGGGTGTCTAAATGTGAAGCTTGTCAACATTTCGTTGGTCGTCCCAAGCTAGCAGCTCTTCCTCTGAAGCCTGTGGTGATTGAAGAACCTTTTCACCAATGGGGGATTGATTTTATCGGAACACTGAATCCTGCTTCTAGTACTGGACACAACTATGTGCTGACTGCTACAGATTATTTTACCAAGTGGGTAGAAGCCGCACCAATCAAGCAAGTAACTTCTGAAGCTGTTTGCAAGTTCCTGAAAGAAAATATAATCGTCAGATTCGGTGTTCCTCATAAGATTGTAGCGGATAATGCCTCTAACTTCTCGTTACATGAATTAACAGAATTCTGCTATGGATTCGGCATTACTCTGGCTCATTCATCTGATTATTATCCCCAGGGTAATGGGCAAGCTGAGTCCAGCAATAAGAATCTGGTCACTATAATCAGGAAACTAGTAGATGAAAATCAGAGGACATGGCACAAAGCATTGTATGATGCATTATGGGCTGATCGGATCACTCCAAAGCGAGCCATAGGGATGTCCCCTTTTCAATTGCTATACGGGATTGATGCTGAAATTCCTATCTCAGTAGAATTGCCGGCCTTGCAGTTGGCGAAAGCGGTTGAAGATGTAGCTTTTCAGAATTCTATCGAAAAGAGGGTTATGTACCTAACCAGGCTAGAAGAAGAGCGAATCAAGGTGGTTGATCGTATATCAAAATCATCAGAGTAGGGTGAAGAATATTTTCGATAAAAAATCAAAGCAGCGCAACTTCCAGATTGGAGACCTGGTGTTGCTTTGGGATAAAAGGAGAGAACAGAAAGGAATGCATGGAAAGTTTGATTCTTTATGGAAAGGACCTTTCAAGATCCACGAGTTGAATGGTGAAAATAGTTTCCTTCTATCATATCTGGATGGAGGGTTACTCCCTTTGCCTTTCAGTGGACAACATCTAAAGTTGTTCCACCATTAATGCAGGATGCTCTCTTGCATTGTACATATTTTGCTTTTTGTTGTGTGTTTGCTTTTGTTTTCTTTCTTTCTTTCTTCATTTTGTGTTGTTTTGGTTTTCTTCTTGACCCCGTAGCCTAATGAATAAGACCAGAGATTCTGAGTTCTCTTCCTTTGGTATTACAAAGAAAGTCCCCAACTGGAGCCAGCTGTTATCCCTGTTTTGAGTTCACGACAAAACGATCGGATAACCCCTACGAAATTTTCGAAGTGATTTTGCATTATGGCCTCTTTTAAAGAGAATCAGGTTTTCGGGTGTTACCAACAGTTTGACATAAGTTTTAACATGCTTTATGTCTTGTATCTTTCGAAACCCGAAACCTACCTCATATTGTGAAAATCAGGTTTTCGGACATCCAACGCATCGGAACATACCTAAGTTAAAACATGTTTTGTGTCGTCTGACTTCCGAAACTCGAAACCCACCTTGTATTGAGAAAATCCTTTGTATTCGGGTTTTCGGAACCACAAAGCATCGGAACATCCATGATCCAAAACATGTTTTATGCTCCATGCTTTTCGATTCCCGAAGGCCGCTCAATCCTTTGTATTCGGGTTTTCGGGGCTATGTAGCATCTAAGCACCTCATGCTTTATGCATCATGTTTTCCGAAACCTGAAACCCGAATTGTACTAAATCTCCTCGTGTCGGGTTTTCGGACCCCTCCAACATGCTGACATGGCATTCATGCCGAGTGGTCGGTGAGTTGGCACGTGCCGAGCTGAAGTGTATTTATTACACATTTTCTTATAAATACGTGGATTTCCACGTCATTCTTACCATCCATATTTTTAATTATGGATTATTCGCGCGTGCTCTTCCATTTTCAAAACCCGAAAACTCATCTTGCTCGATTGGATCGTCTGTTTTTGATCTTACATTTCTCGAATTGAAGGTATTGTTCTTTCCCTTCTTTATTCTGGGTTTTTATCGATCGATTGCGCATATTTTCCTCCCATTTTCTTGCCGGGTGTTGAAGGTTTTCTTTCCTTCTTCTTTCTGAGTTGCTTTGGAAAGGGTTTTAGGTTTTTAGGGTTTTTCTCTTCTGAACTATCACTTGGTTCTATTCTCTTGAAATTCTAATTATATGCATGATGCATGGGTAACAAAAAGAAAAAGGACAAAGAATCTCCTGGGGGGCCTATAAACATAAGGATTCCCAAGAAGAGGAAAGAAAGACAAATCTCTTCAATTGTTTCTCCAGCTGAAACGGTGGTTGTGCCAGAATCACCAACACCACCAGAAATAGGAGAAATTAATTTAGAAGAAGGAGGAAGCTAGCTCTTGACTTCATCATTTGTTGATTATCAAACTGAAGAAACTTTGTCTCTTGCATCCCAGGCTTTGGAAACTGAATCTTTGCCTCCCCCTCAACAACCACTCCAACCTCCTCATTCCCCATCCACTTCTTCAAGCATAGCTGGTATTTTCTCTGGACTCTCACCCCTCTCTGCTGGAACCCAAGTGATCACCAGCACACCCCAACCTGTACCTCTCTTTGTTGCATCTACTACCACGTTGGCTGCTGTTCCCCCTCCAATAGTAGAATCTTCTCCCCTTGAGAGTAGAATACCAGTTACTACAACATTGGCAATTTCCTCTGATACGCCACAATGGCTACTCGAGCAAACTCCGAGGAAGAGGAAAGTAATTGTACCCCTACCAGCCTTTGATTTCAGCTCACTCAAGGCTCCTACTGCAAAGTCGGCCAAGAAGCCCAAAATAGTTTCAAGGGTTTTGGTAGATGCTTCAGGAGATAAGTTCGCAGAGATTGCCACTCCCTCGCTGACAAAACTAGAGAGGATATAACAGCTTCTGATTATCAGATAACCAAGGTAGCTCTAGGGAAAGTGACAGCAGAAGGAGCGCAACAAGATGCACGGGCTTCCATAGACGTGCTGTGCCAAAAGTTGAATGAAACAAAGGACAGCAGAAATGAGCTTAAGGAAAAAGTGGAGCACTTGACAGAGGTTTTGATTAAACTCTCAACACCCCTGGAATCCATACCATCTTCTTCTGTATCTACCGGATTCGATTTCTCATCGGTGCCTACGATTGAGAAGATTGCTAAAAAAGGAAGGGTGGTTGATGAATGGATCCAAAAGTTGCTCCAACAGGGGAAGGAAGTAATTCAAGACGTGGTGAAGGTTCATGAGTCTTTGGGGGAGATTCAGAAGGAAGGAGAGAAGATGGATGAGGAATTTACTGAAGAAATTGGACAGCTTGATTTGACTTGTGAAGCTCTCCAAGTGCTAAAGCAAATACCAGCACATCTCTTGGTAGAAGAAGGCGTTCTCCACATACAGATAAAACACTTCCAGCTGACCAAGGCCATCAGGTTCAGAGTAAAGATTCTCAACGAAGCCTGCAGCAAGTTGAGAGAATCAAGGGATAAATTGATCGATGGGAAAAGTGATCTGGAAGAAGAATTGCTAAAGATTTGTCCAAAGGTGTCAGTTGGGAACTCAGGTTTCCTATCAGCAGATGATCTCTTCAAACAAGTCCAAGAATCTGTTCAGCATGAACCTGTACACGGATTTGACCTTAAAGTCATTGGTCAGTTTGTAAGGATAGAGCATACTTTGGAGGCCTTAAGAAAGCTCAGCAAAGGATTGAAGAAACTTGGCCGGCACTGCCAGCGATGTTCATGAAACCTGTGAAATGTGGAATGATCATTCCACTGCGCCTGATGAGAATGAAAATGCAAGGCATTATTCGGAAGTTCCAGGAGTTTCGGAACAAACAGTCTCAAACACAACATTCAGGCTGGAGGAAGAGGAAGAGAAGAGAAAGAAGAAAAAAAAAAGAGATGATTCGGATTAAGTCCCAACGTCCCATGTCACTTTCTATTTTTAGATTGACATGTCTTTTTATTTCCGTTTTGTCATATTTTTTTAATCATGCTTTGACTTGATCTCCTGCGTGAGAATCATGCAAAACTGAACTCCAGTTAAAGTGCTATTTTTAGGATCTGTCCCTGTTTTATATCTCTAGTTCCTTTTGTTATAAATAAGGGATGCCTATGCATTCAAAAGGGTCGAGAATTTTTTGAGCATTAAGGGGCTATTGGAAAGGAGAAAAACTTTGTGTTTCTTTTAATCATTTGAGAATAGAAGTTGATATTGTTTTACAGACTCTGTGTTGTGAAATATATCTTATTTAAGACAGTGTTCTTATGTTCATGATCTTAAAGCTATTCTTTGCATAGAATCTCAGTGTTTCTAATTATCTCAGACATTATATCTATGATCCAAAACTCGTATGATTATTTCGTGCTCTGTGTTTACTCGAAGAAAATACGTTTCTCCCATTTCTTTTCTACCGTGCTTCTTTCACTGTAACAGTTTCTAACCTATTTCATTTACGAAAGCAATATCATTGAATTGTGTGAATGAGGATTTCGGGATTTCATCCCAACCCCCAATGGTTAGATTAGTGTGAATATTGTATATATTATTTACCGTGTTTTAGATTAGCAATAAACAGGCAGCCTCACCTGTCTTTGAGGAGGGATTTAATCCCATGTACTGTGGTTGAACCTCATATTTTGGTTTGAAAAAATATCCAAACCTCACCTAGCCACCTCACCCAATGACCTACTGAAACCTCATTAATGACCTAAGACCGAGTCTAAACCTATCCTAACTAACTAGGACTTAGTCTAAACCTAGACTTAACTCCTATTAACAACCTACAAAGACTCCTACTTATCTTGCTATGATATATCACTCAAGACTTGGAATAAGGTTGTAGATCATGCCAAAAATAGAAACAATCTTGATATTTTTGGCCAACCTAGATAGTCTTGCCTTGATCGACACCATTTATATCTCAACCGACACCGATCACCTAACCATTGTCAGCTAGGTTAAATAGGTTTTGAAAATCCTTTTCCCAGGTTGGTAAATTCATTTAGGATCTCATTTCTTCTAGAGACTTGGAGCACTTGAATTTCTTTAGCACTCAGGAAAAAGAAGACATATGGGAGGATTACCAACATTTGTCACCATTCATCATCCTCTTCACGATCATAGATTCACAATAGAGAGGTACAGAGGTCTTAATTTCCATGGCACGAATACAACGAATCTTATCTCTGGATCTCTATTGTCACCATCTTCATCACCTACGTCCTCCAATTTAATTTCCAGTAAGTACTTAACATCTCTACACTAAATCTATAGTTTCATTATGTAGATTTATTTATTCATCTCTATAGTTTATTTATCTCCACACCCATATACTTCCTCCCTTCCATAAACCCATCACCTAATCATACCCATACTTTTATGTATTCATTTTTATGCCCTTAGAATAACCTTATAATCACTTGCATGCCAGCCTATCACCCAACGGGCACTGGACACTCACCCAAGGCGCACGCGGGTGCCGAGCTCCTCCTTTATGTGAGCATTGTGAGAAGATGTTGTCATTGATGATAGATTAAGTATAGAAAATTAAATTATCATGCATACATTATTAACGCATAGGATGAGTCATTTACACCAACATACCCATTCAGATAACAAAAGAAACATCATACAGATAGTAGATCTGATCCATAACATAAAGAAAAATTAACTAGGGTTTACATCCATGAACAATATATTTAGAACATAACCATATATTCATATTGATCATAGTTCAGTAACCACATTACATTCACAAGAGCCATAACAGACCAATACAGAGATCTAACTTAGGTATCAATAGTTCTAGCTATTCTCCTTATTATAAAATTTAGCAGATCCACCCCTAGATATGTTAACATTCCTATAGTTCTCTAATGAGAACCCCAATCCCTAGAACCTCCTATTATTTCTGTAGATCTTCACCTTTCATCCTTTCTATGATGATCCTGAAGCTTACCCTCATCGACCCATATGGTGAATTCTCTCTCCAAAATGGTCCTCTATCCTATTTTCTTTTCGTATACCCTAACATCTATACAAATAGGTTTAGCACCCTACACCATGCTTTCCTTTAGGAGCAGATTGATTGCTAAGTGTCAAGGTGGTCCTCCAATAGAGCACGATTCCTCTGATCTGAGCTCTCCACTTTCTACAATTATTTCTTTTGGGAATGTTCCATGCGTGGAATATTATTTCCTTGACCACCAAGTCACTAGGTTGACACCTTATCCACTCAGTATGCCTATTCGGGTCATGTTTTTCCTCAAGTGCCTCTTAGAAAGTTGAATACGACTACCTAAAATCCTTTACTGTTCCTTACGTGCGTGTCATGGTTTCTATTAAACCCCTCTAAAACCCCTTTCTTGTGTGATTTTCCCCACGTGACCATCCTCTTCACTAATCCCACACGCATGCATCCTTTGGGGCTTAGTCTATATTCTAAGGCCCAACATCACCCTGAACTAAGTTTTTTCTCCATCCTTAGAAACATCCTCTCCAAATAATAAAGAATGGCGGGAATTTGAATGATTGGAATAAAGAATGAAAAATGAAGAATGAGAAATGGAAGAAATAAAGAATAGAGGAATGAAGAAGAATTTGTTTATTACTGAATAATGAGTGGGAAATCCTACCTTATATCTACCTCAATCTTCTCCCAGGCATCCACCTCACCCTGTACCTATTGAAAAAGGTCACCTATGCTCACCTCTTCAAAGCCTAGTTCGTCACCCTTAGCATTCAGTGTATCAACAATGTTTTCCAACTGCTTACTGAGGTTATCCAACACATCCATCCTATGGGGGATCTAGGGATATAGTTCCTTTAGTCAGTTTTGTTTGAGCCTCTTAGGGTCTTAATGGATTCTGACTTATTGTCTACCTTAGTCAGGATCTTATCCTTATCTACCCTATTTCCTTTATTCTTCTCTTGAAACTCCTTGAGGTTTGCCTCATGCGTAACAACAAGAGTGTTTTCTACACTTTCCCTATTAGTGCAATTATCATAAGCGGATTCAACTGTCTATGCGATGGATTTTAGAGAGGTGAGGAGCTTGGTGTATTGAGTGACTATCTCCACAGACTTTTTCTTTTATTCTTTCTCTTGGCGTGTCAATGCTTCCTTATGTGATTCCAACATGAGTGTACGCCTTTCAATTATAAGGATGCAAGTTAAATATTCCAAGAATTATAAGGTAGATTTGTATTTATGCTTGGGCAGTCCTAGGTCTTGATGATTTAAGATAATTACATCTATAATCATCTCAAATTTCTTAACGGTGCACTGATTAGTTCCTCCTACTTCAGATCCTTGCTCTTTTCAATGAGCTCTTCCTTTTTCTTTTCCAATTACCCCTCTAGGAATATCACCCTGTCATTCCTTCTAAAGAGTCTTTCCTCAACCTCAACTGAAACCTAGTTGAGTGCATTACATAATTGCTCATTGGAAAACTACTAAGCATTCACCAACGGGTTTATACCTTTAGTCTCTGGCACCTTCATCATTTCCCCTTGGTTAACTTTAAACTCAGGTTCATTGATATGGCACTCAAATTCCCAAGATAAATTTTCCTGCTTCGTGGGTACGTGCCTTATTCTTCCAATGCAGACATTGATAGGAGTTGGTCTATTGGCACGATGCTTTGGAACCATGCATGTAGTACCTTCTTTAGATCAAGGATATAACCCATTCCCTGTCCCTACGCTACTACCATGCTCTTTCCTCCTGTGCACGTTACCTTTGGAAAGCTCACTGCTAAGTTGGGGTCTCCACCCATAATTCCATACTACTTTCCTACAATTTCTTCTTCTATCTCCTTAAGTATATCATCTGTGCTCCACTCCACTTCTTACTCCACTAAATTCTCTATTATTCCTGCTACTTCTCTTTCTGCAGCCTCTTCTATCTACTCCTTGGTGAAGTAGGGGGTCTTCTGATCCTTAGTATTTACTTCTTCACTCTCCCCTTATCCTTGAGCACATTCTTATTCTCCACCCTTCCCCTCACTTATTACTTCCTCTGATTCATTTACATCATACAAGGGATGGTCCTGAACCTCTTCATCCTCGTCATCATCTCTTTCACCCATGTAGGCCTCCGATCTCTTCGTCTCCTCTGAGTCTTCTTTCTGCACTACCTTCTGTTTCTTATTCGTTGGGGATTCTTCCTCTTTCTTAACAGGTGATTCATTTCTTGTTGAATCTTCTTGTTCTGGAACCCCTTCCTCAAGTGTCTTTTCCTTCTTCCTATGCATGTATGTGCCTAGCTTGGTGCCTGACTCTAACGTGTCCACATATTTTGTTTTCTACACACTTGGTTCTTTCTTCTTTGGTTCCTCTTTCTCTAGGGTCTCTTCCCTTTCCCTCTTATTTGGTGTGGCCTTCTTCCTACTTGTGGGATCCTCTGAGATGGAGACATAATTCTCCAAGTAAGCACCCTTTTCATACTCGGGCCTAATGCACAAGTATAATCTTACTGCGGTCTTTCCAGCAATTGGTAGCGTCAATGGTTTTATCATCTGCACTTCATGGGACACATAATTCTTCACATAAGCACACTTTTTAGGGTATACAAGTTTCCTTTAAAAATTCTAGTGGTCCTGGTACACCTTGTTAAGTTTGAAACTTAGTGTTTTAGCTTCCTTGAAGTGATTGACCCCCGCTTGGAAATACTTTGCGGTGAAAGAGAAAGGCAGTTTGCACCATAGAATCTTGGTCCCATCTAAAAGAGTGAACTTGCCACTGCTGATGTAGAAATGTTGATAGATAGAAAACTCAACTTCTCCATATACTAGTACTAGAAACTGTTTTGGTATCCTCTACTCATCCTTGAATGTGTTGCACATTTGCTTGTACCATTTATCCAAGTGCGCCTTGTGGGTGGCCGTTATTGTATCATATGTGTCTTTCTAAAACCTCTTCACGGGGGAGGGATCTTCATCTGGATACTCTCATATGAAATTATTTGGCCCATCAAGCACTCCAATTTCTAAGAAGATGATGGTGAGAAGAAAATTTCTGAACATTATCTTCTCTCCTTCTTACGCTGTTGTCACCTCTCAAATTTTTTGTTCTTTCTTCAAGAAAAAATTTCAAAGTTTTAAGAAGTGTCCTTTATAAGTGTTTAAGTGAAGGGAAAAGTTCAAAAAGTTAGAAAAATTCAGTCTTTGGGGTCATTCTTAATGTTTTGCGGCTAAGTCAGATATATTTTTGTCCTGCGTGTCCCAAGTACAGTCAGGCCTCCTGTTCGCCGATTTTCCGCTTTACCTACATTGCTTTATCATCGGCTAAGTTAGAAATTTTTGTCCCGCATGTCCCAAGTTTCGTTGGGCCTCATGGTTTCCAATTTTTCTACTTTACCCACATTGCTTTACTGTCGATGAAATTGGCTCCACGCATTCTGCATGTCCCTGTGTACCATGAACCGTCTATGATCTCTGAACCCACTTTTGCCGCATGCTTATTGGATTAGGTTTTTTGGCTCCACATGTCCCTCATGTCCCTGTGTCCCATGGACTGTCTAGGACAATTTGTTCCACTCTTCCACATTTCACCTTTTCAAGTCAGCGTGGGAGTCATTTATTGCACATTCATTGTCTTTTCTCTCCATCCATTCGAATCAATGGCTATTTAAAGGAGTGTAACCATTCCTTCATTCACACACTTGATTTCTTGTTCTCTCCCACTTGTGTTCTTTCAGAATAAACCATAGCTCATGTTTATACCTTTGTGTTTTATCTTGCAGGGATTGTTTGAATTATAATACACTCAATCGAAGGTTGTTTCTTTCCCTATCTCTATCGCAATGAAGATTTAATACAAAGGGCATGAGCATCTCTCCTCATTAGAAACATCTATACCCTATGTCGGGGATAGAGAAGCTCAACACCTTGACCTTGATGACTTTTGGAGTAGGCTTGGATGTAATATCCCTACTCCTATCACCCAATTAATCAAAGACAATGAAATTTAATTTGTAGGGGGTTTCCATATGTCTGTCCAGTGCGATGATACTGTGCTTTTCTATGGGGCCTGTTTTAATCCAGAATCCAAGGAGATTGTTGATATCCATGGTGAGGTAGTTTCATGATTAGATTCCAATGTTATTTGTGCTTCCCTACGCATTTCAGTGGTGGAAGATTCTCATACCCTCACTCTTGCTCAAGCACAAAAACCATTTGACCATGATAGTGAAAGATACAAGGCTAGAATAGCTAAATCATGGCTTTAGAACCCTAAGAAGGGAGCATCCATAATTTCTAAGTCATTGTTCAGGGTTGATTATGAGGAATAACTTTCATACATCATCACTCTTCTGGCTAGGATCATGGGAATGCCCTCTACAAATGAGTTTCACTTTTGGATGTTTCCCTTTATCAATATAGTTTGTGAAGGGAAGCATAATTTGAATTGGGGTGAGATAATCTGTGAGAACCTGATGGAGCAGGTGGTTAATGTTTAGAGAAATTAGACATTCTACATGTCTTCCTATCTTGTGTACACCATTACAACATCTAGGGAATGGCTTGGTTTCTCTTTCATCGAAGATAAAAAGGATGCTCCTATATATGAATATTGTCCTCGATTCACTCTCAAAGTTAGCAATCATCACTTCAGGAGAGTCAATGATGCTTTCACCATGTATATTGTGAGGCTTTTGGAAGGAAATACTACTTGAATATTTTCTAAGGAAGTGAAGACCTTGATCTATGAATATGGGAGTTTTTTCACTCAATTAATTTTTTTTTCATATATCAGGCTGGCTAGTTTTGAAGGCCTTCCTCTAAAGCTTCCTATGTTTTGTAATGAAAAAATTTCCCTTGTTGAGATTTGCAGACAACTGGAAAAAATTCATAGGACTTGTAGAGATAAAAATATTGCTGGCATCCATTTCCCTATCACCTTGGGAAATTATACATGCAAGACAACCCTGGATGCTCAAAACATTGATATAACTATTACTCCTCTCACCCTTCATCACTTCAATCCTAGTACTTTCTTTGATACCAAAGGATATATTTATAAGAAATTCAGGATGGGTTTTTATCACCTTACAAATACTAAATATTATTGGGCCGATTGTGTAGATGAATTTGAGGCTAGGAGAAGGTACTTTAGTAGATTTTATCTTCAAAAAATTGTAGTTTTAAATCTCTACAAAGTACCTCATAAGCTCCAGGATGATGATGAAGACCTGTAATCCATTGAATATGAGAGGTCGATCAAACAAACTCCTCTTAAAACCATTTATTTGTTTGTAAGAGAGAAGGATGATTTGAAAGAGGTGATAAACCCCGTTCTTGTAAGAACCAAGCTCTGGTTTGATAAGAAGATGAAAACCTTCAGGATGATAAAATATAGGTTTTCTTTACAAGAAACTTCCTCTCCTAGGAAAAAAGAACCCATGCTCAATGTTGAGGTGCCTAAGTAGTCCACTCCTTCCTCTTAAACAAAGGTATACATGAAGAAAGGTAAGGCTATCAAGTAAGAGAATATTACAGAAGAAAAGGAAGAATTTCCTTTGGAGCAGCCACAGGTTCCCATAGATCCAGAAGATGTTGTTGTTTTGAGTGAGGATAACAGTGAAGACTTGAAAGAAGAGGGAGAATCCCCTATCAACATTGCTGATATGGAAAATAAAGTCCAAATGTCTGAGTCTCTAGGTTTGGCGGACCCTTCTTCCAGGGATATTTCTGAAGATATGCCAACTTCTCCATTGGAGACATTTTTGGTGCAAACATTGAGTGCAATGAGTACACTTGCACTTGGACCCATTGCTCCTTATTCCTCTTCCTCTTCCTTTTCTTGGGTTCAACCTTTCATTGATAGAAAGAAAAGGAATTCTACCTCTCAAATTGTGGTTCCCAAGTTTGATGATGTGGCGACCTTACTCAGTACTACTCCTCCTCCTCTGGAAAGGAAATCAAAGATTACTTCAAGGCTGGTGTCAGATTCTAAGGGCCAACAATTCATGGTGATTGCAAGGCCTAAGATGGAAAATGAGGAGAAAGACCTTCTAATTTCTAACTTGGGACTCACTAGGATTCCACTTGGAGATTCAACAGCTGAAACTGAGGTTCATAACCTTAGAGAAACTGTTACTAGAGTTATTGAATGTGTTGATAAGGGTAAACAACTGTGGAGCAATTGGAGGAATAGAACCAAGTTCTTTCAAATTTTATAAAATCCTTGTTGGTAAAGGATAAGGTCTGATGTTGCAAATGTTCTATTCTATATCCATCTTGCTAAGTACGTGT
Organism: Taxus chinensis; assembly: GCA_019776745.2. NCBI lineage: Eukaryota > Viridiplantae > Streptophyta > Pinopsida > Cupressales > Taxaceae > Taxus > Taxus chinensis. Next base: position 940,628,867 of record CM034149.1, read on the forward strand.
AAGGTTATATTCTATTATCTATATTACATGGAAGTACTATTATATTCTTCCATTGTAGTTTCTTTGTTCTTCCATTCTTATGTATTGATAATCCATATTGATATAAAACATTTCAAAATATCAAAATTCCTCATCAATATGAAAGTTATATATTTGTATATAATATTTTCTTCTCATTTTCAATAAGGCAACCTCTCCCATAAAGAGGAGGGACTCACTGTCCCCTGACTATTTATCACTATAAAAGTGTTAATTCAAAAACCAAAAGTTTTTGGCGAATCTACTGGGGATTTTGTTTCAACATATCCCTTTTTGAATAAATTCAAGAATAGTTTGCAAACTGGCGGATCAAAGATATACACATGGTCAAAGAGCCCTTGGTGTTGAAGATCCTCATTTTCAAACTCTGGAAAATCAAGGCATATCTCTTCCTTTGGAAAGAAGGAATAGAAGAAATCAATCTTCAAGCACACCTCCTACTAAAGAAAATTTTTCTATGAACAATAGTCCTCATGATCAAACTAGTCCTAGCCTTCATGCTCTAGTACTTTTAGGAGTCACAGTTTCCCTTTAGTCAATCTTTCCAAGGATGGCAACACCATTACCTTGGGGACAATGTGTTAGACCTCTTGCTCTTCCTCAACCATTGTACGAATTACCCAGGGGGTAATACAATTTTTTTTCCTAAATTCTGAGGTGACAGAAAAGTACACCTAGATGAAAACATTGTGGCTTTCATTGTAGCATGTGGGATTCTTGGCATTAAACATGAGGATGTTTTTGTCAGGATCTTCATAAAAACATTGCAAGATATTGCCGATGACTATTTCATCACCTTCCAACTAGTTAAATTACTAGTTTGACCACCATGACAACTCAGTTTGAGCAACGTTTTAAACATGCTGAGGATGTGCATGCCCTCTTGGCCAAAATTTTCTCATATAAAAAGGAGCCATATGATCCCATGAGGGATTTCGTGGATAAATTCAACAAGTTGATTAATAAAATTACACAAGCCACCCGTCCAGTAGATCAAATCCAAAAGTGTTTTTTTCCTCAATGCTCAGTTTCCTAAAGTGAGTTTTACACTAAAGAGGGATAATCTTCCAACTCTAGATGATGATCAATGATTGGCTATCAATGTTGAGGATGATCTAATCATGTCTGGTAAATTGAAAAGAGAAACCTCTAAGGCTAAAGCATCTTCTTCTTCCTCCTCATGAGAAAATTATAATCAATTAGTGCAGAAGTTGGAAAATGAACTTATTTCTATCAAGAAACAATTGGCTCAACATGCTCCTTACCAAGATATTCCAAGGAAGATTTTTCAGCCTAGGAACCGTTTGCCATCTTCTCATCTTAAATTGTCTATTGAAGGCCCACCCATCAAGGTTCTGATCAATACAACCTGTGAAGTTAAAGAGCCCGATGATGAGGAGGAGAATGAAGACTATGAGGAGCCTAAAGAAGAGGTTGACAAAGAACAGGGAGAGCTTGGTGATTCTCAAGTCAATTTCCTCACCGCTGAAGGTGTGGATGATGAAGATAAATATGATGAAGTAGTGGCAGATATGAATAGTGAGTCTAAAAAATATAAGGAGGCCCCTGTAACTATTTTGATAATTGCAAGGAAAGGATACCCTATTCCCACTACCTCCACATAAGGTGAGTAATGCTAGTTCTTCCCCTTCTACCTCCACTTCCAAAACTTTTTTCCTTACAACTCCTAAAAGAGGGTTCGAAACCCACAAGCAAGGATCATGAGGGAAAACATGCACATCAACGGATGTGTGAACGAAAATGTGAAGAGATCTTGGGAGGAGTAAGCATCAACTGAATGTGCATGCAAAGATTTAACAAACAGACAGAACCTCGATAAGCCAAAAAACTCTCCTCTATCTCATAGATCAAATTGGGTGTACATATAGGAGGTGCTGAGTAACCCCCAGTGCTGCAATCATGATAACTCGAGTAGAGAGGGGGGGGTTACATTCCCAGAATATAAGTGTAACTCCCAATGATGCATATGATGCACTGACGTGTAAGAGAATCTCATAATGACCCCTAAATGACACATGGACCTACGATCTCACCTAAGTGAGATGACTCACTTAAGTGAGATGACTCACTTAATGATGTGGAAATTAACACACACCAACACCCTCCCTTCATCATAACTTAGGATGAGGCAGCAAGCCAGAAACAAGAAATGGGTCCCAGCACAAAGCCTGATGAGGTACCCATGTACAAGAAAAAGATCCCAAGAAGTGAAGGAAAACCCAGTGGGAAAAACATCCACCATAAGAGAAAAAAACACTCTCTAATCTAAGAAAGATGCAAAATATGGGTCCTGGCCACAGAGGAGCCTAAAAAGGTACCCATGTACAAAAGAGAAATCTCTTAGAAAGAATAAGAAGAGAGAAGAAGAGGGAGATGAGAGGAATGTAGAAGATGCCATGGATGAATCTGAACTTTGTAGCTCTAAGAAGTATCCCAAAAGAATGTCGATGACGAGATCCTCTGCCTTTGGAATGAAGAAGATCCACCCACAATGAACTATGTGCCTGACCTTAGGAAGCGCAGAAATGGAGTGCTAGAAGTCCGCCCACTCCGCAAAGGAAACCAAAGGCAACAACATGAAGAACTTTGAGTCTGGTCCACCAAAGTGTGACATAGGTCTAGCGAGTGAGTGCCAAGGAACCGAAGGTAATGCCACATGCGTAGAAATGTCAGAGTGAAAAAGAGGAACACCCATAGAAAGGAAGAACATAATACCCTTCTTTGACACTCGAAGGAAGGACATAATACAGGCAAAAAATAGCCTAGAAATTTATTACAATGCCATGTGAATGTTTTAACACCTTAAAACATTTAAAAAGGTGATTGTTTTATCCTCTAAACAATGTATAAAAGGTATGCATGGGCCCATGTTGAGGTGAAAGGTCAGTGTGACGGTAAATGAAGATGAAACTACCAAAAAAGACCAGGTCTGAGTTTTGGTGTGGGATAGACCAGGTGTTAGGTGCTGCAAGTCCATGGCTGGGAAGGTAACTGCTTGACTGAGTAGGTAAGAAGCCCATGTGGATGTGTGGGTGAACAATTGCGTAAGGTGCAGGCTTGGTTGAAGCGAACCACCCAAAAATGATCTGTAAAGGAGAAAAACACAAGATTCAAAATGTTTTTCAATGCAGAGGCTGAGTAACGGACGTTGAATAGACCTCCACGTGGTAGGGAGAATGGATGAGTAGAGGAGAAAATGCAGGGGCAGGGAATAACATTTTCCAATGCAAAAAAAGCCACACTGAAGGAGGCTGCAGATTCCACGTAGGTTTTGAGTGACTGCTCAAAAGAAATGGCCAGGTTGGGAACCTCGAGCTACAAACAGACACAGGTTGACTGGAAGCACAAAAGGACTCACCCATGAACAATGCTAAAAGGGATCCTCCAAGCCAGAGATAACGTTAGTACAATGGCAAGTCAAAAAATCTACCAGAGGAAGAACATGAGCTTCCAAGGAAGCAAGAAACGGTGCAGGGTAGGTGGGCACGAGGGACCCAAGCAAAAAATGAGTTTGAACAATCCAAAACAACAATGTTTAGACTACAAAAATGCCCAAGTCCAAGGCAGTGAGAGCTTGAAATGTAATACACCTCATAAAAAAACCTCCAAATGTGCATGCAAACTCGAAAAATTGAGTGGTCAAAGACACTAAACTCAAAAAACACCATAAACTTAAACAACCACCTCAAACACATGAATAACCCAAGGATAGGTATGATGCCTGAATCAACAAGAAGAGCATTGTTAGAATTTCCATTACGACACATGCTGAAAGAGATTTGAATATCACACCAGAAGCCATAAAACATGCACAGAAATGCTGATGAGTGCATGGATCCACAAGATCTGCTCTGATACCATTAAAGAGGGTTCAAAACCCGAAAGCGAGGATCACGAGGGATGACATGCACATCAACAGACGTGCGAATGGTAGTGTGAAGATATCTCAAGAGGAGCAAGTATCAACCAAATGTGCATGCAAAGATTCAACAAACAGATAGAACCTTGATAAGCCACAAAACTCTCCTCTATCTCATAGATCAAATGGGGTGTACATATAGGAGGTGCTGAGTAACCCCCAGTGCTGCAATCATGACAACTTGAGTTGGGAGGGGGAGTTACATTCCTAGAATAGAAGTGTAATTCCCAATAACACATATGACACAATGACGTACTGACGTGTAAGAGAATCTCATAATGACCCCTAATTGACACATGGACCTACGATCTCACCTAAGTGAGATGACTCACCCAATGATGTGGAAAATTACACACACCAACAACTCCCACACTTGATAATTCAAAATTTTCCCTCATTCCTAGTAGTGATACTCCATCCACCTCCAGATATTTTGATATCATTGACCACATTAAGAGGACAAAGATTCAAATATCAAAGGTAGAATTTTACCAGACAAACCCAAATGCTTTTTTCAAGGTGGTGAAATTTGTCAATTCCAAATCTAGAACTTTACCCAATACTTCTAAAGGTCTATTGCCCACTCCCTCCCCCTCATCTCAACAAATTCTTGTGGCTACAGTCTCTTCGTCTAATGAGAAAATTGGACCATTCTATGTAACATTTCTCATAGTTGGCTATAAACTTAGTAATTGTGTTTGTAACATTCCCATTTTAAGACTTTATAAAAAAGGGAATTTTTTTGTTTAAATAATGTTCTCTTTTCTAAATAATCATAATTTAGAACACACATTCCAAGCCAATCAATCTCATAATAGATAACCATATGTAACTGTAATGACTCAGTGAAACACCGATCTCTCATTTTATGAATCAGTATCATACCAATATCTCATGTTAACTTAATGATTTGTATACTAAGTATACCTGGTTCTCTTACCCTTTTAAGGGTATTAAGTGTTATGTTTAAGAGACCTATCTGAATATCTGTTACTAATATTATTTGAAATCCCACTTCTTAAACTAGGTGACATAGGACAACGCAACCAGCATCTTGCGATACTTTGGCCAAAGATTTTCAACTTATTGTTCATGTTTATATTCCAATACAACATACTCATCAAACATAATACATCCTTTACCCCACTTCATATGTTATCTAGAATGGTCTTCAATGACTCTTGTTAGTCCACTTGTTTAAGCTTTAACCCTAACCAAGGTTAGCAACATAGTTTAGTGTATAGAACTACTCGTGGTGATTAAGGGTACATAGACATACTAGATCAATCTAAGTTGATTGTGTGTGTCTAGTTATCCTAAGTCTTTGTGAGTTTCCTTCGACACTAGATCATGCTTCTATCTTAACCAAGGGTATAACTATGATCAAGTCTAAGTTTATGTAGATCTAGATGATTAAACTATGAAGGGTGTTGCAACATGTCAACTGTAACACAACATCCTCATGAAGACCTAGGTCTTCATGAAGGTACTATACCATAGTTGGTGTGTGCCAACATCCTAATGAGTCCTTCCCATATGGATGTACTTAAGAAAGAAGTTAATTACTTTATTATTTTTATTATTTAAGGGTTAATTACAACAACACTATTGAACAACTAGGTTCATTAACCATTAGGGTTACAATCAATAACTGAATTATAATTTCTATGTAAATACATCTGCCTCTAAACCCCTTTCCAAAGATTTGTTTATCATTCATTAACTTTCTAATTTATGATTCAATTTCACAACCAGGTTCACCTTACTATTAGTGATGTTAACTTATTTAACTTATCCAAGTCTTAGCTTGTTTAAGTTCCGAATCTAATCCTTTTATAATAGACTTCATTGGGATGAATTCTACTTATTTTATATATATATTTATATATATATATATATATATATATATATATATATATATACATACATACATATATATATACACACACACATACATACATACATACATACACACATAGATATATATATATATATATATATATATATATATATATATATATATATATATATTATTTTCATTGTTTTATCCAAATTAAGGAATTAATCAAGAGGAATCACAATTTCCTCTTTCCAAAATAACATTAGGATCTAATTCCAAAAAGGTCTTAAACAGACTGCTTAACATTGCAGAATAAATGCCTTTCCTTTTTCTTATTAAGAATTAGGGTTCATTTGCAACCCCTTAAGTTATCATCACGATTCCATTTACCCATTAACATCATTTTAGTAAAACCATAGTGATTTAATTGAATGACCAATCCTAAATGCCAACTTAATAAGTTACATTAATAAGAGGATAGTAAAAAACCCTTAGACAACTATAAATTTGATGAATGGAAAATATTGTGGGTTTATCTGTACTTTATGTGTCATCTTTTTATATATTCTATGCATGGAAATGATAATCTTATCTCTATTATTTCATTTATATATCTATAATGAACCCTCTTGGGTTATTTAAAACAAACTAGAGGATAAAGGTATTAGTTATTTACTATCCTTAGACAATTTTCTATCCAGTTTAACACAACTCAGACTGGCGTACAAAAAGATTCAACATCATCTTAAGTCCAAACAAAAGTTAAACATGTTTCAAACATTTTTCCAACAAAGGAAACCAAACCTAGATCATATTTACATCATAACAGTGAATCCAAACATAAGCATACATTGAAAATACAAGCATCAAATAACAAGATAAAACATCATATAAAATATCATTTGTTCCCCAAGAGAAGAGTTCTTTTAATGAAGACTTTTAGGAAAAATTAGAACAACTTAATGGGTAGAGCCTATCAAGCCTGATAGAGCTTCTTCCTGATTTGTAGAAGATTTCCCAACCGAGCCTCAACAACTTCTTCTTTTCCATACAATGTCAACCACCTCAACTCTTCCACTTCTTGTTATACTTCCAAAGAGTCCAAAATAACTCAAGAATGCAAAAATAACAACAATATCCAAAATAGAATTGTTGGTTCGAAGACCCAAAAAACCCCATGTAGAGAAAAAAACCTAAAATGAACTGAAGTTCAAAACAACAATACAAAAACCCGTCATGCATTTTTCCTAGGCAATTTCTTTGCCAAAAATGAAATCAATTAATGCAAAGGACAATAGTTCCCTCCTATTTTTCCATGCCACCACTATCTATCTTTGGCGATGCCTTAATTTCAAATATTATGTGTAATTTCCATTTAGTGGTGATGCCAACTAGGCATCCACTAAACTCCCAATGTCTCCGCCAAAATTGGCAGTCCGTAGCAATTAAAACCTAAATCAATTCCATTTAATGCCTTGAAAACTGATGCCACTGACTATGCCAATTGCCAAGTAGTCCATGGGTACCCCTTAGGTTAGTAATAGTTTAGGTTAGATTATACTTAGGTTACAAAATCAACCTTAGTTCCTAGGTAAGTCTTATTTAACTTAGGTTATATTTCATTTAAATAAACATAGCTCTCCCCAACTTAGGTTAGATATACCCTTAGACTAGGGTCAACCTTAATGTTTATTATTAGGTCCAAGGTCCTTATGCGCCATTCAATGTTTTCACATTAATAAGAAGACCCAGGCATATCACTTAAAGCGTGTTGCTAAACAAGGATCCCTGAAGAAAATTTCTTCATAATTATAAACAAAATAAGGCTAAGTCCAGCTTCACCTTCTATTTCTGAATGCCAAGTCAACAAGATGAACATGAAGAAGAATTGAAGCATACCTTGGATAAATGGAATGGATCCAAGGTTTTTTTTTCAACACAAGATAAGTTATGACAACAACAATAAAATTTCATAATCTTTTTAAAAGTGAATTTAAGCTATACAAAGAGATGAATGGCCTCATTTTCAAGTAAGCAGAAATCACAAAAAAGTGAGCATTTTCAACAAATAATTAATTATCCATTGCAAACATGATTTCCAAAAGTCATAAGATCACACCTCCCTAAGAAAAATCCCATGTCAACGTTTGCAATGTCAAGAGTGGAAGCCATCATAATAACAACCATGTCAAAGATGTTACATACCTCCCTCCTAAAAAGAATCATCGTCCCGACAATTAAATTAGTCAAACAATTTAATTCTTAGGATAACATTAAATTATCATCCTTCCATTCATATGTTCACAACATAATTAGATTTGAGAAATTCAAATTCCATAATCAACACTAAAAAAGTTGTCCCATTATTAAATTGTTTAGTATCTACCAAAAAATGGCAGGTTAATTGACATAACATGTATATCTTAATGTTTTATCAATCAACAAAATCAATTTTGTTCAAAAAAATATGGAAAAGTAGTTTTTCGTATCTTCAAGATTTTCCTAGGTTGCACTTTCCTCATTAAACTTATCCCACTGAACCTTGCATTGACTTATCTCACGATTTATTAAATGTAACTGGTGAGTTTACAACACTCAAATGGGTTTAACCAGGATTCTTACTGGGTCTTGGACCTGCAAGGAATTCTAATTTAATGCATGTGATAAATCAGAAACGTATTTCTTAAGCAGAGAAATATGGAAAACATCATGCATTCATGATAAAGAAGGAGGTAAAGCTAAACGATTAGCTACAGGGTTGATTACTTCAATAATTTCAAAGGGTCCCACATAACGAGGTGATAACTTGGTAGCCTTTCCAAAAGTTATAGAACTCTTGTTTAGTTTAACCCGCAGAAAGTGTAGTGCCCACTTCCCTTTGACACCTCTAGATGCTTATGTTGATATTGTTGATTTCATTATAGATATTATTATGTTTTGATTTAGTATGATGTTAGACATTGATCATGGATTATTGTTGATCTTGATTTTATTTTGATGCATGATGATTATTAGAGACACCTTATATGTGGATGATGATATATTATTGACATGGATGTTTTATGGAGGATGTTCAGACATGTGATTTAGATATTATGAGTTGATCTAGAAAATGGATATTATTTTGATGATGATATAGTTGTTAATTAAAAATGCAAATGATGTAGTTGTTACTTCGATGTTGTTGTGATTCATTTATATAGTTGATTTTTTGATTTCATTTTTATCATGTGGGATGTTCTGATATGGCCATGAGGCCGAAGGAGGTATTTAAATTTTACAAGTTAAAAATATCACAACAAAGCATCGGGGGATCAGAGACCAACCAAAATGGAATTCTAGGTGAATTCAACAAGGTCACCATGATAACTCGTTTTATTGTGTTGTGTGTTGTTTGGTTAGAGACTCCCATGGGGGGATCATCTTTACATGTGACCATGGGGTTGTGTATTTTTTAATTAGTGTGTTTCTTTTATTGTTGTTTTATGTACTTTATTAGTAATGTGTTCCCTTCTTTTAATTAATTTAAATTGTGATAGAATTAATGTGAGAATCATATGATTAAAATTTTAATAAATTAAATTGGGATGTGGGAAAGTAATTATAAGAGTTGTTAGCTGAATGTATTTAATTTGTAAGGGATGTGTAAGTTGTGTAAGAGCTTGTGTAAGTCAGATTTTGGAGTAAGAAATACTCCACCTCCATAGAAATTCGAATTTGTCCTTGGGGGCTGTTTTTGGAGGCTTGTGGGACAAGTACAACTTGTCCTATGCCTCTAAATTTAATCTACCAACTATACTTATGGATGGAGATGTGATTTGTGACTTTTATAATGAATTTTAATAGTCTTGTTGCATGTTTTTAATTGCACTTTCTTACATTTTAATTAAATTGTTGTCCCTTGAGGTGTGGGTTTTTTTTTGAGTGTGCAAGTAACTTGTCATATTTTTCACCCACCTCTTTATTGTGCTTGGGAGAATGGAGTTTATCTTTTGTGCTGAATTGGAGGATATGTGATGTGGCATCCTACATGGATCCACATCATCATATTATCTCCCTCTTCTATTTAATCCAAACTCTTTCCTTGTTTTTGGGTTGTTGAATCATTTTGCAACTTCCTTGGGGCACTTTTTTTCTTGTGTGGAGCTCTTGTTTTTGGAGGAAATTGGAGAAAGCTTTGCATGCTTGGAGTTTTCTATTTTGGACTGTGTTTTGGAATTTAAAGCTTGTTGTTTAGAGACAAAAGTAACCATGGAGAGGTAGGAATTTAATTCTTTTTTCATATGCTATCATTTTCTTATTTTGTTGTGTGGATAGTGAATGCCTTGTTTTATTTGTTGGCTGGTTGGGTAGACTGCCATAGGAATGGTGTAGGAGAAGGCTATGCGGAATCCATGTGGGGGGAATAAGGGAATGACATTGGCATCAGAATTTTGTGGAGGGGGTTTGGGTTTAGGATCCACCATGGAAAAGAAATAGCTTGCATTTCTTACTTTGTGGGGGCATAAGGAAATCTGTGGGGGGGGGGATAAGGAGGGATTTGTGGGGGGCATAAGGAAATGTGTGTGATGAAATATTTTAGTAGTTTGTTATGCCTCCCAATTGGGAGACATAAGTATCTTCCCCCATAGACCTTGCTCCTTTGGCTTGCATGATCAAGCCTAAGTTCTATTTTGAAATTATTTTAAATGCAGTTGTGAACTATTGTTATTGTGTTGAATTGTGTGTTTTTTTAAAAATGTGTATGTGAAAGAATGCTGTGTTGTGGAAACCAGTTGTTGCCATGGTTGAATTACAACTTTTATTGTATTTTGGTTGGGGCTCGGGAGCCAATGATGAAGGAAGGATTCTCCTTTCATTGGATGTCTTGGTTGGGTGGAGAGCATTGCCTTTCCCCCTCTTTTTTTGTGATCAACTGGAGAAAAGAGAAAATGTGCATGTTGCTGTCCTGGAGCAAAAGAAAAGTGCAGTTTGACAGTCCCTTGTGAAAACAAATTCATTGTAATCCTTTCCCACATGATGTGGATGAAATTGTAATAGTTATGTTATGGAGAAATGATGTTGAAATTTATTATGAGAATGTATATTTGATTTGAGAAATACATTTGCTTTCTACTCTGCACATTAGAAGAAATAAATGAAATTCTGTTAACTATATTCAAGAAATGGAAGAATGTGAAGATGTAAAGTTTTATAAATGAAGTACATAAATAATTGCAAGTTCATCTCTATTTTTCATTATTGTGATGAAGTTGGACATATCAAATTTTGATTTGAAATCTTTGTTTAGAAAATGGAAGAAGAAGAAATACATGTGTAAGAATTATATTGCATTGTCTCCATTAAAATACATTAAATTGGAAATCAAATTTTACAATTTATCTTGGAAATGATTTGTTTAGAAACAACTGATTGTACTAGGTTAGTTTATAAATGAAATGCCACAATTGAATGATAAAATTTGTTATACAAATTTAACAGAAATTGATCTCTTGTAAATATTCGAAACCGACAATCAAATTTAATAAAAATGCACAGTTCAGACCTGCATACATTAATCAACTTGAAAATGATATATTTTAGGATGCTAAGATGTTAAGGAACTCTTTTTGACAAAGAAAGACTTAAGAAAATAATTTTAACATTTCAATTTGAACCCATTTCCCTTCCTCAGCCGTTTTCTGTCATTTTTTGGACAAAATTCAATGTAAATTAATTAAACAGATTTAACTTCCTAAACAACTATAAATTCTTCCTAGATCAATTCTCCATGTCTTTTTGACATGTTGAGTGAAGGAGGAGATGCAATTTAATCAAATTGAAAAGTTGGAAATTGCCAGTTTGCTAATTAAAATCCTGCAGATCATTTTTGAAAAATTGACCCTTTAAACTTCAACAAAATGTAAAATATATGTTTCCTATGCAAAGAGGGCATCAAGACATTTCCAAAAAAGTCCTTGTTTTCCCAAAACTAAGCTTCCTAGCTCAAGTTATGACACTTTGAAGTTTTTGAGCCTTGGCGGTCCCACAACCCCAAAAATTTCCCGTCGAATTGCCTTAGAAAAATTTTGGTCCAGGAAAATTTTTAATTTTTCCTCCACTGGCTCGCAGCCCATCAGAGGCTGCCATGTGTCCTCATGGGGCAGCGGGGGAGGTGTGGAATCTTTTTTCCCTTTGGCCTTTTTGAAAATTTTGTAGAAAAATTCCTTTTGGACCCACCGGTCCTTAGCCAATCACAAGCTGCCATGTGGTAGCTTTGGGTGCTAGTGGAGGGGGTGGACCCTTTGTTTCCTTTTAGTTTTTTCCTTTGGAATTTTTAAAAATTTCTCCCATGGCCTCGCACTCCCGCCCTTTCCTTAGGATTTTCTCTTCCATGGGAGCATGGACCCGCGCATGCCTTTCACCCCAATTTCCCCTTTGGCGAAGTTCACCGATGTTCTTCGCCACCTGCCTCTCCCTCTCTCTTCTCCCCATGGAATTTTTTGTAGAACCATGTTTCCTCAGTGGACCCATGGGTGTGTGGGTGCTGTTCGAATTTTCTTCCCTTTGGGCAGAATGCCCCAAATTCTTTTGCCACTCTGCCCTTCCCTGTTTTCCTCGGCATTGTCTTAGCAGCCGTCATGTGTCCTTGGATGACTCACGGAGGTGCGGGCACAATTGAGAAATTTCTCTTGTGTAAGGAAAATTTCCTTAAGCCATCCCGTGACCCGCCAACTTGCTAAAGAGGTTTTTCCCTCCTCTTGACACGTGTCCCCTTGGGGAAAATTTGACTCCGAAACTCCGCCTGACGATAACTAGAGTTATACTAGGAGTTAGGAGGACTTATTTATATCACCGAAAAGGTGAGAAAATTTCCTATCTAATGAAAATGATTTAGGGAAATTTTGGAAGTATTAAGTATGATAAAAATCAAGTTAAACTATGATCCTCTTAGAGAGTGGGTATGGTGGTAAATTACTCCCTGAACCTAACTGAAATCTCTAACCCTAAATTTTGAACCTTATGAACTTGAAAAGTTGTTAATGAAGGAAGAATATATTCTAGTAATTTAGATTTGTTATGGAACCTAATAGGGTCAACTGTTTCCTTGCAACTTGGTTGTAGACACTTCTTTTAAAAAACATTATTCCATAATTTTCGAGCTAACCCTAGGTTGTTTCTTAGGTCTCAAGTGGGTTGTTTTAAACGGGCATCACAGAAAGACCTTCTCACCAAGTTTGAATTTATTATCACCCCATTTTAAGTCTGCATAACTCTTTTTCCTATATTTTGCTTCCTTCAAGTGTTCATGAATCATTTTAACTTGTTCCATTTTCATAAGGATTTTAGGTCCAATTACCTCTCTATCCTCTATTCTCTCCTAGCTAAATGGAGTTCTATATTTCCTTCAGTCTAATGCTTTGAAAGGTTCCATTTTCAGAGAGGTGTGATATGTGTTGTTATAAGAAAACTCAACTAATGGAAGGTACTCTTCCAATTTATACAGCTGATCCATGCAATACATTCGTAACATATCCTCTAAAACTTGATTGACTCTTTCAGTTTTTCCATCAATATCTGAATGGTATGTAGAACATAAATTCAACTTATTCCCTAGGGCTGCATTAAGTGTTTTCCAAAATCTAGATTTCATTCTTGGATCTCTATCTAATATGATCAATTCAGGTACTCCATGTAATCTGAAAATTTCATGCACAAATATTTTAGCTAAAATAGGGGAATCATCTTTAAGATTACCAACAATAAAATGTGCTACATTTGTTAGTTTATCTAAAACAACTAAAATAACATCATGCTTATTTCTTGATATAGGCAACCCTTGTATACAATCCATGCTTATTACTTGTCATTTTTATTACAATATGCTTATGAGGATACAATAAACTAGCTGGATGCATATGTTTAACTTTAACACGCTGACATTCTAAGTAGTGTGTCTGTACGCCAGAAAAGTGACAAGCGAGCGTGGGAATCTACAGGTAACTCTTCCGCGTACCTGACCTCCCGAGGTCGTGCCGAGATAGCCGGTGGGGATGGAATATGCGTGGGATGTAGACAAACTAGTTAGGAAATCTAATGTCTTCGACACGCACTAATGGAATTTACAAATCTAAGGCAAAGAAGGCCCTTCTAACTTTGACTGGTGTGATAGATCGATCGGCAAGTATGACTACTCGAAGGCTCCAATCAATATCGAGCTCTGGCGTGATTCGATCTATGGGTTGTGGAATACGTGGAAAATGACCTCGGATAGTTTCGTGTACGTCTCTAGATAAGGTCATATGGTGGATGGTGAATACAATTGACTCTACGGGTGATTCTCTGGCCTAGTCCAGAATTATCTAGCTTTGTTACCTGCTATATCTAGTAGGGACAATTATTCGATGATGGTGGGTGGAAGTGGAGTAGATCTGAATACTAACGTGCGTAGGCTAGTGTCTATATTTGATTGACTTATGGATTCGTTAGGCTGTGGGATTTGTGGATCACAACTGTAGACTCTTGGTTGTTGCGGTCCTGCTATGGTCATGTTCGAAATCAAGTCCTAATCCCTAGTATCCAGTAATCATACGCTTTCTCAGCTTCTATGCTTAAACTCAATAACTGCGTGATTTTCTCGGAATACCTTGCAGGCGTTCGTGCAACCTGGATTCTTAAACTAGTATCTATGTCTGTGAGAGTGTCTCCTGCATCTGGTTGTGGGACCAAAGGATCACAACCAAAGGTTTGTTCCCTTTTGAACCCTTCTACAGTCATGTGAATGTTTTCCTAGGGTAATCTATAGTTTGGTTGATTTGACTAAAACGTGTGTGCTTGGTCGTCTTCTATATTTAACCCTCTCAACTGAGAGATGATCAGTTGTAAATCTGTTGTTGTTTGGAAGACTTGTATTCTAAGGTTCTGGTCTATGTCAACTATTGCTGTGATGAGGTTGGGTTGAGGCACGATTGGCTCAAATACGTATTCCCTGGGCTCCCGGGGTCCCGTGATTGTCATACAAAAACAAAATGTAAATCTAACTGTAACAAAGCAAATTCTAACTATGTGGAATAAATCTAAAACATATATATAACTTCTATTTTTCTGAGAAATTTTCTAAGAATTTTAAGAAAAAGCAGCTATTTAAATGTATCTAGAATGTTGACAACTAAGATAAAACTTTAAAACAAACAAAATAACCAAGTTTAGTTATTTGTCTGTGCAATTTGTAGATCTATTCTAAATAATGAAATAACTTGCTTAATCTATTTGCCAGACTTTCGACCCTACCTCAGAAGTGAGGAATGAATCATAGTTTCTTAGAAACTATCAATCCCCACAGCTTCCCTGGCAATATCGAAAGTAAACTTAACTGAAAAGAAATGATTATCTACTCTATTTGATATATTTCTAACTTTAGAAATTTGAAAGCTAGAACCTGGATTTTGCAGAATAGTGGTGAATCCAATGGTGTGTGTGATCTTGTCCCCTCAGTGTGATCTCCTCGTTCTTTCATGTTCACGTGGATCCAGAAAAGCGTGTAATGCTAGCATCAACAGAAGTAGATTTTTGGGACAAAGGCAGCTCATAATGCAGACTGAATATAATGCGAGTAGGAGAGGGATAGTGTAAGAGTACAAAGCTTGGCCTATGCAATTCCTAGTGGGATTTATTACGAGTCATGCAACATAAAGCGTCCAGAACCTGAAAACTATCCTGTTTGAGGAGTAAAACCTGCAACTTTAATGGCTTCCTAAGCTATTCTGCTCCAATGGATTGGGTGAAATAATAGTACTAGCCTGCACAAGATGGGTATGTGGCTTACCAACAGCTGAACAATGCTAACTAAGCATGCAAAGAATTAAAACTATGGCTTCTAAACAGAATAAAAGACTGAATTATGAAAATGAGAGCATGAAAGTGAATGAGGGGCAGACCATTTGTTTGAGTACAAGCCATTTATTTATAGCTTTTCATTCACCCAAAGATCAAAACCAAACTGAACTCTAAAACTATAAACAATGGCCAAACACTATTCCAGGGGACCAAAAACATAAATGCAAGCCCAAGTCAGCAAGGAAAGCTAGTGAAACGTTGATTTTTACGAGATTCGCGTTAAAAACTCTTTATGGAAAATGCGTGAAGGACCGCCGGTCTAAGCAGGGCGGCGGTTACAGGACCGCCGCCCTGATCAGAGCGGCGGTCATGAGACCGCCGCCCATGCAGGGCAGCGATTTCGTCACTAAAGAGCAAAAAGGCCAAGAAAAGAGGGGAAAAGGGGAAAACAAAGCACACGGGGGCTAAGCGGGGCATGCGGGAAGTTAACGCACACTTGGAAATCTTTTCCGGATTTCGAACACCTTGCGAGGAGACCTGTATCATCATTGGGGCACTTGTCACGTTGTTCCGGTAGTACAGTACCTTACAATTTTGGGTACGTACATATTGCCCCCTCGGAGAAGCGTTTTAGCCATGAAGAGGCGTAAAATGGTGGGGTCCAAGTATGGCAGTCCTGAAATGGGAAGTTAGAAGTTATACCTTACATGTTCGTATGTTGAAATGACGCCATCCAAAATTCCTGCTACCTACAAAATGAAAAGAGAACTCAAGTACAGATAGATATAATAGTTTGAAAAATAAACGCTAAGAATAACAGGGAATGAGAACGTACCATTCATGCAGGGATAGGAACTTACCCTCCATCAGCGCTCCAAACCTGTGAAAAGTCATTTTAAAATGAAACAGAGTGCTATATATATGAAAAGTGGGCCCATTTTCCTATTCATTTGCGTGAGTCGATTTGGTTGATTTTGAGCTCTGGGACCCATGGTGACAGTTTCTTGTGCGAGTAGAGTCGAAATGTCCGCAGCGAGATAGTGATCATGCCTCCACGTGCGGAACACCGACCTCAGCGATCACAGGTTAGTTCTCTTCAGTTTACTGTTTTTCCCCCCTTAATTTTGAAATGCTAAATACTCTGCAATGGGGGGGTCATTTTTGAAAATGCTAGTGTCAAAAGGTCCACCTAGGGAGGGTTGTCGTACTGGGTAGGTTCTATTTTTTAAGTTAAATGGCAGTTTTTTGCATGTTTTAGGCCTTTTTAGGTTAAAAAACCCGCGTGGGTTTTCGGACCACGACCGCTGCCCTGGCCAGGGCGGCGGTTACATGACCGTCACCCTGAACAGGGCGGCGGTTACATGACCACCACTTTTAAGGTGGCGGTTACAAAACCGCCTCCCTGCTCGGAGGCGGCGGTTTTGTACAGAAAATGCAAAAAGAACTTGTTTTTGAGGTTGCGTTTGTAATTTTTAGCATTTCTACGTGTTTTTTATGACTTTCTCAGTATTGTTCGGATACTAACTTGCTTTGTTTTGTGTGTTTTTGGGTGTATGCAGGCGAGAGAGGAGTACATTAGATGGAGCAGAGAGAGAGTGTGTGATTGGCTCTCAGGGGTACTAGATGCCCTCTCACAGGACGAGGAGGACACACTTCAGAGGGCTGGTATACTGCGCATATCACGCGTTCCCCATGTTGCACCATCTAGTCACATCCTTTGTGACTTATTCTCTTACTAGGATGCAGATCGGAACACCTTCCGATTTCCAGGGGTTTGTGGTGAGTGGACCATTACATTAGAGGATGTCTACCGCATTCTGGGGGTCCCGATCATTGAGAGGCAACTCACTTTGGAGACAGCAGGCTCACGGGCACAGATTGCACAGTGGGCAACTTATATGGGAGATGCAGCCATCTCCACAGGGTCGAAGAAGGGGGTGAGAGTTTGATCCATTCCTTCTTTTCCCATCCTCTGTATTTCGACAGGCCATTATGGGGATCCTTGCCTCGAGACTGATCAGGGACAAGGGAGGTGACACACTATTATACTGTTGGGCCCCCCATTATTACACAGATAGAGGGGCATGGCCAGATATATGCTTGGGGTACAGATATTCTTGGGACCACCTACCACGATCTATATAGGGTGGTCCGTTTACAGGGGAAGTCACTGAGCCACCCGACTCTAGTTATGAGTTGGGTTTATGAGCACTTCATCCCCTATGGCAGGGGTGTGTAGGTGGCAGATCCTGGAGCTGTTAGGGAAGCCAGATGGACAAACATGTCAGTTGCTTAGAGCACCTCATCAGCTAGTTGCCTCCCTGACTACTGCCGATATGGAGATGACACCATACCAGCTCATGGCCGGCATATGGGGCGAGGAGACCCTTACCTTGATCTCCTACTCTAGCTACAGGGCAGCTTATTTATCGAGTGGGATGAGTGGAGGTGCACCCCTTTGGACAAGTTCCTTAGCAGTTTGGCCTACCATACATGGGTATGCTTCCCCCCGGTGGCGCCATTTTATAGATCAGTTCGCGAGGCCAGAGGGGGGACCTAGAGGCCGAGGTTGAATAGTGGTCACTCCTGACATTCCCATTGCAGCCAGGAGGATAGTTCGTGCTAGAGGGAGAGCCGGTGCACCTCGGGCACCTTTGCTTCAGATTGCCGCAGGTCTTGCTCATAGCAGCGATGACCCTATTGATATTGACTCTGAGTCTGAGGAGTTAACAGAGGGAGGGTCAAAGGAGGAGACTGATGACGGCGATCCTTAGTGGCATGACACTCAGGACATTATTGCAAGCAGAGAGGGCTGAGTAGAGCGTAGAGAGGGATACTTTATTTTCAGAGGAGCCACTCTCTTAGAGCCATGGTGGAGAGGATGAGTCCGTTGCGGGGTGACACGTTGCTCCTGCCACAGGAGCGGCCCCTCAGTTGACAGCAGTATCCACGGCAGGTGCCGGCCCCAGCGACCCATCCTAGAGGCCTGGTGATCCAAGTAAGTTACCCTTTCTCCCTTTTAATGTTTATTTGTAGGCTCTCCTTAGTTGCTATTTTGTATCTTTTAGCCTCTTTCTTAGTGTCTAATTCATTTTCTCCTTTCGTTTACAGAGACTGTTGACGAGTGGCGGGATTTGATCCGCAGGGTATGTACCGATTTCCCTGATGAATCCCCATGGATATGACCCGTGCAGAGCTATCCGTGGATTCTGGGGAGCCCTCAATAGCTGGTAGACATACTGATGTCTTCGCTTCTGTTTGGCACATGGCCAGGATGGTGTCAACCCTCCGTACAGAGTTAGCAGGCTATAGGATGGCTGAGTCGTCTCATGAGGAGCCATTCCCGTGGTGAGACCGCAGCTGCGCCTCGAGACCCTGAGCCCTCCGTACATTCAGAGCGCCAGTGTAGCCGGATTCCCAGGCAAGTGCGCACACCTTCAGAGGGGTTGCGCGTAGGGATTAAGAAGCCACTTGGCTCTCATGTATTTTGTATTATATATTCTTTGTATATCACGGGCTCTTTGAGTGTTTTGACCATGCTTAGAGCATGATGGCATTGTACATAAACATTGATTATTTATATATATGCATTTGTTTTGGATCCAAAAGCTTGGCACTCATGTTTTCCTTTCTATTGCTAGTTTCTTCCGTGTATACTATGATGTATGTTTTATATGCTTTTTAGAATGTATGCAATGGAGAACAAATGATGCAAATGCTTGTTTTCTTTTGTGTATTTCATGATGCTGATATATGTAGATATAATGTGATTTTGAATCTTAGCTTCTGTAAGCAATTTTGGATACCTCATGTTTGTTTTACAGAGTGATGAATATAACCAGTATGATGAATAGATTAACTTGCCCCACTCCTAACTCCACACAACAAGTAAGATGCGAGGGCTTATCACCAAGATCCAAGAAGGGTGCAAGTTATGAAATGTGGTGAAATGATAGTGATGAAAGATAGACAAAGCTTTGGCGGAACCAAATTGGAAGCTACAAGCTTACTCTACCCGAGTGACTTCATAGTTTAGACTACAACTTGCTTTGCGGTTTATCCAGAATTAGACCCATAGATGGCCACATAGTAGACAAAATTTGGGTTTTTAGGATTTTAACTCTTTTGGGATTTTGAACATCTGATTCATTTGTTTTTTACTCAAAGTTTCAGAGTTTGAATTGTTTGCGTATGACCTGTTTGCATTTATTTGTCAAGAGGACCCCCTACACTTTGCCCCACGCTACTAGTAAGAAGTGTGGGTTTATCACCGTAGGTAAGGTATAGGCGAGTAAGGACATTTCCATCCTTTCCCGACCCTACATTACTAGTAAGAGACGCAAGCTCATCACCAAAAATTGGTGGGGCAACGAAATGTGTAAAATTAAAATTTTCTATTTTGATCAACGTTTGATTTGTTTATTTGAGTAAAATGTCAGTATGTGCTTATTTCCAAAGAGATATATATATATGGGATAGATGTGACACCATGAAGCTTCTAGAACAGACCATAGGTAAGACACCTATCTTAAGAAGAAAATCAATGCGAGAATAAACTTGTAGATCTTGGTATGGTTACCATTAAGACTTCGTCACGTCTGAGCTTTATTTGATAAAAAGATTCTGAGATATTTTGATGATATCACGAAAATGGAGAGGTATGATTAAAGAGTTTATGCCAATAACATAATGAGTTTGTAATGAATTTCTTTGAGAATAGATTCCTTAATCACAATTTATGTAAGAAACAAGTGGACAAAATGATCTTAATCTATATGAAGATACAATGTAGATAGTTAAATAAGTAGTGCTAGCCGCTTATGCGTAGAAATGCTTGAGATGCAGGGAATTGACTGTTTCACACCAAATTCCTCACCTTCTAGCATACATAAGAGGTATGCACCATTTTCCGTAGTCTTTCATGACTCGGTATGGGCCCAACCATTTGGGCTGGAATTTCCTTCATTCGTCAGTCTTCTTATTGATCTGGCTATCTAGCATTAGAACTAGATCAACTTCATATATGTCACGTTCATAGACCTTCTTGTTATACTACCGGCACATTCAGTCAGCATAAGCTCTATGTCGTTGTTTAGCATCTAACCTAGTTTCATCTAGGCTTTGTAGTTGGGAAATATGTGCTTCTCTGTAAGCGTCTTCATCTAGAATCCCTTGTAACGAAATGCAGAGACTCAGGTATTTTGACCTCAAGTGGGAGAACTGCCTCTGCCCCAAATACTAGTGAAAAAGGTGTTGCTCCCATGGGTGTTCTTATTGAGGTTCGGTGGGCCCACAAGGCTGGATATAACTTTAAATTCTAATCTCGTTTATTTTCTTTTACCATTTTAAGGAGAATGGATTTCAGTGTCTTGTTTGTCACTTCAGCCTATCCGTTGGCTTGAGGGTAATACAAGTAAGCCATATGATGGCTTATCTTAAATTTATTGCATAGCTCGCGAACCTCTTCATTCCTAAAAGAAGTTCCATTATCGGAGATAATGATTTGCGGGATACCGTACCTGCAAATGATTTGGTTCAAAATGAACTTGGTGATCACAGAACCCAGGTACAGTAGGAAGAGGCATAGCCTCTACCCATTTGGTAAAATATTCAGTGGCCGTGATTATGAAATTATGGCCGTCTATGGATGAGGGAGAGAATTTCCCTATTAAGTCTAGACCCCATGTAGAAAATGGCCATGGAGTGGCGATTGGTTGCAGAGCTTGTGCCGGCATGTGGATCTCATGGGAGAATTCTTGGCACTTATAACACCTGCGTGCAAGCTCTATTGCATCATGTTCTAGAGTGGGCCATAAATAGCCCATTCGATGTATTCTTCGAGCAGTGGCATGGCCACTGAAGTGGCCTCCACATATTCCACTATGTGATTCATGGAGAATCCTCTTGGACTCTTTTGTGTCAACACATCTTAGGAGCATTCCATCGAACACTTTTCGATAGAGAACTTGCTCTATAATGACGTATTTAGCTACGATAATGCGTAACCGCCTTCTTTGTTATGGTGTAACTCCTTTCTGGGATACGTATGGTCCATGATATAATTAATGATATCAACGTACTAGGGACACTCAGAGATAGAGGGTCGGGTTTCGATGTAGTATACACACTCATCTAGAAAATCTAAATCTACTAGATCGCCTCCATCTAATGGGTTATCAGCTAACCAATCTGCGATTATTTTTCCTTTAACCGAATTCTGATTTACAAATGTTAATTCTAATTCCCCCATTAAGGTTATAAAACATCCAGCCTTTTTAGAAAATGACCCTTGTGTGAGGAAAGTTCGTAAGTGGTCTGTTTTTACCATGAACCTCGTTTCTTGATTCAGCATATAGTGTCTTAAGCGTTTAGTAGCTAAGACTATAGCAAGGAATTATCATTCTACCTGTGTATAACGTGTTTCATAGTCAAGTAATGTTCGACTAATGAAATAAATTGTGCACGTTCCCTCTTGTCATCGTCCTCTTGGTCTAGCATGCAGGCTAGCGAGACATTGGTAGCTCGTGAGGATAAAATTAATGGGCAATCTAGCTTAGGTGGCATTAGCATAGGTGGTGACAATAAGAAATGTTTAACTGCGTCAAAAGCTTCATTGCAGTCCTCGATCCAATCAACGCTATAATTCTTTCTTGAGTAGATTGTTGATTGGATGAACGGCAAAGCTTAAGTCCGAGATAAATCTCTGGATTGCACCTAACTTTCTGAGAAATGATCTGATTCTAGATTCATTCGAAGGTGGGACCATTTTGAGGACAGCTCGAATTTTGGTTGGATCAACATCTATCCCTCGTGACGATATGATGTAACCTAGGAGCTTTCCTTCTGTTACGCCAAAGACGCATTTCTCTGGATTTAACGTGACTCCGTATTCTATTAGGCGTGAAAGAATTATGCGGAGTACTTCCGGATGGTCATAAGCGCTTCTTGGCCTTAGTCAACAAGTCATCTACGTAGGATTCCATGATTTTATGAGTTAAATCGTGGAATATATATGTCATAGCTCGTTGGTACGTAGCACCAGCATTCTTGAGACCAAATGGCATAATAGCATAGCAATAGGTTCCCCAAGGAGTTATAAACGTAGTTTTAGCTTGATCTTGCTCAGATATCTCTGATTTGATTTTATCCCGAGAATCCATCCATGAGAGACAAAATTTCGAATCTAGCTGTTGCATCAACAATGACATCGATAGATGGTAACGGGAAGTCATCCTTAGGACATGCTTTGTTGATGTCTCGGAAATCTATGTAGATGTGTATCTTTCCATTCTTCTTGAGAATAGGAATGATGTTAGATACCCATTAGGATTAATTGACTGGCTTGATAAATCGTACTTGGAGGAGTTTTATTACCTCCTCCTTTACCATGAGAGCTACCTTGGGCTTCATGGGTCTTGATTTTTGTTTAACTAGCTTTGCATCTGATTTAGTGACGAGGTTGTGCACCGCAATGTGGGGTGTGACTCCTTTCATCTCCTTATAATTAAATGTAAATGCCTTATGATGTTCTTTGAGGATCCGAGTGTGTATTTATACTTCTTCTGGGGTTACTGATGATCCTAATATCAAATATTTTTGGTTCATCTTCCGTATCCCGATGTTGACATCCATTATTTCCTCAATTAAAGAGGCGTTACCCTCTTCAAACTTAGGAAGTGTTAGAGGTAAATTCAAATCATCCCCATTTTCTACTGCGTATATGCTAGGTTCCATTTGTGAGGGGAGATCTCATCATGGGATTTCCTGAAATAGGAAGACGAATGTGGAATTAAGGACAAATCTAGCATATGATAGGAGAGATGTAGTGCTGCATAGGCATTTAAGTAATCCAAAGTGGCCATATCACTATCAACATGGTTTAGGATGGTAGATTCACTTCCGCTTGAAAGGGGATTTTTTCATTGTTTTTATCAATGGTTCATCACGAATGGATACCATGAAATGGGTATCCTCTAACTCATTGCTTGGAGTAAAACGCGATGCTGAAGTTGTTAATGAATCGGCGAGAAGATTTTTCTCTCACGGGATTGCTTCAATGAATATGAAGTTAAACACCTTGCTTAAGTCTAATACGGCTTCTTTGTAAAGCTGTAAGTGTTCAGCTTTGGTCTCATATACTTTAGAAACCTTGGTTTGCTACTAATTGCGAGTCTCCTAAGACTCTGAAGTTATAAACACTAATTCTATTGGATAAGGTGAGGCCAAGGAGGAGGGCTTCGTATTCAGCGTCATTGTTTGTGCATTCAAAATTTAGCTTAAAGGCAAATGGCAGGACTTTCTCTTCGGGCAAAGTAAGAATTATACCTGCCCCCGCTCAATAACGACATTTAGCTCCATCAAAATGGAGAGTCCAATACTTAGCTGGGAGTATGGATGTTGGGGTATCTGATGCTTTTGCACACTCCACTTCTACCATACAGAGATCCTCTGATGGAAGGGAACCAACAACTAGTGAATATCCTATGCCTACTGAATCAAATGGTAGGAACATTGGTAAATCTTGTTCTATTAACTCAATGATTTTTGCAGTAGTCCCTAATGATACCGTTTCTTTAGTGTTAGCCTTATCTTTGGGGGTTGGGGTTGTTTTGGCTATGCTGATAGTTTCAAGATTCGTTGTAGGTACCAACTTTTCCTCTGGTTTTGTGTCAGTGGGTTTATTAAGTTGGTTTCTTGGAAGTTCCAATTCTGAGTGCACACCTGGTCTTTTCTTTAAGTCAGCTAGGTGTATATCGAAAGGTTTTGGATCGTCTTTGGCTACAAATACCTTTCCTAGATGCAGGAATCTTACTTCTTGGA
The DNA here is from genome assembly GCA_019776745.2 of Taxus chinensis. Taxonomy (NCBI): domain Eukaryota; kingdom Viridiplantae; phylum Streptophyta; class Pinopsida; order Cupressales; family Taxaceae; genus Taxus; species Taxus chinensis. The sequence goes on from CM034149.1 coordinate 940,653,322, forward strand.
ATAACGTCGAAGGGATTGCTTTCATTTGGTGTATCCATGGTCGGCCGAGGATCATATTATAATTAGTTTCCTGATCTATAATATAAAACTCAGTCAGGATTGTTTTGGGTCCTAAGGTGACTGGTAGTATTATAGTTCCTATCGAAGTGGCTTTAAGGCTATCATAGCGTCTCAGTGTATTTTGAGTGTTGGAACATTTTATTTCCCCATCTCCTGGTTTCTGGAGGAAAGAGAAGGGGACTATGTTAACCGCTGCCCCATCATCTACCATTGCTGCGCTTTACATAGTTGTTATAAACCCATACTTGCAAGTTTAAAGCTGGATCACCCCGGTGTGCGATCTCAGCATCTGTAGGCATTTTAGTTATTTTGAATATGAATTTGACATCCTTGTCCAGCTGCCCCAGAGGGTGGATATCAAAATCTACGTGGTTTACTTGTGTTTCAGGAGGTGGAGTGATGTTAATTAGATGACCTAAACCTAATGCTTTCTAAAAGAGCAACTCTGTGAGCAGGAGATTTCTTTAGTAAGTCCAAAAATGAAATGTGTGAGAAGGTTTTTTGTTAGGTCATTAATTAAATCATAGGCACCTATGGGTTTTTCTACTATTTGTTGATTCTTTTCTGTCTTCTGGCAGGTGACTTGGGCTTGGTTGAGAGAAATATTCTCGTGTTCTTGTTATAGCTTCGATAGGTAGTTCAGCATCTAGCTCTACCAAACTGACTATCTTAGGTCATGGTTGACTTCTTAGTTGCAGCGCAACTGATGAATTTAGTGAAGTCGAGGCTTCATGATCATTGTTTCCCGTCATTGCTCCCTTGTTTGTCCCAGTTGGATTTAGTCTGTTATTATCATGATTTGGGAGTGGATCGTTGAAGATCTTGAGGGGAGCATTATGAGGGGAAACTGCTCCTGCGAGCGTGCTTGGTGGTGGCGACACGGGATCTGCCAAAAACAAATCTGTGAAGAATTGTCTTTGTTCTTCTGACAAACGTTGCATGAATTTATTGTAGTCACGGCACGTTCTGGTATCATGACCTCAAATTTGGTGGAAACCACAATATGAATTGGGATTGTAATTCCTGGTTTGGTGGTTTGGTGTATATTGTGGCCTAAAATTCTGATCAAACTGTTGCCTATTAGGATTAAAGTTTTGCATTTGTTGTTTCTGGCTTTGGTTTTGATAACCAAATGAGTTTTGGCTTGGCCCTTGGATGGGATTTCACCATTGTTGTTGTTGTTGTGGATGGTTAAAATCCACTGTATTGACTGTTAGGGTAAAGTTGTTGTTTCGTTGGTTGTTTGTTTGTGATGGAGTATTGACAACATTTACCTTCTTGGGCTGGTCGGTTACTCCATCGGTTGTTACACCCCAATTTTTGTTAAGGATTTTAGGTCCTTGATTGACATTTGTGGTAGTGGGATAATTTGTAGTGTTCTGATTGGGGGTGATTAACCTCCCATTTGCTCCATATGTTTTACGACCACTATCTATCACTACCTGATGTATTCAAAGAGTGCTCTCAAGTACTTCATCGTAAGTTCTTAGTGGGAACTTCTGGAATTCTTCCTTCACCTCTCTGCTGAGAGAATGAAGGAATAAATCGCATAGTTCCATCTGATCCATATTTGGAGCACTTGCCGAAGAATAAAGAACTGTACGCCACCTCTGGATGAAATGGGCAACAGATTCGTTGTGTTCTTGTTTGATGTGCAATAATTCCCTGATTCCTGTTCTTAATAGTTTGTTCATGTCGAATGCCTTAATGAACTCTGATACGAGTTGTTTAAATGAATGGATGGAAGCCTCAGGTATTCTATAATACCAGTCGAGAGCAATGCCTTCCAAGGTTTTGGGGAATATTTTAGCAACAACCCCATCCCAAGGGAGTAGTTCACGTATGGTTGTAGCGTAAGCTTTGATATGCGCATTTGGATCTCCCTCACTTTTGTACTTGGGTAAATCGGGAAGGGGTCTTGGAAGCATGACGCTTCGTATGGCGAAGTCTAAAGGCTCTTTCAGATATTCTGAATAAGTCCCTATCGCATAGGTTTCGACCATTGATGGTGGTTGCTGAGGGAGTGGTGGTGAGATGGGTTGTTGATATGGCACAACGTATGCGTTGACAGGGGCATAGGGAAGTCCTTGCGTTTGAGCAAACATGCCGGGAGAGGAGAACATATCCCCTTGTGGTGATTTGGAGTATATGTTTAAGTATGACGGGGTATTATCCAGGAAGGGATTGTTTTGTACCAGACTGGGAGGAATAGTGTTAGAGATGGTGGGTCTAGTTGGCGCTTGTTGTGGATACTGAGGAGGCATGCCTAACGTGCCTACTCCTGTGAGGAGATCTACTTGGCTAGGGTGGTATGGAGGATTGGAACTTCCTGCTTGCATGAACTGAGAATTTTGACTTGCTTGAGCAAGTTCTAACCCTCTCACTTTTTCTACTAACGTTGAAATGACTTCATTTGGTGAAGTCACGGTGCTTTGCCTTAGCGGCGTTTGTTGTATACCCTGGTGTTGTATAGGCATGTGATATCCTGCTATGAAATGACTGCTATCTTGCCAAGTTTATCTGAGAGTATTTCCTATATGCAGTGGCATAGAGGCATTTTCTTTAAAAGAGACATCGGGTTGTATTTGTAAACCTCCTATAGGTGGGTACATACCTCGGGAGTGTTGTTCACTCCTAGGATAACGTATTGACTATTCATCATCTAAGACCAGGTATGGGTTTGATTGCCTACTAATTTGTGGTCTAAGTAGCATCTGAGGAGACGAACCAGATTCTCCGATAAACATCATATTATTCGAGCCTGAAGGCTTTGTTTGTTGCGTTTGAGTGAGTTGTTCCAACTCCTTAGTTTGAAAAGATGAATTATATCTGATTCTTGGAGTTTGTGTTGACAACTGATTAGTTGAGTAGTTGTCCCCCCATACTGAGAGTGAGGGTGATGATTTTCTATTCTGTTGGGCATAGTATGCCTCAAGACCCAAGAGGGATCTGCCATATACATCGAATCTTGACATATTTGGGGGTATATGAATACCCGCAGAATAATGGGAAGGAGCGAAGGTGATTTGTGAAAGGATAAAGAGGCGGAGAAGATGAAAAGTAAACTAAACTTTGAAAGAAAATGTAATTCTATGACTCCGAATGAGAAAGTAGGAAGTTCATGTCAGCTTCACTAATTTTCTTTGTTTCACGTCGGGTTCAACAATTTTGTACGCCGGAAAAGTGACAAGCGAGCATGGGAATCTAGAGGTAACTCTTCCACGTACCCGACCTCCCGAGACAGTCGGTGGGGATGGAATATGCGTGGGATGCAGAAAAACTAGTTAGGCAATCTAATGTCTTTGACACGCACTAATGGAATTTGTGAATCTAAGGCAAAGAAGGCCCTTCTAACTTGGACTAGTGTGATAGATCGATCAGAAAGGATGACTGCTCGAAGGCTCCAATCAATATCGAGCTTTGGCATGATTCGATCTATGGGTTATGGAATACGTGGAAAATGACCTGGGATAGTTTCGTGTACATCTCCAGATAAGGTCATATGGTGGATGGTGAATACAATTGACTCTACGAGCAATTCTCTGGCCTAATCCAGAATTCTCTAGCATTGTTAGCTGCTATATCTAGTAGGGACAGTTGTTCGATGATGGTGGGTGGAAGTGGAGTAGATCTGAATACTAACGTGCGTAGGCCAGTGTCTATATCTGATTGACTTATGGATTCGTTAGGCTGTGGGATTTGTGGATCACAACCGTAGACTCTTGGTTGTTGCGGTCCTGCTATGGTCATGTATGAAATCAAGTCCTAATCCCTAGTATCCAGTAATCATACGCTTTCTCAGCTTCTATCTTTAAACTCAATAACTGTGTGATTTTCTCGGAATACCTCACAGGTGTTCGTGCAACCTGGATTCTTAAACTAGTATCTATGTCTGTGAGAGTGTCTCCTACATCTGGTTGTGGGACCAAAGGATCACAACCAAAGGTTTGTTCTCTTTCAAAACCTTCTACAGTCATGTGAATGTTTGCCTAGGGTAATCTGTAGTTCGGTTGATTTGAGCAAAACGTGTGTGCTTGGTCATCTTCTATATTTAACCCTCTCAACTGAGAGCTGATCAGTTGTAAATCTGTTGTTGTTTGGAAGACTTGTATTCTAAGGTTCTGGTCTATGTCAACTATTGCTGTGACGAGGTTGGGTTAAGGCACGATTGGCTCAAATACGTATTCCCTGGGCTCCCGGGGTCCCGTGATTGTCATACAAAACAAAATGTAAATCTAATTGTAATAAATCAAATTCTAACTATGTGGAATAAATCTAAAACATATATATCACTTCTATTTTTCTGTGAAACTTTCTGAAGAATTTAAAGAAAAGCATCTATTTAAACGTATCTAGAATTTTGATAGCTAAGATAAAACTTTAAAACAAACAAAATAACCAAGTGTAGCTATTTGTCTGTATAATTTGTAGATCTATTCTAAACAATGAAATAGCTCATGCTTAATCTATCTGCAAGACTTCTCGATCCTACCTCAGAAGTGAGGAGTGAATCTTAGTTTCTCAGAAACTATCAATCCCCATAGTTTCCCTGGCAATATCGAGAATAGCAATTTACTGAAATGAAGTAATTAACTACTTTATTTGATATGATTCTAACAATAACTTTGAATGTTAAAACTTGGATTCCGCAGAATAGTGGAAAATCTGATGGTGTGTGTGATCTTGTCCCCTTATTGTGATCTCCTCGTTCTTTTGTGTTCACGTGGATCTAGAAAAGCGTGTAATGCTAGCATCAACAGAAGTAGATTTTTGGGACAAAGGCAGCTCAGAATGCAGACTGAATATAATGTGAGTAGGAGAGGGATAGAGCAAGACTACAGAGCTTGGCCTATGCAATTCGTAGCGGGATTTATTGCGAGTCATGCAACATAACGCATCTAAGAACCTAAAACTATCCTATTTGAGGAGCAAAACTTGCAACTTTAATGGCTTCCTAAGCTATTCTACTCCAATGGATTGGGTGAAATAACAGTACTTCCTGCACAAGATGGGTATGTGGCTTACCAACAGCTGAACAATGCTAACTAAGCATGCAAAGAATTAAAACTATGGCTTCTAAACAAAATAAAAGACTGAACTATGAAAATGAGAGCATGAAAGTGATTGAGGGGCAGACCATTTATTTGAGCACAAGCCATTTATTTATAGCTTTTCATTCACCCAAAGATCAAAACCAAACTGAACTCTAAAACTATAAACAATGGCCAAACACTATTCCAGGGGACCAAAAACATAAATGCAAGCCCAAGTCGGCAAGGAAAGCTGGTGAAACGTTTATTTTTACGTGAGTTGCGTTTAAAACGCTTTCTGGAAAATGACGTAAAGGATTGCCGCTCTGAGCAGGGCGGCGGTTACAGGACCACCGCCCTGATCAGGGCAGCGGTCATGAGACCGCTGCCAATGCAGGACTGCGGTCATGAGACCGCCGCCCAATTGCAGGGTGGTGGTTTCATCACTAAAGAGAAAAAGGCCAAGAAAAGAGGGGAAAAGGGGAAAACAAAGCACGCGGGGGCTAAGCGGGGCATGTGGGATGTTAACGCACACTTGGAGATCTTTTCTGGATTCCAAACACTTTGCGAGGAGACCTGTATCATCATTGGGGAACTTGTCACGTTGTTCCGGCAGTATAGTACCTTATAATTTTGGGTACGTACAGTGTCACAACATCAATTACATCCTTATTCATCCCTTTCTAAAATTATTGTTTGTTTTATATCAACAAGCATTTTCATAATGTCAAGGAGTCTAGAAAAAGGTGAATTATGAAATTCAGATAAAAATTTCTTTCTTAATTCATTTAACAAAGGTATGTATACTCTATTTTCAAACCTTAAGATTCCTTTCGTTATCAAAGTGAAAACGTTTATATCTCAAGTCATTTGGATCTACAACAAGTGTTGTATTCACTTGCTGAAAATAATAATCAAATTCCATGATGCTTTTTACTTCATCTTTAAACTAAGATCTCAACATTATAAGAGAAGAAATGTGCTTCCTACAACTTAGAGCATATGTAACTCTATTTTCTTTACCTTTAATATAACTTACGTCAAAATCATACTAAGATAAAAATTCTAACCATCTTCATTGTCTTGCATTCAATATTTGGCTGAGGGAAAATATACTTCAGTCAAAGATGATTAGTTTTTAGTTCAAAAGGTCTACCAAGAAGATAATGCCTCCATACCTGAAGTGCATGAATATTGACAACAAGATTTATGTCATGTGGAGCATAATTGAGTTCATGTAACTTGAGTTTTCTACTTTCATAAGCTATAACATGATCATTTTGTAACAAAATACCTTCGAGGACCATCCCCGGATGCATCCATTACAATAGTAAAGTCTCCATTAGGATCATGTACATCCAAAATAGGTGTTAAGGTTAACCTATCCTTCTTAGTCTTAAATGCATATTCACATTTTCTATTCAATACAAATTTCTTATCTTTCTTCTGCAAACGAAGTTATTGGTGCAACGAACTTATAAAAGTCTTTGAAAAACTTCCTATAGTAACCAGTAAGACCCATGAAGCTTCTATATACATGTACATTCTTAGGTGTAGGCCACTCAGTTATTGTAAAAATTTTTTGAGGTATCTACCGCTATTCCATCTTTGCTTATGACATGACCCAAATAGTGCACTTTTGTATCGTAGAAAGAACATTTGGAAAAATTACTATACAACCTTATCTTTCTTAAGATTTCCATAACTATTTTCAAATGCTCATGATGTTCTTCAATGATTTTAGAGTATATGAGTAATATCATCCAAGAATACAAGCAAAAATTTGTTCAAGTATTCTTGAAAAATATTATTCATTAAATTCATAAAAGCTACATGTGCATTTATTAATCCAAATGGTAAAACTATAAATTCATAATGTATGTACCTTGTTCTAAAATTCATTTTATGAATATAATCATCCTTTATTCTCAACTCATGATATCCAGATCGAAGATCCATTTTAGAATATACTGATGCAACCACACATCCGATCAAACAAATCATCAATACTAGGAAGTGGATATATGTTTTTAATTGTTGCTTTGTTTAACATCTTGTAATCAATGCAAAATATAAGTGTTCCATTTTTCTTTTTCACAAAAAATAACCGGTGCTTCCCCGAAGGTGAGACACTTGGTCTCATCAAACCTTTAGAAAAAATTTCTTACAACTGTGCCTTATGTTCTACCAATTCAATGGGTAGTCATTCTATATGGTGCCTTGGAAATTGGTAGACACCTAAAATATGCTTACACTTAGCATTTCATCCAATTCAACCGATTAACGATACTACGTTAATTCCCCATTCTTCGCTCCATTCTCAGATGCCCATTTACAACACCTTCTTGGTTGTATTCCCTCCTATAAATCATCTAATTTGGTTAATATCTCTCTTATTAACTAAACATTCCTCCTTTTGACCATTTAGAATCTCCCTAGTTCTCTCTAGACCACTTCTATTGGCTTCCTAGGCTATCTATCTGTCACAATTGGTTATCCAGACCCCTACCAACTCTTAAATGAGTCTCTAATCACTTGCTAAACAATTTTAACTAGCCTAAAACCTAGTTAACTAGCCTAAACCCTAGTTAACTGGCCTAAAACCAAGCTTAACTAAGCCTAAATCATGTTTATCCTAATATAATTTAAAAGAGCTTTAGTCCCACATGCACCCAAATTCCAAATTCTCCCAAGTGGAAAACTATAAATAGAAGGGTCACCCCTCCCATTCAGACTTACAACTTTACTTTCAAGCACTTTAGAAAGGCATTAGAAACCATTTGTGATAGCTTTAAGCTATAAAACATTTGGATTTTGGCCATAATCCATTGTTAAGAGATCCTCCATCTTGCATCCATCCATTCCAAATATAGTTAGTAAGGGAAGATCTAAATCTTGGCCATGTAGCCAACTTGGAGAGATCTCTTCTCTATGTTTGGGAGTAAACAACACATAATTTGATTGCTTAGGATCTAAAATAGGTTCAATTTTAATAAGCTTTCATAGAGTAGAGAGTAGTATACATGTTATTTTTTGATGTTTTTGTGAAAGTTATAATACTTTTATGTTAATTTCTCTTGTTTAGCTCTAATCTGATGTGCATGGTTGAGTTAGTAAAGCTTTGAGGTTCTTTAGCCTCACTCCATAGCTTTTGCAACTTTACATTGCATACAGAAATAGGTTCGGTTCCTGGCTTGATCTCAATCATGAAGTCAAACTCCCATTTAGGCGGAAGACCGAGTAACTCTTTCAGAAACACATTAGTGAAATTTTGTAACAACGGATATCTTTCCAAGAAGTCACTACTTTGTTCGATTGTTTCATTAATGTTTACTGCATACAAAGTGTGTCCTTTGTTTTTGGCCTTTTTAAGTTGCATAACTGACAATTTCTGAAATGAAATCTCACTTTCTATCCCCTAAATGTCTGTTGTTTTCTACAGGTGACCCAAACAACTAATATGTTTTTCAAAACAATGAACATTTTCCTTATGCTCAACTAGCTAGTTAACACCTATGACTACATCAGAAGACCCCAAAGGAGAAACATAAAGGTCAAATTTAGTGGAAAAACTAGGCAAGTCAAGGAATGCTCCAAAAAGACACATACTAACTATGTGAACAAAATTATTTCCATAATGTACAACCCATGATTTATCCATTTTTCCAGTTTTTCTTTTTAATTTTGAAGCTACTTTAGTAGAAATAAAACATTCAGTAGCTCTAGTATCAAAAAGTATAGTTACAGGTATACCAAATAACTTACTTGGAGCTTCTATGGGTGTGACTTGTTTTTCAGCCTATTTGTCAACAACTACAATATGTATCTTATGTTGCTGATTTCGGTGATCCTCCTTCAAAGGACATTGATTTTTGTAATGATCCTTGCCAAAATTGTAACAACTTTCTACACGTCCCTTCTTAGGCTCAAATTTATTTCATACCTTAAAATTATCATTCTGACCCACTATCAGATCCTATCAGATATGCTCCCCCAGAGTAATTTCAGGGTATTTTCTTAGGCTAAAATTGTAAGAAAATTTCAGGGTATGCTCCCCCAGAGTAATTTTTTAACTTCTTTCCTCCTAGGAACTTGAGTGAGCATTCCTTGGTCAGTTTTGTTATAGACCCCATTAATTTTCACCTAATTAACTCATAGGTCACGTGTGCCCAATTGTCACACGCAATGCTTGTTGTATAAATCATAGACTGTGTATCCTCAAATTGGATAACCCTTTCTGTAGGGTGAATTATTTTAGGGTATCTAATGGAGCGTACATAAATTCTATCAAGGAACTCATCTCCAAAAAATTTAAGGGAAGGAGATGACTTCCCATCTGTAAAAGGGATGATGACCCATTCTTCCTTGTTCTCGAAACTGATGTATCCTTTGTTGAACCTTAGGTCAGCGTTGTTCTTATAGCACCATGGGCACCCAAATAATGATGGAAAATTGTCTACCTCAGTGAGTGCAAGACTTCGAAGTCTCCAATAAAATTATCCCCTTGAATGGTGATCACTACATCCTTCAATACTCCAATGGGCATTGCCTTAGTTTTGTTTGTTGTATAAAACACATTCAAAGATGGTTATAATGCGGGCCTTACGATTTGATGCCAGACATCTAATGTAAGAAAATTGATTTCTACTCTTGTGTTAATCAATATGTTACTTAGTAGCCAACCATCCACAATTGCATTCAGTGTGATCTCCTTGTCATACTCAAGGCTATAGGGAGGGATGTTTGCATGCAATACCTGTCTTTCATGCTCTGTTCTAGTGCGTGGCATCTTCTCTCATATCCATTCTCATAGCAAAGGAATAATATTCTCTTTCCTTAACATTTTTCACACTTCCTTGACCTCATCCAGGTCCTTCTGTGGAGCCTCAACATTCTTCATTTGCTCCTTCTATCTAGAATGCTCCTTTAGACACTGGATTTCTCCCTGTTAACTCTGAATGACATCCATTATCTCTTGATACACTTCCGTATGGTGGGTAGGGTATAGATAATTCCTGTGCACCACTTCCTCTCTTGAGACTAGAGTCCTTTGCCTTGGTACCTCCTTGGAACACGCATCCTCTGCTCGTGTTATCACCAAAATAGGTTCTAGCCCTGACTCACATGCCACTCTAGGCATCCACTATGTGTCGGCCTTCTTTATAATCACCATCCTAGCACCCTTGTCCTTCTAGTGTTTCTGGCGCATGTGCTCAAACAAATCAGGGCACTACTCATACTTATGCTTCTCCCCACACCATGAGAACTGCAATAAATCTAGGATCCATAGTTATAGAAGGTTCCTCATGGGAACTCACTTCTTCCTCCTCCGCAGTTACTATGACCATGGAATCCTCTTTGAGAACCTCTCCCACACACCCCTCTATCCACGTGTCCTTGATAATGTTGATCATCTTCCTTGTAACTACTGGAAATGCTGGTCTGGCACACACCATGATCAATGGACTCATGGATTTTGTCAATAAGCCTACAATCCTTAGTATCATGGGTTTTAAAGGTACAAATCTTGTAGTAGTAAGACACATTCTTTTGGATTGTGCACTGCAACAAGGGAAATCTACTTACATCATGGTATTCGTGACAAATTTCACAATCTAGTGCTATGGCACGTAATAAATTCCTGTGGAAACTATCCTTGGCATGCCCCTCTTCTTCACAATTCACACACCAAAGACCACTACGAGTCTCATGTGCAGAGTTTATAGATAGCTTCTCTAATTGCTTGGCCATGGCAGTGATTTAAACCTTCAGAAAAGGGCTCACACCAATATCAATGCTCCTAACTACTTCAACGCTTAATGAAACTTCTAGAGCCTCACGTGGGTCAGTGAATGTTTTATGTGACAATTCCCTCCTAAATGGAGTGATCAACCCTCCAATAAACCATTAAGCATGCTATGAAGGGTGAATGTCATATGACAGTTTTGACAAGAGAGTTTTAAACCATGCATCATACTCTTGCACACTCTTTACCAGTCCTTGTTGGATCTCCTTCAAAGCATTGATGCTCTTCTGATTGAACTATGGTATATGGAACTCTGCTAGGAAGGAATTTCTTAATGCGGTGTAATCTACCACCATCTGATATGGGTCATACTTCCTATACCAGCTATGCACACATCCTTGCAATGTTGTTGCAAACTAACCCCGCTTCTACTCTAGGGTAGTGATCCCCTTCGCGCGCCATAGTAATTCACACTTGTGCATGTGTTCTGTAACATCCTCTATACCTTGGTAATCTAGTAAGTGTAAAGACATTTCAAAGAACACTTGAGGAGGTGGTTGAGGCCCCTGTTCTTGTGATCTAGATACTTGGTTCCCTTCGGTGTTTCCTTTGATATTACCCCCACCAGATCCACTAGATCCACCAGGTCATGTGCCTCCAGATCCACCAGTTCCACCTCTAGATCCTCCTGTAACAAGTAATGGGCATGAAGTGGTTGTGGCTAGTATCCCCAACTTCCCACTGAACTATGCACCAATGGTCTGCGATATTTCTCCACTGCTAGAAGTGTATCCCGCGCCAGTCCTAGATGCATTGCCCAATCATTGCATACTTACACTTTTCCCAAAAATTCCTTCAAACAATGGGATGGTATGTGCAGCCATGGATGTTCTAAATAAAAAATTATATCTTCTGGGTGCCAATCGATCACTCCTACTGATACCAATCGAGTTATCAATAATTCTTCCTTAATTTGGAAAATGAACTTCCAGGGGTTGGTCACTATATGGGTTTAAATGTGCACTGATGGCTCTTATTTCTCCATGTAACGAACTCTCATCAGAAGCTAAAGGGGCCTCTCTCCAACACTTTCCAAGATGGGGTAGCACAAATTGCTCAGGCTCCACATATTCCGCGTGAACTTTAACACCGTCTCGCAAAGTTTGCCTCCATAGATCCATCACACTTGTAACCTCGCATTATCTAGTCGTCTCCCTTTCACGAGCTTCACTATACTTGAGACGTCTCTCCTCCCTTTCCTTTTCATCCATAATTTCCACCATCTTCCTCCACCCTAGATTCCTTGCCCAAGGATCAGAGTAGCCTAGCCGGCCATAAGGAATGCTTGTAAAATCAAAGTAATGACCAAGATCTTCATAGCCATAGGAATAACACTCAAAATGACCCTCTGGGATCCCTTAAAAACATGAACTTAGAAACATCTGGGAAAGAATATTTAGAAATTTCATATTCTAAAGTGTAATTAGCCAACACTCCCTTCTACCAGTGATCAATAGCACACATCCAAGTCAGATATGTATCCTTTTGCCTCTGATATTCATCTTGGGTCCACATGCATGATCTATAGAACCATTTTAATCTTGATGTGTATGCTGAAAGACATTCATATAGCTCCAGTGTTGAATCTTTGAGAAAACTCTACCTCCTTGCTCTTGAACCATGTTTCACCACTTTCTAAAGTCAGGTGATTTGTCATTACACATCACAAAAACAAAGATGCATTTCATTTCTCATAACAAATTTTAAAATAGGTCCCAGAAACGAAACCAAGATGTAGTCATTTTTATGCCCTTTCAATGAACAAGGAAATCCCATGCATGTCAGCCTATCACCCAACGGGTGCTGGGCACTCACCCGAGGAATGCACAAGCTCTAAGCCCCTCTTTTATTTTATTTGTGTGAGAATTCATTAGTTATTAAAGAAACTTAAGTGAAGAGACTAGAAATGAACCATACATTCATCTTAGGGCTCAGAATAGATTCTAGGCCAATGTATTCATTTAGATAAGAAAAACATTATAGAATATAGATCTGAATCATAACAAAAGGAAAATACACAGGGGTTTACACCCACTTATATGAAATATATATAAAACTGATCCATACATATGCAAGTAAAATTAGAACCACAAATATATTCATATTAATTATGTTGATAACCATAATACATTAACTGAGGCAAAAACATATCTATATAATAGTGCAGAGCAAGGTCATGCATCAGAATTGAACTTAAGCCCTTCATAGTACAAAGAAAAATATTTAGACCCATCCTCTCGATAAAACATACTCCTATGGATCCTCTAAACCCAAACCATAGATCTCTCACAGTCTTCTTGCATGGCTTCGCCTTGATTCAATTCTTGGTCTCTCCATGTGTGTCTTTCTCTTCTACCGGGTGCTCATATATATATAGCCTTATCAAGCACTACCATGCCTTTCTGAATTCCATGTGTTCAAGTGGTCCTCCATGGGAGCATGCTCCTTCAGATGTGAGCTCTCCATCCTTCACCATGATGACCTTCTGAAATCTTCTATCACAAGGTATATTCCTTTCATGGGTACCAAGTTTCTAGTCTGGCACCTTATCCACTCCGCATGCGGTAGTTGGGTCATGCTTTCCTCATGTTCTGCCTGATATGCCAAATATGGCTAGGTCCAAAAAAATTTTATTTTCCTTGCACGCACACACCACTGGTTCTACTAAACCCTCTTAAAACCCTATCCTGTGCACTTTCACCTTGCGCGCCCTTCTTAAAATAGACCTTGTGCACCTATGCACCTTCATATACTTAGCCAATATTTTAAGGGCCCAACATTAATTATGCAGAATCTCCATCTCACTTAAGTGTCAATGAAAAGAGATATATTAAGCTAAGGTCATCATAATACATATTTTGGGAAAATGTTTTATTCAAACGAGGCATTGTAGGAAGATTCCTTAAATGTTTGGACAAAGAGTAGCAGAAGAAATTGTTCGTAGCTTTTCACAATCAAGCCTATGGAGGGAATTTATCATCTACTGTCACTTCTCAAAGTGGGTAGGAAAGTGTTAATCGCGTCAAAAAAAATTTGGGAGGCCTAAATTGGCTTCTTTACCACTCAAACCAATAATCATTTATGAACCTTTTCAACAGTGGGGATTGGATTTTATTAGAACTCTCAACCCACATTCTAGTGTTGGAAACACTCATGTGCTAACTGCGATAGATTACTTCAAAAAATGGGTGGAAGCCATTCCAGTCAAAAGTAATAGCTCTGAGGTGGTGTGTAATTTTATCAAAGAGAACATCTTGATAATATTTGGAGTAGCAAACAAAATTGTAACTGATAATGCTTCCAATTTCTCTTCTTTTGAGTTGATGGATTTCTACTACAGGTATGAAATTTCCCTTGCTCATTCTTCAGATTATTACTCCCAAGGGAATGGACAAGGAAAATTGAAAAATAAGAATTTGGTAGCCATCATCTAGAATCTTTTCAATGAATCTCAAATGAATTTTCACAAGAAGATCAATGATGCCCTCTGGGAAGATAGAATTACACCCAAAAGAGCCATTGTAATGTTTCTTTTTAAAGTGGTGTATGGTGTTAAAGCTCAGCTACTAGTAATAGTTGAATTTCCATCCTTGCATATGATGAAGGCTATTGAGGATTCAAGTTTCATCAATTCTTTGGACAAAAGGATCATGTATCTCTAGAAACTGGATGAGGATAGAATGAAATTTTTTGATAGAATCTCTGCTCACCAACAGAAGGTGAAATATTTGTTTGATAAATACACCAGACCTCAATATTTTCAAGTGGGAGACATTTTCCTACTATGGGATAAAAGGTATGAGCCTCATGGAAGCCATGTTAAGTTTGATTCTCTTTATCTTGGTCCTTTCAAGATAAGACACTTTGCTGGAGAATATTCTTTCTATTTAGATTATATGGATGGATCCCCTCTCCCACTTCCTTATAGTGGGTAGTATTTGAAGTTGTTCAAGTCCTAGGTGACTAGGCATTCCTTTTGTATATTGTGTATAGTGTCTTGTTTTTGGTCTTTCCCTTATGTCTTGTGTCATTTCCCCTTTGTGTGTTGTCTTCTATATTGCTATGCCTTTGACTCTATTTTCCCAATGGATAAGGAACTGGTCTATTTTCCTAGAGTTTTATTTTTAGTTCTTTATCTTATCTCATCCCTTTGTCCCAATCAATTCATCCCCAAAAAGACCCAATTGTTGTCACCTCTCAAAATTTCCCTTCTTTCTTCAAGAAAATTTTTAAAATTTTTAAGAAGTGTCCTTTGGAAGTGTTTACGAAGGGAAAATTTAAAAAAGTTAGAAAAATTCAGTCTTTGGGGTCATTTTTAATGTTTTGTGGCTAAGTCAGACATTTTTGTCCCTCGTGTCCTAAGTACAGTCGGGCCTCATGTTCACCAATTTTCCACTTTACCCACATTAATTATCATCAGATTAGTCAAAAAAAATTTCCCATATGTCCCAAGTGCCATCAGGCCTCTTATTCTTCAATTTCCCGCTTTACCTATATCGCTTTACCATTGGAAAAATTGGCTCCCCATGTCCCTGTGTCCTATGGACTGTCTGTGCTCTTTGAACCCTCTTTTTCCACATTCTTCTTGGATCAGGTTTTTCGGCTCTGTATGTCCCTTGTTTCCTTGCGTCCCATGGACTTTCTGGGCCAACTTGTTTCACCTTTTCCACATTTTACCTTTTCAAGTTGGCATGGGAGTCATTTATTACACATTCATTTTCTTCTCTCTCCATCCATTCGAATTCATGGCTATTTAAAGGAGTGTAACCATTCTTTCATTCATGTACTTGTTTGCTTATTCTCTCCCACTCTCATTCTTGCATAATAAGTCGTTTCTCACATCTATGTCTCTATGTTTTCTCTTGCAGGGATTGTTTGAATTATAATACACTCAATCAAAGGTTATTTCTTTCCCTATCTCTGTCACAATGAAGATTCAATACAAAGGGCACGAGCATCTCTCCTCATTAGAAACCTTTGTGCCCTATGTCGAGGATAGTGAAGCTTAGCACTTCAAACTTGATGAATTTTTGAGAAGGATTAGATGCGATAGCCCTCCTCCTAATGCCTAATTAATCAAAGACAAAAAAAATTGCATTTGCAAAGGGTTTCCCTATGTATGTCCAGTGTGCATATACCGTGCTCGCCTATGGGGCCTCTTTTAATCTAGAATCCAAGGAGATTGTTGATATCTATGGTGAGGTAGTTATGCGATTGGATTCTGATGCTATTTGTGTTGCCCTATGCATCCCAGTGGTGGAAGATGCTCATAACCTCACTCTTTCTTAAGCACAAACACTATTTGAACATGAAAGTGATAGATAAAAGGCTAGGGTAGCTAAATCATGGCTTAAGAACCATAAGAAGGGAGCATCCAAACTTTTTAAGTCATTTTTCAAGGTTATTTTTTAGGAAGAACTTTCATACATTATCACTCTTTTGGGTAGGATCATGGGAATTCCCTCTACAAATGAGTTTCACTTTTGGATGTGTCCCTTTATCAATATCATTTGTGAAGGGAAAGAAAATTTGAATTGGGGTGAGAATATATGTGAGAACCTGATGGAGTAGTTGGTCAATGTTTAGAGAACTCAGACATTTTACATGTCCTCCCATCTCATGTACACCATTGCAGCATCAAGGGAATGGCTTGGTTTCTCTTTCATCGAAGATAAGAAGGATTCTCCTATATATGAATATTGTCCTTAATTCACTCTCAAAGTCTGCAATCATCACTTCAAGAGAGTCAATGACACTTTCACCATGTATATTGTGAGGATTTTTGAAGGAAATACTACTCAAATATTTTCTGAGGAAGTGAAGACCTTGATCACTGAATATGGGAGTTTCTTCACTCACTTAAGAAAGTTTTCATATATCAGACTGGCTGGTTTTGAAGGCCTTCCTCTAAAGCTTCCTATTTTTTGTAATGAAAAAATGTCCCTTGTTAATATTTGTAGACAATTGAACAAACTTCACAGGACTTGTAGAGATAAAAATATTGTTGGCATCAATTTCCCTATCACCTTGGGAAATTATACATGCAAGAAAGCCCTGAATGCTCAGAAAATTGATAGAACTATTTCTCCTCTCACCTTTTATCAATTTAAGCCTAAGACTTGATTTGATATCAAAGAATATATTGCTAAGAATTTCAGGATGGGTTTTTATCACCTTGCAGATACTGAAGGTTATTGGGCCGATTGCCTAGATGACTTTGAGGCTAGGAGAAGGTACTTTGGCATATTTTCTTTTCAACAAATCATATTTTTCAATATCTACAAAGTACCTGATAAGCTCCAGGATGATGATGAATACTTGCAATCCATTGAATATGAGAGGTCCATCAAACACACTCCTCTTGAAACCATTGATTGGTTTGTAAGAGAGCAGGATGTTTTGAAAGAGGTGATCAACCCTATTCTTGTAAGAACCAAGATCTGGTTTGATAAGAAGATGCAAACCTTTAGGATGTGCAAAGCCAGGTATTCTTCACAAGAAACTTCCTCTCATAGGAAAGAAGAACCTGAGCTCAATGTTGAGGTTCCTGAGCAGTCCACTCCTTCCTCTTAAAAAAAGGTATACATAAAGAAAGGTAAAGTTATCAAGTAAGAGCAGATTCCATAAGAAAAGGAAGGTTTTCCTTTGGAGCAGCCACAAATTCCCATAGAGCCATAAGATGTTGTTGTTTTGAGTGAGGATAATAGTGAAGATTTGAAAGAAGAGGGAGAAGCCCTTGCCAAAACCGTTGAGATGGAAAATAAAGGCCAAATGTTTGATTCTATAGGTTTGGTGGACCCTTCTTCTAGGGATATTTATGAAGATATGTTAGCTTCTCCATTAGAGACATCTGTGGTGTAAACATTAAGTGCAATGAGTACACTTGCACTTGGACCCATTGCTCCTTCTTCCTCTTCCTCTTCCTTTTCTTGTGTTCAACATTTCATTGACAGCAAGAAAAGGAAGTCTACCTCTCAAATTTTGGTTCCCAAGTTTGATGTTGTGGTAGCCTTACTTAGTACTAATCCTCCAGAAAAGAAAGAAAAGATAAATTTAAGGCTGGTGTCAAATTCTAAGGGCCAACAATTCATGGAGATTTCAAGGCCTAAGGTGGACAAAGAGGAGAAAGACCTTGTTATTTCTGACTTAAAACTCACCAAGATTTCACTTGGAGAGTCAACACCTAAAAGTGAGGTTCATAACCTCAGAGAAAATGTTACCAAAGTTATTGAACATGTTGAGAAGGGTAAACAAACTATGGAGAAATTAGAGGAACAAAACCAAGTTATTTTAAATTTTATAAAATCCTTGTTGGCAAAGGATAAGGTCCTAGATCCAACTCCACTAATCACTCTTCCACCTCCCATAGTTCTCAACAAGGATTAATTTCAAACCATAAAATATATTCATAAGTATTCCACCTATAGAAAGTCCATTGAATCACTAGTTGATGATATGACAGTGGCAGGATTGAACTTCATTGAGGAGGCCTTCAAGTCATATGAGAAGGTTTCCAAATTATAGCTAAAATTAACCACAACACTCAGTGGCTTGGAGAAAGAGTTGAAGCTATGGTGTGAATGCATCCAGGACCTTCATTTGATGAGTAGGACACATGAGTAGATATTTTTGGCAAGTAAGGTATTCGATGAGGAAAAGAACAATATGTCAAGATCATGGGTTTTTAGAGTTGAGTGGAAGATCAAAGTTTCAGAGGAAGCATTAGGGGGAACTGAAAAATATGTGGAAAAAAGTAGAAGATATATTCATTGTAAAATCTAGGATGAAGCCTCAGGTGATCACTTTTCTTTATAGGATATCAATACTCAGTTTAATACCTTTGTTAAGGAAGATCTCTTCAAGGAAGAGTCAATGTCTAAAGAGAAGATGAAGGATGTCTTCTCCCTTCAATCAACTATCACCAAGGAAAAAAAGGAGTTTCTCGAGAACAAAAAGTTTGAGAAGGATACTCAAAAGTGCCTTGGTATATGGACTCATGCCACTCCTCACACCACCATCCCGAAGTGCATGGAGATAACTAAAGCATTTAAAAGATTTAGGCATCAGATTATTAAGACAGTTGGAACTTATAATCCTCCTTTGGATGCTTCTACCTTGGAATCCTAAGACACTTCCTCTAATTTGAATTTGTAAGCCCATGATGTAATATTTGGTTAAGACCATTCTATTAATGTATTTCTTAAGTAGTCTTTAATCTTCTAGATTAAAATAAGTTGGAACCGAATGTAACTGTTTTGTAAGCTATGTAATGAGCTCTTTATGCCATTGTTTGTATGGCAGGAATTTGATACGTTTTTAAATGTAAATAAAATTGAAAGTAATCAATATAGAAGAATTTCCCTTATATCCAATTTTCATCTACTGTCCTTTTCTTTTCTTGTTTTAAATTTGTGAATCATCAATATTTCATATTAAGAAACTTTGTGTTCTTATGATATGATTCCTAGAACTTTGTGCGTGTGGAATAATATCTGATGTTACAAATGTGAATGATTATATTCTATATCCATCTTGCTAAGTACGTGTAAGGTTATATTATGTTATCTATATTACCTGAAAGTACTGTTATATTCTTCCCTTTCAGTTTCTTTGTTCTTCCATTCATATGTATTGATAATCCATAGTGATATAAAAAATTTCTAAATATCATAATTCCTCATCAATATGAAATTTATATATTTGTATATAAGCTTTGTTGCTCAGTTTCAATAAGGGAACCTCTCCCATAAAGAGCAGGGATGTATTGTCCCCTAACTGTTGATCACTATAAAAGTGCTAATTTAAAAAGCAACATGTGGCGCTGATGATCTCTTCTGCAATATAGGCAAATAGGTTATAGATGGTCCCTTCTAAAATTTTATGGCATACATTCAACTATCCCATGCTTATTTGTGTCCACCTCTCTTAACCATTCAACTTGGTTACTAGGTGCACATCCATCCTCATCACGGGGCCTGAAGATATCATGGCTATCGAAGTAGTGAGACCCCTTCTTATATTCATACTCTTCCATGATTTTCTTAATAGCCTCTTTATCCTCCAGGTCATCATCTAACAACTATCCTTTGAAGATCAGGCTAGTAAACTTGAAGATGAGTTGGGGAGTTATGCGCATTCTGTGGTCCGCAAAGTAGAAGTGGTCCTCATGCACGCGTGACATTGACCATTGGTATAACCTCTTAGGATTTCCAAAATAGGGAAACTCAAATAGTTGCAGTAGCCTAGCCTTCTCTAATTTTACCTTCACCTCCTCACTATAGATTAACATCTCCTCTGGTGTCCTCTTATCTATTGGATGAACCAGACTCTAGTTCCATTTCCTTTTCTCTGGTACTTGTGTGATGACTATAGTCACTCACGAAAATCTTCTTCACATGGGATACCCATTCTTTCCCAAGTAACAACCCATCTAGGTACTACATATCCGCATACCATTCTTCATTGAAATTGGTGGTGGCAGTTTGTTTTCTTTTTCCCTTTCCCTTCTTAGGTTAAATAATTGCTTTCTTTGGTGCCATCTTCTTATCAGGTTAAAAAAACTCTTCCTTGCTCCTCGTCCTCACTCTACTCAAATATGTGGCTCAACTCGGTGAAAAAATTCCTTTTATTTCCCATGTCCTATCTGCACAACCCTACCCTAGAAAACTCTTCCACAGCCAATAACGTATTCCACTAAAACATTTTTCCCTATGCCCATGTAATCCTTCCACTCTAGTTCACAGATCACCTTAGTCACGTACTTCAGACTATTACTCTTCTTTCTTCACACAAATATTTCTTTGCGGATGCCCTAGTTTGTAAGAACTCTTCAATATCATAATAACAAGGTAAATAATGATGTTCCTGACCCTTTACTTATAGCGTTTTTTATATCTCTTGCAATAAATGATATACCACCTACCAATGTACTCAACATTAAATGTGGATTTTTCCACTAAATCTAATCTTAAGTGATCTTGCACACGCACCCCAATCCTTCACGAAAAATATCTGGCAACCTTATGCCACACAAAAGTCCTTACTGACTGAGGATTCTTACTCACACATCTGTAGCACCAAAAGAACTTCTATCCTTGACCCAATTTTTTCCCTTGCCTATCTCATGTTGTTCCTGTGTTATACATCCTTTGTACGTGGTCTTTGTGAAGCCTTCTTAACACTAAAATTTCTCGTTCACCTATTTCCACGCGTGCTTTCCTACCTTACGTGCATTTTTATCTTTTTCCCTAGGCTAGTAAAACATAATTATCACTTCCAGCCTCTATTTCTCTTTCACTCTACTCCACCCCACACTAAAAATAGATGCACGGCCCCTCTACGCATATATAACCCTTGAAAGTAATAAGTGGTTACCATTGCACAAGGTGTGTAAAAACAACACAAAAAAAAGCAAAAAGTGATGAGAAAAGAAAACACAAGGAAAAGAAATGCATTAAGGGAAATCATAGGCTACATGGAAATACTTCCTTATTTACAAACATAAGAAAGAATTATTTATACTAGGGCTTAAGCCTACTCCCATTGAAATGGCCTGGTAATCTCGTCCCATCTAGCATTTGTAACTGGTAAGCACCTGAATACAGGATGTACCAAAATATGTGTGGTCCCATCCAATGGAATTTCATCTTCCCATGATGGCGCAAAAATTTATAATTATATAGCAAAACCATCTGCCCAACCTCAAATTTTTTTTTTTAGTATGACGATCATGCCATGCTTTTTTTATTGCCTTCTCTATCTTTTGACTCCATCTAGTAAGTGATCACCTTTCATCTAGCCACATTAAATTATCAATTCTTTCTTTGAATTCTTGTTCATAAGCTAATCCTCCTATGCACACTCTATACACAGCTATAGACACTAAAATTAGGTCACACTCCCCTTTGGTCCCTCGACATATAAGCACCCTTTATTACATTTACCCTAGCCATGACCCCCTTCACCCCACTAATATTAATTTAATTAAATTAATTCATTACGCTCACTATATTTATTATTTAAATATATTATTTAAATAATATCCACACATACCAGTTCACTTAGACACCTCATCAAACCAACTCAGCCTAAGACCTATTCTTAGCAAGTTCCCATAACTAACTAAAACTTACCCAAACCCTAAAAATCAATGCCTACATTCCCTCTAACCACATTCCCTGCATGCTCTCAAGAATCTCCCAGTCTAATCCATGGGATAATGACATGAGATCTAAGGAAATTGGGGAGGATCTCCCTAGTTTAGTAAACCTAGGAAATCCCACCTTGACCGATGTCGGTTATCCCTAACCGTCACCGGTTAAGCCGGACTGCCATCGGTTACCAATTTTAACCCCAAAACAACCTTATTCTCAAGTTTAGAAGTTGAAAGTTGGAAGTTGTAAAATGTTGGGAGAACGTTTGATGAGCAAGAACACATCTTAGAGAGATAACACATCTTCAGACAGCCAAATCTAGCGAATACTCACATCCAAGGAAGGATATTGAACATCTTCTCCTGCATAGTCCTCCCAGCCATGATCTAATCTAGCCAAGCAAAGAGGAGTGTGCATGCAACACATGCAGAATATTTTCTTCAGTTGGTGAGCAATTACAACCATCAAACTCATCATCAACACCTCCATCCCTCACACATAGGCCCTTCAAGCATGGAATCCAAAGTAAGTATAACATCATACTTTCCTGGTTATTTCATTTCATCATCATTTTATCATCCATTGTTTGCCTTGCCCCCTATTGACCTTCCCCGACATATTCACCTCCATATACCCATTAAAACCTCACAAAAGCCTACTCTAGGAACCCAATATTTTACCTTGACCAACCAAAGTCCTTTGTGCAATCACAAAGGAGACCACAACTTGTTCTGTGACATTTCCAGATCTCACAGTAATCGGCACCGGTTACACCTAACCACCGTCGGTCACCCCTGACTGACACTGGTCTCTGTATTTTCCTACACAGCCTAGAACAGAGACCTACCCACCCCAATTTCATCTCATCCCTCATTCACCTTTGATCTACCTAAGACCTTTATCAGACATACAGAGACCCAGAACCAATCATTTGACCTTTAGATTCTATTCTAATTTAGCTTGTTAGATTAGATCTATTTCTTATTGTGTTTTTAAGTGAGATACCTAAATCATTTTAAATAACAATAGGATTTACTTTTTTTTACCCACATTAAATTGTTTAAAATAGTGGATTAACAGCCATCTAGGAAGTATCACACTTCCCGGATCTAGCATATGATAGGTAGTTCACTGCTTATATTGTTTAATTCCTTCTGGTGGTCTTGTTTTCATTACAGTTAGTTCCTCCTAGCCAAAAGGAAGTTCTCACGATCAGCTGTGGATTTGGAAGTCATACGCGCGCAACAACCCATCAACCAACATTTGAATAGGTATTCTTCCTACACCCATTACCCTATCTGTTTCATCAATACTTTAAAGAAACGATCTAAGAAAAAGGTGAAACATTTTGGCACACTCGGTGGGACCCATCCAGGGTTCTTGGCATTTCATTATTTCCTAGGAAAAAATTGTGTGTTTATTTCCCTTCTGAAAAGCGTACCCAATAATTTTCTTCCCTTGTAATCCACCTCTTCTTTCTATTTTCTCTAAAGGAAACCTTTCTTTTGGTGTAATTAGAAATAACCATTTCTTCATGTTTTTTGCATTGTAGTGAAAGAGCATCCCTCTTCCTCTTCATCTTATTATGTCATCCAATTTCACATTTCAATTTGGACTTAAAACAAGTACATTCCATTCTGATTTATTGCATTAGCTGACATTAATTGAGGGTAACCTATACGTTGGAAGTCATGACCAGCTAATGGTTGAGAAACGAATCGTAGAAAAGCACTTATATCCTTTTCTCTTTTTCTGAGTCTTACCAAACCACACAAAAATTCAAAATACATACATTCTTAAACAACATCCTACTTGGAATAAGTTGTAGGTGATCACACAATCATGTCACAGAGGGCACATAAACTTGTTGCTCTGTCGAGTCATACTTCAGAGCAAAGCCCACCCCCATAATAACATACCTGAAACCTCACCTTTTAGATCTCCTTCTTTGTAGGAATCCATCCTCACCAAAAATTCTATTTCATAATTCATGTTTCAGTCCCTAAATAGCATAATCTAAACAAACATAATAGAAAAGGCACTCCTAGGATCGCATTTTGAGGTGAGAGATCACGTTCGTCACTTTCATCCTTACACACTCCTCATCAAAACTGGTGTATTTCGGCTTCACCTGAGTGTGCCTCAGCCATATCATCATCATTCTCAGAATTCTGGGTCTGATTCTACATCAGATTTTAATTCACAACCACTTTCTTTCATTACTGTTTCGATTTCACCAGTAACAGTCATCGGTTACCTCTGACTGCCATCAGGTTATACCCAACCAAACATCGGTTCCAGGTCCTTTTTCTAACCAACTCAAAAGGACATTTTACTTCACTTTCTTCTACTTTTCATAGTCTCTGTCACTGTCATTATTCCCATTGATGTTGTAAACATCCTCAGATTTGGCATACCTGTTAGATTTCACCTTTGGCCTTATTTTTCACTCACTATCCATTTTCTATAGTGACCGGCAGCGGTTACCCCTGACCGGCCAGCGGTTACCCCTGACTTGGCAGACAATTTTCCCTAACTGGACATTGGTTAGCCTATTTCACATTCCAACCACCATTTGGTACCTAATCTACTTTTTGTCACCAGATTCACCTGTTCCTGTTGTTCTCTATGTCATCTATAGAGAAGTATCCCTACTTAATCAGTACTAGTTCACATGGTGTTGACCTGAAGACAAGCAAGTGCACTCGTATTCCACGCCAGTTGTCAGCCACTCCCACCTAGTCCTTCACCACCTTCTATTTTATCACCATCCATGGATCCAATCCAACCTATTACTATTGCTACCGAAGATGAGGTGTTTGCATGGACTCCTTGATTAGAACCCTGCCACCTTGCAGTTTCACCTTTCCCACTCATCCACTCGAGATGCCTTGGGTAATTTGATATATGGCATGCCCGTATCTATCCCTCCGACTCTCGCACCCACTTCCGCATTTGCCCCATTTGGCTCCGTGCGGCCACACATCTACCTTACCCCCAACCATTTTTGTAGTTAGGTCCTATACCCACTACGAATACCACGTCTGCTACCTCTGTGGCACCCATTACATCCATCGTACCCTCAATGAATACCCCAAACACAACCTCATTCACCCCTAATGTCTCACACAAACCTGTAGCTACATTACCACCTCCAGTGTCGGTGACCCCTACCCCATTTCAGAACGTGGTTCTTTCTATTCCCTAATCATTAGCCCCTATTTCCACTAGGGTTACAACGACCCTTCCACCCCCATATACATACTACCCAGCAACCTCATGTTTCATCCATTATCCATTTCGGGTACGTACCCCCCTATTTTGCTTCCTTCTTCTCCACCACCCTACTGGCATCCCCATACACTGGAGTGCCACCCTTTTTATATACCCTCACACTACAGGAGCCATCCAATCATCACAACCCACCAATGACCTAATTAAATTGATGTTAGACAAGATGTAGACATTGGAGGCATCGGTTTCCGGCTCCCATAAGACTCTCACCTACAACGAGATTTATAACGAGCCTATTCACTCATCCATTCCTATCCATTCATACCCTGTGCATTGGGAAATGCCTAAAGTCAATCATTTCAATAAAAAAGAAGACCCACAGTAGAATTTTTGGTCATTCAAACACGGGTGTTATCTGATCACTCATGATGATGCCTTGATTTTGAGAACCTTTCCCATGTCCCTCACTGGACCTGCATTAGATTGGTATAGTGGGTTACCTAAACGCTCTATATTCTCATTCAATCAGGCAGTCCAAGCCTTCTTGGATCATTTCTCTATTGATATTGTCAAGAAGGTTACCATGACTGATCTATATTCACACGTCAGTAAGAGGATGAATCTATCACATATTTTGTCGGTCGCAGGCACAACCTGATCAATCAACTTACCTTCCAACTGCCACAAACTGAACTCATCATGCTCTTCACATAGGCCTATGCTAGACATATCTCCCCAACCTTGCAAGTCCAAACCTTCCAAACATTCGATGAGGCATTCACTATGGCAAAAAAGTTAGAGATTTGGGCCATTGAAGAGAAGAAAATATAATTACGTAATAAGAATTAGGCATTCAAGTCAAATGATACCTCTTCTTATTCCAAACTGACAAACTAATTATTCAAAATCTAAGGGCACCGCTAACATAATGGTACTCAAGGCCAGCCCAGCTCATCCGTCAAATCAGGCTACACCATCATCTAATCTCTCACCTGTCCAAACTTTTCAATTCAGATGAGAGCAGCAAAAATATACCCCAATTGGGGAACCTTACTTCTCTATATTAGAAAATCTTATCAAAGCCAGAGCCATCACCCTTCCACCTATAAAACCACACACTGGTTTTGACCCTACTCACCCCATGCCCGCATGGTATAAAGAACATGATTTCTGTAACTATCATCGAGTAAAGGGTCATAGTGACAGAAACTGCATCACTGTCAAAAATATTGTCCAAGAAATGCTCAAGAAATGCAAGTTAACTGTGGATAATCCCAACGCCACCCCCAACCAAAATCTAGCAAATATTCAAAAAACCATTTCCCAACCATGCCCCTTCATCCAATCAAATTGGTGAGACATCAACCCATGATACCCATACCCACGAGGTTCACGCTATCTTTAACGAGGTATCTGTCACCTCCCAATTACCCCATATTCCTTTCATAGAGGAAATCCTAGCCCGAAATCCTCCTTCCGCATCAGAACCAACCTCCCCTTTTCCTTCACCCACAAAGGAACATCTTTTATCTCCTTCATCACCTACGGAGGGGTCTTCTGTTAACATCGAGACCATCTCACCCCTGGCTTCTCCACTAAGAGAAACTTTACCTACAGTTCCTCCTCCACCCATAGAGGAGCTCCCATTACCTCCTCCACCCACAGAGGAGCACCCATTACCTCCTCCACCCACAGGGGAGAACCTATCCATTCCTCCACTTATAAAGGAGTTTCCATCATCTCCTCCACCCATCACAGACCCAGTTGAGATACATTTGCCTCTTGGCAAGCATTCTCCATTAGCTACCCAAAATCCCATAGACCTACTTTCATCTCTCGTACCCACAGAAGCTAAAGTTGGCCAATTCCTCGTCTCTAAGACACATTTTACGGGAATTCCCATTAGGTCCTCACCAACTCCACCCACAGATGTGTCATTTCTCATGTTTGGCTGATCACTTAGATTATGTGGATAGGGCTTTACTATGGGGGCGCCTCTTACTCCTTGTCTTAACACAGATGCAGAGATCCCTCACTGATACCTCCACTATCTACCCAAACACATTTCGACCAATCAAACTAAATACAACCACCTCTGTCGCAACCCCTTCCATGATACCTATTAGTGCTCAAACCACACCCCTTACCCATAACCTGACCTACATCTAAATCCAAACCCACACCCACAACATTTTCCTCAACTAAACCTTTTACCACTTTAGGGGTCACCCCGACAACCAACCTTACTCATCCACCTATTAAACTAGATTTAGCTACATCCTCCAACATCCATACCACACCTACTCCGACACCCAAACCTAAGAAACAAACTCATCGACCTCATACCCCGACCACACCAATCATGCCCACACTTGTCCCATCTGTCTTACGACCTCATCTATCCAACATGGTCCAGCAACCTTCACCCATCCATAAACCAATAACACAACAACCCATTCCTTCCTCACAAACCTCTAACCTACCCAGGCCCACAACACAACTTACACCTACACCTGTAGTCTCTTTACCACCAATACCTCCAATACCCTCAGCTATTGCGTCACTACCCACTACACTTCAGTCATTGTCCCTCACACCCCAAGTATGACCCGTATCATCTACCTTCATAGCACCCCCCATTATCCCCATGGGTAACTCGCCCTCTTCCTCTAGCTGCTTTTCCTTCTAGACCTCATACACCCACATCACCTTTACCCAAGAAGGTGCAACCCAAAAATAAAACCCCACTACCCCACAATAAGGTAGTAAAAACAACCACACACCCTCCTACCTGTTCATCTATTGTACCCCTACCCAGACAAACACGACCAATACCTAAAACCACACCGACACCTAAACCCATAGCTCGGCCCATTCCTCCTCTTCCAAAAATAGTTCCTTGACAATCAACCAAACCTGGAACCTAACCCACGTTCAACTTCCCATTATGATCCACTAACAGGATCCTATGCCAAAATTTTAACCAACCTCCTCGAGACCTCTATTATCAAATTATCGTCACTCTGACCTTACAACCCCCTCAAACCCAAGCCAAAAGAGTTTGATGATACTAAAATTTTGTGCATACCATCGTGTGCCAGGGCATGATGTGGGATAACTCTAAGGCTTTGAGAACCATCCTTGTCCAATTGTGTCCACCAAAAACCAACTTTAACGATGATGACCTTCTCGACGAGGATCCTACTTCACCAATACCCATTCGCACACTGCTCCAATCAACAACCACAACCTCCACCCTCACCACTCCTAGATCCACCCTCAAGATTTGAAATTAAAATAGTTTACATCAGATAACTTGCTACGCCACCACCCAAATGTCATTACGCCCAACTGACCTCACAAGGCTTTTCTCCTCCAGTAGGTTTTTGTTTGTCGGGTCATTAAACCACTCACCCTACACCTTCTCCATTTTCCAACTCCCCTCAAATCAACATGATACATGTCACTACACGTGCATAGAAGGGAAAATAAAAAGGAAACTGACCCACCAACCAATCCTATACCATACATACCATCTGCACCCATACCTAAAATAACTATCCATGGCCCCACGTACCCCATTTCTAATGGCATCACACATCGCACCATGCTCAAACAATTACACCAATCTCCCCTCAAAATGTCCTTATATGACCTCATCCAAACCTCAAAATCCCATCGTCAAGCCCTCATAGAGGTTCTTCAATCTATTGAGTTTTACCCAATGACCCTACACCCGTAGCCTCCATTATCAAACCCCATCATGTAGCCTCTCTCACCAAATTACCACCTTCATCCTCACCCCATCTTGTTCACCAAGTGGCCTCCCTTAGCTTCTCAGAGGAGGAGATCACGCCACACCAAAATGATGATCCGGACCCATCCCTCTTCATCTCTATCCACATTGATGACATACGGGTACACTATGTGATGATTGATGGAGGTGCTAGTATTAACATCATTTCATCCCATACATTTTCTAGAATGCGCATACCTGACAATTACATGCATGAACATCCAGTCATGTTGCGTTCATTCAATGATGTTATCACCTCCACACTAGGCACTATCATCCTTCATGTTCGTGTGGGCCTCCGCATTGTTCCAGAATTGTTTTACATTTTGGAGGGGGAATTCCTATATAACTTATTGCTTGGTAGACCTTGGATCTATGTCATGGGTTGTGTTCCTTCCACTTTGCATCATTGTGTAAAGTTTGAACACAAAGGACACACTTATACCATTCTGGATGACCCATCACCTTTCAAAACATGCAATATTCTTTACCACCCTAATGATGTGCTCATACCTGTCAAGCCATCTACCTCCACAACCAATACCGCTTCACCTACACCTCCACCTACTAGTACAACCCGCTGATTTCACCACACATACCTCCTCCATTTCTATCACTGCTATAACCTCCAACAGCTGACCCATTAACTTCCTAATCTATTAACTCCACCTCTGCATCAACCTCCAACACATCATCCATTCCAGCTACCTACATACCAACCACTAACCCCTTGGAAGTTTTTTTTCAACGCATCACTCTGGGAGAGTACTGTCTATATAGTGTCAACACATTCCTTACTCCGCATGAGTATGTAAGCCTTCACCAACACCCTCGCTATGATCATCATATAGGAGATTTCCTCTTTTATGGTCCTCCCCATCTTCGTACTAGTTTCACCTATGGGGGACTTGATAGTAAAACTTACACACCTGAACCACCATCACAAACACTACCCATTTACTGCTGACTTCCAATCACTTACCAATCACCGTTTCTCCCACACCTTCCTGCACCACTGTACATGGAAGGTTTTTTGCTTTTTGCTTTTACGAGCAATGCCATCATACTATTATTCCATGTACCACCCTCAAACATAACGACCATAGTGGTATCGGCTTCCCAAAAGCTCCTACTAAATAGGCCCACATTGAACTCATTAAGGACCCTAGCCCTTCTCCACCTTCATCTTCATCACCATCTTCATCCGCTCCACCTTCATCACCACCCTCACCGATGGATTCGATGGATCCTGAATTTATTCCCCCTAAATTTTTTTTCATAAACACCATTTCCTTGGGGCCTTTGACTTATCAACGTGAAGGTGAGGCCCCTTCCACTCTTCTATTCCTGTATCTTGAAATGATCAATGACAACACACCTACAATTAACGTCGTTCAATGTCAGGATGATGAATCCATACTCACCTACCTTGGTGCAGAAGACTCATATATTCATCAGTTATTACCCTCTGAGACGTAAACCATTTTGAATGAATCAACTATCGAGATCAACATTCATACTCAGGATGACCCGCACATCCTAAAGATCAAACAATCTTTAGATGCTGTTGAACAGGAAGCCATCACTTATTTTCTCTGAGATCATAACCACGCTTTTGCTTTGTCTTACATAGACATGCCTAGTATTAACCCCACCATAGTGGTCCACAATATCGTAACCGTTCCTGATGCCAAACCTATCAAACAAAAGCTGAGGAAAATGCACCCTCACATTGCTCTTCTCATCAAAGAAGAACTTCAGTGCCTTATTTCCATTTCCTTCATCTTACCCATTGATTATCCTCATTGGATTTCTAACATTGTCCCTATTAGCAAAGTAACAGGGGGACTTTGCATCTACACGGACTTCCGTGACCTCAACCTAACCTTCCCAAAAGATGACTTTCCCTTGCCTGGTATTGATCAACTGGTTGACCTCACTGCTGGTCACAAGATGCTATCACTCATGGATGGCTTCTCGGGTTATAACCAAATTTTTCTTACCCCAAAAGATCAGCACAAGACCGCATTCATTACCCCTTAGGGAACCTTTTGCTATCGAGTCATGCCTTTTGGCCTTAAAAACACTGGTGCTACATATCAGCGTGCTATCACTTACATCTTCCATGATATCATGCATCGCATATTGGAAGATTACGTGGATGATCTCTTGGCAAAATCTAAACGTCGCTCTGAGTACCTCACCATCCTCGAAACCATCTTTGACCACCTCATTAAATATTGTGTCTGCCTTCAGCCTAAAAAGTACATCTTCACGGTTCTCTCAGGAAAGCTCATGGGATTTATTGTTTCCCTCCGTGGTATAGAATTTGACCCTGCTAAATTCAAGGCCATTCTGGAAATGCCTCCACCCACTAACCTTAAACAACTCTGTAGCCTGTAAGGTAAATTGCAGTCCATTCACCATTTCATTTCACAATTATCTGATCGGTGTCAACCATTTCATCATCTGCTTAGGAAGGATGTCTCCTTTAAATGGGATGATGACTATCACAAATCTTTTGAGGCCCTAAAACAATACCTTCTCCAATGACTTGTACTCATTCCACCTAAAGACGATCAACCTTTTTACCTATACATATAAGCTACTAATCATTCCTTGGGAGCCATGCTCGCTCATCGCGATGAAAAACACATGGAGCAGGTAGTTTATTACATAACCCGTACTCTTTTGGACTATGAAACCCGATACAACCATCCAAATTTTTTTTGCTTAACCTTAGTTTTCATTGCCACCAAACTCCGCCATTACCTACTCAACCACAAAACCAATGTCATGACCAACACCGACCCCTTACACTTCATGTATGCCAAACCTTATCAAAATCAATGTGTCGCACGATGGCTTATCCTTTTAGCTGATCTTGACCTCAAATTCATTCATCAAAATCCCATCAAGGGCCAAGCTATCGCCGACCAAATGGACGACGCACCTATTTCCGGGGATCAACCCTCTAATTTTCACTTTCCCGATGAATCAATTGCTACTCTTTCCCTGGACAAACCCCCTTACCAAGTGACACTTTTCTTCGACGGTTCCAAGTGTTAGTGTGGGGGCAGGGCTGGTATTATCCTCATTCCTCTAGATGGAGAACCCATGCCTTTGTCTTTCAAACTAGACTTTGAATGCACCAAAAATTTTACCAAGTACGAAGTGCTCGTACTAGGTCTCTAAGCCACATATGCCCTAGATGTCAAATCAATCCACATCTTTGGTGATTCATAATTGGTCGTAAACCAAGTCAATGGTATGTACCAATGTCATAACAAGATACTTCAAAAATATAAACATCAGGTAGACATCCTTTTGACCACCTTTGATCGTTACACCCTTCAAACCATCCCACTTTCAACCAAAAAATTTGTCGATACCATGGCCTACTAAGCTTCCCAAATACCCACTTCCCCTACCGATTCCAAAATATTTGTCATTGTACAACATCTCCATTCACCTTCTTATTTACCTCACGATGTTTACTCAATCAGAAACGACGCCCCTAACCCGAGTGACCTTTGGTATAAACAATACTCCGGCTACCTTTCTCTCTCCATCTTACCTCCTGATCTCACCCATAACGAACAACGCGCCTTCCTTAAAAAAGTCTCTCGTTATGTCATTCTAGGGGGAATCCTCTATAAGCATGCCTTTGATGGTATTCTCTTACGATGCCTTACAAATTTTGAAATTTCTTATACCATTAAGGAGGTTCATGAAGGCATATGTGGAGGTCACTTTAGTGGCCTTGCTGTTGCTAAGCATATTCTTCACCTAGGCTATTACTAGCTGACCCTTAACCATGATTGTTGTGACTACGTCAAACGTTGTGTAAAATGTCAACAACATTCCAACCTTCATCATACACCCAGTCATGCCTTACAGATCTCTCGTGACCTTTGGACCTTCTCTCAATGGGGGTTTGGATCTTGTCGGAGAAATCAATCCTCATTCTTTCCAACGTCATCGATGGATCATAACTGCTACCAAATACTACACAAAATGGGTGGAAGCCATACCACTCATCTCCACGAAATCCGAGAAGATATGTGAGTTCATTAACCATCACATCATTTGTTGCTTTGGTGTTCCTCATCACCTCATCACTGACAATGGAAAGCAATTAAAAAACAAAACATTACAAATACTTTGCAATGCCTTCAGCATTCAACTTAGTTTCTCATCACCTTATAACCCACAAACCAATGGCCAAGCCAAATCCACTAATAAAACCCTCAACAAAATTCTCATGAAAGTGGTTGACGATACTGGGAAGGATTGGCATACACACATTCCTTTTGTCCTATGGGCATACCGCACTAGTATTCACACTTCCACTACGGCCACACCCTTTTCAATGGTCTACGGTATAGAGGTTGTCCTACCTCTCAAAGTCCAAATCCCCTCACTCTACATTTCTCTCCATGACATGCTTACTGATGATGACTTTCATTAGGACTGCTTAACACAACTAGAGTTATTAGACAAATTTCATCTTAACGATCTGGATCACCTTCAAGTTTACCAACAACATATCAAATGTGCTTATGAAAAACATGTTCATGAACGAGCCTTCCAAGTCAGTGACCTTGTCTTGAAAGAAAATCAACATGTAACTGAAGCAGAAAAAATTAAATGGGGAAAGTTTGTACCTAATTGGTTTGGACCATACATCGTAAATCATACCTATGGATTAGGTGCCTATCATATATCCTCACTTTATGGTAAACCCGAACCTGAGCCCCTTAACGCATTACATCTTTGACCATTCTATTGTTGATTTTTTTTCCTACCTCACCCTTTGTCTCTTTAAAGGCTCGTCCCTTGAGCGCTATCCACTCCATACACCTCCCTAACGATTAAACAAAAATCATGTGAGTACCTGTCACTTGTTATCTTCTCTTGAATATGTGTACCATGGCATTGCACTTAACAAAATTCTCATGGATACTTTTTGTCTACCTTTAGATGAGATCCCATGGTCATTCCACCTAGCCTTTTGAACAAGATTCCTATCCTACACCTTGGTCTTGTCCATGATTTCAAAGACCTCACATGGGACCAAACTCCTTGAGTCAAAATTCTAATAAAAGATGACTCCCTCAAAAGGACATATTCCTCTCAACAAAATTGCTGCTATAAATAGACTACTCCCTTGAAGGACAACTATGTGAAGATTTCAAAAAAAAATTGAGAGAAATCGAAGCTTCCCACATCGATCAGCTTCATGAAGACCTCAAGGAGTACCATATTATTTATCCCATATAGACTTCCCGCATTGATCAATATATCAAAACAAAAAAACTTTAGTCATGGACTTGCCCATTGTGACCTAGGAACTCTTGCCCAAAAGCCCTGTCACTCAAAACATATAAAATTAGCTACCTTTTACCCACCTTACCATTTCCTCAATTGCCTCAAGGGACATCTTGGAATTCAGACATTTAGTGATCTTGTGACTACCTTTATCGTATAACCGTTAATCGTGTAGTGTATTTAGGGTATTATGTTCATCACCCCTCCAAAGGTATGATCTACTCGATATGATCCTACCCAATCAGGTGTCTTTATTGCCCCCCTCTTATCTTTTAACCATCTTTGTTTATGTTTTTATTACCTTATACAAGACTTGGTCTTCGATGCTTACCTTTGAGGTAATTCTCCCCTTTCTCCATAATCACCTTCACCTGCATCCTTTTGTGTATAATCCACCCACACCTAACAAACCTAAACCGACAACATGCCCAAAAACCTACCAACTCATTTTCATATTCTTCCCTAGCTAATGGGAGGACTACATCAACCTAAGGTCCATTTTCACCGGGACTATGTAGGTAGCACTTTGAGGGCATGGGGCCCTTGGAGGTTAGCTCAGCCATTCCCTACCCTACAACAATTCATCAACCATGCCTAACTCACCATTTACATCACATTTCACTTAGTTCCCCTTTTCTAACAAAATTGGAAACTAAGCCACATACATAACAAGTTGCTTACCACAACATACATTTATTACACCTACCATTTCTCTATCATCTCTATGCATAGATTATACAACATTTCACATATGACCCGTAGTATCATTCATTGCCACAAATGATGAATCATAACTAAACCAACCTAACATGATCCATGCCTATAACCTGACTCAACCATGCCTAAACCAACCTGACTCATCCATGCCTATAACCTGAATCAATCCATGCATATAACCTAACTCAACCATGCCTATAACTTGACTCAAACCATGCCTATAATCTGACTCGATCCATGCCTTAACCAACCTAACTCAACCATGCCTAACTCACGTAATTTCAAACCACATTAAAGTGACAAATCCATATCTCATCTAATACAGGCCATAAACCAATGTCTCATACACACTTTAATACATCACAAAATACCATGAATCTCACAATATAAATCAATAAATGTGTATATCAATATAAATTCCTATCTCATCATGACCATCATCTCAAAATGTCGGCACGCGGACCGATATACAAAACAAAATGTCATTGGCATATAGGCTGGTCTCATATATACAAAAAGAATGAATGAATCAATACAAAAAATCTTCAGCACACAGGCCGGTATCTGCTCAAAATATACAAAAAATCACTCATACATCCTCACTGTCTTCAGCACGCATGCCAGTATGTGATAAAAAATACAACTATCTTTGACATGCAAGCTGACATATATATAAAAAAATCACTAGTATTCATCAAAAATTAGGTGACTGCATCTCAGGAATCTCGCCAGATGTCCTCTATATCTATGTCACCTGCACCCTTAGCCCCCTATATACTTGATAGCATGTCACCTAGCTTTAGTCGTCATGCACTTCTAGCCTCTCCCTGACCTCCTGTACTCTCCACACTATGTGTGTGAGATCTCGTCCTCTCACTGGACACCTGTTGTGCCCTATACTCTTTGTAAGAGAGGAAGTCTATCCCAGCCACCATGAGTTGGTCCTGATAATATCTCACCTCACTTAGGGAATCTCGTAACCTACATACATGCACGGTCTATGGTGGTCCCATTGGTCTCAGCTCTTGTACCTGCCCTACACCAGCCTGTGAACTGGAACCAGCTCCTTGTGCCTATGGTGGTGCCCCTATCCCCGTGTCTGTGGTGCTTCCCCCTACCCCTATACCTGTATTTGGGCCTGTAAGACCCCAATATGTGTCTGGGTTATGGCCAACTGGCCCTGTAAACCTGCCACTTGAGCCAGTAAGGCTACCACCTGACCATCTCTATCTCCATCTCCTCCACCCTCTCCCTCCACCATTTGGGCCTATAGATTGGCCACCTATACTCGTAGCTCTGCTACCTCTTCCTCTGACCCCTCTAGCTATGTTTACAGTATACCAATCTGCGTGATCATCATTGCTACCTACCCTTGTAGGGTTTCTCTCTGCACTATAATGGTAGCCAAGTCTAGCTGCCCCGGTCTAGGTGGTATGGTTCATAACTGCATCACCCGCCACTACCTGTACCTGTCTGTACATCTAGCATCATCTATCTGCCGATCCACTGGCCACTCCTCCTCCCCTATAGCCACTGTAGGTTGTGGTAGAGGTAAATGCCTCTCCACGTCATCTCTCCGATACTCTGGGTAGGATAGAGGAATATCATGTACAAGCCCGAACTACTGTCAGACCCTGTCTACCAGGGTCATCTCATCCTCCCCAGCACGGCAACCCTATATCCACCTCTCTAGCTGGAGCTCAGCTAGCTCCTTGTGCATGTGCTTATATAAGGGGAATCCCACATATGGCCTCTAGATAATGTCCACTCTGGACAACCTCTCCAATAACTATCAAAAATGGGCCACATCATATGTCAGCCTATCTGACCTCCGCTCTCCTGCAACCGGCACCCATCTTCTATCTCCCACCCACACAAATATCACGGGAAATGCATCTACTCAGGATATCCCTATTGGTCGAACATAGACTATGTTCTTGTAGGCCGAGTAGTGTAGTATAAATGTACATCACATGATAAACATGCATAACCGCCCATATGCCCACAACTCTCGGTATAGCTACACCAAGAATGGTGGTGCCTAGGAAAAGCATGTCTCATGCACCATCATATCATGGAGCACTGTACGCTGGAAAGTGACATGCGAGCATGGGAATCTACAAGTAACTCTTCCTCGTACCTAACCTCCCGAGGTCATGACGAGACAGCCGGTGGGTAAGGAATATGTATGGAGTGCAGACAAGCTAGTTTGGTAACCTAATGTCTTCGACACGCACTAATGGAATTTGTGAATCTAAGGCAAAGAAGGCCCTTCTAACTTGGACTAGTGAGATAGATTGATTAGCCAGGATGACTGCTCAAAGGCTCCAATCAATATCAAGCTCTAGCATGAGTCGATCTATAGGTTGTGGAATACGTGGAAAATGACCCGGGATAGTTTCGTGTATTTCTCTGGACAGGGTCATATGGTAGATAGTAAAATAGTTGCCTTTATGGACAATTCTCTGGCCTAGTCTAGAATTCCCTAGCTCTGTTAGCTGTTGTGTCTAGCAAGGATAATTGTTTGATGATGGTAGGCAGAAGTGGAGTAGACTGGAATACTAGTGTGCGTCGGCCAGTATCTATGTCTA
The DNA here is from genome assembly GCA_019776745.2 of Taxus chinensis. Classification (NCBI taxonomy): domain Eukaryota; kingdom Viridiplantae; phylum Streptophyta; class Pinopsida; order Cupressales; family Taxaceae; genus Taxus; species Taxus chinensis. Next base: position 940,691,040 of record CM034149.1, read on the forward strand.
ATTCTGCTGTGGATTTGTTAGGCTACGGGATTTGTGGGTCACAACCGTAGATTCTTAGTTGTTGTGGACTTGTTATGGTCATGCGTGAAATTAAGTCCTAATCCCTAATATCTAGTAATCGTATGCTTTCTTAGCTTCTATATTTAGGGTCAATAACTGTGTGATTTTCTCAGAATACCCTACAAGAGTTTGTGTAACCTGGATTCTTAGGCCGGTATCTATATCTAGAAGAGTGTCTCCTGCATCTGGCTATGGGACCAAAGGATCACAACCAAAGGCTTGTTCTCTTTCGAACCCTTCTACAGTCATATGAATGTTTACCTAGGGTAATCTGTAGTTCGGTTGATTCAACCAAAAACGTGTGTGCTTGGTCATCTTCTATGTTTAATTAGTTCAATTGAGAATTGATTTGTTGCAAGCTTACCATTGTTCGAAAGACTTGAATCATGATATTTTGATCTATATTAGTTATTGCTGTGATGAGATTGGGCTGAGGCACGATTGGCTCAAAAACATTTTCCCTGGGCTCCCTAGGTCCCATAATTGTCATACAAAAGCAAAATGTAAACAAACTGCAATAAAGTGAACTTTAACTATCTGAAATATATCTATAGCATATATGATTCCTCTATCTTTTTGTGTTTTCCTGATGAATTATATGAATTTAAGGAAGTAGCTATTTAAAATATCTAGAAATGACAACTAAAATAATAATTTAAAACAAACAAAATAACCGAGTGTAGCTATTTGTCTGTGCAATTTTTAGATCTATTCTAAACAATAAAAATAGCTCATCTAATCTATTTGCAAGATTCTCGATCCTACCTCAGAAGTGAGGAGTGAATCATAGTTTCTCAGAAACTAATCAATCCCCACAGCTTCCCTGGCAATATCGAGAATAGAATTTACTAAAATAAAGCAATGAACTACTCTATTTGATATGATTCTAACTAGAACTTTGAAAGCTAGAACCTGGATTCTGCAGAACAGTGGCGAATCCGATGGTGTGTGTGATCTTGTCCCCTCAGTGTGATCTCGTCGTTCCTTCGTGTTCACGTGGATCCAAAAAAGTGTGTAATGCTAGCATCAACAGAAGTAGATATTGGGATAAAGGCAGCTCAGAATACACACTGAATACAATGCGAGTAGGAGAGGGATAGCGCAAGAGTACAGAGCTTGGCTTATGCAATTCCTAGCAGGATTTATTGCGAGTCATGCAACATAAAGCGTCCAGAACCTGAAACTATCCTATTTGAGGAGAAAAACCTGTAACTTTAATGGCTTCCTAAGCTATTCTACTCCAATGGATTGGATGAAACAACAACACTGCTTGCACAAGATGGATTTGTGGCTTACCAATAGTAAAACAATGCTAACTAAGCATGCAATGAACTAAACTATGAATCCTAAGCAAAATGAAAGACTTGAATTACTGAAATGAGAAGATGAGAAGTGAATGAGGGGCCTAAAGTAATGACAGCACTTGCACAAGATGGATATGTTGCTTTCTAACTACAAAACAATGCTAACTAGGCATATAATGAACTAAACTAAGAACTCTAAGCAAAATGAAAGCTAAATCTATTGCAAAGAGAAATTCAGAGGAAAACTTGAGGGGCCATTTTCTTGAGCACAAGCCATCTATTTATAGCATTTACATTTACCCAAGGTAAAAGCCAAATAGAACTCTTAAACTATAAACAAAGGAGAAACACTATTCCAAGGAACCAGAATCATAAATGCAAGCTCATGGTAGTAAAAGAAAGCTGGTGAAACGTTGAATTTACGTGAGTCATGTAAAATGAGCTTTATGGAAAACACGTAAAGGACCGACGCTCTGACCAGGGCAGCGGTTATAGGACTGCCGCCCTATTTAGGGTGGCGGTCACGAGGACCGCCGCCCAGGCAGGGCGGTGGTTTCGTAACTGAAGAGAAAAAGGCTAAGAAAAGAAGGGGAAAATGGAAAAAACAAAGCACGCGGGGGCTAAGCGGGGCATGTGGGATGTTAAACGCATACTTGGAGAGCTTTTGCGGATCCCGAACACCTTGCGAGGAGACCTGTATCATCATTCGGGCACTTGTTACATTGTTCCGGTAGTACAGTACCTTACAATTTTGGGTACGTACATATTGCCCCCTCAAAGAAGCACTTTAGCCATGAAGAGGCGTAAAACGGTGTGTCCAAGTATGGCGGTCCCCGAAATGGGAAGTTAGAAGCTATACCTGATACGTCTGTGTGTCGAAATGACGCCGTCCAAAATTCCTGTTACCCTGCAAAACGAAAAGAGAACTCAAGTGTAGATAGACACAATAATTTGGAAAATAAACAGTAAAATAATATGGAATGATAAGGTACCATTTGTGCGGGGATAGGAACTTACCTCCGTCAAACGCTCCAAACCTGTGAAAAAGTCGTTTAAAAACGAATTAGAGCGCTATATATATGAAAGTGGGCCCATTTTCCTATTCATTTACCCGAGTTGATTTGATAGTTTTTGAGCTCTGGGACCCATGGTGGACGGTTTATTGCATGAGTAGAGTCGAAACATCCACAACGAGATAGCGATCATCCGTCCACGTGCGAAACACCGCCTTGCGAGATCACAGGTTGGGCTTTCTTCAATTTTTTTGTTTTATAATGCTGATATATGATAATGTAAAATATAATGTGATTTTGAAATCTTGGTTTCTGTAAGCAATTTTGGATACCTCATATTTGTTTTGCAAAGTGATGAATACAAACCAGTACGATGAACAGATAAACTTTCCCCACTCCTAACTCCATGCAACTATTAAGATGCGAGGGCTTATCACCAAGAGTCAAGAAGGGCACAAGTTATGAAATGTGTTAAAATGATAATGATGAGAGACAGACAAAGTTTTTGGTGGAACCAAATTAGGAAGCTACAAGCCTATTCTACTTGAGTGACTTCATAGTTTTAGATACAACTTACCTTGCGGTTTATCCAAACTTAGACCCACAGATGGCCACATAGCAGACACAATGTGGGTTTTTAGGATTTTTAACTGTCTTGGGATTTTGAACATCTGATTCATTTGTTTTTGACTCAAAGTTTCAAAGTTTGATTGTTTGTGTATGACCATTTACATTTATTTGTCAAGAGGACCCCCTACACTTTACCCCATGCTACTAGTCAGAAGCATGGGTTTATCACCATGGGAAAAGAGTAGGTGAGTAAGGGAATTTCCATCCTTTCCCAACCCTACGTCACTAGTAAGAGATGCAAGCTCATCACCAAAGGTTGGTGGGGTAGGGAAATGTGTAAAATTAATTTTTTTTGTTTGATCAACGTTTGACTTGTTTATTTGAGTAAAATGTCAGTATGTGCTTATTTCCAAAGAGATATACATATGGGATAGATGTGACACCATGAAGCTTAATATAACAGACCAATAGGTAAGACACCTATCCTAAGAAGAAATCAAAGCGAGAATAAACTTGCAGATCTTGGTATGGTTTCCGTTAATAATTCGTCATGTCTTGCTTTATTTGATATAATGATTCCGAGATAATTTGATGATATCAAGAAAATGGAGAGGTACGATTAGAAATTTTATGCCAACAACATCATGAGTTTGTAATGAATTGCTTTGAGAATAGATTCCTTGATCACAATTTGTGTACGAAACAAGTGGACAATATGATCCTAATCTGTATGAAGATGCAATGTAGATAGATATATAAGTAGTGCTAGCTGCTTACGCATAGAAACGCTTGAGTGCATGGAATTGACTGTTTCACCAAATTCCTAACCTTCTAGCGTACATAAGAGGTATGCACCGTTTCCACAGTCCTTCATGACTCGGTATGGGCCCAACCATTTGGGCCAGAACTTCCTTCCTGCACCGGTCTTCCTGTCGATCCGGCTGTCTAGCCTTAGAACTAGATCACCTTCGTATATGTCACGCTCATAGACTTTGTTGTTGTACTGCCGGCACATCCAGTCAGCATAGAATCTATGTCACTGTTCAACATCCAACCTAGTTTCATCTAGGCTTTCTAGTTGGGAAAGACGTGCTTCTCTGTAATCGTCTTCATCCAGAATCCCTTGTAATGAAATGCAGAGACTGGGTATTTCAACCTCGAGTGGGAGAACTACCTTTGCCCCGAATACTAATGAGAAAGGAGTGGCTCCTTTTGGTGTTCTTATTGAGGTTCGGTGGGCCCATAAGGCCGGATATAACTTTAAGTGCCAATCTCGTTTGTTTTCTTTCACCGTTTTAAGGAGAATGGATTTTAGTGTTTTTATTCGTCGCTTTAGCCTATCCGTTGGCTTGAGGGTGATACAAGGAAGCCATATGATGACTTATCTTAAATTTATTGCATAGTTCGCGAACCTCTTCATTCTTAAAAGAAGTTCCATTATCGGAGATGATGACTTGCGGAATGCCATACCTGCAAATGATTTGGTTCAAAATGAACTTGGCAATTACAGAACCAGGTACAGTGGTAAGAGGCATAGCCTCTACCCATTTGGTAAAATATTCAGTGGCCGTGATTATAAAATTATGGCCGTCTGTGGATGAGGGAGAGAATTTCCCTATTAAGTCTAGGCCCCATGTAGAAAAGGGCCATGGAGTAGCGATTGGGTACAGAGCTTGTGCCGACATGTGGATCTCATGGGAGAATTCTTGGCACTTATGACACCTGCATACAAACTCTATTACGTCATGTTCTAGAGTGGGCCAGAAATAGCCCATTCGATGTATTTTTCGAGTAGTGGCATGGCCACCGAAGTGGCCTCCACAAATTCCACTATGAGATTCATGGAGAATCTTCTTGGATTCTTCTATGTCGACACATCTTAGGAGCATTCCATCGAACACTTTTCGATAGAGCACTTGCTCTATAATGACGTATTTAGCTATGATAATACGTAACCACCTTATTTGTTGTGGTGTACCTCCTTCTGGATATGTATGGTCCATGATATAATTAATGATATCAGCATACCAAGGACACTCAGAGATAGAGGGTCGGGTTTCGATGTAGTATACACACTCATTTGGAAAATCTAGATCTACTAGATTGCCTCCATCTAATGGGTTATCAGCTAACCAATCCGCAATGATTTGTCCCTTAATTGACTTCTAATTTACAAATGTTAATTCGAATTCTCCCATTAAGGTTATAAAACGTCTAGCCTTTTTAGACAAGGACCCTTGTGTGAGGAAAGTTCGTAAATGGTCCGTTTTTACCATGACCCTTGTTTCTTTATTTAACATATAATGTCTTAGGCGTTTGGTTGTAAAGACTATGGCAAGACATTCTCGTTCTGCTTGTGTATAGTGTGTTTCATAGTTGAGCAGTGTTTGACTAATGAAATAAATCACACGTTCTTTCTTGTCATCGTCCTCTTGGGCCAACATACAAGCTAACGAGACATTGGTAGCTCGTGAGTATAAAATTAACGGGTGATCTAGCTTAGGTGGCATTAGTGTAGGTGGTGACAACAAGAAACGCTTAACCGCGTCAAAATCTTCCTCGTAGTCTTCGGTCCAATCGATGCTATAGTCTTTCTTGAGAAAATTGTTGATTGGATGAATGGTGAAGCTTAAGTCTGGGATGAACCTTTGGATTGCACCTAGCTTCTCGAGAAATGACCTGATTCCGGATTCATCCGAAGGTGGAGCCATTTCGAGGACAACCTGAATTTTGGTTGGGTCAACATCTATCCCTCGTGACAATATGATGTAACCTAGGAGCTTCCCTCTTGTTACACCAAAGACGCATTTTTCTGGATTTAACATGACTCTGTATTCTATCAGATGTGAGAGAATGACATAGCGTACTTCTGGATGGTCACAACGCTTCTTGGCCTTAGCCAACAAGTCATCTACGTAGGATTCCACGATTTTATGAATTAGATCGTGAAATATATATGTCATAGCCTGCTGGTATATAGCACCAGCATTTTTCAGACCGAATGGCATAACAGCGTAGCAATAGGTTCCCCAAGGAGTTATAAACGTGGTTTTAGCTTGATCTTTCTCAGATATTTTAATTTGATTATATCTTGAGAATCCATCCATGAGAGACAAAAGTTCAAACCCAGCTGTTGCATCAACAATGACATCAATAGATGGCAACGGGAAGTCGTCCTTAGGACATTATTTGTTGATGTCTTGGAAATCTATGCAGATGCGTATATTTCCATTCTTCTTGAGAACGGGAATGATGTTAGATACCCATTGGGAGTAGTCGACTGGATTGATGAATCCTACTTGGAGGAGTTTTATTACCTCCTCCTTTACCATGAGAGCTACCTTGGGTTTCATGGGTCTTGATTTTTTGTTTAAACTGGCTTTGCATCAGATTTAGTGACGAGGTTGTGTACCACGATGTGGGGTGTGATGCCTGTCATCTCCTTATAATTAAATGCAAATGCCTTCTGATGTTCTTTGAGGATCCGAGTGTGTATTTCTACTTCTTCTGGGGTTAACGAGGATCCTAGTTTCAAAATTCTTGGTTCATCTTCTGTTCCGATGTTGACATCGATTGTTTCTTCGATCAAAGAGGCGTTACCCTCTTCAAACTCAGGCGGTGCTGGGGGGTAAATCCAAATCATCCCCATTTTCTACTGCGTATATGCTAGGTTCCATTTGTGAGGGAAAATCCATCATGGGATTTCCGAAGTAGGAAGACGAATGTGGAATTAAGGACAAATCTAGCATATGATAAGAGAGATGTAATGCCGCATAGGTGTTTAAGTAATCCAAAGTGGCCATATCGCTATCAACATGGTCTAGGATGGTAGATTCACTTCCTTTTAAAAGGGAATTTGTCATTGTTTTTTTGTTATCCCGTAAAATTGACAAGGGCAATTTTATCGATAACCATACCGAAATTTTGTCCCGATCCCTCGTTAGGGATCCTTTGTGTTCGAAACGTTGTAAAAATCCCTTCCCGGGAAACCTAGTTTTTCGAACTTAGTCTTTTGAGCCTTTTTTGGCTGGATGCATGAAATTGCTATGTAACACCAACTTTTGGTGCGCCCCCTTAAAACCTTTGGCGCGTGATTTTCAGTGTTAACATGACTTTCGGTGTGCCAAAGTGTGTTGAGCCTTCCCTGTGTGCGCTAAGATGCATGCGCCATTGTGTTGGCACAACGTTTTATTGCGCCACTTTTTGGTGCGCCAAAGGGCGCACATAATCTTATTGTAACACACTGCTTTAGTGTGCCAAAAGGTGCACATAATTTCCTGTCGAGATAGCATTTAGTGCGCCAAAGGCGCACTTTATTTCATGTTGGCAGGCATTTTGGTGCGCCAAAGGGCGCACGCTTTTTCCCTGTCGACAGCAATTTTCATGAACTTTTCAAAAGTGGGGTGGCGCATTAATGTTCAGCTAACCTATATATATATGTGTTTGCGCGCCCAAATGTCATTTTTCACTTTTCACTGAGCACGTGATTTTTTCTGAGCATGTCAGCCCCCTGCCTCGTCGCTTTCAACATGTTGTGGACCCATTCTCAAGCTTTTGTTATTTATCCGGGTATGAGTTCTTCTCCCTCTCTTGTGTGTTTTACGTTCTTGTTTCTTGGTGTGCTTGTGGTCTGGTTGTGGTTTAGCAGTATTAAAATATCAAATGTTGAGCTAGCCCTCCCCTGTGCCGTCTTTCCTTATTTTTTTCCTCCCATCCCTCTTTCCAGATCTGCTGGTAGAGGGTGTTAGTTTGAAAGCTTGGTCTGTAACCCCTTTGGCTTGAACCATTGAATATCCCAAGGCAGCCTTAGAACTAAAAAGAAAGAAGGGTTGAGCCATATGAAAAAACACTGTTTTTCCCTTAGGCGCACCAGCACGTCGTGCAACATCATAAACAGTTGCGCCCCCATGGCGCATCTGTCCCCTCTGCAGCATAACTAGAACCCACGCCAATTGGCGCACCCCATCATGCTTGTTGCATCAAGTTTTCATACGCCGTCAAGGTGCACCTCTTCCCACATGCTGCATAAGCTAAACTTGCGCTCCTTTGGTGCACCATATTTCAGTGCTGCATCGCCTTTCCATGCGCCCTTAGCGCACCCTGCGCCCATGCAACACAAGTTATATCTGCGCCAAGTATAGTCATAAAAGCGCAGGTGCATCGCTCCTTTCAATAAACATTCATGTTGTGCAAACCCTCCGTGCACCGCGCCATATTTCCTTTGGCACATGAAAAGTCCCCTTTTACCAACGCTTTTTCCCATGCGCCAAAGGGCGCACCTAATCCCAATGTAACATAAAAGGTCCATGTGCCTTTGGCGCATCTTGTCTCCATGCAACACGATTTTCTCATGCGCCCTTTACTAAAATGGCACTCTGCAGTATGCATGCGCCATGCGCCTTTGGCGCCAGTTTAATCTTTGCAACAACCCCTTTCCCGTGCGCCCTGCCTATTTAGCCCTGTAAGCTGCATTTTTCCTATGCCCTAAGCCTAAAAATCTCTAACTCTTTTCTGCTAACATTCCAATGGAAGATCAAATGGCTAATTCAACTTTTTCGGATTGGGTCTCGCTTCTTCTTCATGCAGATCAGCAGATAATCTTAGAAGAACATATGTCTACATCCAGCAAGAGACCCACCAAATCAAAAGGGAAGGCCTAAGCTTACTGAGGGAAGAGATGAAGTATAAATATCAAAGGGTCAGAATGCCCGAATCACAGGCCGAATGCAACATGGATGTCAGAGACTCAGAATTGGGGCATGTCGACATGGAGGAATTCTGGGCCAGAAACTCAGAAAGTTACAAGGAGTCCATGGATGGACAAATTGATAGGCAGTGCCCTGCACTTCACCAGAGGAATCCCCATCAGCACAGTCAAAAATGAATTTATAATGGTGGTTGCTCAGTCTTACAAAAAAGACACCAGATGTGTCGAAAAACAGTAAGGGCGAGGTAGTCATTAACCTCACTGCCCGTCATTTTGAGATGATACTTGGCATCCCTCACCACCGGCACTTCGTGGCCGTTAGCCAAGCAGAGTGTATCAAGGCCTGGGAAGATAATGAAGACCAATGCATGAAACTAATGAACAAAGTCTACTTCAAGAACAAGAAGGTGGTAACCCGGTGGGCCCCAAATCATCCACCGCAGTGACTTCTCAAAAGAGCTCAGCGATACCATTACCTTCCTGAGTAGAGTCTTCGGGCTCTCTGACGCCCATTACTTCCATAAATGGATGCTGCGCTACCTGGAAACAATGAACAAGAATTTGCCTGATCAGCACTTTTGCTGGGGGGAAATTATAAGTAGCACCATTTCCGAGAAGCTACAACAGTTCAGCACAACAGGAGTATTCCATATGAACTCCTACGTGGTATACGCGTGCAGCATCAGAGAGGGATTATCCAGGCCTAGCACGAAGTGGAGTTTGGCCTCAGGTCAAAATATATGAGTATTATCCAGAGTTGAAGCTGGAGAATAGCATCGCCCAATTCGCCAAAATCAACGATGCATTATTTTATCACAACATCTACCTATTGAGGCCAAATCTAACTCATGGTTGTACGACCAAAAACATAGTGGCAGCCACGGAGAAATGGGGAGCCCTGTTCACCCAATTTCCTACATTCACCTATCTGAGGGCTGCCAACTTTTTGGGAGAGCCAACCAGGCTACCAAGGTATGCTGGGCCTAAAGCTAATTCTGCTGGAGCTGTCAAGGCAGCTGGTCACATACCACGAAAAATGCCTAAAAAGGAAGAAGGGTGGAACTCCTTTCCCCCTCACAGTGGGCCGATACACATGCTCTACCCACCACAAGGCGAAGGAAAATGTTTGCAGAGCTGGAGTTACTCAATTTGAAGCATGACTTCCCCAGCTAGGCCCACCTTCGACCCAAGGGGGCTACCTACCAAGAGCAAAGCTTGATCTGATCCATGTTCCTCAGATCGAGGATATTTATATTGACGTCCTCCATGAGGTAGAGCTCAGAAGAAAGGATCATTCTCGCCTAGCATTGGCAGAAATTATCCAGTATGGGGTAGCCATTATCCCCAAAGGCTACCAAACAACAGAAGATGAAGTGGACAAGGTATATAATGATACAAATGGGGACGATTGGCCCTTTCCGGCCATTGACAGAACTAAAGCTCCTCAGACAATTGAGGAGAGGGTCAAGGAAACTCTGCGTAGGACAGAGCACTGGTGCCGGATGAACGGCCCTAATCTACCTCGGGGTAGATTTCACAACCTCCCCATTGGGCAACGCACCTTCACGGTCCAAAAAGGTATCTTAAAGGTAAAGGTGTAGAAGGTGAATCCAGCACCATTCAGGAAGAAGCCCCCGAGAGTCCTCTTTCCACAGCGCCAGAACAGGTAATAACTCTAGATTCGCTAGAGAAAGAAGCAGAAGGGGATAGTCCCAATTGGCCCATCCACTCAAGATGTCGACATTGCTACCACAACAGAGGTCCCTTCTATCCCTTATTCTTCTCTTCCTTTCCCTCCTCGAGTGACTCAAGTGACCATCCCCTTTGGTCGTGTCCTCCGCCCCTTCTTCTACTCTTTCCCCTGCTTCTTCGTCTATCTTCTCTTCCCTCACTGATCTTTCCTCCTCCATTTCTTCCCTCATCTTCGAGCTCCCTTCCCTTCCTATGTCTTCCGCAGCTGCAGTTCCCTTCCTCCCGTGGAAACTTCTTCAGCTATTATCTCTATGCCACCTCCGCGTGTCTCCACGTTTTTTCCCCCTCTTCTACTGCAAACTGCCCCCTCCTCTGTTTCTGGTCCTTCTTCCATAGGACCAGCCTGGATCTCTCAGCAGTTGAGCCAGCAAAAGAGGAAAGTTCCCATCGCTCCGATGGACTTTTTAGTGATCCCAGCCAAAGGGGCGAAGAAGCTGAAGCCTGTTGCATGCTTCTCTAAAAGTGTTGCAGGTGAGAGAATCATGGAAATTGCATACCCTGATCCCCTCAAAGAGAAAAAGGATCTGTCTCTGACAGATTTTACTGTGACCCAAGTCACAATGGGGACATCTTCTAAAATTCTCCAGGGGGAAGCTCTTTCCGCGGTCGACGCCCTTTGTCAAAAGCTTCAAGAAACAAAAGAAGAGAAAAGGCTACTAAAAGAGCAAAACAAATATCTGCTCCAAGCCTTACAGAAGATGGGTAGTGCGCCTCCCACAACTACCGCCGAAACTTCTGAGCTTCTCAGCCAGGAGAAACTCAATGAATATGCAAAGATTGGCGAGCAAGGTATGGCCGTTTCTGCTTGGAGGAGCCAGACCCTCAAGGAAAGTGAAAGAGTGATCGCCAAGTTTGTCAATTTGTATCTGAGCATCGGAAAGGAGAACAAAGAGCTCCAAGCATTAACGGGGCCCATATCAGAAGAGCTAGATCATGCTAGGCTCCAACACGAGACCTTTCAACAGATGTTTGACTGTTCAGTCGAAGATCTGGTCAAGTTCGGTGTCTTCGGCCATCCAAGGGCCCTCAACAAAACCATGTCCACTCTGGACTACCGGGTGGATCAGCTTGAATTTATTCTGGAAAAAATTGACAAGGTAAAGGAAGCAGCCCTGGATGTAATGCACCAAATGGAGCGAATTGTTCTCAACATGTCTCCAGGGTTGCTCACTCCTTCCTTTATCTTAAGGTCAGCTGATGAAACCATCCAGATCTTCAAGGAGATCGCTTCTCAAGGAACAGGGCCAGAGGTCACATTTGACACTGAATCTATCAACAACCTGCTGGCCTGTAGGGACTTCATCGGGTTCCTCATTGAGGCGGAAAAAGATTATTCCAAACTCCCAGAGAAGCTCATAGATGAGCGGGAGACCTTGTGAGGCAATCAGCGAACTGCACAAGGATCCTTCTCAGGATCAATTTGGGCCAATGATTAACAAGTTTTTGGAATACCGCGCTCAGTTCCATATCTCATCACCTGAGCAGCATCAAAAGCAGGCTACTCCCTTTCGGCCGCAGGATGATGACGACGAGTAGCTACTCCTTCTTCTTCTTCTTCTTCTTCTTCTCTCTCTTCTCCGACTTTCTTGTTGGAATTTCTGAAGTATGTTGATGCAAACGATGACATCATCCATGTTGCATCATGGGATGATGTCATCCATCAAGTTGTAAAAAGTCAACATGACTTTTAGATATTTTGTAAATATCTTTGTAAATAGTTGTTGGCTCCTTTTTGCCTTCTTTTCTCCTCTTCTTCTATAAATACCCCAACACTTGTTGTGTTGAGGGATGGATGAATATCTTTCAGAACAAATTAGTAATACAATATTTGGACTTTGTGCTGAATACCTGTGTTATATACATTAGATCTTTCTTATGTTAGATCTGTGTATTTATTCTGTTGGATCTGCTTCTATTTTTATTGTCATTTATTTATCATCAGTATTGCTTTGTTTATTTATGCAAGCAGGTTTGGCTCTGTTTACTACCAACCCAAAAGCATAAATCTTCTGACCTTTCTGCTTTGGAATTCATTTCTTTTCTCCCTTCGGACCTGTTCCTTCTTCCTCCTCTCTTTCATTCCTTTCTCTTCGCAGCCGGAAATAAACCTACTGGGATGAGATCCCAAACCCCCGAAGGTAGAATCTGTGAGACTTGCATAGATTCCTGCTGGTAGAATAGCAATAAACCAGTTTCGCTTTGCTGACTCAAAGAGGGGCTATGCCCTGCACACTGTTGGCTCGTTTATCCATAGATCTGCCCAAGTGACAGATTTTCAGACCAACATTTTTATCAACGGTTCATCACGAATGGATACCGTGAAATGGGTATCCTTTAAGTCATTGCTTGGAGTAAAATGTGATGCTGAAGTTGCTATTGAATCGGCGAGAAGATTTCTCTCTCGTGAGATTGCTTCAATGGATATGAAGTTAAACGCTTTGCTTAAATCTAATACAGCATTTTTGTAAAGCTGCAAGTGCTCGGCTTTAGTTTCATATACTTCAGAGACTTGGTTTGCTACTAGTTGCGAGTCTCCTAAGACTCTGATGTTATCAACACCAATTCTCTTGGCTAAGGTGAGGCTAAGGAGGAGGGCTTCGTATTCAGTGCCATTGTTTGTGCATTCGAAATTTAGTTTAAAGGCAAATGGCAGGAATTTCTCCTTGGGAAAAGTAAGAATTATGCCTACCCCTACTCCATAACGACATCTAGCCCCATCAAAATGGAGAGTCCAATACTTAGCTGGGAGTATAGATGTTGGGGTATTTGTCGCATTTGCGCACTCTACTTCCACCATGCAGAGATCCTCTGTTGGAAGAGAACCAACACCTAGGGAATATACTATGCCTACTGAATCAAATGGTAAGAACATTGGTAGATCTTGTTCTATTAATTCAATGATTTTTGTAGTAGTTCCTAATGAAACTATTTCTGTAGTGTTAGCCTTATCTTTGGGGGTTGGGGTTGTTTTGGCTAGGCTCATAGTTTCAAGATCTGTCATAGGTACCAACTTTTCTTTTGTTTTTTTACGTCGGTAGGTTTATTAAGTTGATTTGTTGGGAGTTCAAACTCTGAGTGTATGCCTGGTCTCTTTTTTAAGTTGGCTAGGTGTACATCAAATGGTTTTGGATCACCTTTGGCCACGAATACATTTCCTAAATGTAAAAAACCTTACTTCTTGAAATAATGTAGAAGGGATTGCCTTCATGCGGTGTATCCAAGGTCGGCCGAGGATCATATTATAGTTAGTTTCCCGATCTATAATATAAAACTCAGTCAAAAATGGTTTTGGGTCCTAAGGTGACTGGTAATATTATTGTTCCAATTGAAGTGGCTTTAAGGCTGTCATAGCCTCTTAGCGTGTTTTGAGTTGTGGAACAATTAGTTTCTCCATACCCTAGCTTTTGAGGGAAAGAGAAGGGGACTATGTTAACCGCTACCCCATCATCTACCATTGCACGCTTTACATAGTTGTTATAAACCCATACTTGTAAATGTAAGGCTGGATCACCTCGGCATGTGATCTTAACATCTGTCAGCATTTTGTTTATCTCGAATATGAAATCGACATCCCTATCCACCCACCCTGGAGGATGAACATCAAAGTCCACATGATTTACCTGTGTTTTAGGTGGTGGAGTGATGTTAATTAGATGACCTAAACCTAAAGCTTCTAAAAGAGCAGCCCTGTGAGCAGGAGAGTTCTTTAGTAAGTCTAAGAATGAAATGTGCGAGAAGGTTTTTGTTAGATCATTAATCAAATCATAAGCACCGACAGGATTTCTACGATTTGTTAGATGTTATCCATTTCTGACAGGTGGAGTGGACTTGGCTGAGAGAAATAATATCGCGTCCTTGTTATAGCTTCGATGGGTAGCTCAGCGTCTAACTCTACTAAACCGACTACCTTAGGTCGTGGTTGACTTCCTAGTTGCGGCGCAACTAATGGATTTAGCGAAGTTGAGGCTTCATGATCATTGTTTCATGTCATTGCACCCTTGTTCGTCCCAGTTGGATTTAGTCTGTTGTTATCATGATTTGGGAGTGGATCATTAAAGATCTTTATGGGTGCGTTTTGAGGGGAAACTGCCCCTGAAAAAGTATTTGACGTTGGTGACGTAGGATCTGCTAAGAACATATCCATAAAAAGTTGTTTTTGTTCATTTGGAAAGCGTTGCACTAATTTATTGTAGTCACGGCACGTTCTAGAGTCGTGGCCCCGAATTTTGTGGAAACCACAATATGAGTTAGGATTGTAATCCCTAGTTTGTTGGTTTAATGCGTATTGTGGCCCATAATTTTGATCAAACCGTTGTCTATTGAAATTTTGCATTTGTTGTCTTTGGATTGAGTTCTGGTTTTGATACCTAGTTGAATTTTGAATTGGCCCTTGTATGGGATTTCACCATTGTTGTTGTTGTGGATGGTTAAAATCCACTGTATTCATTGTCGGGGTAAAGCTGTTGTTTCGTTGGTTGTTTGTTTGTGATGGAGTATTGACAACATTTACCTTCTTGGGCTGGTCGGTTACTCCATTTGTTGTTACACCTCGATTTTTGTTAGGGATTTTAGGTCTTTGATTGATGTTTGTGGTAGTGGGATAATTTTTAGTGGTCTGATTGGGGGTGATTAACCTCCCGTTTGCTCCATATGTTTTGTGACCACTATCAATCACTGCTTGATCTATTCGAAGGGCACTCTCCAGTACCTCATCGTAAGTTCGTAACGAGAACTTCTGGAATTCTTCCTTCACTTCTCTGCTAAGAAAATGAAGGAATAAATCACATAATTCCATTTGATCCATGTTTGGAGCACTTGCCAAGGAATAAAGGACTGTACGCCACCTTTGGATGAAATGGGCAACAGATTCGTTGTGTTCTTGTTTGATGTGTAAGAACTCCCTAATTCCTGTTCTTAATAGTTTGTTCATGTCAAAGGCCTTGATGAACTCAGACACAAGTTGTTTGAATGAATGTATGGAAGCCTCAGGTATTCTATAATACCAGTCAAGAGCGATGCCTTCCAAGGTTTTTGGGGATATTTTAGCAACAACCCCATCCCATGAGAGTAGTTCTCGAATGGCTATATCATAAGCTTTGATATGCGCATTCGGATCTCCCTCTCCTTTGTATTTGGGAAAATCGAGAAGAGGTCTTGGAAGCATGACACTTCGTATGGTGAAATCTAAGTGCTCTTTCAAGTATTCTGAATATGTCCCTATTGCATAGGTTTCGACCATTGATGGTGCCTGTTGAGGAAGTGGCGATGGAATGGGTTGTTGATATGGTGTAGCGTATGTGTTGGCAAGGGCGTAAGGAAGCCCCTGTGTCTGAGAAAACATGCTGGGAGAGGAGAACATATCCCCTTGTGGTGATTTGGAGTACATGTTTAAGTATGACGGGGGTACTGTCCAGGAAGGGATTGTTCTATACTAGACCCGGAGGAATAGTGTTAGAGATGGTGGGTCTAGTTGGCATTTTTTGTAAATACTGAGGAGTCATGCCTAACGTGCCTACTCCTGTGAGGAGATCTACTTGGCTAGGATGTGTGGAGGATTGGAACTCCCTTTTTGCATGAATTACGAATTTTGTCTTGTTTGGGCAAGTTCTAACCCTCTAACCTTTTCTATTAGAGTTGAAATGACTTCACTTGGTGAAGTCATGATATTCTGCCTTGGTGGCGTTTGTTGTAATGCCATGGTTTTGTATAGGCATGTGATATCCTGCTATAAATTGATTTCTATTTTTCCAAGTTTCTCCTAGAGTATTTCCTATATGCAGTGGTATAGAGGTATTTTCTTGAAAAGAGACCTCGGGTTGTAGTTGTAGACCTCCTATAGGTGGATACATGCCTCGAGAACGTTGGTCATTCCTGGCATAACGTGCTAAATATTCATCGTCTAAACCTTGGTATGAATATGATTGTCTACTAATTTGTGGTCTAAGGAGCAATCTGAGGAGATGAACTAGATTCTCCGGTGAACGTCATATTGTTTGAGCTTGAAGGCTCTGTTTGTTGCGTTTGAGCAAGTTGTTCCAACATCCTTTGCTTGAAAGGGGGAGCTATATCTGATCTTTGGAATTTGTGTTGACAACTGATTAGTTGAATAGTTGCCCCCCCATACTGAGAGTGAGGGTGATGATTGTCTATTTTGTTGGGCGTAGTATGCCTCAAGTCCCAAGAGGGGTCTGCCATATGCATCAAATCCCGACATATTTGGGGGGGTATATGAATACCCGAAGAATAATGGGAAGGAGCGAAGGTGAAATCCAATGAGGTGGAGAAGATGAAACGTATACTAAACTTGGTAGAACACGTGATACTATGACTCCGGACGAGAAATTAGGAAGTTCATGTCAGCTTCACTAAGTTTGTTTGTTTCACGTTGGGTTCACCAATTTTGTACACTGGAAAAGTGACATGCGAGCGTGGGAATCTACAAGTAACTCTTCCTCATACCCGACCTCCCGAGGTCATGCCGAGACAGCCGGTGGGTAAGGAATATGTATGGAGTGCAGACAAGCTAGTTTGGTAACCTAATATCTTCGACACGCACTAATGGAATTTATGAATCTAAGGCAAAGAAGGCCCTTCTAACTTGGACTGGTGTGATAGATCGATCAACAAGGATGATTGCTCGAAGGCTCTAATCAATATTGAGCTCTGGCGTGATTCGATCTATAGGTTGTGGAATACGTGGAAAATGACCCGGGATAGTTTCGTGTATTTCTTCGGACAGGGTCATATGATGGATGATAAGTATAGTCAATTCTATGGATGATTCTCTGGCCTAATCCAGAATTCCCTAGCTCTGTTAGCTGATATGTCTAGCAGGGATAATTGTTCGATGATGATAGCCGGAAGTGGAGTAGATCGGAATACTAGTGTGCGTAGGCCAGTATCTATGTCTAATTCACCTATTGTTTCGTTAGGCTATGGGATTTTTGGGTCACAACCATGGACTCACGGTTGTTGTGGACCTACTATGGTCATTCGTGGAATCAAGTCCTAATCCCTAGTATCCAGTAATCGTATGCTTTCTCAGCTTCTATATTCAAGACCAATAATTGTGTGATTTTCTCATAATATCTTATAGGCGTTCATGTAACCTGAATTCTTAAGTTGGTATCTATATCTATGAGAGTGTCTCCTGCACCTAGTTGTGGGACCAAAGGATCACAACCAAAGGTTTGTTCTCTTTCAAGCCTTTCTATAGTCATATGAATGTGTACCTAGGGTAATCTGTAGTTTGGTTGGTTTGACCAAAATTTGTGTGCTCGGTCGTCTTCTATATTCAATCCGCTCAACTAGGAATTGATTTGTTGCAAGCTTACCGTTGTTTGGAAGACTTGGATCCTAAGATTTTGATCTATATCAGTTATTTCTATGATGAGCTTGGGCTGAGGCACGATTGGCTCGAAAACTTATTCTCTGGGCTCCCTAGGTCCTGTAATTGTCATACAAAAGCAAAATGTAAACAAACTGCAATAAAGTGAAATTTAACTATGTGAAATATATCTATAACATATATGATTCCTCTATCTTTTTTGTGTTTCGTGATGAAATATATGAATTTAAGGAAGTAGCTATTTAAAATATCTAGAAATGATAACTAAAATAATAATTTAAAACAAACAAAATAACCGAGTGCAGCTATTTGTCTGTGTAATTTTTAGATCTGTTCTAAACAATACAATAGCTCATCTAATCTATTTTCAAGATTCTCGATCCTACCTCAGAAGTGAGGAGTGAATCATAGTTTCTCAGAAACTATCAATCCCCACAGCTTCCCTGGCAATATCAAGAATAGAATTTATTGAAATAAAGCAATTAACTACTCAATTTGATATGATTCTGACTAGAACTTTGAAAGTTAGAACCTAGATTCTGCAGAACAGTGGCGAATCCGATGGTGCGTGTGATCTTGTCCCCTCAGTGTGATCTCCTCATTCCTTCGTGTTCACATGGATCCAAAAAAGCGTGTAATGCTAGCATCAAAAGAAGTAGATATTGGGATAAAGGTAGCTCAAGACATAGATTGAATACGATGTGAGTAGGAGAGGGATAGCGCAAGAGTACAGAGCTTGGCTTATGTAATTCTTGGCGGGATCTATTGCGAGTCATACAACATAAAGTGTCAAGAACCTAAAACTATCCTGTTTGAGGAGAAAAACCTGCAACTTTAATGGCTTCCTAAGCTATTCTCCTCCAATGGATTGGATGAAACAACAATACTGCATGCACAAGATGGATTTGTGGCTTACCAATAGTAAAACAATGCTAACTAAGCATGCAATGAACTAAACTATGAATCCTAAGAAAAATTAAAGATAAATCTATTGCAAAGAGAAATTCAGAGGCAAACTTGAGGGGCTGAAGTAATGACAACACTTACACAAGATGGATATGTGGCTTACTGACTAAAAAACAATGCTAACTAAGCATGTAATGAACTAAACTATGAATCCTAAGCAAAATAAAAGACTGAACTAATGAAATGAGGAAATGAGAAGTGAATGAGGGGCCATTTGCTTGAGCACAAGCCATCTATTTATAGCATTTGCATTTACCCAAGGTCAAAGCCAAATAGAACTCTTAAACTATAAACAAAGGCACAACACTATTCCAGGGAACCAGAATCATAAATGCAAGCTCATGGCAGTAAAATAAAGCTAGTGAAACGTTGAATTTACGTGAGTCGTGTAAAAAGAGATTTTTGGAAAATGCGTAAAGGACTGCCGCTCTGAGAAGGGCGGCGGTTATAGCACTGCCACCCTGTTCAGGGCGGCGGTCACGAGACCACCGCCCAGGCAGGGTGGCGGTTTCTTAACTGAAGAGAAAAAGGCTAAGAAAAGAGGGGAAAAGGGAAAAACAAAGCACGTGGGGGTTAAGCGGGGCATGCGGGATGTTAACACATACTTGGATAGCTTTTCCGGATCCCGAACACCTTGCGAGGAGACCTGTATCATCATTGGGGCACTTGTTACATTGTTCCGGCAGTACAGTACCTTACAATTTTGGGTACGTACATATTGCCCCCTCGGAGAAGCGCTTTAGCCATGAAGAGGCATAAAACGGTGGGTCCGAGTATGGCGGTCCCGAAATGGGAAGTCATAAGCTATACCTGATATGTCCGTGTGTCGAAACGTCCGCAGTAGAGTCGAAACGTCCGCAGCGAGATAGCGATCATGCCTCCACGTGCGGAACACCGCCCTGCGAGATCACAGGTTGGCTTTCTTCGATTTATTATTTTTACCCCTTTAAATTTGAAATGCTAAATACTTTGCAATGGGGGGGTCATTTTTGAAAATTCTAGTGTTAAAAGGTCCACCTAGGGGGGGCGCCTACTGGGTAGGTTTCGTTTTTAGGAAAAAGGGTCATTTCTTGCATTTTTAGGCTTGTTTAGGATTTAAAACCCACGTGGGTTTTCGGACCATGACCGCTACCTTGACCAGGGCGGCGGTTACATGACCACCGCCCTTAAGGCGGTGGTTACAAAACCGCCCCTCTGCTTAGGGCAGCGGTCTTGAATAGAATGCAAAAGGATCATTTTTTTGAAAATGTTTTTGCTTTTCTAGCATTTCTACGTGTTTACATGATTTTTCTAGTATTACTCGGATGCTAAATTGCTCTGTTTTGTGTGTTTTTTGGTGTATGCAGGCGAGAGAGGAGTACATCCAATGGAGTAGAGAGAGGGAGTGTGATTGGCTCCCAGGGGTACTAGATGCCCTCTCACAGGATGAGGAGGACACACTTTAGAGGGCTGGCATACTGCACATATCGCGCGTGCCCCATGTTGCACCATCTAGTTACATCCTTTGTGACTTATTCTCATACTGGGATGCAGATCGGAACACTTTCCGATTGCCAGGGGTTCGTGGTGAGTGGACCATTACATTGGAGGACGTCTACTGTATTCTGGGGGTCCCGATCATTGGGAGAGGACTCACCCTAGAGACAACAGGCTCACGGGCACAGATTACACAGTGGGCCACATATATGGGAGATGTAGTCATCTCCACGGGGTCGAAGAAGGGGGTGAGAGTTCGATCCATTCCTTCTTTGCCCATCCCCTTACTTCGCCAGGCCATCATGGGGATCCTTGCCTCGAGACTGATCAGGGACAAGGGAGGGGACACATTATTATACTGCTAGGCCCCCATTATTGCATAGATAGAGGGGCATGGCCGGATATATACCTGGGGGCAGACATTCTTTGGACCACCTATCACGACTTATACAGGGTGGTCCATTACAGGGGCAGTCATTGAGCCACCCGACTCTAGTCATGAGTTGGGTGTATGAGCATTTCATCCCTTATGGCAGGGGTGTGGAGGTGGCAGATCCTGGGGCTGTGAGGGCAGCCAGATGGACAGACATGTCAATGCTTAGAGCATCTCATCAGCCAGTTGCCTCCCTGACTACTGCCGACATGGAGGTAACACCGTACCAGACTATGGCCGGCATATGTGGTAAGGAGGCTCTTACCTTGATCTCCTGCTCCACCACAAAGCAGCTTATTGAACGAGTGGGGCGAGTGGAGGTGCACCCCTTTAGCTGAGTTCCTCAGTAGTTTGGCCTACCGTATACGTGTATGCTTCCCCCAATGGAGCGAGTCTATAGATCAGTCCGTGAGGCCAGAGGGGGGCCTAGAGGCCGAGGTTGGACAGTGGTTACTCCTAGCATTCCTATTGCAGCCAAGAGGATAGTTCGTGCTAGAGGGAGAGCCGGTGTGCCTCAGGCACCCTTGCTTCAGATTGCTGTGGGTCCTGCTCATAGCAGCGATGACCCTATTGATATTGACTCAGAGTCTAAGGAGCTCACAAAGGGAGGGATAGAGGAGGAGACCAATGACAACGATCCTGAGTGGCATGACACTCAGGATATTATGTGGGCAGAGAGGGCCGAGCAGAGTGCAGAGAGGGCGTCTCTAGTTTCAGAGGAGCCACTCTCCCAGGGCTGTGGTAGAGAGGACGAGTCCGTTGCGGGGTGATACGCTGCTCCCATCACAGGAGTAGCCCCTTAGTCGGCAGTAGCGTCCATGGCAGGTGCTGGCCCCAGTGACCCATCCTGGAGGCCTGGTGATCTGAGTAAGTTATTCTTTCTCCCTTTTAATGTTTGTTTGTAGGATCTCCTTAGTTGTTATCTTGTATTTCTAATTTCTCTTTTTTTTTTAATTTCTAATTCGTTTTCTCCTTTTTTTGCAGAGACTATTGATGAGTGGCGGGACTTGATCCATAGGGTATGCACTGATACCCTGATGATCCCCATGGAGAGGACCCGTGTGGAGCTGTCCATGGATGCTGGGGAGCCTTCAGCAGCCGGTAGACATACCGATGTCTTCGCTCCTTTCTGGCACGTGGCCAGGATGGTATCGACCCTTCACACTGAGCTAGCGGGGTACAGGACGGCTGAGCACCTAATGAGGAGCCATTCTCGTGGTGAGACTGCAGCTGCCCCTCGGGATCCTGAGCCCTCTGTGCATTTAGAGCACCGGCGTAGCTGAAGTCCTAGGCATGGGCGTGCATCTTCGAAGGGGTCATGTAGGGATTGAGAGCCCACTTGGCTCTTGTAGATTTTGTACTATATATTCTTTGTATATCCTAGGCTCTTTGAGTGTTTTGACCATGCTTAGAGAATGATGGCATTGTATATAAACATTGATTATTTATATATATGCATTTGTTTTGGATCAAAATCTTGGCACTCATGGTTTCCTTTCTAATTCCAGTTTCTTCGTGTATACTACGATGTTTACTCTTGTGATACTTAGTCACGTCAGGTTCACCAATTTTGTACGCTGGAAAAGTGACAAGCGAGAGTGGGATTCTACAAGTGACTCTTCCACGTACTCGACCTCCCGAGGTCGTGCCGAGATAGCCGGTGGGTAAGGAATATGTATGGAGTGCGGACAAGCTAGTTTGGTAACTTAATGTCTTCAACATGCACTAATGGAATTTGTGAATCTAAGGAAAAAAAGGCCCTTCTAACTTAGACTGGTGTGATAGATCGATCAGCAAGGATGACTGCTCGAAGGCTCCAATCAATATCGAGCTCTGGCATGATTCGATCTATAGGTTGTGGAATACGTGGAAAATGACCCGGGATATTTTCGTGTATTTCTCCAGACAGGGTCATATGGTGGATGGTAAGTATAGTCAATTCTATGGACAATTCTCTGGCCTAATCCAGAATTCCCTAGCTCCGTTAGCTGCTATGTCTAGCAGGGATAATTGTTCGATGATGATAGGCGGAAGTGGAGTAGATCGGAATACTAGTGTGCGTAGGCCATTATCTATGTCTAATTCCCCTATTGTTTCGTTAGGCTGCGAGATTTGTGGGTCACAATCATAGACTCGTGGTTGTTGTGGACCTGCTATGGTCATTTGTGGAATCAAGTCCTAATCCCTAGTATCCAGTAATCATATGCTTTCTTAGCTTCTATATTCAAAACCAATAACTGTGTGATTTTCTCATAATATCTTACAGGTGTTCGTGCAACCTGAATTCTTAAGCTGGTATCTATATCTATGAGAGTGTCTCCTGTACTTGGCTGTGGGACCAAAGGATCACAACCAAAGGTTTGTTCTCTTTCAAGCCTTTCTACAGTCATATGAATGTGTACCTAGGGTAATCTGTAGTTTGGCTGGTTTGACCAAAATTTGTGTGCTCGGTCGTCTTCTATATTCAATCTGCTTAACTGGGAATTTATTTGTTGCAAGCTTACTGTTGTTCGGAAGACTTGGATCCTAAGATTTTGATCTATATCAGTTATTGCTGTGATGAGATTGGGTTGAGGCACGATTGTCTTGAAAACATATTCTCTGGGCTCCCTAGGTCCCGTAATTGTCATATAAAAGCAAAAATGTAAACAAACTGCAATAACATGAAATTTAACTATGTGAAATATATCTATAGCATATATGATTCCTCTATCTTTTTGTGTTTTCTAATGAATTATATGAATTTAAGGAAGTAGCTATTTAAAATATCTAGAAATGACAAGTAAAATAATCATTTAAAACAAACAAAATAACCGAGTGTAGCTCTTTGTCTGTGTAATTTGTAGATCTATTCTAAACAATAAAATAGCTCATCTAATCTATTTGCAAGATTCTCGATCCTACCTCAGAAGTGAGGAGTGAATCATAGTTTCTCAGAAACTATCAATCCCCACAGCTTCCCTGGAAATATCAAGAATAGAATTTACTGAAATAAAGCAATTAACTACTCTATTTGATATGATTCTAACTAGAACTTTGAAAGTTAGAACCTGGATTCTGCAGAATAGTGGCGAATTTGATGGTGTGTGTGATCTTGTCCCCTCAGTGTGATCTCCTCATTCCTTCGTGTTCACATGGATCCAGAAGAGCGTGTAATGCTAGCATCAACAGAAGTAGATATTGGGATAAAGGCAGCTCAGAATACATACTGAATGCAATGCGAGTAGGAGAGGGATAGAGCAAGAGTACAGAGCTTGGCTTATGCAATTCCTAGTGGGATCTATTGCAATTCATACAACATAAAGCATCCAGAACCTGAAACTATCATATTTGAGGAGCAAAACCTGCAACTTTAATGGCTTCCTAAGCTATTCTGCTCCAATAGATTGGATGAAATAACAGAACTGCTTGCACAAGATGGATATGTGGCTTACGAATAGTAAAACAATGCTAACTAAGTATGCAATGAACTAACCTATGAATCCTAAGCAAAATGAAAGCTAAATCTATTGCAAAGAGAAATTCAGAGGTAAAACTTGAGGGCTTGAAGTAATAACAACACTTGCACAAGATGGATATGTGGCTTACTGACTGCAAAACAATGCTAACTAAGCATGTAATGAACTAAACTATGAATCCTAAGAAAAATAAAAGACTGAACTACTGAAATGAGGAAATGAGAAGTGAATGAGGGGCCATTTTCTTGAGCACAAGCCATCTATTTATAGCATTTGCATTTACCCAAGGTAAAAGCCAAATAGAACTCTTAAACTATAAACAAAGGAAAAACACTATTCCAGGGAACCAGAATCATAAATGCAAGCTCATGGCAGTAAAAGAAAGCTGGTGAAACGTTGAATTTACGTGAGTCGTGTAAAAAGAGCTTTATGGAAAATGTGTAAAGGACCGCCGCTCTGAGCAGGGCGGCAGTTACAGGACCACCGACCTGTTCAGGGTGGCGGTCACGAGACCACCACCCAGGCAGGGCGGCGGTTTCGTAACTGAAGATAAAAAGGCTAAGAAAAGAGGGGAAAAGGGAAAAACAAAGCACGTGGGGGCTAAGCGGGGCATGTGGGATGTTAACGCATACTTGGATAGCTTTTCCAGATCTTGAACACCTTGTGAGGAGACCTGTATCATCATTGGGGCACTTGTTACATTGTTTCGGTAGTACAGTACCTTACTATTTTGGGTACATACATATTGCCCCCTCGGAGAAGTGCTTTAGCCATGAAGAGGCATAAAACGGTGGGTCCGAGTATGGCGGTCCCAAAATGGGAAGTCAGAAGCTATACTTGATATGTCTGTGTGTCGAAATGACGCCATACAAAATTCCCGCTACCTGCAAAACGAAAAGAGAACTCAAGTGCAGATAGACACAATAATTTGGAAAATAAACGCTAAAATAATAGGGAATGAGAGCGTACCATTTGCGCGGGGATAGGAACTTACCTCCATCGGTGCTCCAAAACCTGTAAAAAGTCTTTTAAAACGAATCAGGCACTATATATATGAAAGTGGGCCCATTTTCCTATTCATTTGCACGAGTTGATTTGATAGATTTTGAGCTCTGGGACCCACGGTGACGGATTCTTGCATGAGTAGAGTCGAAACGTCCACAGCAAGATAGCGATCATGCCTCCATGTGCGGAACACCACCCCGTAAGATCACAGGTTGGCTTTCTTCGATTTATTGTTTTTACCCCTTTAAATTTGAAATGCTAAATACTTTGCAATGGGGGGGTCATTGTTGAAAATGCTAGTGTTAAAAGGTCCACCTAGGGGGGGCGCCTACTGGGTAGGATTTGTTTTTAGGAAAAAGGGTCATTTTTTACATTTTTAGGCTTATTTAGGATTTAAAACTCGCGTGGGTTTTCGGACCATGACCGCCGCCCTGACCAAGGTGGCGGTTACGTGACCGCCGCCCTGTTCAGGGTGGCAGTTACACGACCGCCAACCTTAAGGTGGCGGTTACAAAACTGTCCCTCTGCTCATGGCGGCGGTCTTGAACAGAATGCAAAAGGATCATTTTTTTGAAAATGTTTTTGCTTTTCTAGCATTTCTATGTGTTTACATAATTTTTCTAGTATTACTCGGATGCTAACTTGCTCTGTTTTGTGTGTTTTTTGGTGTATGTAGGCGAGAGAGGAGTACATCCGATGGAGTAGAGAGAGGGAGTGTGATTGGCTCCCACAGGTACTAGATGCCCTCTTATAGGATGAGGAGGACACACTTCAGAGGGCTGACATACTGCGTATATCGCGCATGCCCCATGTTGCACCATCTAGTCACATCCTTTGTTACTTATTCTCATACTGGGATGTAGATCAGAACACCTTCCGATTGCTAGGGGTCCGTGGTGAGTGGACCATTACATTGGAGGACGTCTACTGTATTCTGGGGGTCCCGATCATCGGGAGACGACTCACCCAAGAGACAACAGGCTCACGGGCACAGATTGCATAGTGGGCCACATATATGGGAGATGCAATCATCTCCATGGGGTCGAAGAAGGGGGTGAGAGTTCGATCCATTCCTTCTTTGCCCATCCCCTTACTTTGCCAAGCCATCATGGGGATCCTTGCCTCAAGATTGATCGGGGACAAGGGAGGGGACACATTATTATATTGCTAGGCCCCCATTATTGCACAGATAGAGGGGCATGGCTGGATATATTCCTGGGGGGCAGAAATTCTTGGGACCACCTATCACGACTTATACAGGGTGGTCCATCTACAGGGGTAGTCATTGAGCCACCCGACTCTAGTCATGAGTTGGGTGTATGAGCATTTCATCCCCTATGGTAGGGGTGTGGAGGTGGCAGATCCTGGGGCTGTGAGGACAGCCAGATGGACAGAGATGTCGGTGCTTAGAGCACCTCATCAGCCAGTTGCCTCCCTGACTACTGCCGATATGGAGGTGACAGCATACCAGACCATGGCCGACATATGGGGTGAGGAGGCTCTTACCTTGATCTCCTGCTCCACCACAGGGCAACTTATTGATTGATTGGGGCGAGTGGAGGTGCACCCCTTTGGCTAAGTTCCTCAGCAGTTTGGCCTACCATACACTGGTATGCTTCCCCCAATGGCACCAGTCTATAAATCAGTCCGTGAGGCTAGAGGGGGGCCTAGAGGCCGAGGTTGGATAGTGGTTACTCCTGGCATTCCCATTGCATCCAGGAGGATAGTACGTGCTAGAGGGATAGTTGGTGCGCCTCAGGCACCTTTGCTTCAGATTGTTGCGGGTCCTTCTCATATCAGCGATGACCCTATTGATATTAACTCCGAGTCTGAGGAGCTCACAGAGGGAGGGACAGAGGAGGATACCGAGGATAGCGATCCTGAGTGGCATGACACTCAAGATATGATGCAGGCAGAGAGGGCTGAGCAGAGCGCAGAGAGGGTGACTCTAGTTTCAGAGGAGCCACTCTCCCGGGGCCGTGGTAGAGAGGATGAGTCTGTTGCAGGGTGATACGTTGCTCCTGTCACAAGAGCAGCCCCTCAGTCGGCAGCAGCATCCGTGACAGGTGCTGGCCCTAGCAACCCATCCTGGAGGCCTGGTGATCCGAGTAAGTTATCCTTTCTCCCTTTTAATGTTTATTTGTAGCCTCTCCTTAGTTGTTATCTTGTATTTCTAATTTCTCTCTCTCTTTTTTTTTTGATTTCTAATTCGTTTTCTGCTTTGTTTGCAGAGACTGTTGATGAGTGGCGGGACTTGATCCGCAGGGTATGCACTGATACCCTAATGATCCCCATGGAGAGGACCCGCGCGGAGCTATCCGTGGATGCTGGGGAGCCTTCAGTAGCCGATAGACATACCGATGTCTTCGCTCCTGTCTGGCACATGGCCAGGATGGTATCGACCCTTCGCACCGAGCTAGCGGGGTACATGACGGTTGAGCGCCTGATGAGGAGTCATTCTCGTGGTGAGACTGCGGCTGCCCCTCGGGATCTTGAGCCCCCTGTGCATTCAGAGCACTGGCGTAGCCGGAGTCCTAGGCGTGGGCATGCACCTTCGGAGGGGTCACGTAGGGAATGAGAGGCCACTTGGCTCTCGTAGATTTTGTACTATATATTCTTTGTATATCCCGGGCTCTTTGAGCATTTTTACCATGCTTAGAGCATGATGGCATTGTATATAAACATTGATTATTTATATATATGCATTTGGTTTGGATCAAAATCTTGGCACTCATGGTTTCCTTTCTAATTCTAGTTTCTTCGTGTATACTACGATGTATGTTTATATGCTTTTTAGAATGTATGCAATGGTGAACAAATGATGTAAATGTTTTACTTTCCTTTTGTGTTTCATGATGCTGATATATGATAATGTAGATATAATGTGATTTTTAATCTTGGTTTCTGTATGTAATTTTGGATACCTCATGTTTGTTTTGCAAAGTGATGAATATAAACCAGTACGATTAATAGATAAACTTGCCCCACTCCTAACTCCATGCAACTAGTAAGATGCGAGGGCTTATCACCAAGAGTCAAGAAGGGCACAAGTTATGAAATGTGTTAAAATGATAGTGATGAGAGACAGACAAAGTTTTTGGTGGAACCAAATTAGGAAGCTACAAGCCTATTCTATTTGAGTGACTTCATAGTTTTAGATGCAACTTGCCTTGTGGTTTATCCAGACTTAGACCCGTAGATGGCCACATAGTAGACAAAATGTGGGTTTTTAGGATTTTAACTCTCTTGGGATTTTGAACATCTGATTCATTTGTTTTTGACTCAAAGTTTCAAAGTTTGATTTGTTTGTGTATGACCTTTTGCATTTATTTGTCAAGAGGACCCCCTACACTTTACCCCATGCTACTAGTAAGAAGTGTGGGTTTATCACCGTGGGCAAAGCGTAGGTGAGTAAGGAATTTTCCATCCTTTCCCAACCCTAGGTCACTAGTAAGAACACCAACCTACTCGAGGGGTATATGAATGTATTTCCATCCTTGATGGAATTAGAAACTAGAATTAGAAAGGGCATTTCCATCCTTGCGCAAGTTGTTCCAACTCCTCTGTTTGAAAGGGGGAGCTATATCTGATCTTTGGATTTTTTGTTGACAACTGATTAGATGAATAGTTGTCCCCCCATACTGAGAGTGAGGGTGATGATTGTCTATTTTGTTGGGCGTAGTATGCCTCAAGACCCAAGAGGGGTCTACCATATGCATCGAATCCCGATATATTCGGGGGGTATATAAATACCCGCAAAATAATGGGAAGGAGCGAAGGTGAAAGCCAATGAGGTGGAGAAGATGAAACGTATACTAAACTTGGTAGAACATGTGATACTATGACTCCGAACAAGAAAGTAGGAAGTTCACGTCAACTTCACTAATTTTTTTTTGTTTCATGTTGGGTTCACCAATTTTTTTGGTGAAGCCGATGTGAAGGCTAATGAGGTACAGAAGGTGAAACAGTTGTTTGTTTCATGTTAGGTTCACCAATTTTGTACGCTGGAAAAGTGACATGCGAGCGTGGGAATCTACAAGTAACTCTTCCTCATACCCGACCTCCCAAGGTTGTGCCGAGACAGCCGGTGGGTAAGGAATATGTATGGAGTACAGACAAGCTAGTTTGGTAACCTAATGTCTTTGACACGCACTAATGGAATTTGTGAATCTAAGGCAAAGAAGGCCCTTCTAACTTGGACTGGTGTGATAGATCGATCAGCAAGGATTACTACTCGAAGGCTCGAATCAATATCGAGCTCTGGCGTGATTCGATCTATAGGTTGTGGAATATGTGGAAAATGGCCCGGGATAGTTTCGTGTATTTCTTTGGACAGGGTCATATGGTAGATAGTAAAATAGTTGCCTTTATGGACAATTCTTTGGCCTAGTCCAGAATTCCATAGCTCTGTTAGCTGTTGTGTCTAGCGAGGATAATTGTTCGATGATGGTAGGCAGAAGTGGAGTAGACCGGAATACTAGTGTGCGTCGGCCAATATCTATGTCTAATTCTGCTGTGGATTCGTTAGGCTACGGGATTTGTGGGTCATAACCATAGATTCTTAGTTGTTGTGGACTTGTTATGGTCATGCATGAAATCAAGTCCTAATCCCTAATATCCAGTAATCGTATGCTTTCTCAGATTCTATATTTAGGGTCAATAACTGTGTGATTTTCTCATAATACCCTACAGGCGTTCGTGCAACCTGGATTCTTAGGCCGGTATCTATTTCTAGAAGAGTGTCTCCTACATCTGGCTGTGGGACTAAAGAATCACAACCAAAGGCTTGTTCTCTTTTGAACCCTTCTACAGTCATATGAATGTTTACCTAGGGTAATCTGTAGTTTGGTTGATTCGACCAAAACGTGTGTGCTTGGTCGTCTTCTATGTTTAATCCGTTCAACTGAGAATTGATTTGTTGCAAGCTTACCATTGTTTGGAAGACTTGAATCCTAAGATTTTGATCTATATCAGTTATTGTTGTGATGAGATTGGGCTGAGGCACGATTGGCTCGAAAATGTATTCCCTGGGCTCCCTTGGTCCCGTAATTGTCATACAAAAGCAAAATGTAAACAAACTGTAATAAAGTGAACTTTAACTATGTGAAATATATCTATATCATATATGATTCCTCTATCTTTTTGTGTTTTCTGATGAATTATATGAATTTAAGGAAGTAGCTATTTAAAATATCTAGAAATGACAACTAAAATAATCATTTAAAACAAACAAAATAACCGAGTGTAGCTATTTGTCTGTGTAATTTTTAGATCTATTCTAAACATTAAAATAGCTCATCTAATCTATTTGCAAGATTCTCGATCCTACCTCAGAAGTGAGGAGTGAATCATAGTTTCTCAGAAACTATCAATCCCCACAGCTTCCCTGGTAATATCGAGAATAGAATTTACTGAAATAAAGTAATTAACTACTTTATTTGATATGATTCTAACTCAAAATTTGAAAGTTAGAACCTAGATTCTGCAGAACAGTGGCGAATCCGATGGTGTGTGTGATCTTGTCCCCTCAGTGTGATCTCCTCGTTCCTTCGTTTTCACGTGGATCTAGAAAAGCATGTAATGCTAGCATCAATAGAAGTAGATATTGAGATAAAGGCATCTCAGAATACACACTGAATACAATGCGAGTAGGAGAGGGATAGCGCAAGAGTATAGAGCTTGGCTTATGCAATTCCTAGCGGGATTTATTGCGAGTCATGCAACATAAAGCGTCCAGAACCTGAAACTATCCTGTTTGAGGAGCAAAACCTGCAACTTTAATGGCTTCCTAAGCTATTCTACTCCAATGGATTGGATGAAACAACAACACTACTTGCACAAGATGAATTTGTTGCTTACCAACAGTAAAACAATGCTAACTAAGCATGCAATGAACTAAAATATGAATCCTAAGCAAAATGAAAGACTTGAATTACTGAAATGAGAAGATGAGAAGTGAATGAGGGGCCTAAAGTAATGACAACACTTGCACAAAATGGATATGTGGATTTCTAACTACAAAACAATGCTAACTAGGCATATAATGCACTAAACTAAGAACTCTAAGCAAAATGAAAGCTAAATCTATTGCAAAGAGAAATTCAGAGGCAAAATTGAGGGGCCATTTGCTTGAGCACAAGCCATCTATTTATAGCATTTGCATTTACCCAAGGTAAAAGCCAAATAGAACTCTTAAACTATAAACAAAGGCAAAAAACTATTCCAGGGAACTAGAATCATAAATGCAAGCTCATGGCAGTAAAAGAAAGCTGGTGAAACCTTGAATTTATGTGAGTCGTGTAAAATGAGCTTTCTAGAAAATGCGTAAAGGACCGCCGCTCTGAGCAGGGCGGCGGTTACAGGACCGCCGCCCAGGCAGGGCGGCGGTTTCGTAACTGAAGAGAAAAAGGCTAAGAAAAGAGGGGAAAAGGGAAAAAAAAAGCACACGAGGGCTAAGTGGGGCATGTGGGATGGTAATGCATACTTGGAGAGCTTTTCCGGATCCTGAACACCTTACGAGGAGACTTGTATCATCATTGGAGCACTTGTTACATTATTCCGGCAGTACAGTACCTTACAATTTTGGGTACGTACAAGCACCCCCATTAGTGATTGGGGAAATTGTCCAACCTTTACATCTGGCAGTGCATAGTAGCACACTGCCATCATCAATAAAACCACTAGCCTCGTCTCATCCGGACGGGCTAGGTACATCTTGCCATAGCTCAAACTAGCTCTATGGAATCATAGCTCCACCGCCCCCTCACCAAAAATTTTCTCGATCAGCTCCTTTGAGGCCTCGTAGGAGATAGAGTAAACCTGGCCCCCCAATATGGGTAACCGTAAAATCCATAACACGTCCTCTAGGGTGATAGTCATCTCTCCTGTTGGAAGGTGGAACATGTTGGTCATGAAGTCCCATCTATCGATGAACATGACCATCAAATTGGGCTGTCGAACAACATGTCAGTAGCACCAAATCCCACTCAATCCCACTGCCTCCACGTGTTGCAGCTCCATAGGGGTCGTTAAGCTGTGCAATGTCACCAGTAGAGATGGAATCTTGTCCCGCATATGTAACTGTGATCTCCCCTGCATCCAATCCAAGCACAATATTAATCTACATTTACCATGACCATATTCACCAATTATCATTACCCTCCACCCTATTTTTACTTTACCCATCTCAACTACCTAGCCCACATCCCTCTTGGACCCTTCTGCCTAAAATCCCGACCGGTGCCGGTTCATCCTAACCGACTCGTATCACCCTTAAACCGACATCGGTCACCTGTTTGGTGACCGATACCAGTTCATCCTTACTAACCATGGTTCCTATTTACCAGCATCGGTCACCAGTTTGGTGACCGGTACTGGTCCTACCTAACCGACGCCAGCCAAGCTTGACTGATGCCGGTCACTGTCATGGAAAATTCTGTGACTTCCCAAACCCCTCTTTTCTATAAACCTCCCCCCCTGCCCCTTTTACCCCACCTATAATGACCGTAAACTACCCATGGACATCTACCCACCCCACCTATACACTCAACTATCTCAACCCCCCCTCTTTTTTTCCCATTATTCCCACCATAGCCAATTTTAACTTTTTCCCACCCACAAAATACAAACAACCCACAAAACCAAATAAATAACACATACCACATCTTCTAATCTATTTAATCAACAATGTAGCATGTGGGTGCTTACCTCGTCGCATTACCGCCGTCTTGGTGGCACATCTAGCCATTGTTTCAGTGGTCCACCCGATCCCTCTCCTACCTCTACCATCACTAAATACCTACTCGCAACCTCCAACTAATCACCTCTCTCACCCTGATCCCATGGACCCGCTACTCACCAACCCAACCCTTGTCAAATCAGCCTGCCAGCTCATTGTCATGTTTCTTCCAGACACTTTTCTCTCTTTTCTCTCTTTTTCTTGTCATTTCTTCACTTTGTATATAAAAAATGAATCAAAAAAATGTTGCTTTTTGTTTTTATAACCAACCCGACCTAACCGACGTCAGTTCCCCTTGACTGGCATCGGTCTCATGCCCTATCTCATCGTCGTTAGTTTTCCTATACCGACGTCGGTTATCCATGACCACCATCGATCACCCTTACCTACAACTTGTCCTTACTTTTCCATTTTACCCCACCCTTTACCTTGCTCCTTTACCCTATCCAGCCTTTACCCAACCCATTCCCTTAACCTTTCCTAACCTCGTCACTTCCAACCTGCATTTTTCCTCCTTTGGGGACTCATTATTTTACCCCTACCTTGGCCTTACCCGTGCCATGACCTAGATGTTTGGAGCTATAACATCGCTAGTGACCTTTGACCTCATGTGTTTGCTATACTTTATGGCATTGTTACCTATGTTGATTGACCTAATGACCTTACCTAGCCTATTGCCATGATCGTTTATCCTAACCCTACCTTTGGTGTATCGGAACATACCTAGATGTTCTTGCACCTAACCTATGTTGTGTTTCCTACCCATAATATATACCTTGGATACTAGATTCACTTCAACCTTGTTTGGATAAACCTATGAAGCTTAGACGATGTAGAGTTTTCCTGCTCTTCAACCCGATAGCGTGCTCTAGTTTATATGTGTGCGTGTGTTTGATTGTTTCTACCTGTGACCCTGACCCATTACCTAGATTGGCTAAGTAGACATTTCACCATTTTCCCCTATGCCCATTTGCCTTTTCCTCACATTTACCTTTTATCAAACCACTCACCGCTTCTGCCTGATGCCTCATTAGTTCCTGGTTTGAGGGGGATCACCTTCACCCACACATGGGGCAAACACATCTTATTTTTGTTACCGTCGCTTACCAATACAAGTTATGGAACAAAAAGGGGCAAAATGTAGACACTAAAATTAGGTCACACTCCCCTTTGGTCCCTCGACACAAGGAAAAGAAATGCATTAAGGGAAATCATAGCCTACATGGAAATACTTCCTTATTTACAAACATAAGAAAGACTTATTTATACTAGGGCTTGAGCCTACTCCCATTGAAATGGCCTGGTAATCTCGTCCCTTCTAGCATTTGTAACTGGTAAGCACCTGAATATAGGATGTACCAAAAGATGTGTGGTCCCATCCAATGGACTTTCATCTTCCCGTGATGGCACAAAAATTTAGAATTATATAGCAAAACCATCTGCCCAACCTCAAATTGTTTGTTTTTAGTATGACGATCATGCCATGCTTTTTGTCTTGCCTTCTCTATCTTTTGACTCCATCTAGTAAGTGATCACCTTTCGTCTAGCCACATTAAATTATCAATTCTTTCTTTTAACTCTTGTTCATAAGCTAATTCTACTGTGCGCACTATACACAGCTGTAGACATTAAAATTAGGTCACACTCCCCTTTGGTCCCTCGACATATAAGCACCCTTTATTACATTTACCTAGCCATGACCCCCTTCACCCCACTAATATTAATTTAATTTAATTAATTCATTACCCTCACTATATTTATTATTTAAATATCTTATTTAAATAATATCCACACATACAGTTCACTTAGACACCTCATCAAACCAACTCAACCTAAGACCTATTCTTAGCAAGTTCCCATATCTAACTAAGACTTACCCAAACCCTAAAAATCAATGCCTACATTCCCTCTAAGAACATTCTCGCATGCTCACAAGAAGCTCCCAGTCTAATCCATGGGATAACGACATGAGATCCAAGGAAATCAGGAGGATCTCCCTAGTTTAGTAAACCTAGGAAATCCCACCTTGACCGACGTCGGTTATCCCTAACTGTCGCCGATTAAGCCGGACCGCCATCGGTTACCCCTTTTAACCCCAAAACAACCTTATTCTCAAGGTTGGAAGTTGGCAAATATTGGGAGAAATCTGATGAGCAAGAACACATCTCAGAGAGATAACGCATCTTCAGAGAGCCAAATCTAGTGAAAACTCACATCCAAGGAAGGAGATTGAACATCTTCTCCTACACAACCATACCAACCACGATCTGATCTAGCCAAGCAAAGAGGAGTGTGCATGCAGCCCATGAAAATGCTTTTCTTTAGTTGGTGAGCAATTTCAACCATCAAACCCATCATCAACACCTCCATGTCTCACATACAGGCCTTCAGGAATGGAATCCAAGTAAGTATAACATCATACTTTCCTGGTTATTTCATTTCATCATCATTTTATCATCCATTGTTTGCCTTTCCACCTATTGACCTTCCCTGACATCTTCACCTCCATATACCCATTAAAACCTCACAAAATCCTACTCCATAAACCCAATATTTTACCCCGACCAACCAAATTCCTTTGTGTAATCACAAAGGAGACCGAAACTTGTTCTGTGACATTTCCAGATCTCACAGTAACCGGCACCGATTACACCTAACCACTGTCGGTCACCCCTGACTAACACTGGTCTCTATATTTGCCTACACAACCTAGAATAGAGACCTACCAACCTAATTTCATCTCACCCTCATTCACCTGTGATCTACCTAAGACCTTTATTAGACCTGCAGAGACCCAGAACCAATCATTTGACCTTTGGATTCTATTCTAATTTAGCTTGTTAGAGTAGATCTATTTCTTATTGTGTTTTTAAGTGAGATACCTAAATCATTTTAAATAACAATAGGATTTAATTTTTTTACCACAATAAATTATTTAAAATAGTGGATTGACAGCCATCAAGGAAGTATCACACTTCCCAGATCCAGAATACACTAGGAAATTCACTACCCATATTGTTTAATTCCTTCTAGTGGTCTTGTTTTCATTATAGGTAGTTCCTTCTAGCCAAAAGGAAGCTCTCATGATCAGCTGTGGATTCAGAAGTCATACACACACAACAACCCATCAACTAACATTTGAACATGTATTCCTCCTACGCCCGTTACCCTATCTGTTTCGTCAACACTTCAAAGAAACAATCTAAGAAAAAGGTGAAACAACAGCGATGTGTAGCATAAATTCAACCAGAAAAATAGCCTCCACACCAAGCACCTACTGAAATGATGTGGCCTTGTTCAACCTCTTATAGGTCATCATGTATTCCCATAGAATAGATGATACCTTGTCATCCCAATATTGTTTGCCACATCACAAATCTTAGGTAATGTGTTACTTAGTATCTTATTAAATTCTTCAACAGTCCCATTCGCTTGCAGGTGATAAGGGGTGGTCTTGTGATGGGTCACCATAAACTCTGCCAATAAAATCATGACCGTTTCATTAAGATAATGTGCACCCCTATAATGTTTTAAACTTAATGGACATCCATACGTGCTTATTATGTTTTCCCATAAGAATCTTGTTGTTGCTGCCATGTAATCCTTTGTAGGCACTACCTCTACCCATATTGTCAAGTAATTAGTGTAAGTGATAATGTAACTATTAGTGAAAATTCACATCACTCCCAAAATGACCTATGGATTTGCTTTTCTAAGGCAATGTCATTTGGTGTGAATGCACAATATTGAGCTTTTCCAAAGTGTGGGAACTTTACAAATGGGGAAAGCTCTCCAGAGAAGGTTGGTTCCTCTTCCTAAACTACCTACCACAAGCTATTCCAGTGCAAGAAAGCTAATCTATTCCTAATCTAACTATGCTAAGGAGACAAAGAGAGAGAGAAAAGAGAGGGAAAAATAGAGCCTACACTAAAATGGTGATACACTAGAGAAGGAAAATGTTGAACATCTATCAAAATTGCCATGGAAACAAAGAGAGGTGAGCAATGGAAAGGATGGAAAAGTGCATCACAAAACCAAGGATGGATTTCACACAAATTTTTTTCCAAAAATCCATGAACACAGCCCCAAAACCTGTAATAGACATTCGAACATACACAAATACCTACAATAGAGGCAAGAAGAAAACAAGTAAAAATGAGCAAGGATGGACAAATGCATCACAAAACATGTTTTTATTGCTCCAAAAGTTTGCACAAAACATCATTTCACTGACAAGAGGAAAAAAATACCATTACAGAGCAAGGGAGGAGGTTCAAACTCTATTTTCAACCCTGGGGAAGAAAATAAGGGAGAAACAGAGAAGAATGATGAACAACCTTTACAAATAAGCCAAATATGGCTTTTAACCATCGAACAGAATGAAAGAAATGTGGAAAACATGGGAAAATCAAATTGAAACTCCAACCACCAAAAAATCCCTCCAATCTCACTTGCAAAGTGATGGGCTTCATGGACAAACCCATACGCCAAAGTACATTTCTCTGTAGAGCAAGAGAGAGGCCCATACTTCATTAATTTTGATGGTTGGGGGCGTTTTCTACATTTTTTGCATGCCATAGACGTTTTTCTATTTTTCTCCCATAATATCCATCAAAAATAAAAAATTTAACCCTACATCATGTAGAGGATTTCAAAATCTTTCCAATGATATAAAGAACGTGAAAATCTGAGCTCGGGATCGAAAGTTATGCCCCTCTGAAGATTTAGGGCAAAAATGACAATTTTAGGGCAAAATTCAGGTTGGCATGCCGAAACTTGAAAATGTTCCATTTTTTAAATATGGGAAAATTTCCCAAAAATTCCCCATGCCCCACCGTTTCTCTGCCACATGTCACTTTTCCATTAGCTGATGGAAATGTCGGCTCAAACCTTGCCTTTTTCACTTTGATTTTTCATTGGGAAAATTTCCCAAAATTTTCCCACGCTCCGCCGCTCCACTGCCACATGTTACTTTCCCATTCACCCATGGGTTTTCACTTCAACATTTACCTTTTCACCTTTTACAATTTTGGTAAAAAACCAAAATTTCCTCCACGCCCCCAATTCCCACCGCTGACACGTGTCACTTCCTCATTGACCACGGGCCTTCCGCAACTTTTTCTCCGTCCTCCTCCGTGGGCTTGCGGGCCAAAATTTTCCCTTTACACCCTTTTCCCTCTTCTTGGAAAATTCTCCAACTTTGCTCCAATACCCCAACCTCCACCACCACATTGCACCATTTCATTGGGCGCGGGCCTGCCTAGGGAAATTTTCCCCAAAAATTTCCTTCGAGCCATAACTTTCAAAATATTTGAAGTTAAGAGGAAAATTTTACCTTTTTGGAAAGGGGAAGAAAAATCCTATCTAATGGAGCCATTTCAAGAAACCCTTGAGTGCTTGAAATGTGTGGAAATTGAATTTGAAGCATAAGGAAGGGAAGAATGAAGGCAAGTTAGCCAAAATTATTAGGGGGCTCATTTTGGATAACAATTTGGCGACTCTCAAGGGTCATCTACCTGCTAGATGAATGATCAGTGGCCTTTGAAGAATCCATTGAGCATGGAGTCAATCCTGATAATAAATTCTGATCTAAACTATGAAAATATGACCTCTGAGCCACTTGGAAACTCACTGAACTTGGAGCTGATCTTCACCAAAATGCCACTGAAATGAACTGTGCAAGAGCAAAACCAGCACCACAAAAAACTATGTACAAAACTAAAAATCATACATACCCCAAGTGGGATATGCAAAGTGTGCATAAGAACTTCTTCTGCTGAAAGCAAACCTACCTACTCTACTCTAACTAGAAGCAAAGGTGGGCTAAACAATAACCTGAAATTGATTGTGCAAAAAAGCTTCCTTTCTTCAAAATTGGCAGCCATGAAAATTATTTGGAGTTGAGTATGACTGCTTGGATGAGTGGAAAATCAACAAGAAGCTGGTCTTCTACCCAAATTAGCAAGTTGTTAGCTGAAATCAAATTGAATGCCTCTTTTAGTTTCTCTGCATTTGGATTGAAGAGGTATGACAACTGATCCTTGGTACTTTATAGCTCATCCTCATGCTTAGAAGCAAGCATGGCTGGTTGTGACTTCTCCTTTGGCTCAAATGAAGCCAAATACCTTATTAGGCAAGGTTATGATCCGTTTGATATGCCCATAGCTCTGATTTTCAACTCCAAAAATGGAGTCTTCTTGTAGACCTTCTTGAAAGGATGGTATGGAAGAAATGATGGAACTCTTCTGTTGTTTTCCTTCCTCTAATGAAGAACATGGAAGATTTAAATCTTCCAATATTGATTCCAAAGAGCTGCTATAAGATGTAGGCTGCTGCAAATGAAATTTATCCTCCATGAAAATAGGATCAAGTGTTTGGAATGTGGATGATGAAGGAGAAAATGGTGTGATTTCAACCGGTTCCTCTTCATCAAAACAGTCCTCCAAATCTGACAGATAAACTGCCTCATTGTTGTCCTGCTGCAAATGTTCAACCTTTCCCATGGTGTTCTCCTGATCTGTAACTTGATCACCATGGTTTCTTTCATCCTCCAACATTGAGTTTGAGAGATCAAACTCTTCTTCAGCACTATAACTCGATAGAGATGAAGTAGAAAGAAGAACTGAAGGTTCTTCTATAGCCTGCTTTGTGCTCAAATCTTTTGGATCTGCACTTTTCTCCCCCATAGCTGGAATGTGCTCCTCTTCTTTTGGATTTGGAGAAACTTCTCCTTCCTCTTATGCTTGAAGGAAATCTTGCTCTTGATTGAACTCTTCCTCTAGCATGAAGTTTTTCAAGCCAAACTCTTCAATCTGATGCTCTAGAGAACAAGTTGGGGCTGCAAGATCTCTTTTAGAGCTTTCCTCTTCCATGGTTGATTGTGCAACTTGAATTGGATCAACATCTTCTTCAAGTAGAGTGCCAACATGGACACTACATTATGAGGAAATTGATTGTTGATTTGCCTCTTCTTTTTACTCTTCTTTTTCTGCAACAAAATCAGTCCTAACCACCACTTGTTCTTCAACCTTTACCTCCTCTGTAGGCTTCACTAGTAAAGGAATTTTCTCAATCCCATATCTAAGAGCCAAACTTACTAAGCTCTTAATAATTATTTCTTTGCTTGCTTATTCCTCTTGTTGTCCTTTATGATTGATTTTTGCAATTTCTTCTTCCCAACATGGATTTGGGAATGCAAGAGGAGGGGTGGGTTGTGACTCAACCATTTTTTCATTTGTTTGTGGTGGTGGAAGAGATGAAACTTCTTATTTCCTTAGAGTGGAAGGTATTTCTTTTTGATCTTGTGGAGGGGATTTGGATTTGGAAGGGAAAAGGACAGAAGAATTGAGATGATGTCGAAGACTAGGAGATGGAGAAATGGGATCAACATTTTGGGCAGCATATGGGAAACTTGAAGCTTGACACTGCTGAAATGATACAAATTGAGAAAGAGGAAAAGAAAGAGTATGAGATGGTGTGCTTACCCATTGAAAATGTTGTTGAATACTCCTCTTATACACCTCTATTCCCTTAGTCCACTTTGTAAGTAATGGCAGTGTTGCAACAATGAAGTCAAGTTTCTCTTGAGGGCTATAATGCCTTGGAAAAGGTCCCACCCATGGAGAAGGTGCTCCACAACCGATTCCAAATGCTTTCATTTGTGCTTGAGCCCTGGATTGCACCATGCTTACCTCCATATTTTGGATCTTCTCTAGAAGATCTACATTTTCTTCATGACTTCCCTCACAATCTGTATACCCTTGTGCTTGATGTGCTATATATCCAAACTGATTTTGGCATTTCTCATATAGGTATGTATACTGGTTTTGAATATGATCAAAATAATAATCTGGAGGATTTGAGAAACATGTTGGAGGTGGAATATACAACTGCTATTGTGAATGCAAATTCCATGGGGGAAATGAAGTCATGATTGTACAAGTTGATGGAATGAAATAAGATGGTAGAGATGGAAAGAAGAATGAATGGAAAACAAGTCTGTAACTCAGAGAATGAGTTATTGACCAGATGGAGTCATCAGATGTGTTTGCAATTGCCTCCAAAGGATGAAATATTCACAGGAACACAACAACCTACAAAATATGAAGTAGAAGACCTCTAAGGTCCCACTGGGCATGCCAAAAATATTAGTGTGAATTCACAGCACCCCCAAAATGACCTATGGATTTACTTTTCTAAGGAAATGTCATTTGGTGTGAATGCACAACATTGAGCTTTCCCAAAGTGTGGGACCTTTGCAAATGGGGAAATCTCTCCAAAGAAGGTTGGTTCCTCTTCCTAAACTACCTACCACAAGATATTCCAGTGCAAACAAGCTAATCTAATCCTAATCTAACTATGACAAGGAAACAACGAGAGAGAAAAGAGGTAAAAATAGAGCCTACACTAAAATGGTGATACACCAGAGAAGGAAAATGTTGTTCATTATTTCTACTCTACCCTCCCTTCTTTTCTTCCCCAAGGTCGAAAATGGGGTTAGAACCTCCTCCCCTACTCTATAATGGCATTTTTTCCCTCTTACCAGTAAAATGATGTTATGTGTAAACTTCTAAAAGAAAAACGTGTTTTGTGATGCATTTGTCCATCCTTGCTTGTTTTTATTTGTTTTCTTCTTACCTCTCTTCATTGCAGGTATTTGTGCATGTTTGGATGTTCATTGCATGTTTTGGAGCTGTTTTCATGGAGTTTTGGAACATTTTTTTTGTGAAATCCATCCTTGGTTTTTTGATGCACTTGTCCATCCTTTCCATTGCTCACCTCTCTTTGTTGCCATG
Organism: Taxus chinensis; assembly: GCA_019776745.2. NCBI lineage: Eukaryota > Viridiplantae > Streptophyta > Pinopsida > Cupressales > Taxaceae > Taxus > Taxus chinensis. Next base: position 940,732,665 of record CM034149.1, read on the forward strand.
GTAGTTTTGATAGATGTTTAACATTTTCCTTCTCTGGTGTATCACCATTTTAGTGTAGGATATATTTTTCCCTCTTTTCTTTCTCTTTGTCTTCTTGGCATAGTTAGATTTGGATTAGATCAGCTTGCATGCACTGGAATAGCTTGTGGTAGGTAGTTTAGGAAGAGGAACCATCCTTCTCTAGAGAGATTTCCCCATTCGCAAAGGTCCCACACTTTGGGAAAGCTCAATGTTGTGGATTCACACCAAATGAAATTGCCTTAGAAAAGTAGATCCATATGTCATTTTGGGGGTGCTGTGAATTTTCACTAACAGTAACATGAGCCAGTCCTTCGCGTGGTAGGTGAAATTGGTCCTACAAATTCTATTTCCCACTTTTTAAATGGTTCAACATTGGCTATGGTCGCAAGGACATTTCATCCCTCTTGTCAGGTTTGCTAAGGCACTGACAATGGTCACAAGCCTTGTAAAACTAAATACAATCCTGGAAGATACTCTCCCATCAAATGCCTAAAAGTAGAATCTTCTGAATGGTTACATTTCCTTCATAGTGTCCTCCTGTAATCCCATCATGCACTTCCTCCATCATTCCAATGCACTCGTGTTCTAATACACATCAGTGTAGAACCTCATCACGGCCTAATTTGTATATATATTCACTAATCAACATGTAAGGTGTGGCACATATATCTAACTTCTTTCTCTCCAAATCCTTCATTCCTTTCAGTGCCACGCCCATTTTAAGAAACACTACAATATCCTCTAAGTTAGAGGGCGCGGGTCGCAACCTAAATAGTTACATGTTTGGCATGGTATCCTTAATTCTCTGTGCATCCTCTCCTGAGTCAATTCTTGATAAATGATTAGGTCTTAAATTACTCTTTCCTAGTTTTACCATAACTGAAAACTCAAATTCTTGAAATAACAGGAACCACCGACATATGCACCCTTTTAGAATAGGCTTATTTACCAAGTACTTCATTGCTATGTGGTCCATGTAGAATATGAATGGTTTCTCCAACAGATACTACCTAAATACATGTAGTGCATAGATCATTGATAGTGCCTCGCATTCAGTATTTGTGTACTTTTGTTCTGTTGGTGTCAATTTCCTATTGGAAAAACACAAGGGGTGATAAAAAATCCCCTCACCAAGTTGTTTAAGTACTGCTACAATGGTTGTTCCCAAGGCATCAACATACACATGGAAAGGATTATCCCAAGAAGGGAAGCGTAATATGGACACAATAATAAGCCTATCCTTCAAAGTGTCAAACATCATCTATTACACCTCTCCCTAATGAAAAGAACTCTTATGTTTAATAAATTCTTCCTAGGGTGCAGCGATCTTGGCATATCCCTTAATAAATTTCCTGTATTACCTCGTAAACCCATGGAATCCATGCATTGCATTCTAACTGGTAGGCTCCCCCAATCTCACAATAATTACAACTTTGGTGGGATCCACCAACAAGCTTTCCTTACATATAATATGCCCCAATAGGGTTCCAAATGGAGTATCAAGACACATTTCTTAATGTTGAGGGATATCCTCAACTGTCGACATCTCTCAAAACTTAGCCTCAAATTGTCACAACGGTCTTTTAATATCCCATACACAGTCTAGTCATCCAGGTAGACCTGAAGAAATTTATGGATGAAGTACTAGAAGGCTTGTACCACGATGCACGAGAACACAATAGGTGTATTCTTCAGCCCAAAAGGAATGACCTTTTAGTAAAAACTTCCCCATTCAGTGGTGAAAGTTGTCTTCTCCTGGTCTTCCTTTGCAATTCTAACATGGTGCTACCCTGAGAACCCATCTGTGAAAGAATAGACCTCGCATCTGGCTACTCCTTCATGAATTACTTCAATGAAGGGGGTTGGAAAAGGGTCAATGACACATAATTCATTCAATTCCCTATAATCAATAGAGATCCTTATCCTCCCATCCTTCTAAATTTTTATGACCATTGGACTCACCCATTCTGATTCCTCAACAACCTCAATAATTCTTGATGCAATCATCTTGTCTATATCCTCCTTGACCTGTATGTGTAAATTCAGATTCATACGATAAGGTCTCTTTTGAATCGGGCACCACATTCCTTCAACTTGATCCTCATTTCCCCCAACAAGTGGTGAACACTTTTGCGCTCATGGTACCCACATGGGAACAAATCCTGAAACTCATGTAAAAGGTCAATGATCTTAGAAACTTATTTCTTTGACCAATAATCTCTAATGATAGCTTCCTTAGGTTCTACCTCTAAACAAATGTTAACCTTCTTTGTCTTAAAGGGTTCATGGTAGGTGCACACTTGCTCATCAGTGTAATCCCTAACTTCATGCATGCCTTCAGAATGGTTAACATCCAGACTCTCCATTTTGTCACCATCTATCACATAGACCATATTTCCTTTTTCTTTTTCCATGCACACACGCTCAAGTTGTGTCTCTTCTTATTCTTCCTCATCAAAACACATATCCAACCAGGTTCACCTAATAGCTCAAGTATTTTATTTTCTACCATAAAACTATCTTCAATTATAACGTGCTTGACCACTTGTAACGCATTATCCAGTGATGTTTTGTACTCTGATACTCGAAATATTGAATGAGATTAGTTTCCAACTCTTTCCAATTCCTTATCTGACGATGCATTTCTAAGTGAATGTACCATACATGCGCACAACCTTGTAAGGTGGAATACAACTTATGCATCCATAGCAAAGGTGTTAAAGCTTCTATTCCTTCCATCTAGGACTTCTCACGTGCTTGGATATGACATGAGGTAGGTTCTCTGCCATGGTAGTCTTTATTGACAGTGGGCACATTACTTCTGGAAAACCTAACAGAGAACATGGTTCTCACCTAATTCCATTCTAGAAGGCTCTCACAATGTGTCTACCACCAATGCGTTGTGGTCCCGAGTAGGTTATAGCTGAGAATACCTCTTCTTTCCTTATTATTTTTCCACTTAGCCTCCATTTCTCTTAAGAAATCATCAAGGTTAGCTCTTCCGAAGTAACCTGGTAACTTCTTCCCTCCTAGGTGCTTGACCGAGTGTGCTTTTATTATCCTTGTAACTGATCCTCTCAATTTTTTCCCAATTAATTCATAAGTCCTGTGTTCCAAATTGTCACATGTTATGTTGGTTGTATCACTCATAGACTGAGTGTCTTCAAACTAGATAAATCCTTCTGTAGTATGAATTACCTCAGGGTCTCTAATAGATTGCATATTGATTATGTCAAGGACTTCTTCTCCTAAGAATTCAGTAGAGGGTGTTGATTTCCCATCTGTCAAGGGGATGATGAACCATTCCTCCTTGTTCTCAAAACTGATATACTCCTTGGTAAACCATAGGTAAGCATTGTTTTTGTAACACCAGGGGTACCCAAGCAATGTTGGAAATTTGTCTGCTTAATCTAACACCAAGACCTTGAAGTCTCCAATGAAATTTTCCCCTTGAATAATTATAACTGCATCCTTTAAGACACCAATAGGCATAACCTTTGTCTTGTTTTCCATATACAACACATTCAAAGATGGCTGTAATGTGGCCTTCCTATTTGATTCCAAGCATCTAGAGTGAGAACATTGACCTCTGCACCTATGTCAATCAAAATATTTCTCAGAAGCCAACCATCTATAACAACATTTAAAGTGATATCTTTGTCATAATCAAGGCTGTGAGGAGGGATGTTAGCATGCAGAACTTTCCTCTTACACTCCCCTCCAGTGCATTGTACCTTCTCCCGTAACCATTCTCTTAAACAATAAATTATATTCTCTTACCTTAACATCTTACATCCTTCCCTAACCTCATCTAGATCCATCTGCAGAGCCTCGACATTCTTCCTTTACTCTAACTGCCTTGAATACTCCTTTAGACACTGGATATCTCTTTTTAGACTCCAAATCACATCCATAGTCTCTTAATACACCTATTTTTGATGAGTAGGGTCTAGATACTTCCCATGTACCACTTATTCTCGTATAACCATTGTTATTTGTCTTGGTATCTCCCTGACATGCGTGACATTCGCTCATGTCATCACTAGTACAGGTTTTAGTCTTGACTCATGCATCACTCTTAACATCCACTGTGAGTCATCCTTCTTTATGCTTACCATCCTAGCGCCCTTGTCTTTCCGGTGTTGCTAGCTCATGTGCTCAAACAACTCAATGAATTCCTCGTACTTATGTTTCCTTCCCCACCACATGCTTTTTATGCAAGAACTATATGAGGATCATTAGAAAATAGAAAAAATAATTTTGAAATATAGTAAAGGAATGGTCAATTATGGTCTTTTTTATTCTTATTCTAATGATGCACATTTATTTGGCTATTGTGATTTTTATCATGCTAGTGAAGTTGCATATAGAAAGTTCACTTTTGGATATGTTTTCAAGTTAGGTGTAGGTGCCATCACTTGGAGCAGTAAGAAGAAACCAACAATTTCTATATCTTCTACTGAAGTAGAATATAGAAGTTTTGTGGAAGCTGCAAAAGAAGTTGTGTTTGAAAAGACAGTTGGATGAGCTGCATATGGGCATCAAAGGGAGCAATGCTCTTTTATGTGACATCTAAAGTTACATTTCTCTTGCTAAGAACCCAGTTCAACATCAAAGGACCAAGCATATTCAATTTCATATGCACTTTATTTGAGAAAAGTTCCATAATGGTGATATTGATCTCAAGTTTTGTTTGACTTAAGATCGAGTTGCAGTCATCTTCACAAAGTCGTTGTGTCCTATCAAGTTCTATAAATTTTGTGCCTTATTGGGCCTTTCAAAGTTTCCATTGAGGGGGAGTGTGTATAACAATTCCAACTCCTAAATATTGTTGTAAAATTCCAATAACTCCTAAGTTGTGTAATAAGTAAATGTGTCACACTTTGTGAAGTTACTTGTACATCCCATCGAAGGATTTTTTATTACAGGTAAATGGTTTTGAAGGGATCATACCTTGAAGTACAACAAAAAAGGCTCAATAGCCAAGATATATAACAGAGAACAAAGTGGTTTTTTATGTGGAGACCACACCCCAATCGAAATCCAAAAATCTAGATAAAACTATAAAAGTACTCAGGGAGGGGCCAACTACCTACAATAAGTGCGATAATAGACTGGAAACAACAACACAACAGCTGCACAGAGAACACAAAGGAAAAAAGGCATTGATTCACAGATTTGTTATACACCTTAAGAGCTACCCTAAGTGCCTTATACAGATTCATAGTTGTCCCAATTAGATACTTTGAACTTCTTAGTAATCCTCCCATTCTTCCAAGATGATGAAGGAATCCCACTAACATCATAAATTTGGTTAATGTGCACCTGGAGGAGATTAAGGATTGCTCTATGAATGGCCAATTGATTGTTATATTTTTCTTTAAGATCTCTGACTTGACCAAAAATTTTGTTAACTTCCTCTTGAAGATTGGTAATGGAAGCATGGTTTGTGGTCTTGCTGCCAGTCTTGAGTAGAAAGTCTACATTATCTTCAATAGTCTTCAAAGCATCATCATGTTGTTTAAACTTTTAAATAACATAAGGGGTGATTTGAGCGCTAGGACTATCATGGCTAAAATTAGAATCCCAACGAAGCATTAGTTATGGATATGCCTTCATTTATAAAAGGCTCCATAATTTGATATAAGTATTCATATATAAAGCACTAGTCTTAAGAATTTTTGTATGGGAAGATCTATATGATTTCCCTTGTTTGCATGCTAGCTAGAGTCATTTTCATTGATTCTTGGATCTATAAACCCTTTTGTAGAAAAGGTAAACTTGGCATCTCTTGTGTTATTTCTTCCCATGCAACATTAAGTGGGAGTGTTGGGGTGATAATGTCAAGTGGGTTATCTACCAGTACAATACACCCCAATATTATTTTAAAAAAAATTCTATCAAACTTTATTATGAAGATCTTCCACAAAGATCTTATGCATTTTAGAGTGAATCGGCGTGACTGATTCACCCACCCTATTGATTAGGGTGATCCCTCTCATGTTTGGATATAAGCAACTAATAGATTAGTACCATATTGATATCTAGATAGTAATATCATACTGGGGTCAATCGATGATGAATATTGTATTGAATGAGTGAAAGACATAGCTTTGCAATCATTCTGAAAAATACAAAGGAGCGAAGTGGAAGTGTTGGATCAAAGTCTTGTGAATTCTTAAATATAGACAGTTCTTTATTCAGTGGGGTTCTTCTCCTTCAGGTTTTCCCACTTAAATTTATTTTTCTTTGTCTTTATCACTAACTCTGTTATTTTATTTAAGCTCTTGTTATTACATTCTATTATCTACACAACATAATATGTAATCTTCAGCATTTATTTTGTGGATATATAATCATTTAATTATGCATTCCTTATAAATCCTAACAATTTTAACAAGATATGTAGTTTTCCTATCATATACATAATGTGTGCAATCCCTTTATTTTGAGATATTTGATCCATAGGTTCATTGAGCATAACTTGGAAGGAAGGAAAATATTTATAATCTTCTAGCTTTAATCTACAATTTTAAATTTCTAGGACATGACATAATCACAAATTTCTTTAGAGATAATTTATGGCATACCTAGGAAGATTCAATTAGTTTGGTCTCAAAATTATACACATGTTTGATTAGAGTTAGATTTGGCACTTCCCTCTAGTTGTAGTTGTAGGCACTATAAAATTCAACTTTATGCATAAGGTCTCATAATCCAAAAATACCAAAAACATTATAAAACAATAATAATCCCCAAAAATGTTATAGTTCCTCTAAGGGCAACCCTAGATCTATTTATGGTGGAGGATTAATCAGAAATAATCTAAGACATACCCATATTACCTATGCAAGACCCATGGGAACTCAATCAAATCATTATGCTAAGGCCTTCACTGTTCTTTTAGGTATCAGAAATTATAAGGAACTCAAGGTAAGTAATTTAATTGTTGAGGGTGATTATCTTAACATTATAAATAATCTCACAGGCATCCAACCCCCCAGCTAGACCATCACATATTTATCAATGAGGCTAAGAACATATGCAAATATTTTATCAATGTTAATATATGACATACATATTGGGAAGGGAATAGTGGTGATGATGTTTTATCCAATGAAGGTGTCATTTTAGTCATTAATTTACCCTCAATACTTCAAAATAACCCCAAGCACAAAGGTCAATCATCCAGCATACGTTGGGCACTCACCCAAAGTGTGCATGGGTGCCAAGCCCCTCCTTTATGTGAGCTTCACAAGATATTTCCGCCATTAATTGAGGATTATTTGTAGAAACATGAGTACATGCATCTAGTCAAAAAGGTATAAGATACAACTAACAAATCTACACATCAATGTATCAAAAAATCTAAATAAACATTGTAAGAAGTACACAAAACTAGATCTGAGTCACAGTACGCCAAATAACATAAGGGTTTACGCCCATAAACAAGTTGTATAGAATAGATCCATGTATATTGATTTAATAGATTTCTAGTAGCCATATTACATTCAAAAGGGACATCTCAGACCATATACATCAAATGATAGAGACTCAACTCCTGCACACCTACCTAATCAGAGATCCTAACTATAATTTTCTCCATTATACCCCTTGTTATAGATCCCATTACCCATACATATACTTAATGGTATATCCCTTACAACCCTCTAGCACTAAGTACTCTAAACCCTAGCATTTCCTAACATTTGTGCAACACTTAGTTACTCTCCTTCTCTTTCTCTTCTCACCTTTGAATTCTGCACCCATATATATATCTCTCTCTGTTTACACTCTCTCTCCCAGTTCCTATCCCAAGAAATTATTTAAATAGGATCATCAACCACCACTATGACTTCTCTTATGAGCATATCATGGGCCAAGTGTTGATGTGGTCCTCCATTGGTGAATGATTATTATTTTTGCAAACCTTCCACTAACTGTAATGACACCTCTAGGAATATTCCTACGTGGAATATCCTTTTCTTAACCTCCAAGATTCCAGACTAGCACTTTATACACTTATCATGCTTAGTCGGGTCCTCATGTTTTTCCTCATGTGACTCCATGATGCCAAATATGGCTAAGTCCTTTAAACCTTTGTTATTCCTCCCGTGCATACCCTAGTTTCACTTAAACCCTTCTTAAATCCCTTTTTCCTACACGCTTTCCCTTGAGTGCCCTTATATCCATTGATCTTGTTCGTGCGCACCTCTTGGTACTTAGCCAATATTTTAGGGTCCAACATCACCCCGCACTACATGTTTTCTCTGTCCTTAGAAACATTCTATTTCCTCAAAGAATAAAGAATAAAGGTATTGAAATAATTAAAGAATGGAAAGATGGAATAATGCAAGACTAGAAGAATATGCTACTATTGTATGAGGAGTGGGAACTCCTTCACAGATGCTTCAATCTTATGCCATACATCTACTTCTCCATGCACCTATTAAAGCAGGTTACCCACCAATGTTCTTACTTCATCAAAACTAAGTTCCTCGCTCTTAGCTTTCAGCATATCTACAATTCTTTCCAGTTGCTTGCTAAGGTCGCCTAGTGCATCCATCATGCGAGTGACTTATGGGGTACAGTTCCTTTATCTTATTATTAATCAAACCCTGCAAGCTTTCGATTTCTTCCAAATTATTCTCAACTTTGGCTAGGATCTTGTCGAGCTCCACCCTATTGCATTTTTATTTCTCCTAAAATTCTTTCATATCCACCTCATGTGTAGCAACCAATATGCTTTCTACCCTGTCTCTATTAGCACAATTTTCCTACATGGCTTCATCCATCTATGCGGTGGACTTTACTGCGGCAAGGAGCTCAAAGTACCAATTCATTATCTCCCCAATCTTTAGCTTTTATTGATCCTTCTAGCATGCCATCACCTCCTCTGATAACTCTAATGCAAGTGGTCGCCTTTCCATGGTGAGGATGTGGGTCAAGTCTTCCAAACATTGCATTGTTGAATCATATTTCTGGTCAGGTGGGGCCAGGTTTGGGTGCTTCAAGATAATGGCATCTGAAATGGCCTCTATTTTCTTATGGAATTTACACACCTTTTCCTTTTCATCCCTCAACTCATGCTTAACTGCACACTGATCAATTCCTTATGTTTTATCTCTTTGTCTCGTTCAATGATCTCCTCATTCTTTTTCTCAAGCTCTTCCTCCAAGACCCTTATTCTGTCATTTTTACTGAAGAGTCTTGCCTCCACCTCCACCAATGCTTTATTGAGTGCATTGCAAAATTTCTCATCAGATAGTTGTTGGGAATTTACCGCAAGGTTTAATCCCTTGGCATCTGATATCTTCATCAATGCATCTCGACTTACCTAGAACTCGATTTCATCAATGTGGGACTCAAAATACCAAGATAGAATTTTTCTTGTGAGTGGTTACACACCTTATTCACCAAAATAAGACCAAGCGAGAAGTTGGTTTGTGGGCATGGTACTTTAGAAGCGCGTGCAGTACCTTTTTCAGATCATTAATGTAAGTCATTTCTTGTTCCTGCACCGAAACTATGCCCTTTCCACTTATGCGTGATACCTTTAAGAAGCTTACTGCTAAGTTGGGGTCTCCGCCCATGCTTCCATACTCCTTTCTAACACTCACTCTTTCCACCTTGTCCTCCAGCAATTCTTCAGTGATTCACTTGACTTCATGTTCCATGAACTAGTGGATAATTCATGCCACTTCCCTCTCTATGGTATTATCCATCTACTCCTTGGTTGGGGTCGAGGTATTGTAATCCTTCATGTTTACTTCCTCACTCCCCCCTTTTTCATGAGCACCTCCCTCATTCTCATGCTTATCTTCATTTCCTTCTTCCTCTGACTCATGTACATCATATACAGGATGATTTTGAGCCTCGTCGAGATCTTAATTGCCCTTGTTGACCTCCATTATTTATGTGTCACCTGAGTCTGATCCTTTTGTCACCCTCTATTTCTTCCTTATTGGTGATTCCAATTCAGGGGAATTATCTTTTTCTTCTTTCTTAGGAGACTCTCCCCTTACTAATGACTCTTATTCTAAGGTGAATCTTGCTTCTGTGGCGATTCCTCATGCAGCGACTCTTTTCTCATGGGAGACCTCTTCTAGACGACGTAAGTACTTGTGTCAGTGCTTGACTCATGTGCCTTTATTGTCCTATATTATATGTGCGCTCAGTGCCTTTTTCTCAGGAGCCTCTACTTATGTCTCTTTTCTTTTGCACAGTCTTTTTCCACATGGTGGGGTCCTCAAGAATAGATACATCATCTTCAATATAAGCTCCCTTTTCATACTTAGGCCTTATTCACAAATTCACTCTCGTTGTTGTCCTCCCTATAACAGGTATTATTACTAGTTTTAACATGTGCACGTCATGGGAGACATACTTCTCCACATAGGTGTGCTTCTTGGGGTATATTACTTTCTTACACAGATCATGGTAGCCTTGATATACTAAAATTAGATCAAATATGATTTTATTTACCTTTTTAAATCAATTAACCTCAGCCTGGAAGTATTGCATTGTGAAGGAGAAAGGTAATTTACTCCAAGGAATCTTGGTGTCATCTATCAAAGTAAATTTTTTGATGCAAAAATGTTGGTATATGGTGAACTCAACCTCTCCTTGCACTAGTGAAAATAACTATTTAGGAATTCTCTATTCATCCTCGAATTTATTGCGCATCCACTTATACCACTTTTCCAAGTGTGATGTAGTCATATTTTATACCCTGAGACCAATAGTCTAATCCCATGCATGTCAAACTATCACCCAGTGTGTGCACTAGGTGCTCACCTGAGGCACACGTGGGATCCAAGTCTCTCCTTTATGTCAGTCTTGTGAGAATTCATAATCTTATAACAGATATTCAAATGGAAATGAGCATAAAAGAACCATACAACATTCTAAAAACCTAGAATGATTTGTCATCTCATTGCATCTAGAAAAGAGAAATAGTAAACAATATATGGAAATGGTTCATACAAAAAGGAAATTCATAAGTATTATACTTCTGAACGCATATATGATTCATAATATAGCCTTATATTCATATTAACAGGTTCAATAACCACATTACAATCCCTTAAGGTCATAACAGACCCTCATATAACCATGTAGAGCTAAGTCATGCAACAGAACTACACTATGTTCATCATATTACAAAAATGTGTGTAGACCCATCCCTCTAAACCTACCTACACTACTCTAACCAAGAGCAAAGGGAACTCAAACAAAACCTGTAGCTGGTAGGGATAAATAGCTTCCCTTCCTCAAAAATGGTAGCCATGCAACTGATTTGGCACTGAACATGGCTGGTTGGATGAGTGAAAAACCGAAAATAAGTCGGTGCTCCACCCAAATCATCAAGGTATCAAAATTAATGGAAAATACCTCCTCAAGTTGAGTTGCATCAGACTTTTGGAGGTGTTGATGATGACTGTTGGTACTTTGATGCTCATCCTCATGCCTTAAAGTAGGCATGACTGGTTTTGGCTTCTCCCTTGGCTCCAATGAAGCTAAGTACCTGATTGGGCACGGTCTGATCCTTTGGATGTGCCCATTTTTCTGAAATTCAACTCTTAAAATGGAGTCTTCTTGTGGACCTTCTTGGGTGAATGGTGTGGGAGAGATGGGGAAATCTTCCTGCTTTTTCTTTTCCTTTTCCTATGGAGAAAATGGGAGAGCCATGTCTTCCAATCTTGGTTCTAGAGGGCTGTTATGAAGGTACAAACTGCTACAAATGAATGCTCTCCTCCATGACAGTAGGTATGCATGTTTGGAAGGTGGATGGAGGAGGAGAAAACAATGTGATTTCAACTAGTTCTTCTCCATCAAAATAGTCCTCCAAATCAAACAGATAAACCACCTCATCGTTGTCCTGCTGTAAATGTTCAACTTCCTCCTTGGTGTTCTCTTGATGTAGCAACTTGTTTACCATGGTTGCTTTCATCCTCCAACATGAAGTTTGAAAGAGTCAAACTCTTCTCCAATGTTAGAGCTCCAGAGAGATGAAGTGGAAGGAAGAACTGAAGGTTCTTCTATAGCCTGTTTTGTGTTCGAATCTCTTGGACCTGGTCATTTTTCTCCTCCATAGCTGGAATGTGCTCCTCTTCTTTTGTATTTTGGAGTAGCTTCTCCTTCCTTTACTACCTGTGAAGACCATCTTGCTCTTGAATGATCCTCTTTCTCTATCATGAAGTTTTCCAAATAAAAACTCTTCAATATGCTACTCTAGAGGACAAGTTGGTACTGCAAGATCTTCTTTGGAGCTCCTTTCCATATCTAAGAAAGATAAATTCATCAACCAAAACATGCCCTTCGAATGAAAGCAATAAATTATCAATGATGCCTTCTTCTGCTGCTGCTATAATCATCTGATTTGGTCTCACCTGATTTGCTCCTTTCCAGTGGTGACTTTGAGCTGATTTTCCTTCCTCTTCCATGGCTAATTGTTGCAACTTGAATTAGACTAGCATTTTCTTCAAGTAGAGTGCCAACATGGACACTACATTCTGAGAAAACAGGCTGATCTTCTTGCTCCACTGCTGCTGCTACAAACTCAACCTTGGTCACCTCTGGTTCTTCAACATTTACCTCCTCTGTAAGCTTAACCAACAAAGGAATTTTTGTAATCCCGAATCTGAGAGCCAAGTTCACTAAACTCTTAATCATTTCTTCATCTTTCACTTCTTCTTCTTCTTGTCCTTCATGACTGATTTTTGCAATTTCTTCTTCCCTACATGGAATTGGGAAGGAAAGAGGAGAAACAAATTGGGATTCAATCATTTGTGCATTTTTTGGTGGTGGTGGGAGGGATGGAACTTCTTGTTTCTTTGGAGGGGAATGTGTTTCTTTTTACTCTTGTGGAGGGGATTTGGATTTGGAAGAGAAGAGAGAAGAAAATCTGAGATGAGATGGGAGACTAAGGGATGGAGGGATGGTTTCACAATTGGAGCAACATTAGCTAGCTTTACAACTTGACATCGTTGAAATGGTAAAGCTTGAGATGAAGAAGAAGAAATACAAGAAACTGTTGAATGACTTACCCATTGACAAGGTTGATTTAAACTCTACTCATATGTTTCTATCTCGTCAGTCCATTTTGCAAGTTTGGAGCCAGTATGCAAATAGAAAAATAAAGTCTAACATGCATGCTGATTACTGGAGCTGATTATGTCTGCTCTATGTAAAGGGCACTGTCCTATGAATACTAAAAGTGTGGTGATCTGTAGAAAAACTCTGTAAATGCCCCTTGCTCGTAGGCATCCGAGAAGGGTAAGGGGTGCCCCTTGACTGAACTCATGTTTTTAGCCTGGGCATTTGGTGAATCTTTGCTCTGCTAATAGACCTACAGTCAGCATTCTAGATCATATCTTCATGTGATCTGAATACCCCTGCTGTTGTACCAAGCTCCATTGCCAAACGGTGATTTTCACACTGCTGACTCATAGAACTAATTTATGGGGAGATTGAATTCTTCCCAATATATGCCCCCGTCATTTGGGGTACATGTGATGTTATCTAGCATATTTCGGCCCAAAGGAGGACCATGTACGCTGATATGTAAATGTGATGCCTATGGAGGGAATGAAGGAATGATTGCACAACCTCATGGATTGGGAAAAAACCAAGGCACAACGAAGAACAAAATGGATGGAAACACGTGTTAGTGAAGAAGGTCAAGCAACTTAGAGGATACGCATATAGAACAGATGGAGTCACCATATGTGCTAGAAAGTGCCTCCAAGAAGATGAAATATAGACTGCGAAAAGCAGGTTTCAAACCTGATGAAGTGACATTGCTCACAATTTCTTCACACATGTCAATCAGGGCCGAAGTGGCCAAAAGTAGAAAGTGTGCACACGGTGATGTAAGTTTTGTTGTTTTTACTGAGACACTATAGAGACAGATGACATATAATGACATAACAATAGTGTCTCATTGAAAAGTAACAAACACCCTGTTAGTGTGAAATCACAACACCCCCAAATGAGTTCTATGGATCTACTTTTCTAGGGCACACTCATCTGGTGTGATTTGCATAACATGGGATCATCTCTCAAGCTGTGGGGACTTGCGGACTTGAGATGGCCCTCCAAAGAAAGTTGGCTTCTTCTTCCTGATCCTACCAACTACAAGATAATCCTAATGCATGCAAATGACGTTTAACTACACCTAATCCTAACAATGCCAAGGAGACAAGGAGAGAAATAAAGTGCATAGAAGAAGGATAGATCCTACACTAACGACGGTGATAGCACCAAGAAAAGGGAAAGTGTTGATCATCTACCCAGACTGCCATGAGAACAAATAGAGGTGATAAATGGAGAGGATGGACATCAGTGCATCATAGACTAAAGATTATATTTCACATAGGAAACGTTTCAAAACCCAATGAACACAGCTCCCATATCTATAAATGAACTGTTCAAAAGATACACAGATACCCTACATAATGAAGAGAGGTAAGAAGATGCAACAAGAAATGAGTGAAGGATAGAATAATGCATCACAAAAACACGTTTTTTATTGCTTCATAGGATTTCACATAGTACAACATTTATGGGAAAGAGGCAACAAACGCCATTCACAGAGCAGGGGAGGAGGTTCAAAATCCATTTTCAACCCTGGGGACGAAAAGAAGAGGGGAGGCAGAGAAGAAGAATGAACAACCCTTGAAAAATGTGCCTGTATGTTTACATTTTATATGGAAGAAACATGAGAAGAGAGGAAAAAAATGGGATTTTTTCTAACAACCTTTAAAAATGTGTTTTAATTCTTCTTCTGTTGATGGGGATTGATGCCCAAAAATCTCATATTTCTCATGTATCTACTTCACCAGACCAAAGAAAATGACCCATACTTCATTACATCTGGTAGTTGAAACTAGATTTTTTTTGTCTTTTCCATGCCAAAACGTGTTTTGAAATTTTCTCCCACAAAAATCTACCAAAATAAAAAATTGAAGACTCCATGATGAAGAGAATCTCCAGATCTTTCCATTGGTACCAAGATTTTCAAAAATGGAGCTCTGGATCAAAAGATATGGCCTTCTGAAGTTTTTCCTTAACGTTTGTACAGGAGGGTGGGAAAACAACTCAGGGAAAAATTTGAACCTTTCTCCTGCAAATCCATGTTGATGATGTGGCATCCATATTGGGAACAGCAGATCTGGCAGGGGTTCCTTTTTTTCCATTTTACACTTTTTGACAAAAAGTCAAAAAATCTCATTTGCCTTCGAAGGTCCGCCGGCCCGCATTAACTTTTTGATGTGCCAGTTACAAGCCACTTAATTTTACTCCTTTTTGAGATAAAAGGGAAAATTTTAAATTTTTCCTGATAATTCCCCACTGGTCCGAGATTCCTAGGCAAAAATATCTCCCAAGCCCCGCAGGTCTGCCTTGTGAAAAGTTTCCCTTCTAACTCTGCCAAACCATAACTCAAAAAATACAAGGAGTTAGAAACATATCTTTACCTTTCTGGATAAGGGGAAGAAATTATCTATCTGATGGAGTATTTTCTAGAAATCCTTGAGTGCCTAAACTTTGTGAAATTTTGAATGAGTCACAAAAAGGGAGTAAGTTAACCCAAAATAAGAGGGAGCTTATTTTGGTTAACAACTTTGGTGACTCACAGGGGTCATCTGCCTGCTAGATGAATGATTAGTGGCCTTTTTTGCATCCATTGGGCATGGAGTCAAGCCATGATAACAAATTTTCTGATCTAACTCTAGAAAATCTGACCTCTGAATCACTTGGAAACCCGCTAAAACTTAGAGTTGGATCTTCACCAAAAGCCAACTAAAATGCACTGTGCAAGAGCAATAACACCAAAAACTATGTACAAACTGAAAATCATACATGCTCCAAATGGAACATGCAGAGTGTGCAAAAGCACTTCTTCTGCTGAAAACAAACCTACCTACACTACTCTAACCAAGAGCAAAGGGAGACTCAAACAAAACCTGCAACTGACAGGGAGAAATAGCTTCCCTTCCTCAAAAATGGCAGCCATGCAACTGATTTGGCACTAAACATGGCTGGTTGGATGAGTGAAAAACTGACAATAAGCTGATCCTCCACCCAAATCATCAAGGTATCAACATTAATGGAAAATACCTCCTTAAGCTGACTTGCATCAGACTTCTGGAGGTGTTGATGATGATCCTTGGTACTTTGATGCTCATCCTCGTGCCCTGGAGTAGGCATGACTGGTTTTGGCTTCTCCTTTGGCTCCAATGAAGCCAAGTACCTGATTGGGCAAGGTCTAGATCCTTTGGATGTGCCTATTTCTTTGAATTTTAAACTCCAAAAATGGAGTCTTCTTGTGGACCTTCTTGAGTGGATGGTGTGGGAGAGATGATGACATCTTCATGCTTTTTCTCTTCCTTCTCCTGTGAAGAACATGGGAGAGTCATGTCTTCCAATCTTGGTTCCAGAGGGCTGTTATGAAGTGCAGGCTATGTTGTTCCTGAATGTTCTCCTCCATGGCAGCAGGCTCATGTGCTTGGGATGTGAGAGATGGAGGAAAAAATGATGTGATCTCCATGGGTTCCCCTCCATCAAGGCAATCCTCCAAGTCAGACAGATAATCTACCTCCTTGTTGTCCTACTACAAATGTTCAACCTCCTTCATGGTGTTCTCTTGATCAGCAATTTTCTCACCATGGTTCCTTTCATCCTCAAAACATGAAGTTTGAAAGCTAAAACTCTTCCTCCAACATTAGAGCTTGAAGAGAGATGAAGTGGGAGGAAGAACTGAAGGTTCTTCTATGGCCTGCTCCACACTTCAAAGCCTCTTAAAATTGTATGGTTCTCCTCCACAGCTAGAATGTGCTCCTCTTCTTTTGGATTAGGAGTAGCTTCTTCTTCCTCTATTGCTTGAAGACCATCTTTCTCTTGAATGACATCTTTCTCTATCATGAATTTTTCAAATCAAACTCTTTAACTTCTGCTCTAGAGGACAAGTTGGGACTGTAAGATCTTCTTCAGAGCTCCTTTCCATATGGCTTAATCAACCAAGGGAACCTTTGAAAGACTCAAATTATCAATGATGCCTTCTTCTTTTTCTGCTCTTCTCTAATTTGGTCTCATCATTTCTCCTTTCTAATGGGACTTTCCTCTGATTTGATGTTCTCCTTGGTTAATTGTGCAACTTGAATTGGACCAGAATTTTCTTCAAGTAGAGTCCCAACATGGAAACTACATTTTGAGAAAAGAGGATGATCTGGTGGGTCCACTAATACTGCTACAAAATCAACCTTGGCCACCTCTGGTTCTTCAACATTTACCTCCTTTTTAGGCTTAACCAAAAAAGGAATTTTTGTAATCCTGAATTTGAGAGCCAAGTTCACTAAAATTTTAATCATTTCTTCTTCTGGCTCCTCATGTAAATTTTGCAGTTTCTTCTTCCCTACATGGAATTGGGAAGGAAAGAGGAGAAACAGATTGGGATTCAATAATTTGTACATTTTTTGGTGGAGGTGGGAGGGATGGAACTTCTTGTTTATTTGGAGGGGAAGGTGTTTCTTTTTTCTCTTGTGGACTAGATTTAGATTTGGAAGAGAAGAGAGAAGAACAGTTGAGATGAGATGGGAGACTAAGGGATGGAGGGATGGTTTTGAAAACTGGAGCAACATTAGCTGGGTTGATAACTTGACATTGTTGAAATGGTAAAGCTTGAGATGAAGAAGAATAAATACAAGGAATTGGTGAATGACTTACCCATTGACAAGGTTGCTTCAGACTCTGCTCATAGGCTTCTATCTCCTCAGTCCATTGTGCAAGTTGGGGCAGCATTTCAATTATGAAGTCTAGCTTCTCCTGAGGGTTGTAATGTCTTGGAAAAGGGCCTTCCCATGGACAAGGTGCCCTGTAACCAATCTTAAAAGCCATCATTTGAGCTGTTGCCCTTGATTGAACCATGCCAATCTCCATTTTTTGGATCTTCTCTAGTAGACCAGCATCTTGCATTTGATTGTCTTCATTGTTTGCATACCCTGCTCTTGGAAAGCTCCATAGCCAAACTGATTTTGGCACTGTTGCTCATAGGGGTAGACATGCTGATTTTGAATTTGCTCAAAATGCTGATTTGAAGGAGTTGTAAAGCATATTGGAGGTGGAATGTACTACTGTTGTTAGTAAATGTGAGTTCCATGAAGGGAATGAAGTCATGATTGCACAACCTCATGGAATGGGAAGAAAATGAAAGAGATGGAAGAAGAAAATGGATAAAAATGAGGAAATGGATGGAAAAGGTCTGCAACTCAGAGAATGGGTTTTTGACCAGATGGAGTCGCCAGATGTGCTTGAAAGTGCCTCCAAAGGCTGAAACCTTCACCAAGAGCACATTCAACTTGAAGTGAAAGATGCTTTAGAACCGGGTGTGCCAAAACTGTAGTGGTGCATGGTGGTGGTGCTTTTTCTAAGACACTGAAATATCTCATGACCTATCCCATCCGGCATGCCAAAACTATTAGTGTGAAATCACAGCACCCCTAAATGAGTTATGGATCTACTTTTCTAAGGCAAGGTCATTTGGTGTGATTTGCATAACATTGGATCATTCCCCAAGTTGTGGGACTTGCAAATGGGAATGATCCTCCAGAGAAGGTTGGTTCCTCTTCCTAATCCTACCTGCCACTAAACTACTCCTAAGGAATGAAATGTGAATATCTAATCCTAATCTAAAAATTCCAAGGGACCAAGGAGAGAGAGAGAGAGAGACTTGAGATAATTAAAATAAATAAATCCTACACTACAGAGGTGATAACACCGAGAAAAGGGAACCGCTGATCACAAACCCTAACTGCCTGGAAAATGGAGAGTGGTGAGAAATGGAGAGGATGGACAGATGCATCATAGACCAAGGATAAAGTTCACATAGAACACCATTTCAAACCCCTTAAACACAGCTCCCAAAACCTGCAAATGGACATTCGGAGATATGCACAGTATACCCTGCAATGGTACGAGAGGTGAGAAGATGACAATAAAAATAAGCAAAGGATGGACAAAATGCATCACAAAAAACATATTTTATTGCTCCAGGAGTTCACAAGTACACCATTAACGGGAAGAGGTAGGAAAATGTCATTTACAAAGCCAATGGGAAGAGGCTTAAACTCCACATTCGACCCTGGAGAAGAAAGAGAGGGGGGCAGGGAAGAAGAATGAACAACCCTTACAAAATGTGCCTCTGTATTTTACATTTGATAGAAGAAACGTGAGAAGAGAGAAAAAAATGTGGGATTTGTTCTAACCACCTTTAAAAATTCATTGTTAATTCTTCATCTATTGATGGGCTTGATGCAAAAGCTCATATTTCCATGTATCTACTTTGCAGACCAAAGAAAATGACCCATAATTCATTAAATCTAGTAGTTGAAACTAGTTTTTTTTATCTTTTCTGTGCCAAAACATTTTGACAATTTTATCACACAAATATCTACCAAAATACAAAATTTAAGACCTCCATGATGAGGTGAGAACCTCCAGATCTTTCCATTGGTACCGAGATTGTCAAAAATGGAGCTCTGAATCAAAAGATATGGCCTTCGAAGTTTTTCCTTAACGTTGTCGGCAAAAACATAGCTTGGGAAAATTTTGAACCTTTCTCCCACAAATCCGATATGATGACATGGCATCCATTGGAGACAGAGGATTGGGTAGGGGCTCCTTTTTTTCCATTTTACACTTTTTGACAAAAATTCAAAAAATGTCATTTGCCTCTGAAGATCGGGTTCAGCCTGCATTAACTTTTTGATGTGCCAGCTCAGCACTTAATATTCGACCTTTTTGACAAAAGGGAAAATTTTCCCTTTTTCTTCCTATTCCCCGCCGGTTCGAGATTCCTTGGAAAAAATATCTCTTAAGCCCCGTAGGTGAATGCCTTGGGAAAAGAACTCTTTCCCTTCTAACTCTGTCGAGCCATAAATCAAAAAATACAAGGAGTTAGAAAGAGCTCATTGCTTATTCTTCGAACTCTGGAAGAAATTTGGTCACTATTCTGAATGGAGTATTTTCCAGTGGATCCTAGATGTTCTCTGAACTTTGTTATAGTTTTAAGGAATCTTGAGGCAATTGAAAACAGGGAGTAAGTTAACTCATAAATAATAGGGAGATTATTTTGGTTAGCATAGTCCCTAACCTTCCTGATCCCATACACGCCAACCTCTTCTCACTTGTGCCTTTAAAAGCACTACATACTTTTTCCTAAAAGATCCTTCCTTTAATGGTGAGCTCTTCATGTGCAATGAATGGTTTTGTTCCTGGGACTTAGTTCAATTTGATGAAGGCCCTCAAGCCTGATTACCCCAAGCTCACGTATTGTTTTTCGATCCTCAGAAAATAATCTTCAGCCTTCCAGTTATAGACTCAACATAATAGATATGTTTTGAAAGAACCTAATAGAATGGAAGAATCTGCTTCCTACTGCTACATGAGAATTGGGCAAGTTATCCTTTCATGCATGTAGTTGTTTCTTATTTATTTTCCTATCATATTATCTCATTCTTCGAGCTACTTTTGATAGAACATGTGTTTCCACCATCATGCTAACCTTGTTCAAAAATCGAATCTCATCCCCTATAGTCTTCATCGTATCTTCAATGCTTTCCATCTTCTTGCTAAGGTATCCCAACATGTCCATCCTTCAAGTAATGTGGGGTACAATTCTTTCCAGTAACATTATTCAATTGATTGAAACCCTTAAGGTCTTCATGGCTTTTACTTCTGATTTCTTCTCTCCCTCATGCATAGATTTTATCTCAATTCATCTCTGTATTATATCCCCTTATTATTTTCTTGGAAGGTTTCTTTCAGTTCTATTTCATGGGTGGAAAGCCCTCCATTTAAATACTTGGTACTTTGGAGTCACTGTTGACACTTAATTGCCATATACACCTCATGCCAACTTCTTGCAACGGTGACTATTTATCTATCTCAAAGAATTTTGAAAATCGAGTTAATAATTTCCTAGGAACCTTCAAATTATCTTGGATATTTTTCTTGATGTGCCATGGAATCTTCCGTTGATTCTAAGCGCAAGGGGATATGCCTTGTACATTGTGAGTATGTACCCTAAAGTATTCCAGTATTCCAATTGTATGGATGACTCCATATTTACTTGCGTAAAGAGATGGTTGCTAGATCTGGATGCCTTCAAGATAATGACATCTTATAATGATCATCTGATACCTTCTTGTTTGACTTCACACACCCCTTCACCTTCTCATCCCTTTTGGTCACTTGTATACACGGATTAACTACGAATTGATTATCTCCTTTTGCTTCATAAAAGTGCCTGAGTCCCTTCTCTGAATGAGCCCCTCATTCTTCTTTCACTAAAGATTGCCTCATCCTTGAAAAGGAATCTTCATTCTGTCATTTGCAAAATCTGAAAATTATTGCTTCCACTTCTACTGACACTTTGTTGATCGCATGTTGCAAATTTGTTTCATCTGAGTAACATACTGAGTATTGACGAAGGGGATTTATTCCTTTTTAGTGTACCTGGAACACTCTGATATCAATGCATCATTATTTATTTCTCAAAGTTGGGCTCATCAATGTGGGACTCAAATTCCTAAGATAAAATTTCCTCATCTGATGGGCATGCACCTTCTTCATCAAAATGAAGCCAGCGAGTTCCAACGAGTTGTTCCAAATACGGGAAACGGTAATTTGGAAGTGCATGAGCAAGTACCTTGTTTGGATCATCAATGTAGCTTTCATTATATGTGTCTCTTATGTATCTTGTCTTCTATGCACTCTTCCCCCTATGTGTGTTCACTGTACTTTGGAAAGCTTACCGATAACTGGGATCTCCCGCCCATGCTTCCATGATCATTTTTCCTATGCTTTCACTCATTAGTCTTCCTTCATCACCTTATCACGAGTTGCATGTCTAATTCTTTCTCTACCAACTCATGGCACTAGGATAATTTTTACAACTTCTCTTTCTACGAGCCTCTGTTATACTATCTACTCCTAGTGTAAGGCTAAGGGTCCTTTGATCCTGCAAGTTTAATCTCCTCATCTTCTTCCCATGTCCTGGGTTTCTTCACTCTTCATACTCCTTCACCCTCATGAAAAGTCTATACTCAAGGTCTTCTTATTCTTCATCAGAATCATGCACACTGATATGACTAGGAGTGATCCTTGAAAGTCCTCCTTCAGGCTCTTCATTCATCATCATCCCTATCACCTATGTACATCTAGCTCTCCATTTCCTCTGATTTCTGAACTTCATCCAGTCATCTTCTATTTCTATCCTGAAACTGGGGATTCCAGTACATGGATATTCTACTTTCTCCTTCTCCTTCTGACAGGTGATGTCTTCCTTGGCCAATTCCTCATGGGTGAGGCTAATATTTTCTCTATCTTCTTCTATGGAATGCCTTTTCCTTGACTGGAGACTTCTTCCATGTGTCAATGTACATGCTTGCCAATTTAGCACTTGTCTTCCTGCACCCCTCATGCCGTTTATCATCTGGTTAGAACAGCTTAGTTCCTTCTTCTGCTATGGATTTCTTCTTTCTCCTCTTCTTAAATGAAGACTCTTCTTCCTCACCTGTAGGGTCTTCAAGGATAGACTATCATCGTATTCAACATAAGCACCCTTTCTCAAACTTCATGGCCTTATCCGACTTATATATACCCTTGCTTAGGACCTTCCTACAATAGGACAATGTTACCAAGGAATTTATCATTTGTACGTCATGGGAGACATGTCACTTTTCCACATAGCCATGCTTATTTGGGAATATACCGAGGTCCAACGCATCTGAATTGATCTTGGTCTACATCTACTTCAGAAAAAATCATGCAAGCTTTAAGTTTTTGGACTCCTTGACGTATTCAATGTTATACTCTTCTTCACTTGAGAAGTATTGCAGGCTATGTGAAGGAGAAGGGAGCTTGCACCATGGAGGGCTCATGTTTTCATCTTGGCAACTGTAAATCTGGCCAATGTAGAAGTGTTAGTATACCGCAAAATTTTGCTTCTCCAGTCCATGTAAGAACTGGCAATTTTCTAGGTATGGCTCCATTTTGGCAACTGGAAGCCGCATTGGCAACGATTGATTTTTTATAGCCACAGTTGGCTCTTTAGACTTGTGCCTTATGAACGGGTTGTCATGATATCACATGTGTATCTCTCATTGGCCTTTTTAGAGCTAGAGGAATCTAGGTTACTGGGTTACTCCCACATGAACTTTTTTTTGGCCCTATCTGGTGCATTCCGATTTTTGAGAACATAATGGTTAAGAGGACATTACCGAAGAGAATCTTGTCTCCCCTCCTGTACATTGCTGGTGAGGATTTCATCTATAATGTATGCAGAACATAGATTGTAGATTGTGCCTTCTGATATTCTTATGGACACACATTTTAGCTAGGACCTTGTGTTCCCGCATGTCCATCATTCTTGCGCACTGAGTTTTGTCACCAAACATCCGCGGGCCATTCTCATGACTAGATCTTGAATATTCGGTGATATCAAAGTATCGCTTGAACCCTTTTTGTACGTCATTCGCAGCTATAGTGTATCCTTCATACGACTTCCTTGTTGCTCACATCAGGTTTTCCTCAATGCTATCTCCCTCATAATTAAGGCCTGTGAATCTTGGAAATTAGTTGTGGGGTGATACGCATCTTGCACGCCTTCATGAAGTAAAAATGGTCCTCATGCATGTACGCACGACATAAGCCACTGGTAGAGGCACCCTAGGCTTTTTGAAAGTAGGGAGACTCATAGAGTTGTAATAATCTAGCCTTAGCTCCAAGTTATGAGATTTACCTGAGTGTAAGTGGGTAATTTGGGCATTCCATCAGGCATGTCCTCTTGTCAGTTGGTTGGACGAGACTCTAGAGCTATTTCCTTCTCGATTGTGGAGAAGACAATGGTTATTAATCGCTCACTCTCCATATTCTCTCAATGTTTCACATCATTAGAATGATTTTTCATTAGCAATACCACATCTAGGCCCATCATCATGTGGTGCATGATTTACTCTTCATTTAATGTTTGTGAAGGGGTACAATGTTTGTATTTGCCTTGCCCTATGCCTTTTTTTTCTTTGACTGAAGACGGCTGGTTTCCCCTTATAATCCCATATTTTCTAATCAAGGACGCTGACCTTGCCGATAACTCCTTCCATGAATACTCTAGTTGGTTACTTTTATCAATTTCTAACCCTCTTTTAGCTTCAACACTTGGGATGTATCCTTCTTTGCTCCATGCGCTAGCTACCAATTCACCTATCCAGGAACACCTTCCACTCGAGTACAACTATGCTAATTCACACAATACCTTTCCTCACATGCATGGTACTCATCTCCTTCATACTACTGCCTATCTACTCGAGTCAGATCACTGCAAATTGATCGATGAGCCCTTCTCTGTTGTTTATACAACTCATTCTCTAAATATGGAGGACTCTAGTTCGCATAGGTCTTATTTTGACCTCCCCCTTTCAAGGTACCTTTTTGAACTGTACCACGAGGACACATTGGCAGTTTTTTCTCTCGTGACTCCTAGCATCACCCATGGGCTATAGGACCTTCCATTTTTCTTGACATCTTAACCATGCAGATTTTTCTCCTAAGCCTTGTTGACTTCAAGAACGATTTTACACATCTTTGCCACATGCCTAATTCTATTCACATGACAACAAACTGACACCCATCCCTTGCGTGCACTAATATCCAAATGGACTAAAGATTCTAACACTCATTTCTACAATGCTCAAAGTACCTGCACTTCCTGTAGCTCGTGAATTTTTGACCCTCGCCTACAAGATGATTGTAATCCTGCACTCTTCATTGGATGTATGTCAGATCTATGTTACATCCTTCTAGACCAATCCAACCTAATTCTCGTGCAACATTGGGCTCTATGTGCTTCAATTGATGGGAATACTTACTTATGCATATTTTCATCCCTTCAACCAGGTGATTTCACCGCAACGTATCATGTACTAGCTCAAAATTGTGTTGTAGGCCTATACTTCGCAAGGTGTAACTCCAGCCCACACTGCAAACAGATGCTCGGTTCTCTACAACATATAACATAGCTCTCATGGAAAGAATACTGAGATTACTGGTGTATCCAATTTGGTTCGTAAAATGTGACAAAAATAAAGGAAAAAGTAATGCTTTTTTTTTTAAACAAGAAAAGAAAAAATCCTAAAGGGAATTTCTAGACTAGGTGATCCATTTGTTTCCCATATTGTTAACCACCACCTCCACGTCCTATTCTATACTAGGGCTTCAGCCTACTCCCATTGAAATGACCTAGTAATCTCGTCCCATCCAATCGCTTGTAACTGAAAAGTTCCTTTTTCAAGAAAGTACGAGATGATGTAGGGTCCCAACTTGATGGTACTTCTATATCAACTTCCCAGGTACTTAGTGCGCAAATACTTTGAATCATACAACAACACTAGTCTATCTTTACAACCTCAAACTTCTATGGTTTCATTGATAAGACTAACTCGGTGAATGTCCACCCAATTTTTAGGTAGCTTGCTTTCTCTAGTCTTCTGACTCCAAGGAGATGAAGAATAGCTCAACCTTTCATCATAATCTGCATCAAGTTGTAAATTCTTAGCGTAATGAGATACCCTAAAATCTGATTAGGTAACCTCTCCTGCAACGTGGCTTTATACTCACAATGGAGTTTTGCAACATGAATTCAGACGAGCTTAGCCTAAAGCATAGCTCCAACAAACCCAAGACTTACTCTGGACTTGGTCAATGGTCTTGGATCCCCCTAGTTTAACATCTTGGAAGTGTTCTTCTTGTATATCCCACCAAGTATATGATTGATACTAGAGGTCACAATGTAAAATCCTCAGTCTGTCCAACGTCACTAGATCTTAGTCAACATTGGATCACTTATGGCCCTGGTCGAGCCCCATGCCGTCAGTAGTGCCCTAATAGCTATCAACCATATATATGGCTGATAAGGGCTCAGTCATCTGATGGGGCACCACCAAACTGACGTAATACTAGCTCCACCTAAAAGAGATCCGCTATACCTGAGAAAATATATGCCTCCAGCTACATCATTCTATGAATACATCATAGGACAACCACTACATCCTCGTTGATTATGTTCTCCTATAGTCACAGTCTGGTAGTCCATGTAACCGACTCAGGTGAAATCCTATCTATCATGGCCCTATAGGTATATGTATCTATCCTACATCCATGAATGTTAATCCACCTCCGAGTTTATATCTTAGACCTAGCCCACTCTGCTTGTGGGCCCCCAACTCTTCTCAACACTTATATATGCCCATATGCTCATATGTGTAATAGTGTAGTGGCTCCTATCCGACCTGTCGACACTAAAATTTTCCTCCGTAATTTCATTAATGTATGTATTAGGAATAGGATGTTGTTAAGTATAATTAGTAGTAGCGTCTGATAGAAGATAACGGCGCCATCAGTACGGTGCCGCCAATAATGTGGAGTACAGTAACAGTCAAAGTACAATAGGAATGTTGTAAAAAGTAAATATTTGTCGTAAGTGGTCCGGTAATGTTAAAATGTCAAAGTTTGGGTAATTAGAGAAGTAGGGTCTACGTGATTAGGAATTAGAAATATTATATTGGTAATAAAGACAAGGAGTGAGGTCATAAATATTTTGTGTATTTTATTTGTAAAAAGTCTAAAAATGTGGAACCCATGTAAAATGATAAGGTTTATCTTATCTTAGACAGATAAGCTTACATGTACAGATAAGAGTTAAGGTATGGAATATGATTTGTCAGAGTGGATTTCTTATCCTATCTTAGAGATAAGATGGATAAGCCTGGAAGTTCTATAAATAGAGAGGCTACCCCCCTCATTTAGCATAGAAAGAAGTAGTGAGAAATATTGTAGGAAGTGTGCAAAGGAAGCCATCAGTTAAAGGTGTGTTGAAGAAGCCATCAAGAGGTGTAATTGTAAAGTTTCTCACATAGTCTTGTTGAAGTACCTCATGGGCGAGATTTTAACAATTTCATGTTAATATTATAATTTACTTTGATATTTCAGATTTGTCATCATTCCGTCTTATCATAGTCGATGGTATTCTTGTGTTCGGTTGTTGTTTTGTTTCCAGATTACATCCACCAAACTAAAGGCTGTGCATTAGTAAATAATCATAGCACGAGGAGTTCCCGGTGAAGAATTATCATAGTGCCGGATTGGTGATGACATTTTGGTTCCGTTGCCGGGACCATTCCTCGTTGGTGGATTTTCTGGAGAGATATTCCCACTTAGTCAAAAATCAATTAGAGGATAACCTTGTTTCAACTGTGCATAGTAGTTACCATGGTAAAGTCATTTTTACCGTGAATAGTAGTTACCATGGAATAGTATTTACCATAGTAAAGTCATTTTTACTGTGAATAGTATTTACCGCAGTAACTTCACTTTTTACCGTGAATAGTATTTACCGCAGTAACTTCAGTTTTTACCGCAGAATAGTGTTTACCACAGTAAAGTCAGTTTTTACCGCAGTAAGTCAAGTTTTACCATAGTTTACCGTGGTCATTTCTATTTTACTGTAGAAAGGTGTAAAGTCACTTTCTAGTATAGTGATTCCAATTATTTGTGCACATAAGTCTTGTTGATTGTACTTGTGGGTTGGTATTTCACGGTGGTTACTTTTGAAAATGGGAAAGATTCCTGTTTTTTCAGCTCAATCTAATGAAGATGCTTCTTCTTTCATTCAAGAGTTTAAACGATCTTGTATTTGTAATGGCCTCATAAGAAGGGAACAATGGACTGAATTTTTTCCTACCTTTTTGGATGGTTCAGCACTTAGGTGGTTTGAAACACTAGGTGATAATGTGAAAAATTCATGGGATTTATTAACTGAAAGTTTTCTTGAAGAATTTGGTGAACAACAGAAATATGCAGATCTCATGATCGAGATCACAAAGCTATCCCAAGGAGAGAAGGAGAAGATAAGGGATTATCATGCTCGTGTTCTAGAGCTAAGGAGGAAGCTCGATGCCCAGATCTGGAAGGAAGGACTAGCGGATGGGTTGATGAATGGCGTGGATAATCTCCTCTGTAAGCACTTCATTCTTGGGATGAAGCCAGAGATCAGAAAACGAGTGAAGTATGACCGCCCAACTACCATTGAACAAGAAAAGGAGATTGCAAGAAGGCAAGAAGAAAGCATGGAAGAGGAGCCCAAAGAAATTGTTGCTAAAGTAGAGCCTACACCAGCACCTTTGGTCTAGAATCCACAACCACTCCCGGTGAGCACAAATATTTCTCCTAGTACATCTACTGAGTATGAAGATCTGCTCAAAAAGATGGGTCAGTTAACTATTAATCTTCTTCAAGGAAAGGAATTTAGTTCTCAGGGAGGAGATAGAGGTCCAAAAAGAAATATGTCTGAAGTTGTTTGTTATGGTTGTTATAAAAAGGGTCATTATAAGTATAATTGTCCAGATAGAGCTTCTACATCTAGTACAAGAGATAATGATAAAGGAAAAGCACCTGTGAATTCTCTTGATGTAGTAGATAAGAGTAGAAATAATGAAGTAGATGTGTTTGTAACAAAAAGAAAGAAAGAAAAAGATAATCAAGATGGAACTGATCCTAAGAAGATGAAAGGAGAAACTAGTAAGAAACATAGGAGAAGAAAGTTGGGTGTGCAGGATTTTCTGATTTCACAGGGGCAAGGACCATACTCCATCTTGGAAGATCTGTCCAAAAGGCCTGCAAATATTACATATGGTCAACTCTTGGCTATGTCTTCTGAGAAGAGGCGGGAGTTGCGAGGTGGACTCAATGCTTGAAGAAGGAAGGAGGTTGAGGTCCCTGTTTTGGAGGCAGAGGCAGAACCCTATGCTCCACAAGTTGAGGTATTATGTAATGGTATTTCAATTCATGATGTCTTAGTTGATGGAGGTGCTGCAGTTAATGTAATGACCGAGTCTGTAATGAATATGTTGGGTTCAAAAAATTGATCGCCGTTCAACACTTATGTTAAGGTCATTAAATAAGGGAAAAACTAAACCAGAAGGTGTAGTTTCAAATGTGGCAATATTTGTTATGGGTGTGGTATGTGTGGTAGACTTTCAGGTGATAAAAAATGGTACTGTTGCGTACCCAATGCTGCTGGGAAGACAATGGCTAAGGAGAGTTCATGCAAGAAACTACTGGAATGAAGGTTTCATGACACTTGGACGTGGTAGAGAGAGGGTGAAGATAAATGTGATCCCTCGACATCATAAAGCAGAACCTGTGGATTCAAGTGATGAAACTGATGATTGGACATCCTCTGATTACTCTAGTACCAGTGAAGTGGACACTGAAGATGAAGAAAGCGAGGTGGATGTTTCAGTCATGGATATCCTGCCAGTCACACCAACTCATGACCCCATAAAATTATCTGAAGAAGAAGTTGATGATAGTCTCCAACAAATAAAGATTGGTGATGCTGTGATGGAGAGTGAGAAGGAATCCTACCTCCAGCTCTTTCGAAGGTACATACACCTATTCACTTTTGATTACAAGGAACTCCGTCAAGTAAGTTGGGTAGAACATTGTATTGAGCTGGTAGATGGTGCTAAGCCCATAAAGCAAATGCCATATAGAATGAATCCTAATTTTTCCAAGACTGTAAAAGAAGAAATAGATAAGTTGCTTGATGCAGGATTCATATTTGCTGTGGAGAATTCAGAATGGGTTTCTCCCATTGTGATCTTAATAAAAAAGAATGGGAAGCTACACATTTGTGTTGATTACAAGAAGCTCAATAAGGCAACAAAGAAGGATCATTACCCTCTTCCATTTTCAGATCAGATCTTGGACGAAGTAGCTGGCCAGGAGTGCTATAGTTTTGTTGATGGATATAGTGGCTACAACCAAGTTCGTATAGCAGAGAAAGATCAGCTGAAGACCACGTTCACCACTCCTTGGGGAACGTTTGCTTATAGAGTTATGCCTTTTGGATTGTGTAATGCTCCAGCAACATTCCAGCGTTTGATGAATAGGGTGTTCGAACCCTACATTGGGACCTTCATCAGAGTATTTCTGGATGATTTTTGCATCTATGGGAGCAATTTGGAACACCTGCACTAGATGGAGACAACATTTCAAAGGTTAGATGAAGCACAAGCCTCACTAAACCCTACAAAGTGTGTCTTTGGATGTTCTAAAGGTGTTTTGTTAGGGCATGTTGTATCCAGAGATGGTATTGGTACTGATCCTGATAAAGTTTCAAAAATCAAAGATTTACCATTTCCTATGAATAGAAGTAAGTTGAGATCATTTTTAGGCCATGTGGGTTACTATAGAAGGTTCATCAAGAATTTCTCAAAGATTGCACAGCCACTAACCCAGTTCTTGAAGAAGGATGTTACTTATGAACCAGGAAATAAGGTGCATGAAGCTTTTAGACAACTGAAGGAAGCCCTGGTGTCTTCACCTGTTTTGAAGAATCCAGATTGGAGCAAGCCATTCATTGTGTACACTGATGCCTTAGATACAGCACTGGGAAGTACTTTGAGCCAAAAGGATGAAAATGGGAATGAACATCCAATTTACTTTGGGAGCAGACAAATGAGCAGTGCTGAGGTAAACTATACTGTAACTGAAAAAGAGGCTCTGGCTATCATTTTTGCTGTAAAGAAGTTTAGAAATTACTTGCTAGGGTAGAAATTTATAGTTGTAACAGATCATCAGGCTCTGAAATATATTGTCAATAAGCCTAACCCATCAGGGAGGATAGCAAGATGGATAATTTTGCTACAAGAATTTGAATTTGATATTATAGATAGGCCAGGAAAGAAGCATGTCAATGCAGATGCACTCTCTCGAGCCTATGATGGTTTAGGATCATCTTGTGATGATGATGATTTTCCCGATGCAGCATTGTTATCCCTTGACACAATCCCTAGTGAATACATAGATATTTGGAATTATCTGAATGAATTCAAGTTTCCTGATGGTGCCAATGCAAAGACTAAGAGAAAGATTACTCAAGCCAGTCGTCCATATTCCATTCTGCATGGAGCATTATTTCGAATAGGACCCGATGGACAGTATAAGAGGGCAGTTGGACGTGATCAAGGAAAGGAGCTGCTAGAAGAATTCCACAATGGTACATGTGGAGGGCACTTCTCTGGACAACTTACAGCAAGAAGGATCTTGGATGCAGGTTATCACTAGCCCACTCTTTTTAAAGATTGTTATAATTATTGTAAGACATGTGATATTTGTCAAACACAAGGTAACCGTAAGACTTCATCAGCTCCATTATGTCCTATTCTTCCACTTGGTCCCTTTGAAAAGTGGGGAATAGACATTGTAGGTCCACTTCCAACTACATCACGCCAAAATAAGTATATTGTAGTTGCCATAGATTATTTAACCAAGTGGGTTGAAGCCAGGCCATTGAAAACAACTTCCATGGATGAAGTGGCAAGGTTCATATATGAACGCATTGTCACAAGATTTGGTTGCCCATTAGAAATTGTAACAGATCAAGGAAGCCACTTCATTAATGAGGTGGTAGAAGCCCTAGTCAATAAGTTTTCTATTAAGCACAGGAAGGCAACAACATACAAGCTAAGCACAAATGGACAGGTGGAATGAACAAATTTTGTGTTGTGTCAAATTCTAGCAAAAGATGCAGCCTTGCAGGTACATAAATGGGATAAAAGGATTCATGTAACATTGTGGGCATATAGGGCAACATCAAAGTTGGCAACAGAATACTCCCCATTTTAGTTGGCCTATGGCATTGATCCAGTTCTTCCTATTGAGTTTGATATTCCCACTATGAGAGTTATGAAAAATGAAAGGATGGATGAAAGTGATTCAGTAAAAGAAAAGGTTGGTACATCTTCATTTGCTGGAGGAAATGAGAGAAATAGCAAAGGATACAAGCCATAAGAAGAAAATGAAGCAGAAGGAATACTTTGATCAAAAGATCCGGTGGTCTCCATTTCATGTGAATGACTTGGTTCTAGTATATGATTCAGATACAAAAAAAGAAGACAGAAAATTTCTTCCAAAATGGATGGGGCCATACAAAATAACAGTTGTGCATGAAAATGGTACATATCGACTGGAGGAATTGGATGGCACTCCCATTACAAAATGGGTCAACCACGACAAGTTGAAGATTTTCCAAGCACCAGAATAGTCTACTCCGAGGACGGAGTAGAAGCTAGGAAGGGGGAAGATGTCGACACTAAAATTTTCCTCCGTAATTTCTATTTCATTAATGTATGTATTAGGAATATGCTTTTGTTAAGTATAATTAGTAGTAGCGTCTGATAGAAGATAACGATGCCATCAGTACGGTGCCGCCAATAATGTGGAGTACGGTAACAGTCAAAGTACAATAGGAATGTTGTAAAAAGTAAATATTTGTCGTAAGTGGTCTGGTAATGTTAAAATGTCAAAGTTTGAGTAATTAGAGAAGTAGGGTCTACGTAATTAGGAATTAGAAATATTATATTGGTAATAAAGACAAGGAGTGAGGTCATAAATATTTTGTGTATTTTATTTGTAAAACGTCTAAAAATGTGGAACCCATGTAAAATGATAAGGTTTATCTTATCTTAGAAGATAAGCTTACATGTATAGATAAGAGTTAAGGTATGGAATATGATTCGTCAGAGTGGATTTCTTATCCTATCTTAGAGATAAGATGGATAAGCCTGGAAGTTCTATAAATAGAGAGGCTACCCCCCTCATTTAGCATAGAAAGAAGTAGTGAGAAATATTGTAGGAAGTGTGCAAAGGAAGCCATCAGTTAAAGGTGTGTTGAAGAAGCCATCAAGAGGTGTAATTGTAAAGTTTCTCCCATAGTCTTGTTGAAGTACCTCATGGGCGAGATTGTAACAATTTCATGTTAATATTATAATTTACTTTGATATTTCAGATTTGTCATCATTCCATCTTATCATAGTCGATGGTATTCTTGTGTTCGGTTGTTGTTTTGTTTCCAGATTACATCCACCAAACTAAAGGCTGTGCATTAGTAAATAATCATAGCACGAGGAGTTCCCAGTGAAGAATTATCATAGTGCCGGATTGGTGATGACAGGTTATTGGTCGCAAGGGAATTTTATCCCTCTTTCCAGGTTTTCCAACATGCTGGAAATGGTCACAGGCCTTATAAAAATCAATACAATCCTTGTAGATGGTTTCCCACCAAAGCACTACTAATACAATCTTTTGCATGGTAGCATTTCCTGCATAGTGTCCTCCTGCAATCCCACCATGTGCTTCCTCCACAATTGCCATTGGCTCATGTTCTAATATGCATCAGTGCACAACCTCATCATGACCTAACTTATACATGTATTCACTAATCAACATGTAGGGTGCGGTGCGTAATGCTAACTACTTTCTCTCAAGAGCCTTCACCCCTTCCGGTGCCACACCTATTTTCAAGAACACTGTGATATCTTCCAAGTCTGAGGACACGCACCACAACCTAAATAGTTGTGTGTTTGGCATGGTATCCTCAATGCTTTGCACATCCTCCCCTGAGTTAATCCT
Source organism: Taxus chinensis (assembly GCA_019776745.2). Taxonomy (NCBI): domain Eukaryota; kingdom Viridiplantae; phylum Streptophyta; class Pinopsida; order Cupressales; family Taxaceae; genus Taxus; species Taxus chinensis. Next base: position 940,766,220 of record CM034149.1, read on the forward strand.
TGATAAGTGGTCAAGTCCTAAATTTCTCTTTCTTGGTTTTACAACCACTGTGAACTCAAATTCTTTAAATAATAGTACCCAACGGCATATGCACCCTTGCAGCATAGGATTGTTGGCTAAGCACTTTAATTTCATGTGGTCTTTGTAGAATATAAATGGTGTTGCCAAAAAATATTGCCTAAACTTGTGCAATGCATACATCATGGACAATGCTTCATGTTCAGTAGTTATGTAATTCTTCTCTACTGGTGTCAACTTTCTACTTGCAAAGCACAAGAGATGATCAACAATTCCCTCACTAGGTTGTGCTAGTAATTCTCCCATAGTTATCCCTGAGGCATCAACATGCACATGGAAAGGCTTATCCCAAGAAGGAAAACATAATATGGGTATCGTGACAATCCTATCCTTCAAAGTGTCAAATGCCTTATGTTGCACCTCTCCCCACCAAAAGGCACTCTTGTGTTTTAGAAATTCCTCCAAAGTCGCATCGATCTTGGCATACCCCTTGATGAATTTCACGTAATACCCAGTATGCCCAAGGAATTCACACACTGCACTTTGACTACTAGGCTCCCCTAATCCCACAATAACTGTAACTTTGGTGGGATCTACTAGTAAGCCTTCTTTACATATAATGCATCCTAACAAGGTTCCAAATGGAGTAGCAAAGACAAATTTCTTAATGTTGAGGGATATCCTCAATTGCTGACATCTCTCAAACATCATATTCAAATTGTCACAATGGTCCTTCACCAATCCACACACATTTCAGTCATCCAGGTAAACTTGAAGAAACTTATGGATGAAGTCTTGGAATGCTTGTACCACGATGCACGAGAACACATCAGGTGCATTCTTCAATCCAAAAGGCATAACCTTGTAGGAAAAACTTCCCCATTCAGTGGTGAAAGTTGTCTTTCTCAAGTCTTCCTTTACAATCCTGACTTGGTGATACCCTAAGAACCCATTTGTGAAAGAGTAGACTTTGCACCCAGATACTCCTTCCAAAATTTCTTCAGTAACGGGGGTTGGAAAAGGATCGATGACACATATTGCATTCAGATCCCTGTAATGAACATAGATTCTTATCCTTCCATCCTTCTTGATACTGATGACCATTGGGCTTATCCATTTTGATTCTTTTACTGCCTCAATGATACCAGATGTTATCATTTTTTCTATTTCTTCCTTGACCCGTAAGCGTAAATTTGGATTCATCTGATAAGGCCTCTTCCAAACCAGGCATACACCTTCCTTCAAATTGATCTTCATCTCCCATAAGGAATGGTGGATGTCTTTGAGTTCATGATACCCACGAGGGAATAAATATTGGAATTCAACAACAGATCAATGACCTTTGAAAATTATTTTTCTGACCAATAGTCCCTAATGATAGCTTCCTTAGGTTTTGTTTCTGTCCCAATATTAACCTTATTTGTTTTCAAGGGCTCATGGTAGGTGTGTGTTTGCTCATCAATGCTATCTATGACCTCGCGTGTATCATCTGAATGGTTAGCATCCAAAGTTTCCATCTCTTCACTATCTACTACATAGACCATTTTTCCTATTTCTTTTTCCATGCACTCGTGCTCAAGCTGTACTTCCTTTGATTCTTCTTCATTGAAGCACATCTCCGAATTAGGCTCACCCAGCAACTCTAATAGCCTATCCTTTGTTATAGCACAATATACCATCATAAGGCACACTATTTCTTGTAACACCCTATCCATTTATGGCTTTGTACTCATATACTCGAAAGCTTGAATGAGATCAACCACTAACTCTTGCCAATTACCTGTTTGAGAACACATCTCCGAATGAATATACCAAGCATGTGCACATCATCGTAAGGTAGAATATAACTTATGTGCCCATAAAAAAGGAGCTAAAGCTTTTACGCTTTCCATCTGGGCCTTCTCACATGCTTGGATATGAAATGAAGCAGTCTCTTTACCATGGTAGTCTTATATGAGTGTGGGTGCATTACTCCTTGAGAACCTTATCAAGAATGTGATTCTTATCTCGCACCACTCTATGAGGTTATTCTGATGTGTAGCCCACCAGCGTGGTGTAATTCCAAGTAGGTTGTAACTGAGCATTCCTATTCTCTTGTCCTCATTCTTCCATTGAGCTTCCATTTCCCATAAGAAAATTTCAAGGTATGCCCCTCCAGAGTAACTTGGCAACTTCTTCCCTCCTATGCACTTGAATGAGCATGCCTTTTTCACCCTTATTACAGATCCTCTCAACTAGCGCCCAATCAACTCATAGGTCACATTCACCCAATTTTCGCATACCACACTAGCGGTATCACTCAAGGATTGAGCATCTTCAAACTGGATGACTCCCTCCATGGGATAAATTATCTCAGGATATCTGATGGAATGCACATAGATTCTCTCAAGGACTTCTTCTCCCAAGGGCTCAGTATAGGGTGGTGACTTCCCATCTGTTAGAGGAATGATCACCCTTTCCTCCTTATTCTCAAATTCTATATACCCTTTGTTAAACCACAGGTTGGCATTGTTCCTGTAACACCATGGATGCCTAAGTAATGGTGGAAAGTTGTCTTCCTCAGCGAGCGCCAAGAATTTGAAGTCTCCAGTGAACTTGGCCCCCTTGAATGGTGATAATTGCATCCTTCAAGACTCTAATGGGTATTCCCTTAGTATTTTTTGACATATATAGGACATTCGAAGATGGTTGTAATACGGGCCTTCCCATTTGATGCCAGAAATCTAAGGTAAGAACATTGACCTCTTCTCCCATGTCGATGAGAATATTACTCATAAGCCATCCATCAACAACCACAATCAATGTAATCTCTTTATCATAGTCAAGGCTTTGAGGAGGAAGGTTTTCATGTAAAACTTTCCTTCCGTGCTCTTCTTTGGCACATAGTACCTTCTCCCTCATCCATTCTCCTAACAAGGGAATAATATTCTCTTGCCTTAACATCTTACATACTTCCTTTACATCATCCAAGTCATCCTTTGGAGCCTCGACATTCTTCCTTTGCTCCAACTACCTTGATTGCTCCTTTAGACATTGGATATCCCCTTGCAAACTTTGAATCATGTCCATGGTTTCTTAATACACCTCCTTCTGATGAGCAAGGTCCAAATATTTTCCATGTACCACTTCCTCTCTTGAAACTAGTTTCCTTTACCTTGGCATCTCCCTAATGCACACATCGTCACCAGTACAAGTTCTAGCCTTGACTCACACACCACTCTTGGCATCCAATGTGAATCATCCTTCTTAATTCTCACCATCCTAGCACCTTTATCTTTCTAGTGTTGTTGGTTCATATTTTCATAAAGCTTTGGACAGTCTTCATACTTATGTTTCTTTCCACACCATGAGCATTGTAACAGATCAGGACACTCACATTTGTAATGCTCTATAGATCCACAGTTATAATAGGTTCCTCATAGGAACTCACTTCATCCTCCACTGCAGTTATTTTAGCCATGAAATCCTCCACAAAAACCTCTTCCACATGCTCCTCCATCTACATGCCCTTCATAATGATGATCATCATCCTTAGAAATTCTTACAAGACTAGTCTAGCACACACCCAGATCAATAACATCATGGATTTGATCAATCAATCTTTAATCCTAGGTCTCATGGGTTGTAGAGGTACAAATCTTAAAATAGCAAGAAACATTCTTATGGATTATGCATTGTAGTAGATGTCACCTACTTACATCATGATCCCCATGGAAGACCTCACAGTCTACTACCATAGCGCGTACTGATTTCTGAGCACAACTATACTTCGCATGCCCTTCTACTTCACAGTCTATACACCAAACCCACTACAAACCTCATGCACTGAGTTTGTAGATAGCTTCTCTAATTACTTGGCCATTGCAGAAATTTTAGCCTCTAAAAAGGGACTAACACCAGTATCGATGCTCCCAACAACTTTTGTGTGTAGGGCAGCTTCCAATGCCTCACGCGGGTTTGTGAAAGTCTTGTGTGATAGAGCCCTTGTAAATGGTGTTATGTATCCTCTGACAAACCATCGAGCATATTGAGAAGGATGAATGTCATAGGATAGTTTAGACAATAGAGTCTCTAAATTTGCATCATACTCCTGCACACTCTCTACCATTCCCTGTTAGATCTCCTTCAGAGCATTGATGCTCTTCTGCTCAAACTTAGGGATATGGAACTCTACTAAGAAGGTGTTTTTCAATGCAGTGTAGTCTACCACCATCTGATGGGGTTCATACTTTCTATACTAACTATGTACATGCCCTTACAACATTGTTGCAACCTGACTTATCTTCCGTTCCAGGGTAGTGATCCCTTTTGTGTACCATAGAAATTCACACTTGTGCACATGCTCAGCATCATCTTCAATAACCCTATAGTCTGGTAAGTGAAAATTCATTTCAAAGAATACTTGTGGAGATGGTTGAGGCCCTTGTCCTCCTGATCCAGAGCATTGTTTCCCTCCGATGTTTCCTCCACCAGATCTACTAAATCCTCCAAGCCCCATTCCTCCTAACCCACTAGATCCACCTCCTGCAGTCAAAAAAGGACATGAAGTGGTTACGCCTAGTATTCCCAACATCCCACTAAAGTACATGATGATGGTTTGTAATATTATCCCACTACCAGTTGTATAACTTGCGCCACTCCCATACGTGATACCCAAACCTTGTGTACTTGCACCTTATCCAAACATTCCTCCAAATATAGGAATGGCTTGCATAGCCATGGATGTTCTAAGTAAGAAATTATATCTCCTAGGCACAGATCAGTTACTCCCACTAATACCAAATAGGTTAACAATACATATCCCTTGATCTAGAAAACCAGGCGCCACAGGTTGGTCGATAGGTGGGTTTAGATGTGCGCCGATGACTTTTCTTTCTCCATGTGACAAAATCTCATCAGAAGATGAAGGGGATACTCTCCCATGCTTTCCAAGATGAGGTAGCATAGAATTCTCAGGTTCCACATCCTCTACATGAACCTCAACTCCTTCCCTTAATGTCAGCCTCCATCGATCCATCACACTTACAACCTCACATTGTCTAGTCATCTCCCTTTCATGAGCTTCTTTATACTTGAGTTGTCTCTCCTCCCTTTCCTTTTCATCTGCAATGTCCTCCATATTCCTCCCCCTAGCTTCCTCTCCCAATGCTCAAAGAAGCTTAGCTAGCCATGGGAAATGCCTCCAAACTTAAGGTAATGACCAAGATCTTCATAGCCAAAGGAATAACACACAAAAATGATGCTTTAGGATCCCTCAGAAACTCAAACTCCACAACTTATGGGAAATAATACATAGAAATGCCATATTCAAGAGTATAACTGGTTAGCACTCTCTTCCACTAGTGATCAACAACACACATCCAAGTCAGATCTACATCCTGTAGCCTCTGATAATCATCTTGGGCCCACACGTGTGATCTATAGTACCATCTTGATCTAGATGCATATGCTGAAATCCATTCATATAGTTCTACAGGAAAACAATAGAATAATTTCTCATACAGCTCATGGTATAGGTTATCTTCTACCCATCTATGCACATCAAACTCAGGTCTAGTCATGAATCTTTGAGTGAACTCATCCTCCATGCTCTTGAACCATGTTTCAAAACTTTCTAAGGTCAGACGATCTGTCATCACACATCATAGGGAGAACGATGCATGCCATTTCTTACAACAACTTCGAAAATAGGTCTCGGAAACGAAACCGAATGTATTCATATTTTATACCCTTAGGCCAATAGTATAATCCCATGCACGTCGGCTTATCACCTACCGGGCATTGGGCGCTCACCCAAGGCACATGTGGGCACTGAGTCTCTCCTTTATGTGAGTCTTATGAGAATGCATCATCTTATAATATATATTCAAATGGAAATGATCAGAAAAGAACCATGCAACATTCTAAGAACCTGGAATGAGTTGTCATCTCATTACATATAGAAAAGAGAAATAGCAAGCAACATATGGAAATGGTTCATACATAAAGGAAATACATAAGTATTATACTTATGAACACATATATGATTCATAACATAGCCTTATATTCATATTAATAGGTGTAATAACCACATTACAATATCTTGAGGTCATAAAAGACCCTTATATAACCATGCAGAGCTAAATCATGCATCAGAACTACACAATGTTCATCATATTACAAAAATGTTTGTAGACCCATCCCACTAAATGTGTCATGATTCCTATATTCCCTTGATCCCTAACCCTTAGAACCCTCCATATATTTCTGCAAAGCTTATCCTCTCTTCTATTTCTCTCTAACTCTTGTTTCCTTCTACCGGGCACTTATATTTATAACTTTAGCACCCACTGCCATGCCTTTCAAAAGTTACATATCGGTCACCAAGTGTCCAATTGGTCCTCCAATGGAGCATGCCCTCTCAGATCCGATCTCTCCACTTTTTGTAATGATGTCTTCTAGAACCTTCCATTGCATACTGGAATATTGTATTTTTGATCCTACAGTCGCCATGTTGGCACCTTATCCACAAGGGTCATGATTTTCTTGTGTGCTGCCTAGGTGCCTATTATGGCTAAGTCCAAAGCCTATCCTGCCTTGCACGTGTGCACCTTGTGTTCTATAAAAAAATGTTATAATCCTTCCTTACGTGCCCTCAACCTGCTTGCCCTTCTTTAACTAGCTCGCATGTGCCCACATGCCTTCTCATGCTTAGTCAATATTTTGGGGCCCTACATGTGCCTTATGAATGGTCATCACGTTGTCACAACTATATTATTCATATCTCTTGGAGGGGGAGGGTTCCTCATCTAGGTATTCCCAAACAAACTTATCCAACCCATCGAGCACTCCAATCTCTAAAAAGACAATGGTGAGAAGGAAATTACCAAAAATGGTCTTCTCTCCATCATTTGTGGCATTTATGATCTCTTCTATAATAAAATTTGAGAAGTTATAGATGGTCCCCTCCGAGATCTTGCAACACACATTCAACCAGGCCTTGTTAGTTTGTGTCCATCTCTCTTGCCCATTCATCTTTGTAACCAAACACATTTCCATCCTCATCACCAAGTCAGTAATTGTATAAATGTCGAAGTAGCGCAAACCCTTCTTATAGTCATAAGCCTCAATGGTCTTCTTAATGGATTACTTGTCTTCCAAATCATCATCCAATGATTCTCCTTCATAGATAAGGCTAGTGAACATAGATATTAGCTAGGGGTTATGCACACCCTCTAACCTATGAAATAGGATTTTTCTTCATGCACGTGCAACATCAACCATTGGCATAGTCACTCAGGCTTTCCAAAATAGGGAAACTCATAGATTTGCAACAACCTAGCCTTCCCCATTTTCACCTTCACTTTGTGATCATAGATGGGCATTCCATATGGTTTCCTCTTCTCTATAAGATGAACCAATTATAGTGTCATTTCATTTTATGTGGTTCTCATTCGATGGTTGTAATCACTGATGGCCATCTTCTTAACGTGAGAAACCCATTATTTACTAAGTAATACATCGTCTAGGTACAATATTTCCACATACCATTCTTCATTAAAACTAGCAGAAACATCTTATTATCCCTTGCCCTTGCCCTCCTTTGGGGAAACATTTGCTACTTTCCTTAGTGTCATTTTCTTCTTTTGGTCCTTAAAACTTCTTCCTCTTTCCTGGTACTGGCTCTGCCCAACTTCGTCACTCCACTCCTTTGTGAAAATTCCTTCAAACCCTATGTCCTAGCTAGGCAATCCTAACCTGGAAAACCCTTTTTCCTCAATACAGTGTAACATATGCGGGATTCTTCCACACAACCTTCTCTGCTTAAACCTATTTACTTCTTTCTACTCTATTTCACTGATCAAACTATCTATGGATGGGAATCTTCACAACTCTTCTTAATCCTTTTACGCAAGGATGCCCTAGTTCACGAAAGCTCTTTAATAACTTAAAACACAAGGTAGGAAATAATGCACTCTCGATCTTCTATTTATAACTTTTTATTTTCTCTATAATAAATTTTTCTTTTCTCTATAATAAAGGTGGATTTTTCCAACGCCAACCTTCAACAATTTTCCTTCGCACTCAATCCTAGGTGAAATTTTTTTTCAACCTTCATGCGTGCAACTTCCTTGACCATAGAGTTCTTCACGCTTTATCGCGTGCCAAAGTCAATTCTTCCTCTATGTCTTGGAACAAGTTCTTTTGGATTCCTACCTCATGTTGCTCCTGCACGTTTTACCGTTGTATGTGATTTCTCAACACCTTTTGACACCATCCTTCCCTCATGTTCATCTTTTCCACACACAATCTTCCAATCCATGTGTTTTTTATTTTTCAACCCGGGTCATCCACAACCATATCTTCCAGCACTTGTCACGTCACTCCACCCCATACAAAAATGGATGTGTGGTACTTTGTGCATAGAAGCCTTTTTGAAACCAATAAGTGGCTACCAGCGCACAAAACAATTCAACAAGAAAGGGAAACATAAAATAAGGAAACTGCATCTAACAAAACCTAGGATAACTAGAAATAGTACCTTATTTACAAACACAAAGAAGACTTATTTATAGTAGGGCTTCATCCTACTCCCATTGAAATGTCCTGGCAACCGTGTTCCATCCAACGCTTGTATCTGGAAAGTTCCTAAATCAAGTATATATGATACAATGTATGGGCCCATCCAATGGACTTTGAATTTCCTAGGATTACACAGAAACTTGGAATCATAAAATAAAACCATCTGTCCAACCTCAAAATGCTTGTTTTTGATGTGTCTATCATGTCATGCCTTCTTCTTGGATTTTTTTTTTTCTAACTCTAGTGAGAAATTACCCACCTCTCATCTAACTGCATCAACTTCTCAATCCTCTCCTCAAGTGTTTTTTCATCATCTAAACCTCTTACATGTGTTATACACAACAATGGTAACATGATTTCAATAGGTAACATAGCTTCCAATATGACTATAACACAACTTGAAAAGGTGTAGCCTTGTCCAGTCTCTTATAAGTAGTCCGATATGACTATAACACAACAAAAACTTTGTCATCCCAATCCTTTATTCCCACATCACAAATCTTGGTTAACATGTGATTCAAAATTTTATTAAATGCCTCAGCAGTCCCATTAGCTTGTGGGTGATAAGGGGTAGTCTTGTGATGGGCTACCATGAATTCTATCAATAACATTCTAATTGTCTCATTTAAGAAATGGGTGCCCCTATAACTTGTTAATCTAAGCGGGCATCCATATCTGCTGATAATATTTTCCCATAAGAACCTAGTTGATGTTACCATTGTGTAATCCTTTATAGGTGCTGCTTCTTCCCACCTTGTAAGGTTATATGTGCATGTAATGATATAGCGCAAACCTATCTTTCGCGTGGCTGGAGAAATAGGGCCTACAAAGTCAGCTACCCATTTCTCGAATGGTTTTGCACTGGAAATCAGTCTTAATGGCATTTCATCTCTTGTCCTTGGTTTACCAAGGCACTGGCAGTGGTCATAGGCCTTACAAAACTTGATATAATCTTTGTAAACCGTTTCCCACCAAAATCTTGCTAGAAGGATCTTGTACATGCTTACATTCCCTTCATAGTTTCCTCCTGCAATTCCACCATGTGTTTCCTCCATGATTACAATGCACTCATGCTCTAACACGTAACGGCACAAAACCTCATCATGGCCTAGCTTGTATAAGTCTCCACTAATTATCATGTAGGGTGCAGTGAGTATGGCTAACTGCTTCCTTTCCAAAATCTTCATTCCCTCCGACACTAGACCCATTTTGATAAACACTGCAATATCTTCTAGGTCAGAGGGTGCGCACTGCAATCTGAACAGTTGTGCATCTAGAATTGTATCCTCAATGCTCTGGGTAAACTCTCCTAATTCTTTCCTTGATAAATGGTCAGGACCCAGATTACTCTTACCTGGTTTTACAACAACCTTAAAATCAAACTCTTGAAACAATAGGACCCAGTGACATATGCACCCTTGTAAAACGGGCTTGTTTACCAAGTACTTCAATGCCATGTGATGCGTGTAGAATATAAAGGGTGTTTTCAATAGATGTTGCCTCAATTTTTGCAATGCATATATCATTGATAATGCCTCGCACTCAATAGTAGTATACTTCTGTTCTATTGGGGTTAGCTTCCTACTCGCAAAGCATAAGGGGTGGTCAACAATTACCTCTACAGGTTGTGCTAAGATTGCTCCAATCGCCATGCCTGAAGCATTAACATGTACATTGAATGGCTCATCCCAAGATGGAAAGCGTAATATGGGCATGGGAATAAGCCTATTATTTAATGTGTTAAATGTCATTTGATGCGCCTCTCCCCAATGAAATTTACTTTTATGCTTTAGAAAATTTTCTTACGATGCAACGATCTTGGCATACCCCTTAATAAATTTATGGTAATGCCCCGTATGCCCAAGGAATCCATGCATAATGCTCTGGATGGAAGTCTTCCCCAATCCCACAATAACAACAACTTTGGCAGGATCCACCAACAAGCCTTCCTTAAAATGGGGGTAGCAAAAACACATTTCTTAATGTTGAGGGATATACCCAAATGTTGACATCTATCAAACATAAGCCTCAGATTGTCATAATGGTCCCTCACTAATCCATATATTGTTCAGTCATCAAGGTAGACTTCAAGAAACTTATGGATAAAGTCTTGAAATGCTTGAACAACAATACGCGAAAACACAGCAGGCACATTTTTCAGTACAAAAGGCATGACCGTTGTAGGAGAAACTTCCCAACTCAGTGGTGAAATTTGTCTTTTCTTGGTCCTCCTTTGCAATGATAACCTGATGGTATCTTGAGAATCCATCTGTGAAAGAATAGATCTCGTGCCCAGCTGCTCCTTTCAGGATCTCCTCAATGAAGGGGGTTGGAAAATGGTCAATGACACATACCGCATTCAAATCTCTGTAATCAACAAAAATCCTTATCCTTCGATCCTTCTTAATGCTAATGACCATCAGAATTATCCATTTTGATTCTTTAACAACCTGCTATCATGTAAATGTGCAACAGGGAAATTGGAAATTTCCAAGCACGACATCTATACCCCTATGCCAAAATTATCATGCTTTATCATTCCTAGGCAACCCCAGCTCTATCCAATCAGTCCAAATTACCTCTCAAAAAATTTTATATCATCCCCCTAGGTGATTTATGAAATTCCATTCATTCCCCTAGGTGATTTTAGGAATTCATTGAAAATGCAAATTTTGGGGTGTCATGGGAAGGGCTGTCATTGGCCTTCCTAGGACTAGATTGACCCCCTGGAGCAGAATGGAAGGGAAACATTAAATATGGAGGTGAATGGAATACCTTATGACATCAAATAAATGATTTCGGATGGTTTAGAGAATTTTTTCAAGACTTGGAGCAGTTTGAGTGAAAAACAGGGTTCACAAGCCTAGACAGTACACAGGCCTAAAACAGCCGCTAAGATTCAGAAGAAGATTCCTAGAGATCCAAATGGAGTTGTAAGTAAAACAAAACATATTAAAAAATAGGATTCCAAGACCTACATGATGGTGAAATAATATTTTTCACAACACCTTGGCACATACGATTGGAAGGTAGTTTTTCTCAGGCACAAATGGAGTCCCAGATAAAAACACTAATTTTTTAGGGATCATATGGTCGAATTAAGACATTATAACCACATCATTGCATTAAAAATTACATTTAAACTTAGAATCATATAAAATTTCACCAATAAATTACACTGGGAGCTCAATTTATCTGCATTCCAAGTTACCCTCTCAAAGGCAGTTCAGGACTTAGTCATTTTTTTGAGAGGACACGTGTCAACACCAGGAGCCTGGCAGGATTTCATGTCCCTGAAATCCTTGAGGTCAGGTACATCAGCCCTTGGAAAATTTTCCCATCCCCCATGTGACCTCTGGGACCCTCATATGACCTCCAGACTTGACAATTCAGCCCCTGGGTGCTTATTTGGAGCATGCATTCCCTGTCGTCAGATCAAGCACCACATGTCAGCTCTAGGACCACCGTGGAATTTGATTTCCCTTATGTACCTGAGGTGGGGGACATCAGACCTTGAAAAATGTTCCCAGCCCTATGGGGAGTCTTCTGGACACCCACATGACTGCAGTTCAGCCCCCAGGTGCATTTTTGGAGTATCCATTCCCTGTCGTTAGATCGGGTTCCATGTGTCACCTCCAGGACACCGTGGAAACTGATTTCCCTTATGTACCTAAGGTGGGGGACATCAGACATGGAAAAATGTGCCCATACCCTAGGGGGAGTCATTTGGACACCCACGTGGCCCAGTTTCAGCCCCTAGGTGCATTTTTGGAGCAAAACCCCTACCGTCGGATCGAGGACACATGGCATCACCTTGACCACTATGGAAATTGATGTCCCTCATGTCCCTGAGGTTAGGGAAATCAAGGAAATAAAATTTCACCCACCCCATCCATGTGCATGTTTTGAAAGTTTAAATCCAGCACTTAGCCATTTTCTTCCTCTCATTTCTCCTTCAGAATTCCTCACCTTGCCATGGCTCCGTGCGTGATTGTCCAGACACCTGGTCCACCATTATTGCTCATAACCAGCTCCACCATGGCCACATAAAATTTTCAAACCATGAATGCATAGAAATATTCAGGACTCATATAAAAATGGAGTGAAATGATGAAGAACGAAGAGAAAAATGGAGATTTTTTGCCAGATAATCGTGAAGTCACCTGATCGAAAAATCTTCATATTTTGCAAGATACAAGTCGGATCGAGATGTACTTATTTTACAGAATTCATAATTTTTCAAGGTGATCAGGATCCAACAAACAAGAGGTCAAATGGTGCCCATAATCATTTTCTCCAACAAAACCCTCCCTTCGTGCACCGGCTCACATTCGTTGAATTTCCCATCATTCCGGCAATGGAAACGAGCTAAAAACTTGCATATGAGTTCTAAATGAAAAATATATCACAATGGATTTTTTTTCATTACAAACAGAGACAAAAACCAGACCTACAAATTTCAAGCTCCATTAATGGCCGCCATGACAGCTCTGTGCCCGAAGCCACTGCCAGGTGAAAATTTCAAAATTTATTTCCAGGCATTCTAGTGGGCAAAACTATGTGAAATTCGGAGGGTGTGATCATAACGACAAGAAGAGTCCAAAAAAGTATGTTCCATCATAAATCAAGCACTGGAAACACACTTTCTAAAAATAGTAAGTTTTCCTATACATGCTTGCTATTTTTGGAAAGTCTTCATCAAAAGCGGCTATGGAAAGAGCAGTGTGCACTGAAGATCTCCAAAAGAATATAATGATTATCCGGAGCAGAAAATAGTGGAAATGACCATTTACTAAAAATAGTAAGTCACACTCAAAGGGCAGTTTTGGCACAATGGGACATTCAGAACTCCGCTGCATTTGGAGCTTTCCATCAACGAGGATCAACAGACTTCATCGAGAGACATATCCTCTTCTTCTTCTCTCTCTTTCTCTCTCCTCTTCCCCCAACTTTCTCTCACTTTCAAATATTCTAATTCTTCATTTGGATTTGCACTTTTTGATATACCTTTAAGTCACTTAAAAGTGACTTTAGAAACCTAATGTAAATTAAGTTTGCCTTGCTATTATAAAAGGGACTTAAATATTTAAAGTGGAATATGAACAGTCTTAAGTCATATTAAGGTATTCGAAAGGTCATGAGGAAGATGAAGAGTCATATTCTATTCTATAAATTGTAAATCCATTCCCATTTCAAAGGGTTGGCAATTGATCTTGTAGACTCAAGAGTGCATTGTACCTAGAGAAAGTAAAGGAGATAGCCATTTTCTTCTACTCTCTTCCCCTCTCAAATTTCTTCCATTCCCACATTATGTACAACTTTGATTTGAGCAATCAATACAAGAAGAAGGAGTTTCTAGCTTTCTTTGACTAAGGGGTTTCTTGATACTTGGTGATTGGTGAATTCTATTTGGTCTTGTTGCTATTCACAGAGTTGTTTCTTCTGATAAATGCATGTGTTGAAGTTTCTAACTAGTGTGTGTGCAAGAATCTAATTTTCTACCTGGAGCATTAGTTCTCCTACCTCTTTTCTCACTCCCCTTTCCCGCTCTATAGACGAAGACTTCCCTAGCAAGAGATTGCTAGCTTTGCTGCAGGGTTAGTGGAGTGCCCCTGTTGGATCCTCGGTTGAAAGGCCACCACAGAAATCCACCTTTTCACGCGCATGCACATACAGAAGCTACACCAGTTAAGTAGAGGGACTTAGATTCCTAGAGCATTGGCAAGAAATCCACAAGTTTGTCCACACGTCAAATTTTCTCGCCAACAAGTTTTGGCACCCACCGTGGGGCAGATTTAGTTGCATTTGCACCCAAAATATGACCACAAGGTCCCAAAGATTAAAAAAAAAATCAAATATTGAAAAAATCATAAAAGAGAGTTCATGAAAGTCCATTTCTGAAAGATACACTGCTGATTTCTGCATGTGACTTTTCACATTCCACAGTTTCCTTTCATATTCTGACTGCAAAAGTTTCCAAAAGCTGGCTGAAGGAAGATACACTAGGTTGAGAAGGTCGAGAGGTGTTGCTGATTTCAATTTCGAAGCTTTCACAAAATCTGCAAGAATGAATTAGAGATAATCCATATTTCTTCTCTCAAGCCTCCTCTTCATCTGGTCTTCAAGAAGTTCACCTAGATAATCCTATCCAAAATCCTTCAAATTTTGCAATTTTTCAACAACCATTGAACATCGACTTCCCAGAAGAAGAATAATTTGAAGAAGAATTTGTAGAAGCAAGAGCTGAAGCAGAAGAAGAAGAAATGACAATGGCAGATGAAGAAGAACTACCTCAACCCATTGTTCCATGGGGAAGGAATACGGGCCCACTTTCTCTTGAGCCACCTCTCCACGATCTACCAACGGGTTCCCGCAAGAACTTTCCAAAGTTCAAAGGTGACAACACACAACATCCATGGAAGAACACATCGCTACTTTCATGACATCATGTGGAATTCTTGGTGTCCAACATGAAGACGTTGCTGTAAGATTGTTCGTGGAGTCCCTCCAAGAAAAATTAGCAGAATGGTTTTACCTCCTTCCTTCCCGGTCCATCATGGGTTGGAATGACATCAAGGATGCCTTCGAAGAGAGATTTAAATCAACTGAAGACTGTCAAGATCTCCTAGTGTAGTTGGCTCAAATAAATAAAGGAGAAAATAAAACCATGAGAGACTTCGTGGCTCATTTTGAACGGTTGCTTTGTAGGATACCTAAAGAGGATTCACCATCTGAAAACAATGTCAAGAGATTCTTCATCAATGCTCAATCACCAGAGGTAAGATTTCTCCTATGAAGATTTCAACCCAGGAATATTGCAGAAGCACAAAGATTGGCCATTGAACTTGATGATGATCTCATCCTATCCATGAAAGATCAAGAATCCCTCAAAGGGTAAATCTCAACGTCTTAGAGATGAAAGAACTGATCCTTTAATGTAGAAAATGGTGAATGAAATGGCATTGTTGAGGAGGGAAATATCTAAATGAGTATCTTCTCAAAGAAGAAACAAAAATCAGATTGCAGGAGCACCCCAAAGGCTCACCTTGGAGGCCCTACCCATGAGCATAAATTACAGATTTCAAGAAAGTGAAGAAGAGTTTGAACAAGAAAGTGAAGGTGGTGATTTCTTAGAAAATGATGAGTTTGAGAACAATGCACAAATCAGATTCTGTGAGTATTTTGGATGTGATGAAGAGGATACGCCTAGTTTTTCATGTGCGATATTCACTCATTCTTAGTCTGAGGAAAAAGCATCTCCCTCCACTACTAAAAAATAAAACAAGGTTGATGATCCTCCTGTGGCGACTCCGCAAAATAAAATAATCAATCAAGGATCCTTACTTCCATCTTCCATGAATTTTGCATTGTTGGAGCTTGACCCTCTAGCAAGTAAGAAGGCTCCCTCAATCCCAAGTAAGTCTTTTAATGTCTCTTCCAAGTCTAAATCTAAATCTACTCCTAAAAAATCTAATTCCTTGAAAGATCCTAGTGTGCCTTTCAAAATACCATTCCTCAAACATCAAATCCTACTCCTAAGCCTATCCAGACTCCAAAATTAGTCCCTTCACCCCCCTTATCCACATTTTCTCCCTTTGACTTCATAGAATATGCAAACAAGGCCAAAGTGCATATTACTAAAACTGAATATTTGCGGACTCGTCCTAAACAATTTGAGAGGTTTGTCCAATACATCAGAAATGGTAGTCTAACACCCAATGATGTAGCTCATCATTCCAAAGGCATGATACCAAACTCACCTACACCTCCCTCACAAAACATGCTTTCTCTGAGTGCATCAAAGACTGATAAAGTTGAACCTTTCTGTGTCTCCCTTTTTGTTGGAGAACATGTACTGAACAATTATATAATAAATTTTGGTGCCTCGGATAATGTGATGCCTTTGAAGGTCGCTAAGGCTCTTAAACTTACAATGACTCCACCTAGTGGCTCTTGTTACTCTTTGGAATTAAAAAAGGTCTCACTTGTAGGGAAGGTTAAAGATGCACATGTGGCTCTCACCAGATTTCCAAACAAGAAAGTTTCAGTGATGATTTTGGTAGTAGACGTCCTAGCCTCATTCAAAATTTTGCTGAGTAGAAATTTCTGCCAAGAGTTGGGAGGGAAAATTCAAATGAATTGGTCTTTTGCAACCATACCAATGAAGGGAGACATGGAGAAATTACTTCCCGGGAAGAAGATGAGGTACACAGTACAAAATTTTAGAATCCCGGAAGCTAACATCTTGTATCAAGGTAGTAAGAAGATGAATCACTTTGTGGCAATCGAGGAAGAAGAGGATATCCCCATCTTAATAGACCTAGACATGCCTTCCCAAAGAGATTTGGATTTTGAAGAAGCATTGAGGAGATTTGAGTTACAAGAGGACAACCCTGAATCACCATATGATGCATACCACAAGAAAGAGGAAATGGTTCTTGATGATTTTCAAGAAGAAAAATCAGTTTATATGATTTTACAAGATGAGGAGTTATTCTCATTGCCATTTGGGGATGAAGATGATCTCAGTCAAGCCATCTATGGAGAGAAACACTCAGCTTGTGATGATCCCACGAAAGTTTTGAAAGAAATGTCTATACAAGAAATGCTTGAAGCTGCAGAAGAAATTGAAGATCCTGAGCTCAATCTCAAGATCCTGATACAAGCCACAAATCTGCAAGACAAGCATGAAGTTGGTTTAGAAGCCTTAACTGGTGTGAATTTTGGCCACATTGAGATAAAGAAATATGAAAAATACAATGCCACTCCAGAGCTAATGATTGATGGATGCAATAACGAAATGGATATGTTTTCATTCCCATTTGAAGATGAATCTCTTTTTGATGAAGGATCGTTAGAGTTCAGCGATTCCCAAGATGATGAGATATTTGTGTAAGAACTATTAGAAAAAATAGAATTTTTGGAAGACCCTAAGGTGATTCTTGATCTCTTCACTCATGCCATGGGCATACAAGAAAAGTATGAGGTCGTGCCCAATCCCTCCGTCAGTACTCAAGCACCTCGCAGTGGAGTAAAGGAAACAGATAAGTCTGAAGATTCTCATGGAAGAGATGTCAATGATGATAGACCTGGGAAAGAAAGTAACTTAGAAGGTTCAAGGAATTGGAACAAAAATCAGCATTGGGGCAGCGATGAGATGCTCAATGGAGAATCAGCTATATGGATAAACATAGAAGGCAAATGGCGCTTTGAAACCGACTTCAAAGAACACGAAGGTAGTGGAATTTCCAAGCAAGGACCTGAGCATCAAGAAGATCACATAGACTCAATCCTACCAAGTAAATAGATAAATTTGAAAGCACCTGGCTTTCATAAAAAATTAAGGAAAGGAGGGTAATTTCTGGAACCCGTCAACGGATTCGTAGAACATCATCATTTGGTGTTGCCTCTTTAGGGGTAACTTTTGAGAAATGAAAAGTACTTCAATGAAAGTGGGTTGTCCCCCACCTTATACCATAGGTGATTAATAGGTTTGTTTCCCTTTCTATTGCGTGTGTTTACCTTCCTATTGTGTGTCGTGTGTTTCCTTTCCTTCGTTTTGTGTGTGTGTAATCTTCCTTTCTAGAAGTTGTACATGACTCCGCAAGGCCCAATGGATAAGGCACTAGCCAATGAATTAGATGGTCTAAAATTGAGATTCTAGATTCCCATGCCATGTATTCACTTCTCTTAGTCCATGTCATGTCCCCAAGCTAGAGCCAGTTGTTGTCGTGTAAATGTGCAACAGGGAAATTGGAAATTTCCAAGCACAACTATACCCCTATGCCAAAATTTTCATGCTTTATCATTCCTAGGAAACCCCAGCTCTATCCAGTCAGTCCAAATTACCTCCCAACCAATGTTATATCATCCCACTAGGTGACTTAGGAAATTCCATTCATTCCCCTAGGTTATTTTAGGACTTCATTGAAAATGCAAATTTTGGGGAGTCACGAGAAGGGTTGTCGCTGGCCTTCCCAGGACTGGATTGACCCCCTGGAGCATAACAGAAGGGTAAAATTCAATATGGAGGTGAATGGAATACCTTATGACATCAAATAAATTATTTTGGAAGGTTTAGAGAAGTTTTTCAAGACTTGGAGTAGTCTGAGTGAAAAACAGGGTTCATAAGCCTAGACAATACACAAGCCTAAAACAGTCGCTGAGCTTCAGAAGAAGATTTCGAGAGCTCTAAATGGAGTTGAAAGTAAAATAAAAAATCTTTAGAAATAGGATTCCAAGACCTACATGATGGTGAAATAATATTTTTCACAACACCTTGGCGCATATGATTGGAAGGCAACTTTTCTTAGGCACAAGTGGAGTCTCATATCAAAACTTCAATTTTTAATGGATCATATGGTCGAATTAAGACATGAGACCAAAATAATTGTATTCACAATTCCATTTCTAGTTAGGATCAAATAAAATTTCACCATGAAATTCCATTGGGAGCTCAAGTTATCTGCATTCCAAGTTACCCTCTCAAAGGTAGTTCATTACTTAGTCATTTTTTCGAGAGGACATGTGTCTGCACCAGGAGCCTGGAGGGATTTCATGTCCCTGACGTCCCTAAGGTCAGGTACATCTGCCCTTAAAAAATTCACCCAACCCCCATGTGACCTCTGGGACCCTCATATGACCTCCAAACTTGACAGTTCAACCACCAGGTGCTTATTTGGAGCATGCATTCCCTGTTGTCAGATCGGGCGCCACGTGTCAGCTCCAGGACCACCGTGGAATTTTATGTCCCTTATGCACCTGAGGTGGGGGACATCAAACCTTGAAAAATGTTCCCAGCCCTATGGGGAGTCTTCTGGACACCCATGTGACTGCAGTTCAGCCCCCAGGTGCATTTTTGGAGTATCCATTCCCTGTCGTTGGATTGGGTGCCACGTGTCACCTCCAAGACCACCGTGAAAACTGATGTCCCTTATGTACCTAAGGTGGGGGACATCAGACATGGAAAATTTTTCCCATCCCCTATGGGGAGTCATTTGGACACCCATGTGACTGAGTTTTAGCCCCCATATGCATTTTTGGAGCAAATCCCCTACCTTCAGATCAAGGACACATGGCATCACCTTGACCACTATGGAAATTGATGTCCCTCATGTCCCTGAGGTCAGGGACATCAAGGAAATAAAATTTCACCCAGACCATCCATGTGTATGTTTTGAAAGTTTAAATCCAGCACTTAGCCATTTTCTTCCTCTCATTTCTCCTTCAGAATTCATCACCTTGCCATGGCTCCGTGCGTGATTGTCCAGACACCCGGTCCACCATTATTGCTCATAAAAAGCTCCACCATGGCAACATAAACTATTAAAACCATGAATGCATAGAAATATTCAGGACTCAAATAAAAATGGAGTGAAATGACGAAGAACAAAGAGAAAAATGGAGATTTTTTGCCAGATAATCGTGAAGTCACCCGATCGAAAAATCTTCATATTTTGCAAGATACAAGTTGGATCGAGATGCCTTATTTTGCAGAATTCATTATTTTTCAAGGTGATCAGGATCCAACAAACAAGAGGTCAAATGGTGCCCATAATCATTTGCTCCAACAAAACCCTCCCTTCATGCACCGGCTCACATTTGTCGAATTTCCCATCATTCCGGCAATGGAAACGAGCTAAAAAATTACACATGAGTTATAAATGAAAAAAATATCACAATGGATTTGTTTTCATTACAAATAGAGACAAAAACAAGACCTAAAAATTTCAATCTCCATTAATGGCCGCCATGACAGCTCTGTGCCCGAAGCCACTGCCAGGTCAAAATTTAAAAATTTATTTCCAGGCATTCTAGTGGGCAAAACTATGTGAAATTCGGAGGGTGTGATCGTAACGACAAGAAGAGTCCAAAAAAGTATGTTCCATCGTAAATCAAGCACTGGAAACACACTTTCTAAAAATAGTAAGTTTTCCTATACATGCTTGCTATTTTTGGAAAGTCTTCATCAAAAGCGGCTATGGAAAGAGCAGTGTGCACTGAAGATCTCCAAAAGAATATAATGATTATCCGGAGCATAAAATAGTGGAAATGACCATTTACTAAAAATAGTAAGTCACACTCAAAGGGCAGTTTTGGCACAATGGGACATTCAGAACTTCACTGCATTTGGAGCTTTCCATCAACGAGGATCAACAGACTTCATCGAGAGACATATCCTCTTCTTCTTCTCTCTCTTTCTCTCTCCTCTTCCTCCCAACTTTATCTCACTTCCAAATATTCTAATTCTTCATTTAGATTTGCACTTTTTGATATACCTTTAAGTCACTTAAAAGTGACTTTAGAAACATAATGTAAATTAAGACGCCTTGCTATTATAAAAGGGACTTAAATATTTAAAGTGGAATATGAACAGTCTTAAGTCATATTAAGGTATTTGAAAGGTCATGAGGAAGATGAAGAGTCATATTCTATTCTATAAATTATAAAGCCATTCCCATTTCAAAGGGTTAGGAATTGATCTTGTAGAGTCAAGAGTGCATTGTACCTAGAGAAAGTAAAGGAGATAGCCATTTTCTTCTACTCTCTACCCCTCTCAAATTTCTTCCATTCCCACATTATGTACAACTTTGATTTGAGCAATCAATACAAGAAGAGGAGTTTTTTATCTTTCTTTGACTAAGGGGTTTCTTGATACTTGGATATCGGTGAGTTCTATTTGGTCTTGTTGTTATTCGCAGAGTTGTTTCTTCCGATAAATGCATGTGTTGAAGTTTCTAACTAGTGTGTGTACAAGAATCTAATTTTCTACCTGTAGCATTAGTTCTCCTACCTCTTTTCTCACTCCCCTTTCCTACACTACAGATGAAGACTTCCATAGCAAGAGATTGCTAGCTTTGTTGCATGGTCAGTGGAGTGCCCCTGTTGGATCCTCGGTCGAAAGGCCACTACAGAAATCCACCTTTTCACGCGCATGCACATATGGAAGCTGCACTAGTTAAGTAGAGGGACTTAGATTCCCAGAGCATTGGCAAGAAATCCACAAGTTTGTCCACACGTAAAATTTTCTCAACAACACAACCTTAATGATTGTTGATGCGGTCATTTTTTCAATCTTGTCCTTAACTTTGACGTGCAGATTCAGATTCATTCAATAAGGTCTCTTCCGAATTGGGCAGCACACATATTCCTTTAACTTGATCTTCATTTCTCACAGGGAGTGGTGAAATAATTTAAGCTCATGGTACCCGTGTAGAAACAAATCCTGAAATTCATGCAACAGATCAATGATCTTTGAAACCTCCTTTTCTGTCCAATAATCTCTAATAGTAGCCTCCTTACATTCCAGCTCCAAACCAATTTTAATCTTCTTGGTTTTCAAGGGTTCATGGTAGGCACATGATTTCTCATCAACACTATCCATAACCTCACGCGTGCCCATAGTATGGTTAACATCTAAGTTTTTCAGCTCTTCACCATTGATCACATAGACCAACTTTCCTTTCTCTTTTTCTGTGCATGCACATTCAAGATGTATTGTTTCACTCGGAAATGTTTCATTCCTTTTAGAAACAGATAAGGTTAGGGGCTAGGAGGAATACCTATAGAATGTCGAGATGGTGTGCCCGTACCATAGAGAAAGATCAGTCTGACTACGAAGAACTCCTTTTTGTCTTGGAAGGACTACCTGCAAATAAGAACACAAGACCACAATATTTTAATTAGACAATAAATGAGGGAACTGCCTTGGGCCCAGGAAATATAAAACTTCCTTTCGAAGGTGGTCAGTTCCCCTGCTAATATGAATTAACACAAAAGACTGTAAGATATCAATTAAGTTGTTTCGTTGAACTGGGTAGGGGAAAGGCTGGTTTTCTGGTTTTGATCAGAGGAACCGATGCCGGTTACTGATAACCAATGGCGGTTATTGATAACTGATACCGGTGGGTTATAGGATCTTCTTGGTAGCTATGGTGTTTGTAAGGCTGGTTTATGGATGATATTAGGAAATGAGATGATGAGGGGTAAAAGAATGACAGTTAGATGCAATGGCACGTTGGGTAGTGGATTCAGAGACGGATTTAGGAGGACTAAGATTCAAGAAGCATAAGAAATGTTATAACAGAGGACATGCAAGATGTGACTTACTGGTTTTGACCAAGATGTAAGCTGATCTCCTTTGCTGTGAACACTTCTGGTATTTCCACTCGTCTCTGCTCGGTCAAGTGAAGATCTGGACTCTGTTTCTCACTCCCAATGCTCTCTATTGATCCAGAAATCCTTCAACTGATCCCAAAATGAAATTCTGATCTGTTGTTTTGGTTTGGGGAGCCCATTTACAGGGAACCGATGGCGGTTGCGTAACCGACGGCGGTCGAGTAGGAACTGGCATCGGTAAGGAAAAAGTAGGCTATTTTTAGTAAAATAGCCCACCTTCCCTGCTTTTCTCTCGAGAGATCAGTTGCGGGCTCGGTCAAGTGACTAGAAGGTTGGTTTTGGGTGCGAGAAAGGGGTCATTAGTTATGGGTGTAGGTGTGGACCAAGTTATGGGTCTTAATTAGGTTAGTTTTAGGGTTAGGGCTAGGTCATGATGAAGTGGAAAAGTGAGGTGGTAGGTAGGGTGATGTGGATTTATCAATTAGAAGGCAATTAATAAATAATTGTGTAAGGTTTAGGTGATGAGGTTATATTGCGAGATGAGATGCGGGTCACAAGGGGTCGTAAGACACGAATTTGGTGTCTACATGTATCTCCTCTTATTCTTCCTCATCAAAGCACACTTCTAAGCTAGGTTCACCCAATAATTCTAGTATTCTATCCTCTGCCATGGCACTATCTCCCATAGTTAGGTGCTTAACAACTTGTAATGCCTTGTTTACTAATGGTTTAGTACTCTGATACTCAAAATATTTAAGGAGATCGGCCATCAACTCTTGTCGATTTCCTATCTAATGATGCAACTCTGAGTGAATGTACCATGCACACATGTAGCCTTATAAGGTGTATTAAAGCTTATGTAACCATAAATAAGGTGGTAAGGATTTTTTGCCTTCCATCCAAGCCTTCTCACATACCTGGATGTGAAACGAGGCAGGTTCCTACCCATGATAATATTTTATAGCAGTAGGTGCATTGCTTTAGAAAAACCTAACAAAGAAATCAATTCTCACCTCACACAACTCTAGAAGGTTATCATAATGGGTCACCCACCATTGTGTTGTGGTCCCAAGCAAGGTATAACTAAGCATCCTTCTCCTTTTGATCTCACATCTCCACTGGGTCTCCATTTCTCATAGGAAAACATCAGTTTCGGCTCCCCCAATATAACTTGGAAACATCTTTCCTCCTAGGCACCTGAAAGGGTGCACCTTTGTTACTCCTGTCACAAAACCTCTTAACTTCCTTTCGACTAACTCATATGTCCAGTGTGCCCAATTGTCACATGTCACACTAGTTGTATCACTTATATATTGAGAATCTTCCCACTAAATAACACCTTATTTAGTTGGTTTCACAACCTCATGGTCCCTGATAGTGTGCACATAAATTCTATCTAGGTCTTCTTCTCTTAAGGGCTTATTATAGGGCATTGACTTCCCATCCATCAAAGGAATGATAACACATTCCTCCTTATTCTAAAAACTTATATACACCTTATTGAAACATAAGTCAACATTGTATTTATAGCACCAGGGGCACCCAAGTAACGCTGGAAAGTTTTCCACCTCAGCAAGTGCTAATACTTAGAAGTCTCCAGTGAATTTCTCCCCTTGGATAGTGATAACATCATCCTTTAAAACAAAAATGGGCATTTCCTTTGTCTTATTAGCCATATACAACACATTTGAGGATGGTTGTAATGGTGTCCTTCCTATTTGAATCCATGTGTCCAGGGTGAGAACATTAACTTACGTGCCTGTGTCAATCAAAATATTTCTTAGGAGTCATCCATCAACAACTACATTCAAGGTAATCTCCTTATGATAGTCAAGATTGTGAGGAGGACACTTATCATTAAAAACCTACCTCTCGCGCTCTCCTCCAATGCCTGGTACTTTACCTCTCAATGATTCTCCTAACAAAGGAATGATATTCTATTGGCACAACATCTTACACACCTCTCTGACATCATCTATATCTGACTGAGGGACCTCAGTGCTCTTCTTCTACTCACACTTCCTAGATTGCTCTTTTGTCCCCTTGAAGAGTTCTTATTACATCCATGGTCTCTTGATAGCCTTCCTTCTAATGTGTAGGGTCTGGATACTTCCCATGTACCACCTCTTCTCTTGTAATCAGCAGCCTTTGCTTTGGTATCTCCCTGGTGTACACAGCCTCAACTTGCATCATCACTAGTACATGTTCTGACTCTAACTCACTCACCATTCTAGGCATCCACTTTTGATTAGCATGCTTTACGCTCACCATCCCAACGTCCTTATCCTTAAAACTACTTACAATACTAGTGGATCATGCGTTGCAGTAATGGACACCTACTTACATCATGATATCCATGGAAAATCTCACATTCCACCGTCATCATGCATACTAATCTTTGAGGACAACTATCCTTCGTATTCCCTTCTACCTCACAATTCATACACCATAACCCGTTACAAGTCTCATGATCCGAGTTCGTATATAATTTCTCCAGCTACTTTTCCATTGCAGTGATTTGGGCTTCTAGGAATGGACTAACTCCTATATCAATGCTCCCTACTACCTCAGTATACAAGGCAGCCTCCAAGGCCTCATACGGATCTATGAAATTCATCTATGAAATTTCCCACTTGAATGGTGTGATCAGTCCTCTGATAAACCACTAAGCATGCTGCGAAGGGTAAATTTCATAAGATAACTTGGATATGAGAGTATTGAAATGCACTTTATACTTTCGTACACTCCTTGACATTCCTTTTTGAATCTCCTTCAACGTGTTGATGCTTTTTTGTTCAAACTCAGGTAAGTGGAACTCCGCCAAAAAGACATTACGTAGTGCAATGTAATCCACCACTTTCTGGTGTGGATCATACTTCATATACCAGCTATACACACATCCTTACAATATGGTTGCAAACTAACTTTCTTTCTACTCAGAGGAAGTGATCCCCTTCACGTGCCATAGTAACTCTCACTTTTGTACATGTTCCCTGGCATCCTCAATGCCCTTTTAATCAGGTAAGTGGAGTGACATCTCATAAAACACTTGTTGATGGTGTTGTGGACCTTTTCTTCCAGATCCAAGACCTTGATTCCCTTTGATGTTACCTCCACCACTAGACCCACTAGATTCACTAGTTCCAATACCTCTAGATCCACCAGATCCTCTTCTTGTCATAGGCAAAGGGCCTAACATAGTTGTGCCCTGTGAACCCACTGTTGCACTGAAATGTGCATTGATAGCCTGTGATACCAAACCACTCCCATATGTGTTTCCCTTGCTACTCCCAGATTGATACTCAAACGTTTTGATCCCACACCTTTTCCAAATTTTGTACCACACAAAATACACCCAAACACAAGAAATGACTGTGCAGCCATAGATGTACCAAATGAAAAATTATACCTCCTAAGTGTCACTCAGCTATGAATACTGATACCAACTAGATTATCAAAACTTATCTCAGGAACTAGAAAACTAAGCACAAGGGTCTGGTCACTATATGGTTTAAGATGCGTTCCACAGATCTTCTCCTTTCTTCATATGAAAAGCTCTCTCCAAAAGCCAAGGCGGTTTCTCTTTTGTGTTTTCCAAGATGGGGTAGCTCAGACTGCTCATGTTCCACATCCTTTATGTGAACCTCAAATCCTTCCTGCATCATCTGCCTCTATAAATAAATCACTCTTGTAGCTTTGCATTGTCTTACCAACTCCCTCTCCCAATTTCATTATACTTGAGGCACCTCTTCTCTCTCTCCATTTTTTTCCGCAAGGTCCACGCCATCTTCCCCGCTCTACGCCTAGCAGGAGTTTAGCCAGCCATGGGAAAGGTTTCCAAACTCAAAGTAATGACCATGATCTTGATAGCCATTAGAATAGCACGCAAGAATGATCCTATAAGCTCCCTCAAGCACTCAAACTCAACAATCTTCGGGAAAGAATACGTAGAAATAGTGTATACCAAGGTATAACTAGTCAACACTCTACTCCACTAGTGATCAACAGCATACGTCCATGTCAGATCGGCTTCATGCAACTTTTGATATTCCTCCTAGGTGTAAACATGAGGTCTATAGTACCAACTCATCATTGATACATATGATGATATCCATTCATACCACTCTATTGGGAAACAGTAGAATAATGTCTGATAGATTTCGTGATACAGGTTCTCCTCCACCCTTTTTAATGCATCAAACTCAGATCCGGTACTGAACCTCTGAGGAAACTCATCCTCCATGATTTTGAGCCATGCTTAGACATTGTCCAAGGTCAAGTACTCTATCATCACACATTTCTCTCATAATAACTTCAAAAGAGTTCCCAACAATGGAACCAAGATGTATTCATTATTTTACCCTCAATACTTATTTCTAACCCCAAACGTGTTGGCCTATCATCTAGCATACGTTGGGTGCTCACCTAAGGTGCACGCATGCACCGATCCCCTCCTTTATGTGAGCTTCAGAGGATAGTTCCTCCGTTAATGGAGAATTATTTTTAGAAAAAGGAGTACATGCATCTACTCAAAAAGCCAGAAGATATAACTAACAGATATACACATCAATGCATCACATAAGCTGAATAAACATTGTAAGAAGTACAAGAAACCCTGAGTCACTATATGCCAAATAACATGAGGGTTTACACCCATAAGCAAGTTGTACATGATATATCCATGTATATTGATTTAACATAGTTTTGGTATCCATATTACATTCAAAAGGGTCATCTTAGACCATGTACATCAAATGCCAGAGAATTAACTCCTACAAACTTATATGATCAAAGATTCTAACTATACTTTTCCCCATTATATCCTTTGTTACAGATCCCAGTACCCATACATATGCTTAATGGTATCCCGTACAACCCTCTAACACTTAGTAATATAAACCCTAACATTTCTGCAACACTTTGTTACTCTCCATCTCTTTCTCTGCTCCCCTTTGCATTATGCTCCTGTATCTCTCTCTCTCTCTCTACACTCTCTCTCCTAGTTCTTGTGCCAAGCACTTCTTTAAATAGGATCATCAACCATGA
Source organism: Taxus chinensis (assembly GCA_019776745.2). Taxonomy (NCBI): domain Eukaryota; kingdom Viridiplantae; phylum Streptophyta; class Pinopsida; order Cupressales; family Taxaceae; genus Taxus; species Taxus chinensis. Next base: position 940,793,964 of record CM034149.1, read on the forward strand.
CCACGAATTCTCTCCTGAGCAGATCATGTGGCAAGTGTCGATGTGGACCTCCATTGGCGAATGCTTATCCTTTTTGCAAACCTTCCACTAAATGTAATTATGCCTCTAGGAATATTCCCTGTGTGGAATATCCTTTTCTTGAACTCCAAGGTTCCATGATGGCACCTTATCCACTTATCATGTCTAACCGGGTCCTCACATTTTTCCTCAAGTGACTCCACGATACCAAATATGGATAAGTTCTTTAAACCCTTGTTATGCCTCTTATGCATGCCCTGACTTTACTTAAACCCTTCTTAAACCCCTTTTTCCTACATGTTTTCCCCTAAGTGCCCTTTTATCCAATGATTCTGCACGTGTGTGAATCTTGGTACTTAGCCAATATTTTAGGGTCCAACAGTCATAATTAAATAGTTTAAAATTTGGAATGATTATAAGGAAATCTCTCACACAACGAAGGCTATCATTACTAAGGATGTCAAGGCCACCTGTCCATTTCAATAAAACCTATCGGCGGATTAGGCACATTAGGAGAAAGTAAAATGTGTACCCCCCACATTTGAGAGTTATCTTTCTCAAACAGTTCCTTTCTATCTACTTTTCCCATGTATGTTTCAGTATTTGAGCTATTGGGAAGCTTTATTCTAGCTATGTCTAGTCTGTGAAAGCTCTGCATGTGAAAATTATCTCCACAATGGGTGAACCCCTTGTCATGTTGAGCCTATCTACGACCCATCATGACAAGGGGTTCACAAACTTCATGCAAAGGATTAAAGGGCATGATAGGAACATTTCTTTGACCTTTTCCCATAAATGGAAGGATAGGGTAATTACCTTTAAAGGTAAGGAGTTCACAATTACCAAAAGTTTTATTTCTTTTACTACTGGTTTAGGGATGGATGGTATAAAATTCTATAGAAACAAATTTGATAAGGATTTTGAAGAGAAAAGGTTTGTGGAAGGGGATGAAACCCTAAATATTGGTAAAACTGGTATGCTTTATTCTTCTATCCCACCTCCATGTGGTGATGTTGTTAAGATGGTAGTCATATATATCACCTTAGAGGGCCACTTTTCTACTCTTCCCCTTCACCATTTGGTCTTACTGAACCATTTTTCAGTGCACTCCTAAGGTCATCCTCTCATATTATATCCTCCATTCCTTAGAAAAATCCATTCTAGATGTCCAAGATCCTCTGCAAGGCCTCCCCCTTCACCAAGGGTTTATTTTCCTCTTGCATCAATACTTCCAGGATGTGGTGGCTAATAATCCTCCTCACCCCTTAGCTTTCCCCTCCACAACATCCTAAGGTCAAAACAAATAATCCTATCTTCCGTGCTTCCTCCTTTGATCCCCCACCTGCTAAAAGGGTGTTGCGTAGTATTTCAAAGGACAAAGGCCTAGTTGTGGCTGAAAGTCTCATTCATATTAGTCATTCTTCCCTTGACCCCCAAGTAAGCATTGACTTGAGAACCCAACTGAAGCAGCAGACAGATGCAATCAAGGGAATAGAAGATAATGTTGATTTCCTTCTCAAAGAAGGTAGCAAGGATGTCTTGGGCTCTACAGCTCTTTCTAAATTGGAGGAGAAAATTGACATTATTACTAAGAAGCAACATTCCATGGAGGAAAGGATGCAAAAAATTATTACTAAGAAAACTAATCAACTCTCCATGCATAAAGAGTTGCTTGATTTCATTCAAATTCAGGTTAATCAGATATGCAACATCAGCAGTATCTATAAGGATACATGGCAGGAAGGTAAGGTCAAGAATAAGGACTTAGCATCTAGCAGCCAAGACCCTTCCCAAAAAACCACCCTCAACCTCTACAAGGCCTTGGTGGATGCTCAAAAGGTTTTCAATAAGTTTCTCAAATAGTAGTCTTATGTTTATTGTGATCTATTTTCCTTGATGTTGTTTTTATGTGGTTTCACAGCTATTATTTTTTTGTTTTTTTGGCTTTTGTTGGGATTCTTGTTGGTAGTCTTCCCCTTCTTTGATCTTATTTTTTTTATATAGTTCTCTTTGGATTTTATTTCTCGAGTGTGGCCCCCACATATAAAAAAAACACTATACCTACTTTATATATCCTGGCTTTTGAGCCCTTTTGTACAATGGGGTATGGTCCCCTTTAAAACCATTTATCAATAACAAAGAAACAATAATCCCCAAAAATCATATAATCTCATAAAACAAATAAAAATAATAAAACCCCACAATAAGGTGATAAAATATGCCTCATTTCTCATTTACTAACCCTCACCCACTCATATTTAAATCCCAAAAAAATTAGATAATCCCACAAAAGCAAATAAAATGATAAAACCCCACAAAAAGGTGATGAAAGATGCCTCATCACTCATTTACTAACCTTCACCCACTCACATATAGTTTTATCCAGCCCGCCTACCCATTTGCATACCTAATACACCATGGGCTCTTATCATCTCACTCTTTTATGTACATTACACCCATATGTGTCACAACCCCATATGTACTAAAAACTATAAAATATCACTCGCCCCATCATTCCAACCCCTTGACTCTTTGTGCAGTTGAGACCGTAACTTATTTTTCGCTTCTTTCATTACATATATTTTGGTATTGCAAGTTTTGGAGATGCGAAGACATATCACAAAGAACCATTACAACCCACGACATTGTTATTTCAATGAAATTTCAACATATGTTCCATTTGTACTTACAACTGGCTTGCAACTTTCTTGTGATTTTTGATGAATCACAACTGGTTTGTTACTAAGTCAGGTATATCATTTATTTTTTATGCATTGTTTTGTCATTTTTTCAGCAATAAAATGTCTTTTATCTCCCTAAAAGGGTTAGGGATCTTATCGAGGTAGGTCTCTTAACCACCAAAAATAACTAATATTTTTCCAACTGTTTTCATGTGAATTTTAGATACAAATATAGAAGTTTATCCCACTTTATTTAGTGAAAGAAACCATGATTTTCCCTATCATTTTTGAATGGTGGTAGTGTAAGCCCATTTATTTAAGTAGAATAAATTTGAGGTTTTGTTATATTGACTAACAGATCTTGCATGTGATGTAAATCTAAGCATATAATATCATAATCAAGTGTATGCATTCGCATCTTTGGATTTTTATTATATTTCATCAATTCTTTCATTTTGGATTATATATATGCTCATGTTTTTTCACTTATAATTACTTTTCACATGATTACAAGGGCACTATAGATACCAAAATTGGGTCACACTCCCCTTGGTCCTCTTTCAAATAACCAACTTAAACACATTCACCTAACCATGACCCTTATAGCCCACATTAATATTAATTTAATTATTTACAATTAAATTAATACCCATCCTCACCCCATTTATTAATTTAATTTAGTTACTTTAATTAAATGGATGCACACCTCACCTAGACACCTCACCATAGACCTATTCATAACATGTTTCCATAAATGAATAAGACTTAGTTCAACCCTAAAAATCAATGCCTATTATTCCTCTAACCACCTTCCCGCTCATAAAAATATAACGTCCATTTTGATATGCAGATAAAGGGACAGACCTGACCCAAATGATGGAAGATCTGTCATTTTTAGTAAACCTAGAGAATCCCACCTTAACTGACGTCGGTCATCCCTAAACTGACAGCCGGTCAACTAGGAACCATCGTTGGTTACCATATAACCATTTTGGTAACCTTGTTTGGGAGGTTGGCCACATTCTCAAATTTTGGGAGCAAAAGAGATCTGCATGCAAGCAAGAACCAGAGCTCTTTCGCACATCCAAGTAGCATAGCCAGCATCAAGACAGATCCAGAGGTATTACTCTCACACTAGCATTCCAGGAAGCACCACTGTGGCACCAAGCTCCATCCCACCGATCAATCATCACCACCACATATCCATTGGACCTGCAACACTAGTAAATACATTTATCACCTGTGTTATTTCATCCTTGTCCTATTTTAAAGGTTTTTGTCATCTCTGTTGTCATTTTCTACTTGCATTCCCTTTTCCCCACTATTCCTCTTTCTGTAAACTCAACCATTCCTCCACCCACACCATAAAACCACCTATACCTGACCTCTACATATCTCTGAGTGTTCCTAAGATCCCCATATACCTTGTCATGCCCTCTGTCATCTTTTCTTGACCTCAGCTCAAACCCCACAAAAAGATCTTATTGAGTTTTATCATCCCACCTCTACCGATGCCAGTTACCCATAACCATTGGTTCTTCCTAACCATGGTCTGGTCATACCCGACCGATGTCGGTCTCTGTGCCTACCAACACTGTGTAAACCAACAACAAACCTACCTACCAAAACAACCCAAACACCTTACCCAACCCTGCTAAGACCCTGTCTGTGACCTGCAGACCAACTGAACAACCTGTAACCTGACCTAAAGACCTTGACCCGCATATTTTTTAGTATTTAATTGGATCGACACTGATAGTGATCTGAGGTACCCAAATCAGAATACTAGCACTAGATTCATTTATGTACGCATTTCAGTTATTTCATAATTTGTTTTATAAAAACAGTGGGTTGACAGCCTTCTAGGAAGTATCACACTTCCTGGATCTAGCATATGTTAGGCAGTCCACTGTCATATATTATTTAACTCTTCTTTGGTGGTCTTGTTTTCTATTTTAGGTAGTTCCTCCTAGCCAAAAGGAAGCTCTCACAGTCAGCATCGGATCGAGAAGTCAGAACGCATGCACAACCTTCAAACCAACCATCACAATAGGTATTCCTCCTCATCCCATAACATTATCTGTTTTGTCACATTCAAAACGTAAAGAAAATGGTGAAACATTTTGGCACGCCTGGTGGGACCCATCAGGGGTTCTATTGCATTTATTCATTTCTAGGTGAAATTTGTGTGTTTGTTTCCCTTCAAAAAATATTACACATTAATTTTTCTTCTCTGGAATCCTATTCTTCCTCTCTTTTTTGTCTAAATGCAATCATGTTTTTGGTGCTTTAAAAAGAACACATTCTTCTTTCTTGTCGCATTGCATTAGTGAAAAATCATTCCTCTTCTTATTCATCACTTGCTACATCAAAAATAATATTTCGATTTGGGTTTTTAAAACACTTGCATTACATTCTAATTTGTTGCATTTCTTAGTTCACATTAAAATGAGGGAAACCTATATGCTGGAAGTCATGCCCAGCTGATGGTTGACACAATTGAACCGTAGAAAGCACTCTCTTTCTTCTTCTACCAAACTGCACAAATCTGAATATACACACTTTCTTAAATGACATCTTACCTGGGAACGCCTGTCAACGATCACACGACCAGAGGATTGGCAGGTACTCCCTAGTCTGGTTATCTCTGTCTAGTCACCTATCAGAGAGCACCCCCCCCACCATAACATAACCTGAAACCTCACCTTTTAGATATCCTTCTTCATAGGACGCCTTCCCAACCAAAAATTCTATTATGAATTCACATGGTCAGTTCTAAATAGCATAAGCTAAACAAACATAAGAAAATCACTTTAGGATCATGTTTTTTCTTAGCATTCCTTCTTGACTTGTGTTTTGAGGTGTGAGACTAAGAATCTACATTGTTTTTCTTCCTTGCACACTCCACCATCGTAGTTGGAGTATTCTGAATTTTTCTGAGTGTGTCAGGGCCCCATATTCTCATTGTCAGATTTTGAGTTTGATTCTTCACCAAATTTAATTCACAAATCCTAAGCTTTCTTCATTTCTCTCTCATTTCACAGTAACCAGTGTCATTCCATTGACCATCATCGGTTAACATCTGACCATTGTCGGATAAACCTAACCGTTTTGCTTCTGGCTTTCTAGGTATTTTCTAGAATAGCCTTCATTACTCTTTCTGTTCTATTTTTGGCCCTCAGGGCACCATCCTATTCCCCTCTATTGATATTTTTGTCATACATATTTCCCCCATTACACATTCATCAGTCCTGTTTCACTTCCTGAAACTAGTGTTTTTCCACAGTAACCGGCATCAGGTTTCTGTGATGACATCGGTTCCCCACTAACCATCATTGGTCATCCTGACCATCATCGGTGTCTGTGTTTGGTTTTCAAAATCCAACCTTTGACCGAATTCACCCTCCCAGCCTCATTTTTCTTTGTTCCTGTTGTTTTCTATGTCATTTATAGAATACAGTCTTTCCAGGTCAATACTTATTCACATGGTGTTGACTTCACAACCAAACTAACACTCTTATATTCCATATCAATCATCAACCACTCCCACCTAGTCCCTCACCACCTTCTATCCTATCACCCATGGATCTGACTCTGCCTACCACCATTGCTATAGGTGATGAGGAGTTCACATGACTCCTTGATCAGAATCCCACAACCTTACAATTCTATCTTTCCCACTCATCCACTCTAGGATTCCTCAGGTCAGTTGATATATGGCATGCCTGTATCCATCTCTCCTACCCTTGTCCCCACTTCTGCATCATCCCCTACTAGTTCGGTGTTACCCTCACCTACTTTTCCCCCAGTGGTTTCACAGTTAGGCCCCTACACCTGCTATGACCATTACATCTGCAACATCAGTCACACCCATAATATCGGTTGTTCCTTCATTGACCACCCAGAGCATAACCCCATCCGCACCCATTATCTCACATATACCAATTACAACACAACCACCCATGGTGTCGGTGACCCCTACCCCATTCCAAAATCTTTTCCTCTCCATCCCGCAGTCTCTTCCCCCAATCGCTACTAGAGTCACTTCGACTGCCCCACCTACATATACATATTATCAACAACCCCCTATCTCATCCGTCATTCATTCTAGGTATATGCCCTCCATGTTGGTCTCCCATTCTCAACCTTCCTATTCGGCATCACCATACACTAGAATGCCACCCACATCACATGTTCAACACCAGCCCGCTTACACCATGGGAGGCACCCTCCTATCACAACCTACCAATGACCTCATCAAGTTAATGATGGAAAGGATGCAGACATTAGAAGCATCATTTTCTGGCTCACACAATTCTCTCACATATGATGAAATATGTAATGAGCCCATTCATCCATCCATTCCTATTCATCTCATACCCTACACATTGGGAAATGCCAAAATTCAACCACTTCAATAGTAAAGAAGACCCACAACAACATTTACAGTCTTTCAAACATGGGTGTTACCTGATCACCCATGATGACACTTTACTCCTACGGACCTTCCCGATGTCCCTGACATGACCTGCATTAGACTGGTACAGTGGGCTACCTAGACATTCCATCTACTCATTTAATCAAGTAGCCCAAGCCTTCTTAGACCACTTCTCAATCAACATTGTCAAGAAAGTCACCATGACTGATCTCTACTCCACTCGACAGTATGACGACGAGTCTATCACTGACTTTTTCACTCGTTGGTGTAGCCTAATTAACCAGCTCACATTTCAATTACCTCAAATTGAGGCTCATAGAGTTATTTACTCGGGCTTGTGCTAGACACATTTCACCAACCCTGCAGGTGTAGACCTTCCGCACCTTTGACGAGGCATTCACCATGGCATGAAAATTGGAGATTCGTGCTATCAAAGAGAAGAAAATTCAGCTACGTAACAAAAACACCGCGTTCAAATCAAATGATGCTTCTTCATCTTTGAAACCCCAGAACAACTATTTGAAATCCAAAGGATCTGCCAATGTTGTGGTTCTCAAGGCTGGACCCTCTCACCCATCAAACCAAGCCAAACCTTCTACTAATCTCTCTCTCATCCAAACTTTCCAGTTCATATGAGAACAATGAAAGTACACCCCAATAGGGGAACCATATTCTTCTGTTTTGGAAAATCTTATTAAGGCTGGTGTCATTACCCTTCCACCTATAAAACCACACACTGGTTTTGACCCCGATCACCCCATGCCTGTGTGGTATAAAGAACATGATTTTGTAACTATCATCGTGTCAAAGGTCATAGCGATGGTAATTGCATCACCTTCAATAATATTGTCCAAGAAATGTTAGACAATGGAGATCTAGTCTTGGATAACCCAAATGTACCTACTAACCAAAACCTACATATCTTCAAAAAACCATTCCCTAATCATGCCCCCTCTTCCAACCAAACTGGTGACACTTCAACCAATGATAGCAATGTCCATGAGGTCCACGCTATTTTCGATGACATATCAGTTGCTTCCCAATTTCCCCTTGTTCCTTCCATAGATGAAATCCTAGCCCGATCTCCCCTACCTAAACACAGGAACCTATTTCATCTACTCCTCCACCCATAGAGGAACCCCCTTCATTTTTTCCTTCACCCGCAAAAGAACCCATAATTAGCACTCCACCTTTGGCCTCTCAAATTATTGAGTAGTCGTCAATAACACCTCTCCTACTCATAGGGGACACATGTCCACTCCCTACACCATCACAAGGAGAAATCCACCTAGTCTGGCCCATCATCTCCTTTACCCATAGAGGTTCCTATAGAAACACCATTTCCTTTAGATGACCATTCTCCATCGGACTTCCAAGATCCTATTGATTTTCTCTTGGATATCTTACCCACAGAGTCTGAAGCTAGCCATTTCCCTATTTCTCAAACATATTTTATGGGGATTGCTACTCGATCCACATCAGCCCCACTTACAGCAATACCATTTTCATGCTTGGTTGATCACCTGAATTATGTTGATAGAGCCTTAATTTGGGGACATCTTCTACTTCCTACTTCAACCCAAATGCAATTGTCACTCACCGACACCTCCACAATCTATCCAAAAGTGTTTCAAGTGACCAAACCAAACACAACCATGGCTATTGGAACACCTTCCATGTCATTTCCCACAACCCAACACACACCTATACCCAAACATCTACCCATGCCTATATCATTTCCCTTACCTAAACCCATCACTACCTTAAGGGTCATGCCAACATCAACCTTACTCATCCACCTGTCAAATTAGATTTAGCCACATCTTCCCAAACCAACACTAAACTCATTCCTACGCCTAAAAAGAAGACCCAACCTGCTAGGCCTCATACAAAAACCTCGCCTACCACACCATTTCACCTTCACCCCTTCCAGTCCATCCTAGGACCTCACCCCTCGACCCTGGCCAAGCAACCTTCTTCCACCGATAAACCAAGAACACAGCATCCCACCTCCTCATCACGACCCTCTAATATACCCAAGTGATCCACACAACCCCCACCATCACCCGTGACCTTCTTACCACCCATACCACTACTACCTTCCATAAATTCTTCACTACCCATGACACTCTCCTCTCTTCCACTCACACCTTCTACCCAACCTCTACCAACCTCTACTAACCACCTCCACCATAACTCGGTTACCCCGTGGGTAACCTGTCCTCTTCCACCATCTAAATTTTCCTTCTACATCCCATACCTCCATGTCACCTTTACCCAAGAAGGTGCAACCCAAAGCTAAGAATCTGCTACCCTCCAATAAGGTAGTCAAACCAACCAAACCTTCCATCGCCAGCTCTTCTACCCCACCTTTACCCAAATAGATGCCCACAAGACCTAAGACCACTCCACATACCAAACTAGTGGACCAACCCATTCCCCCTCCTGTAAAGCCTCTTCCTTCACAATCAGTCACACCTATACCCAAACCCACACTCACCTCCCATTGTGATCCGTTAGCGGGGTCCTACGTCAATATTTTAAACAATCTCCTTGAAACCTCAGTCATCACATTACCACCTCTTAGACCTTATGACCCGCTCACACCCAAACCAAAAGGGTTTGACGAAACTAAAATTTGTGCCTACCATCGTGTGCCAGGACATGATGTAGAGAACTATAAGGCTTTAAAAACCACTCTTATCAAATTATGTCCTCCCAAAGAAAATTTTGATGATGATGATCTTCTTGATGAGGACCCCATTCCACCTTCTCCCATCTCCCCAAATCTTCTTCCATTACCTACTCAGCGACCAGTATCTACACCCCCACAACCCTTTTATCCACCCCCAAAATTTGAGATCAACATGGTTCGTATTAGGGAATTATCCAAACCACCACCCAAATTTCAATACACCCTACTCATTTCACAAGGCTCTTATCCACCGCTAGGATTTTTCCCCTTGTGTCATTATACCTTTCATGACACACCCTCTCCATCCACCTCCCTTCAGATTAATATGGATCATGTTGCTACCCACGCTCAGAAAGACAAAGGCAAAGAAGAAGTAACTATCCCATCAACAAACCTTGTACCCAACATACCATCTACACCCACACCCAAAGTCACCATTCACGGTCCCGTGTATCCTATTTCCGATGGGGTCACACATCGCATAATGCTAAAACAATTACACCAATCCTCCCTCAAAATGTCTTTATATGACCTCATCCAAACCTCTGAGTCACATCGTCAAGCCCTCATGGAGGTCCTTCAATCTATTGAGGTTTTATCAAATGACCCCATGCCCATAGCCTCCATCATTATCAGGTAGCCTCTCTCACTAAGTCTGTCACCTTCCTCTACACCTCCACCTACTCGCTAAGTAGTCACCCTCAACTTTTCAGATGAAGAGATCACCCCCTTCCAGTCTGATGACCCTGATCCTTCTCTTTTCATCTCCATATTTATCGATAATATATGCATACGACGTGTTATGATCGATGGTGGTGCTAGTATTAACATCATCTCCTCCCATGCGTACAACCAAATGCACATACTATCCAATTGCATGCATGGTAACCCAGTTATGTTGCACTCCTTCAATGATGTCATGACCTCTACCCTAGGTACCATCATTCTCCATGTTTGCATGGGTCCCCGCACTTCCCTAGAACTATTCTATGTCCTAGAAGGTGAGTTTAAAGTATAATCTGTTGCTTGGTCGACCTTAGATCTATGCCATGGGTTGTGTCCCTTCAACTTTACACCGCTGCCTCAAATTTGAACATGAAGGACATAACTACACCATCTTGGCTGACCCATCACCTTTCAAGACCTGTAACATGATATACCGGCCCAAAGATGTGCTTGTATAAGTCAATGCATCTGCCACTACCCCCACTTCATCTTCACCCAAAAGCCCATCCACTAAGTCTACCACCGCCTCTCCCACATCTAACCCTACTATTCCTACTATGCCATTGCAGCCTCTACAACTGACTCACCTACTTCCCAATCATCTAACGAGTCATCTATCCGTGCTACCCACATATCGACTATTGATCCCTTAGAAGGTGTTTTTAAACACCTCACTCTGGGGGAGTACTGCCTATACAATATTGACACGTTCCTCACTCCGCAAGAATATGGGAACCTGCGTCAGCACCCTAGTTACAACTATTGCACAGGCGAGGTTTTTTCTTATGGTCCTCCCCACCTTCACACTAATCTAACGTATGGGGGACTTGATATCTCCACTTATTCACCCAAACCTCCATCCCACAATGTGGCCATTTTCATCTGACTTACACTCCCTTACTAACTGTCACTTCACTCACACTTTCCTTCACTGTTGCGCATGAAAAGGCTTTGGCTTCAGTTTTTAAAACAGGGCGGCCATACTGTCATCTCTTGTACCACTCATAAACACAATGACCATAGTGGCATTGGATTTGATGCACCACCTCCCAAGAAGGATCGCATCGACCTCATTGAGGAAGATAAACCTTCTCCACCCCATTCACCCACATCACCATCTTCACCCACGGAGTCCATAGATCCTGAATCTATTCCTCCTAACTTTTTTTTCATAAACACAATTTCCCTGGGACCTCTAACCTATCAACGCAATGGTGAGGCTCCCTCTTCTCTCCCATTCCTATACCCTGACATGATTGATGATGATACGCCTTCTATTAATGTCATTCAATGTCGGGACGATGAGTCCATCCTCACTTACCTTGGTGCAAAAGATTCTTATATTCACTGGTCATTACCTTCTGAGACATAAACCATGTTGAACGAATTGACCATTGAAATCAACATTAACACTCAGGACGACCCACACATTCTAAAGATAGGCCAATCTTTAGATGCTACTGAACAGGAAGCTTTTACCTCTTTCCTTCGGGACCATAGCAACACTTTTTCTTGGTCCTATGCCGATATGCCTGATATTGACCCAAAAATCATGGTCCACAATATCGTAACCATTCCTGATGCCAAACCCATCAAACAAAAGCTGTAGAAAATGCATCCTCGCATTGTTCTTTTGGTCAAAGAAGAGCTTCACCACCTTCTCTCAGTTTCCTTCATCCTACCCATTGACTATCCCCAATGGATTTCTAACATTATTCTTGTCACAAAGGTGATAGGGGGACTCTGCATTTACATGGACTTCCATGACCTCAAAAAAGATGATTTTCCCCTACCATGCATTGACCAACTAGTTGATCTCACTGCCGGCCATGAAATGCTATCACTCATGGATGGTTTCTCGGGTTATAATCAAATATTACTTGCTCCAGAAGATCAACACAAGACTTCCTTCATCACTCCTTGGGGGACCTTCTGCTATCGAGTCATGCCTTTTGGCCTTAAAAATGTTGGTGCTACATATCAGCGAGCCATGACTTATATTTTCCATGACATCATGCATTACATATTGGAAGATTACGTAGATGATCTTCTTTCCAAATCCAAACATCAAGCCGAACACCTGACCGTCCTTAAGGTCATCTTTGACCACCTCATCAAGTATTGTGTTCATCTTCAACCAAAGAAAGTACTTTCAGGAAAAATCCTTGGTTTCATCATTTCTTTGCATGGCATAGATCGCCTCTAAAGTAAAGGATATTCTAGAAATGCCTCCACCTACTAATCTCTGTCAACTTTGAAGCCTACAAGGTAAGTTGTAATCCATTTGTCATTTTATCTCGTAGCTTTCTGACCGTTATCAACCATTTCATCATCTTCTCAAGAAGGATGTCTCATTCAAATGGGATGATGAATGCCATAAAGCCTTCGAAGCCTTGAAACAATACCTTCTTCAACCACCAGTGCTCATTCCTCCTAAGGATGACCAACCCTTTTATATATACATTTCCTCCACTGACCATTCTCTAGGTGCCATGCTCGCTCATCACGATGAGAAACATAGAGAGCAATTGGTTTATTACATAAGTCATAACCTTCTGGACTATGAAACTAGATATAACCCATGAAAAACTCTTCTTAACCTTAGTTTTTGTCACCACCAAACTCTGCCATTACCTACTCAACCAAAAAACCTTCGTTATTACCAATACTGACCCCTTACACTATATGTATGCCAAACCCTATCAACATCAATGTGCCACATGTTGGCTTATGCTTCTTTCCGACCTTGACCTCAAATTTATTCATCAAAAGTCCATCAAGGGCCAAGTTATCGCTGACCAACTAGTAGATGCACCTCTTTCCAGGAATCAACCCTCTAACTTCAATTTCCCTGATGAATATCCATAGCTACCCTCTCCTTAGACAAACCTGCTTACCAAATGAAACTCTTCTTCGATGGCTCCAAGTGTCAGCCTGGAGGTGGGGCTAGTGTTATCCTCATTCCTTTTAATGGTGAACCTATGCCTTTATCTTTCAAACTAGATTTTGATTGTACAAAAAATATTTCACTAAATAAGAAGCACTCGTATTGGGTCTCCAGGCTGTTTATGCCTTAGATGTTAAGTCAATCAATATCTTTAGTGATTCCCAGCTGGTCATAAACCAAGATGACGGTATATACCAGTGTTGTAATGAGATACTTCAAAAGTATAAACATCACATAGACATACTTTTGACCACCTTTGACTAGTTATGAACTTCAAACCACACCACATTCTACCAATAAATTTGTAGATACCATGGCCTGCTTGGCTTCTCAGATACCCACCTCGCCCACTCGACTCTAAAATATTTGTCACAATACAAAGGTTGTAATCAACCTCTTATTTACCTCGTGAGGTCTACTTTATCGGAACCGTTGCACTTGACCCACCTGACCTTTGGTACAAGCAATTTGTAGACTATCTTTCCCTTTCCATTCTATCTGCCGATCTCACTCGTAATAGACAACGTGCCTTTCTTAAAAGTGTCTCTCGTTATGTCATCATGGGTGGTCTCCTTTATAAGTGTGGCTTCGATGGTATTCTCTTACGATGCCTTACAAGTTCTGAAATTCCCTACACCATCAAGGAAGTTCACGATGAAATTTGTGGAGGCCACTTTAGTGGTTTAGCTGTCGTAAAACACATTCTTCACCTGGGCTATTATTGGCCAACCCTAAACTGCGACTATTGTGATTATGTCAAATGTTGTGTAAAATTCCAGCAACATGCTAATATCCATCACACACCTATTCGTGCCTTGTAGGTCGCACGAGACCTTTGGCCTTTCTCTCAATGGGGTTTGGATCTTGTCGATGAGACCAATCCCCATTCTTCACAATGCCACCAATGGATTATAACTGCTACTGAATATTATACTAAATGGGTAGAAGCCATCCCCCTCATTTCTATAAAAGCCGACAAAATATGTGAATTCATCAACCATCACATCATTTTTGTCACTTTGGTGTCCCTCACCACCTCATCACTGATAATGGAAATAAATTCAAAAACAAAACCCTACGTAAGCTATGCGATGCTTTTGGCATCCAACTCAGTTTCTCATCACCTTATTACCCGCAAACCAATGGCCAAGCAGAATCGACCAATAAAACCTTGAACAAAATTCTTATGAAAGTAGTCAACATACTGGGAAGGATTGGCATACGCACATTCCTTTTTCCTTGTGGGCTTGTCGCACTAGTATTCACACTTTGACTATAGCCACACCTTTCTCTCTGGTCTATGGTACCGAGGCTTTCTTGCCTCTAGAAGTCCAGATTCCATCTCTTTGCATCTCCCTACAAGACATGCTCAACGATGATGACTTTCACCAGGACCATTTGGCACAACTTGAGTTATTAGATGAAGCATCATCTTAATGCTCTTGACCATCTCTAAATCTACCAAAAACGTATCAAACATGCCTATGAAAAATGTGTTCATGAATGAACCTTTCAGGTTGGTGACCTCGTCCTGAAATAAAATCAACATGTAACTAAAGAAGAGAAAAGTAAGCGGGGAAAATTTGCTCCTAATTGGCTTGGACCCTATATCGTTACCCATGTCTATGGATCAGGTGCTTATTGTTTGTCTTCACTCAAAGGTAAACCTGAACCTGAGCCTCTCAACACCTTACATATTCGGCCATTTTATTGTTGACATCAAGTCCTATATCACTTTATGTCAGTTGATTACTCATCCCTTGAGTATTGTTCACCATCCATATTACCCATTTTTGAGGATCCATGACTGAACAAGAATCATGTGATTACCCGTCACCTTTCAGCCTTATCTTCAATATGAGTACCATGGCTCTACTCATAGCATGATTCTCATGGATACTTTTCATCTTCTTCAAGATGGAATCCCATGGTCGTTCATCACTCGAAACCACCCCTTTCATAGTTAACCCCTTTGTAATATGGTTTTGTCTTCCGAACAAGAGCCTACTCTTCCTCTATAGTCTTGTCCATGACTTAAACGTCCAAAAACAAAAAGGGATTCAACTCCTTGAGTCAAACTTCCAACAAAAGATGACTCCCTCAAAAAGGGACATCTCTTCACTCTATTTCCACTGCTATAAATAGACTGTTCCCTTTGAAGGACACCTATATAAAGCCATTGCAAAAATACAATAAGCATATCCATAAGCTTCCCACATCGATCATCTTCGCGAAGACCTCAAGGAGATAATATACTCATCCCATATAGACTTCCCTCATTGATCAGTCTATTAAAAACAAAAAAAATGAAGAAAATGATGAAATTTTTGTCATGGACTTGCCTATTGTTGATCCTGGGTTTCTTGCTAAGAAAAACATGTTGTCGTACACTAAGTTACGTTAAACCACCCACTCTCACCTCATTGCCTTTTCATCCTAATTTCCTCTCTACTCAAGGGACTTGCCGCAACCGTGATATTTCATGATCGTGTGACTTTCTTCACCCTTAGAATAGTCCATTATGCAAGGCCTTTAGGGTCTTACGTTCATAAGCCCATCTGGGGTATGGTAGACTCATTAGGGATCTTATCAATTAAGCTGCTCTTTTGCCACCTCTTCCCATTCACCTTCCTCATTACTTATTACTTAGCCTATACAAGACCAAATCATCGACACCTATGTTTCAAACGACTCAACCATGCCTATCACCTAAGACTCAACCATGCCTATGACCTACATTCAACCATGCCTAACACCTACCAACCCATTCCTCTACTTCATCATATTCTTCCCTAGCTTATGGGAGAACTACAGCGACCTAAGGTCCCTTTTCATTGGGGCTATGTAGGCAGCACTTCGAGGGCAAGGTTCCCTTAGAAGGTTAGCTTGGCCACTCTTTACCCTAACCAATTCCCCCTTTCACTTTCCTATTCACATTCTATTTAGTTAGTTTCCATTTTATATCAATAAGTGGAAATTGAAACCAAACAAGCATCAATTAATACACATTTTTACCACATCATCAAATCATACATTTATCATTTTCACATTTCCACTATAGCACATATTTGGAAATTTAAACCATAACATGCATATACATCACCATTTGTCTCCCATGTTACCAACAACTTGGACATTAAATCAAAATTAAATACAAGACTCAATCACGCCTAAACCAACCTGACTCCACCATGCCTAAATCAACCTAACTCAATCACGCCTAAACTAACCTGACTCCACCATGCCTAAATCAACCTAACTCAATCACGCCTAAACTAACCTGACTCCACCATGCCTAAATCAACCTAACTCAATCATGCCTAAACCAACCTAACTCCAACACGCCTAACTAACCTAACTCAACCATGCCTACATGACCTCGACTCCACCATGCCTAAATCAACCTGACTCAATCATGCCTAAAACCACCTAACTCCACCATGCCCAAATCAACCTAACTCAATCCTGCCTAAACCAACCTTCACCCATAAGCCCATCCACTCATTATGTCATGCCTGAACTACATTGACTCAATCATGCCTAATTCACCTAGTTTCCATCACGTACACACATAATAATGGAAATTAAAAACAAGTACATCATCCATACTATAAATATCATCATCTATGAATCAGAAAGTTTGTGTATACATACATATGTACACAGATACAAATAAATACAAAATCTCAAAAACTCTCATGTACATCCTCGCTATCTTTAGCACACAGGCTGGTATATGCCAAAATACACAAAAATGGAGGTACATGCGTAACTATCAGGCATCCCCCCATCAGATATCCTCCATGCCTGTCTCACCTATCTCCTCCTCCTCCTCTGCTCCCGTGCGGCGTCTCGCTAACATCTCACCACCCACCATGGGTCGTGGCCTGACCTCTACTGGTACCTCACCTAGAGCCGGCCTCCATGAACTGGTGGCCTCACCCTGACCCTGTCTTAGGGCTCTAAAGCCTCCTGTGCTCTCCACACTATGGGTGAACGACCTAGTCCTCTCACTCGAGGCCTGTTGTGCTCTATACTTTGCATAAGAAGGGACATCTATCCCTGTAGCCATCAGATGATCCTGATAATACCTTGCCTCTCCTAGGGCATCCCTGAACCTGGCCATGGGTACTGTTTGCGGTGGTGCCACTGGCCTCTGACCCTGTACCTGTACGAGGGACCCTATCCTGCCCTTATCTGTAAAATGGGACCATGTCCCTAAGCCTGTGCCTATACCTAGGCCTAAAGGGCCACAATCTATGCCTGTATAGTGGCCAATTGGCCCTACAAACCTGTAACATGTGCCTGTAGGGTGGACACCTATACCCCATCTCCATCTCCACCATGTACATGTACCTGTCCTTGTGCTACCTGGGCCTGTAGGGCTACTACCTGTGCCTGCAATGTGGCAATTTGTGTCTAACCTTATCAGTTGTCCCTGCACTATCCCCAACTTTGTAACCAGAGTCACCATCTACCCCTGTAGGGCGTATATTTGAACTGTGATGGTGGCCAAGTTTGGCTGCCCTGACCTCAATGGTACTGCTTACAGTTGTGCTACCCACCACTATTTATGCCTATCTATAACTCTGGCATCATCAATCTTCAGATCTACCACCTGCTCCTCCTACCCTGTAGGCACTGTCAGATGCAGTAGAGGCATGTGCCTCTCGACATCATCCCTCCTGTACTATGGAAATGATGGAGGTACATCCTGTGGAAAACCAAACTACCATCTGACCCTATCAATGGGTATCATCTCATGCTCTCCTGCACGATGCCCTTCTATCCATCAGAGCAACTATAGCTCCTCTAGCTCATCTGTCATTTACCTATATGATGGGAAGCCCACATAAGGCCTCCAAATTATTTCCGCACTGGAAAACCCCTCTAATACACGCTTGTAATATGCTACATCGTGGGTAGCCCCTGCATCTGAGCACTCTCCAACAACATGTACCCATCACCTATAGCCCACCCGAACCATTCCCACCTCGAATGCATCAGGTCAGGGAATGCCCACTGGACGTACACACACGATGTGCTCGTATGCCCAACAATGTAGCAGGAAGGCACAACATAAGTTGAACCACTGTAATCACCCATAGGCCCATAACTCTCTGTAAAGTTACACCAAGAATGCTGGTTCCCATACAAACTGGGTCATATACTCCATCATATCGTGTAGAACCCCCATCAATGCCCATGGGAATCTCCCATCCTCTGCATCTGGTAGTGCAAAACAACACACTACCTCCATCATCAGAACTACTAGCCTCATCTCCTCAGGATGGGCCTGGTACATATCTCCATAACTCATGTTGGTGTTATGGAACCTCAACTCTGCTAGCCCCTCACCAAAGACGCTCAGCGTCAAATCCTTAGATGTCTTTGAGGAAATCGAATACACCTGCATCCCTACTATTGGCAACTTCAGAATCCTATAAACATGCTCTAAGGTGATAGTCATCTCACATGTCGGCAAACGAAATGTGTTGGTCACCGAATCCCATCTATCAATGAGGGAGACCATCAAACTCAGCTCCCGGACCACATGCCGATAGTGTCTAACCCTAATCAATCCCACATCTGCAACATGGTGCCACTCCTCGACCCTCGCCCTCCCACATACTGCTAATAGTAGAGGAGGTACCCTATCCCGCATCCGTAACTGGTCCCTCACCTGCATCCAACAAACCATAACATCATTTGAACCCAACCATAAACAACTTCACCCCTTGACCATACCTATTTGTACCACTTCCCAAGCTAGTTTCAGTCAAAAATTCCTTCCTATCACATGACCTATCTTCCCCACCCACCCTATCTCATCTCTCGGCCTATTTTTCACTAATTTCGACAGACATTGGTTCCTATTAACCGGAACCGATCTCCTAAAACTGGCGTCAGTCACCCCATCTGTGACCAATGCCGACTAACTACCACCGATGTCAGTCAACCCTTAACTGATGTCGGTCACTGTCGCAGTGAAAACCCACCAAACCCTACCCTATTTCTCTCAAAATTCCCCATTTCCCCCTAACTACCCACCCATTCCTATCCAAATCCCCCCTCAACCCATCCCCACCCCTCCTTAACCTACATACACCTTCCTCCCTTCCTCCCTTCTTATTTTCTCCCTATACATTCCAAATTCAAATTTAATTTTTCCCCAAAACACATTTTACCTAGACCCGATTTCTACAAACAAAATCACCTAACCAACAAAGAATGAGATTGAATCCTACCTCATCATGATGTCGTCTCCATGGGAGCATGTTGGGCCACTGCACTGGTGGTCTACCCGATTCCTCTCCTGCCTCTGCCATCACCAAATTCCCTCCTCACCTCCACCTAATCAAATCACTCCCCTGAGCTCGTGGACCCATCTCCCTAGCTCCTCTCACCAACTTGCACTCTCCACCTCAGTGAGGTACAAGGCCCTATCCTTGTCTCTCAGAAAAATCACCAAAATTCAAATAGCTCTGTCATTTTCTCCAACAGTACAACACAACAATGATTCTGTATATTACGTAATTTTTTTTTATAAACCCACCCTGACCTGACTGACACCGGTCCTATTTGTGCCCTAGCTAGCCGATGTCGGTCACCCTATAACCGACATCGGTCCACCTTTATAACTGTTTGGTCTTGCTAAGCTTCCTTTTACCTACAACCATTCTTGCCAACGTACATTTTTATCATCTTGAACACCCATTGAACCATGTCTACAAACCCATCCTACCAATACATCTCCTTTGATGTGTCTTAGGAGTTGTTATTTTACCTAAACCTTGTCCCTACTCGTGTCGTTACCTATATACCTTGACCTGAACCACTTATTGTGACCTTTGACGCACCGTGCTCACTATACCTTACGACATTGTTACCCATGTTGTTCGGCCTACCAACCTTACCTTGCCTATTGTCATGTTGTTTATCCCAACCTGACATTTAGTGTACCGGAACATACCTAAACATTCATGCACCTAACCTCTGCTATGTTTCCGCACCATATCCTATACCTTGGATATCATAATCACTTCAACCTTGTTGAATAGACCTATCAACCTTAGACAACATAGAGTTTGAAATATTTTCAACCTAGTACTGTGCCACAGTTTCCAATGTGTGTGTGTTCAACTACCACTACCTTCGACCATGGCCCATTTACCTATTTACTCAATTTGAATTTTACCCTTTACCCAATGTACCCACTGACCTTCATTTTCTCACCTCCTCATTTTATCAAACCACTCACCACTTCCGTCTTTCACCTCATCGGTTCCTAGTTTGAGGGGATTTACCTTCACCTACGCTTGGGAAAACACCACCCTCACTTACATTCGACACAACCATTTCCTATTTTTGTCAACGTCTCTTACCAATAATCTCATCTCGCAATCTAACCTCATCACCTAAACCTTACACAATTATTTATTAATTACCTTATAATTGATAAATCCACATCACCTTACCCGCCACCTCACTTTGCCACCTCATCATGACCTAGCCCTAACCCTAAACTAACCTAATTAAGACCCATGACTTGGTCTAGACTCACATCCATAACTAATGCCTCCTTACTCGCACCCAAAGCCGACCTTCTAGCCACTTGACCAAGCCCGCAACTGATCTCTCGGGAGAAAAGCAGGGAAGGTGGGCTATTTTACTAAAAATAGCCTACTTTTTCCTTACCGATGCCGGTTCCTACTCGACCGCCGTCGGTTACGTAACCGCCATCGGTTCCCTGTAAATGGGCTCCCCAAACCAAAACAACGGATCGGAATTTCATTTTTGGAGATCAGTCAAAGGATTTCTGGATCAACAGAGAGCATTGCGAGCGAGGAACAGAGTCCAGATCTTCACTTGACAGAGCAGAGACGAGTGGAAATACCAGAAGTGTTTACAACCAAGGAGATCAACTTGCATCTTTGTCAAAACCAGTAAGTCACATCTTGCATGTCCTCTGTTATAACATTTCTTATGCTCTGTGAATTTCAGTCCTCCTAAATCCGTCTCTGAATCTACTACCCAACGTGTCATTGCATCTAACTGTTATTCTTTTGCTTCTAATCATCCCGTTTCCTAATATCATCCATAAACCAGCCTTACAAACACCATAGCTACTAAGAAGATCCTAGAACCCACCGGTATCGGTTATCAGTAACCGGCATCGGCTATCAGTAACCGCCATCGGTTCCTCTGATCAAAACCAGAAAACCAGCCTTTCCCCTACCCAGTTCAACCTACAGGTCCTAGACCCAACCGACGGCGGTTACCAGAAACCGGTATCGGTTACCCTGACTATAACCAGAAACCAGCCTTCTCCTACTAGTTTCAACCAAGTAATCTAATTGATATTTTGCAGTCTTTTGTGTTAATTCATATTAGCAGGGGAACTGACCACCTTCGAAAGGAAGTTTTATATTTCCTGGGCCCAAGGCAGTTTCCTCATTTATTGTTTAATCAAATCTTGTGGTCTTGTGTTCTTATTTGCAGGTAGTCCTTCCAAGACAAAAAGGAGTTCTTCGCAGTCAACCTGATCTTTCTCTACGGTACGCGCACACCATCTCGACATTCAACAGGTATTCCTCCTAACCCTAACCTCATCTGTTTCTAAAAGGAATGAAAGGATAGAAGCAACTCTATTCCCAGAAGCCGAAACATTCCGAGTGAAACATTTTGGCACGCCCGGTGGGACCCATTTTGGGTTTCTTTCTCTTGCTTATTTTCATTTTAGGAAGCATACTTGCTGTTGCTGCTTTTGTTATATATTTCGTAAAGAATTTGTCTTGCTTTCCTAGTTTCGCATTAGTGAAAGTCATCTCTCTTGCTTCATCGAACATAATTTTCGATTTGGGTTTAAAACACATGCATTGCATTCCTGCTTGTTGTTCTTCAATTCTAGTGAACATAGATTAAGTAACAGGTCGTACACGTGGGGGTGATATCCACGGTAT
Source organism: Taxus chinensis (assembly GCA_019776745.2). Classification (NCBI taxonomy): domain Eukaryota; kingdom Viridiplantae; phylum Streptophyta; class Pinopsida; order Cupressales; family Taxaceae; genus Taxus; species Taxus chinensis. The sequence goes on from CM034149.1 coordinate 940,816,432, forward strand.
TGACAGGAAATTAACCCTAGTTTCACTGCACAACACATACCGAATCACTTCACAATTAACACAACAGCTCAAACATCCCCCCTTTTCCGCGGTATTCCTCCGCCCGATTGAGGTAACCTTATAAGCCAAAACAAACTTGACATTTCCCCTAGGTCTTGTTGTTTAGGATTCTGACATCATCTTACGTCTAAAGGCATAAGCCCACGATAACTAAAATTAACCCTAGGATTAGTCTCTGGATTTGCGTGTGCATCTTGCTTGTTTTCAAATTCTGTTTTCTCTGTCATACTTTGTCTTCTGTGATCAATAAGTTGACAAATATACTCAACGTTGCTAAAAATCAAATTAGCAGCCTTTTATATCTTCTTATCCTAGACTTTTGACACCGGCATCGGTTAACTGACCGACGTCGTCTGCTCTCTGACCGACACCGGTTATTAAACCGATATCGGTTACTGTCTTCATCAGCCCCTGACAAACCAGCAACCTGCCAAATTCATCATTCTGAGGTTGTTTTTGTTCTTGATAGATTGAAACTTTCCTGTGTGTTCTTGTCCATGGTTGTCATCACTCAGAAGCAAGCCGCCGCCATGGTTTCACATGCCTGCTCTGTGTCTTTGCCTGAATCACCCCCTTCACATTCTATAGGGAACCCTACGGACACCAGTGAGATCCCCCAAATTCCTGTAGGAGACAAGGACTTTGCCAAATTTCTGGATGCTAATCCCAGCGCTGTACAATACTATTTGTCTCATGCCCCTGACCGTACGCCTGATGGTCAGCTCCTTGTTGGCATGCCTATTAGTATAGCTGCTCATTTAGCTCCCACTCCTCCTGATAACACTGCCTTACTTCCTGCATCTCTAGCCCCGTCTCCCAATCCGACGGCTTCAGAGGTTCATACGACCCCGATTAGCTTTCCTTTGGTTAATCTTGGACCCCACGTATCGTTACCACCAACTGCCCCTACCTCATCTCTCTTTCAGACCACTCCATTCATGACTTACTCTCTGCCACCTATTCACACGAGCTTTCCTTCTCAAGCTCCGCCTACCTTTTCATTCCCATACACGTATCCAGTAACCTCAACACCTTATATGGGACATCCCTATTCTGTTGCTCCAACATACTCATCCTCCATACCTTATCAACACTTAGCCCCACCATTGTCCAGCGGAAGCCCTTGGTCCAACTTGCCTCCGTTTACCACAACCGCACCATCATCTCATCCAACCACAGATTTCATCAAACAAATGATGGACAAAATGCAAAACCTGGAGGCTTCTGTTTCGGGAAGTCGTAGCGCCTTGACATACGAAGCAAGTTTGTCGGGAGCCCATTCACCCTTCTGTCCCCCTTCATTCATATCCTCCTCAATGGGAGTTGCCAAAATTTACTCGTTTTAACAGTAAAGAGGATCCTCAACAACACTTGCGATCATTTAGACATGCTTGTTATTTGATTGCCCATGATGACGCCTTGTTACTCCGCACCTTCCCCATGTCCTTATCAGGACCCGCCTTGGAGTGGTACAGTGCTTTAACCCAGCACTCGATCTTCTCTTTTAACCAACTAGCCCAATCTTTCTTGGATCATTTCTCCATTAACATTGCCAAGAAAGTATCTATCACCGACCTCTATGCCATCCGACAATTTGAGGACGAATCTATCGCAGATTTCGTTGGACGATGGCGGGGCCTTATCAACCAACTTACGTATGCCTTGCCTCAAACTGAACTTATCGAACTGTTTACGCGGGCCTGCGCTAAGCACATCTCCCCCACCCTCCAAATTCAAACTTTCCGTACATTCGACGAGGCCTTTACCATGGCCCGAAAATTAGAAATTCGAGCCTTAGAAGAAGAGAAATTGCGGTTGCGTAACAAAAACCCCAATTTCCGAACTCCAGATTCTACCAACAAGCCAAACACCACCACTCCTCACGCGTCCACTTCTTCTAAATCAAAAGGAGCTGTCCACGCGGTAATGGTCAAATCTCAAACACCGTCCAATACTCCGCCGAAAACCACCTATAAGTACAAAGCCGAGCCCATCAATTACACTCCCTTGGGAGAAACTTATGGCGTCATCCTGGAGAAATTGCTCAAAGCTGGGGCTATCACCTTGCCCCCTGTTAAACCTCACTCTGGGTTTGACTCCACCCGCGCAATACCTTCCTGGTACAAAGAAAATGACTTTTGTAACTTTCACCGCGTAAAAGGACATAGTCATGAAAACTGCAAGATGTTGAAAAACATAGTGCAGGAAATGGTTGATGCGGGGGATATAGCCCTTGATAATCCTAACGCCCCTGCTAACCGAAATCTGAAAATTTTCAACAAGCCATTCCCGAATCACTCGTCCAACAGTAACGTAAACCAAGATATCTTAGCCGAGGAGAGTGTTCATGAGATCCATGCAGTCTTCGATTCTCAGCCAAAAGCCTCTATTGAAATTTTTTTGAATCAAGCCTCTCCACCAACACAGGAGTCTGAACCTCCTTCACCACCATCAAGCCAAAGTGAAATCATTCCTTTACCCATAAAAGAGTTAACTGCCCGGACTTCTCTTCTCATCGATGAGTCTTCTTACACCACATCCCTACAAGACTGTGAGCGGATGTTATCTAATTTATCTATTTCCCAAACGTCCCCTTCTACCGCTCTTGCTGCACAAGAGGAAGGCTCGCCACTCCTTTTGACATCCTTAGATGAGAAATCTCTTACACTGACATCACCACATTCTTTAAACATGACAGATCCCCTCAAACACGCCCTCCTACCTATTAGTCCCTCATCGCCTAAATCTTTTCAACGACCGGTTGACCTCTTAACATCTATTGATACAGTGCCTCATCTACCTCCTGTGTCACACCCACAGTGGACTGGAATCACAACCCGTCGTTCTTCCGTACAAAAGTTACAATTCACACCTGAAGACTGTCATTCCACAGAAGATAGACAGGCCCTATGGGAACGTTTGAGTACCCCTTTTTCTACTCAAATGCAAATGACTGATCCTGATGTCTCCACCATATACCCGAAGTGTTTACAGAAGCTTAAAATGCCCCTGTTCTCACCTTCACCCCCCTCACCTCTACCAAATGCCCCATCCACTTCTATCAACTTAACCAGATCTTCCCCTACGCTTGGGACCTCACCAATGCCCAGTCTAACGCACCCGCCTAAGCGACTCGATCTATCCAAAAATAAATCCGTCCCGCCACCTAGGAGACAAACTCAATCCGTGCCCCTATCACAATCAAAACCATCATCGTCATACCTACCTTCCATATTGGGACCCCATCCCTCTACCTTACATCAATATATCATACCTCCTGCGTTTTCTTCAAAACAACCTACGCCTTCCGCACCCATACAGAAATTCCAGGGTATAGCAACACCGTCACTCCGCGTATCCTGTCCACCTATCAACCCTAAACAAATTCCATCATCAAAAGATTTGTTTTCGGTCACTCCTATTTCCCCGTGGTTGTTTTCTGATACCACATCATCTGCGGCCTCATCATCCAACATAGCTTCTGCGCCAAAGAAATCACGTTTAGTGAAAACCACGTATCAACACCCCTCGGCTAAACCACCACCCGTGCGAACCAACCACGCCCAAACATTACCAAAACCCGCACAACCAATACCCTCATCCTCTTCCGATTTTGACCCACTCAAAGGATCTTACGCCAAAATCCTTGCTATGTTGGTGGAGAATGCGACCATTTCCCTACCTCCACTTAGACCTTATGACCCGTCTAAACCCCGACCTATGGGTTACGATGAGTCTAAAATCTGCGCTTATCACCGCACACCAGGACATGATGTGGAGGGATGCAAAGCTCTAAAAACCATCCTTCGTCAGTCACCTCTCCCGGATAGAAAGATTAAGAAAGACAACTTACGAAGGGAGAGACCTTTAGTTTCCATTCCCTCTCCTATACCATCTGTCCCCGCCTCACCAAGATCTATCATTATTACAACCCCACCTCTTGAAGACCATGAGTTATCCCAACCATCTTCCTCATCTCAGGTCTACGAGATTAATATGATTAGTGTCGCTACTCGAGGGCAGAAAAACAATGGGAAAGCAAAAGAAAACACACCTGCGGCATCTCTTTCTCCGTCAAACATCCCGATTGCACCACCACCTAAAGTGGTCATTCGCGGACCCGCCTATCCCGTCTCTAATGGCATTGCCCACCGAAATATGATTAAACAGCTTCACCAATCACCCGTAAAAATGACACTGTATGATCTCATTCAGACTTCTGAATCTCATCGACAAGCTCTCGTTGAGATCCTTCAAGGGATAGAGGTTTTACCTAATGAAACCCTGCCTGTCGCCTCCATTCTAACACCCAATCACGTTGCTTCTCTCACCAAACAACCCACTGCCCCAACCACTTCTGTCTCTGTACAACAAGCTGCTGCAGTCAGTTTCTCCGAAGACGAAATTGTTGACTTTGGTACAGAAGATCCTGACCCTGCTCTTTTCATCTCAGCTTACATCCGGGACATTCGGGTACGTCGTGTTATGATTGACGGGGGTGCTAGCCTAAACATCATCTCTTCAAAAGCCTTCCAACAAATGAATATCCCTTCTAGTTGCATGTGTGCCAACCCCATCATGTTGCGGTCATTCAATGACGCTATTACTTCTACCTTAGGCACCGTGATCCTCAACATTCGGGTAGGACCACGTACTTTACCCGAACTCTTCTATGTCTTGGAGGGAGAGTTCCAATATAATATATTGCTGGGTCGTCCTTGGATCCGAGCCATGGGATGCGTTCCCTCAACATTACATAGATGCATAAAATTTGAGTACGAGGGGAAGTCCTACACCGTAAAAGCTGACCCTCCCCCCTTTAAAACCTGCAATATGTTATACCGCCCTAACGATGTGCTTATACCAATCAAGACACCCATACATTCAACCCAACCATCCTCTTCAAATGTACCTCAACCATCCACCTCAACCGCGCCTACGCCTTCAACTGATGAAACCACCATCGCAAAAACCACTTCCCTTCCCGCAGCTAACATTCCAACCTCCGACCCCTTAGTAGATGTTTTTCAGCGCCTTACGCTGGGGGAGTACCGCCTATATAACGTTAGTTCTTTCCCTACCCCGCAGGAGTACGGACAATTACATGCACATCCCACCTACGACCGTCGCGTGGGGGAGGTAATCTCTTACGGACCACCCCATTGCCGCACTAACCTAACGTATGGGGGTGTTGACGCATCCTCCATTACCCCTGAACCTCCTCTTGGTGTGGTTCCCTTCCAATCCGATTTTCAATACTTGACAAATCGTCGTTTCGCCCTCACCTTCTTGACTCGCTGTGCGTGGAAAGGCTTTGGTTTTGGCCTTTACGAACAAGGCCGACATACACTCATTCCCGTGACTACCCGTAAACATAATGATCGCAGTGGTCTCGGTTTTCCCGAAACACCTACACAGGAGACACCTCCTGTCAGCTGTATCCTGGAAGAAGAAGACGTCGCCCCTACCAAACCATCATCACCCACTTTGCCATCATCACCCACAGAATCTATAGACCCTGAATCCATCCCTCCTAACTTTTTTTTTTCATAAATGCTATCTTCATAGGTCCTCTCACTTATCAACGCGATAATGAGGACCCATCTTCTCTTCCCCTTCTGTATCCAGACATGATCGAAGAGGATTCGCCTTTGATTAATGTTGTTGAATGCCAGGATGATGACTCCATCCTCACTTACCTTGGCGCGGATGATTCTTATATTCAACGAGCCTTACCATCTGAAACCCAAACCATGCTGAACGAATCTACTATAGAAATCAACATCCACACGGAGGAGGATCCTCACATTGTGAAGATTGGACAATCCCTTAACACATCAGAACAAGCCGCCTTTACTACCTTTCTCCGTGCTCGCAACCAAGCTTTCGCATGGTCTTACGCTGACATGCCAGGAATTGATCCTACCATTGCCGTCCATAACATCACCCTAAACCCCGATTCCAAACCAGTCAAACAGAAATTGAGAAAAATGCATCCACGCATTGCTCTCTTGGTCAAAGAGGAGCTCCAACGACTCCTTTCTGTTTCCTTCATCTTGCCTATTGACTATCCTCAATGGATTTCTAACATCGTACCTGTCACTAAAGCGACAGGGGGACTTCGGATATGCACAGATTTCCGGGATCTTAACCTCGCTTGCCCTAAGGATGACTTCCCCTTACCTAGCATTGACCAACTTGTTGATCTAACTGCAGGTCATGAGATGCTCTCTCTCATGGATGGCTTTTCAGGATACAACCAAATTTTGGTTGCCCCTGCCGATCAACACAAAACTGCCTTCATAACTCCTTGGGGAACCTTCTGTTATCGTGTCATGCCATTTGGCCTTAAGAATGCTGGTGCTACCTATCAGCGGGCTATGACCTACATTTTTCATGACATTATGCACACTATCCTTGAAGATTATGTCGACGATCTTCTCGGCAAGTCTAAACATCGTAGTGAACATCTCGATGTTTTAACCATTATTTTTGATCGCCTGTTACAATATTCTGTCCGCCTTCAACCAAAGAAATGTGTCTTTGGTGTTCTTTCGGGAAAACTTCTTGGCTTTATCGTCTCTTTGCGTGGCATTGAGGTCGATCCATCTAAAGTCAAAGCTATCCTAGAAATGCCCCCACCCAAAAATCTCAAACAATTGCGTAGTTTACAAGGTAAGCTCCAATCTATCCGACGTTTCATCTCCCAACTCTCGGATCGGTGTCAACCTTTTCATCACCTTCTTAAAAAGGACATTGCCTTTCAATGGAGTGAGGAGTGTCACCAAGCCTTCGAAGCTCTCAAATCCTATCTCTTGCAGCCACCCGTGCTTATCCCACCCCAGGACGACCGCCCTTTCTACCTTTATCTTTCCGCCACTGACCATGCTATAGGTGCTATGCTCGCACATCGGGATTCGGCACGACGAGAACAGGCCGTTTATTATATAAGTCGTACCCTCGTGGATTATGAGACTAGGTATACACATGTAGAAAAATTGTGCCTTGCCCTATCATTTGTAGCCACCAAACTCTGACATTACCTCCTGAATCACAAAACTTTTGTCATCACCAACACAGACCCCATTCATTATATGTACGCCAAACCGCATCTAAACCAACGTATCGCTCGATGGCTTATGCTCCTCACTGACCTTGACCTTGAATTCGTACAACAGAAGTCAATCAAAGGACAAACTCTTGCAGACCAACTTGCGGAGGCCCCTTTACCTGGGGAACAATTTACCAATTTTACCTTCCCCGACGAACTCATCGCCACTCTTTCACTCCGGGAAGAGTTGTATCAAATGACCCTCTTCTTCGATGGATCTAAATGCCAGCGCGGCGGAGGAGCCGGCGTTGTTCTCATTCCTCTCGACGCTGAACCTATGCCTCTTTCATTCCGGCTTGATTTCCCTTGCACTAATAATACAGCGGAATACGAGGCCCTTGTTCTGGGTCTCCAAGTTGCGTTACACTTAGGCATCAAATCTATCAACATTTTTGGCGACTCTCAATTGGTAGTCAATCAAGTTATGGGCGTCTACCAATGCAAAAATGAGGAACTTCAAAAATACAAACACTACGTGGATTCACTTCTAGCCTTATTTACTCACTATTCTATACAAACCATTCCACGCTCCACTAACAAATTTGCGGACACTATGGCTTGCTTAGCCTCGCAAATTCCCGCCGCACCAACTGACTCTGAATTATTCGTCGTGGTCCAACAACTTTTTGTCCCATCCTATTCAACCCCGGTAGTTTGTACGATAAATACTGTGTCTACTAGTTCGCAGGATACCTGGTACCACCAATTTCACGACTACCTTACAATCTTCTGTCCTCCCACCTGACCTTACTAGTAACGGCAAACGTGCTTTTCTTAAAAGTGTTTCACGTTATGTTGTCATGGGGGGACTCCTCTATAAACGTGGCTTTGATGGCATCCTCCTTCGCTGTCTAACTGGCGCGGAGGCCACTCATACCATCCAACAGGTCCATGACGGTATTTGTGGTGGACATTTTAGCGGCCTTGCCGTGGCCAAACGAATCCTTCGCCTTGGTTATTATTGGCCTACTCTCAATAACGACTGCTACGAATATGTTAAGCGTTGTGTTATGTGTCAGCAACATGCCAACCTTCAACATACTCCTAGCCACCCGCTCCAGGTCGCTCGAGATCTTTGGCCCTTCTCACAATGGGGTTTAGACCTTATTGGTGAGATTCACCCGACCTCTTCACAACGTCACCGTTGGATAATCACAGCGACCGAATATTACACAAAATGGGTGGAGGCTATTCCACTCATTTCAATCAAAAAAGAAAAAATTGTCGAATTCATTAACCATCACATTATCTGTCGTTTTGGTATTCCTCATCGCCTAATAACAGATAATGGAAAATCTTTTAAAAACAAGTTGTTGCAAGACCTTTGCGACAACTTTGGTATCAAACTTAGCTTCTCATCACCCTACTATCCACAAGCCAATGGGCAAGCCGAGTCTTCTAATAAAACCCTAACCAAAATCCTCATGAAAGTTGTCAATGACTCCGGCAAAAATTGGCACGATCACATTCCCTTTGCCCTTTGGGCTTATCGTACTAGCATTCGTACCTCTACTAATGCCACACCTTTTTCTTTGGTATACGGTACCGAGGCTGTTTTGCCTCTCGAAATACAAATACCCTCCCTTAGAATATCTCTTCAGGATATTCTCACCAACGATGATTTCCGCCAAGAGCGGTTAGCCCAATTGGAGCTTCTTGACGAACGCCGTCTTACAGCTCTTGATCACCTTCAAATCTATCAAAAACGCATTAAACGTGCTTATGATAAGCGACTTCATGAGCGTACCTTTAAGGTTGGTGATCTTGTCCTCAAAGAGAATCAACATGTAACCAAACTAGAAAAGAGCAAACGTGGAAAATTTGCTCCCAATTGGATTGGGCCTTATATAATCACTCACACCTATGGATCTGGTACTTATCGTTTAGCTTCGCTTAATGGTAAACCTGAGCCTGAGCCCCTTAATGCCTTGCATCTTCGACCATTCTATTGTTGAAATTAGTGTTATATCACTTCTTATCCACCTACTGCTCGTCCCTTGAGCTCCCATACCACCACATGCACTTGTTTCCTACATCTCGAAATAAAATCAAGCTCACCTCTCACCTCCCCTTAACGATGCCTTCCCCTTTTTAGTCTAGTCCATGACTTCAACGTATTAAAATAAGCCGTATTCTTATGGGATTTTCTTGAGTCAAACTTCCTACAAACCTAGATGCTTCACGTCACAAGGACATCTAGTTATCTATAGACTGCTCCCTCGAAGGACAGCTATATGCCAAAAACTATTGATGCTATTATATATATAGACTGCTCCCTCGAAGGACAGCTATGCATTTAAATCATATCTGCTACTAAGACCTCAAGAATAAAACAATCAATATCCCTTGTAGACTTCCCGCATCGATCAGTCTACATTCAATAAAATAAAAGCCTCATTCAAAAGAACTTTTGAGTCATGGACTTGTCTATTTAGGGTAGGTTCTCTTTCGTCAGAACACTCACTTTGTAATAAGTTCTCTACACCTCAGCTATACCATCCACCTCACCTCACCATTTGTTTCAACTCAAGGGACGTAATGTACGCTCGATATATTGTGATCACACAACTCTTTTCACCTATTGACTTCTTGTCTATGCACGGTACCTAGGGCTCCAAGCTCGTTCTACGTTGTGTGGTTTGTTTAGCTCTTTTCACCTACGGAGCACTCTTTCTGCTTTGCCTCGCATCTAGGATTGTGTGTTGACCTTAATTAGGACATGGTTCCCTACCACCTAGGTAGGCTAACTCTCGCTTCCCTTGTACCTTCTACAACATCTCCAATTCGTTACCAACACCATCAACCTTACCTTTACCAATATTAATATCAATATTTTTGCCAACCAACCAATTGCCTAAACCGTACCACATTGCCTAAATTCGCTTCTCCCTGGTCCTAAGGGAGAACTACATCAGTCTGAGGCCCCTCCTTGCTTTGTGCAATGGGCTATGTAGGCAGCACTTCAGAGACATGGGGTCTCCCAAGGTTAGCTCGACCATCCCCTACCATAACCTATCATGTGTGGTATAATAAATATTTCTGTGTATTTCTATTTAATCACATTCCTCTTTATCCTTTTTCAAAACACCGAAAATCAAAACACAAACATTCTTATTTTTATCGTAACTCAAATCAACATACATATTCAGCTTTATTTAGATGTTAAACAAATACATCTTCTCTATCATCGACACGCAGGTCGGCATCCTTATTTATTCTTATACCTCTGCTAACATTTACTCAGACCATCACGCCTCATCCCGAACTAGGTGATGATCGTGATCGTTGACCCCTCTCGCCGGGCCTCTCTGTCCTCAAAGGTACCACGGCTATTGGTACCCCGCCCACTGATCTACCAATCTCTCCTGTAACATATGAATACACCCTCTCGCATGGAGGACTCCAGCCTCTAGTCTCCCCGCCCGTGACTCCGCAACTGCTAACAATCCTCTTGTCTCATTCACCTGCGTTTGGAGCTGCTGAACTAAACGCTGCAGACGATCCCTCTCTGCTGTAATCACAGCTATGTTAGGACAATCACGTATACCTCGCAGCTCCATGGCCCACCATAATCTATAGGCCTCTGTCGTTCCTGCGTCCATTACCCTGCGATCAGCTGCTACCCTCTTCAGGATAATCTATAGGTCCATTATCCTACACAAATCCAAATTGTCGCCACACGCGATATATAGGAATCCTCTCATATTCACCTGGCCTGTGCCCCGCGATCCACCTCATTCACTCTACACCCCTTAACTCCTCAGCTATGCTCTCTGTTACCATATAGTTCCCGTAAGGCCTCCAACAGATATCCGCAACCGTCACTCTCTCCCATACCTGCCTGTAATACTCAATGTCACCCGTCACGGCCTGAGATCTTGCCTCTTGTTCTGTCTGGACCCATCGTCTAAATCCCAACCTCTGTACTCCGGTCTCTCCTGCCTGGAGGGATTGGCCTATTGGTCGCACACAAACAATGTGCTCATAGGCCCAACAGTGTAATAAGTATGAACAATCCAGCATCGTCCTGTGATTTCACCTACAAGCCCATAAACCCCTGTATAGCTCCACCAAATATGCAGGTGCCCATGCAAAAGTCACGTTCCTTTCTATCATCTCCCAAATAACACACATCAATGCCTTTGGAAATCTTCCCCCTTCCGCCCTCAGTAACGCATAATACCCTACCGCTATCATTAATATCACTGCTAACCTTGTCTCCTCAGGGTGTGCTGCATACATTACCCCATATGTGAATGACAAACCTCGCTGTGTTAAGTCTCGTGCATATGGACCAAACACTTATGTTATCGCTGCCCGCCCCGCGCTAGGTAACGCCTGATATACTAGTTTTCCTGTAATGGGGAGTCTCAAAATACGAAACACGTCTTCCAATGTTACTGTCATTTCACCTGTTGGCAGATAAAAGGTATTTGTCTCGGGATTCCATCTCTCAATCAACGCCTGTAGCATACCATGGTTACGTGCGATTCGTGAATAATAACGGATTCCACTTAACCCCAAACGATTTATCAATGTCCATTCCGCTGGTGTTACATCCACTCGGATTCGTGACAATAGCGCTGGCACACTATCATTCATCCTCAACCCTGCCTCTGCCTGCATACACCAAAACAATAAACAACCATTCAATCCGTCAGGGTTTTTCAAACATTCTGGAAATTCCTCCAGTAACCGGTATCGGTTATACATAACCGGTATCGGTTCAGTAACCGATACCGGTTCTCCCTAACCGCTACCAGTCACTTTCAATTACATACACCTTCCCTAAAAACAACCACCTACGACAATAATTGCTCGTTTATTCCTCTCTGTATACACAGACATACCCGAAACCCTTGATTACCTACCACGTAACACTTACCTCACCTATAACCCTTGCTATCATGTTTTCTTCTTCATATCTACCCACTTAATCTCTTATTCATAACACATGCAAAAATCAGATCACAATCAAAACGTTTACCTCTTGGGTTGCAGCAGCTTGCGGTGGCACTTGTCTTCCCTCTCATCCCCGCCTGCTGGATGCTTCTCCTCGTTCTGCCATGATCACCACTCTTTTCAAATTCGCCTTTCTACTTTCTGAATCTCAGATCGCATTCACCTTCCCAGTCTCTTTTCTTATCACCCAAATCTCTCATGTAATTTCCTGTCTCTTTTCTCCTTATCACTCAAATCTCTCATGCAAATACCTGTCTCAGTCGTCAAAAAGCGTCGCGTTCGCGTATTTAACCTCTTGCATGGCTCTAAAAATTAAAACTTAAGTTGCCACCCTAGCTTTTCTATTTTTAGAAAAGCTCATACCTAAATAACCGGTATCGGTTACTTAACCGATATCGGTCTATCAACTACCGATATCGGTTCCTTAACCGATATCGGTTACACACCTATCTTTTCTCAACAGCGTTCTTTTCTTCATTTATCACCTAAATTTTTGTCGCGCCCGCCTCTTTTCCTGCATAACAACACAATTTTACCACATTTGTTCATCCACCACACATAGCATTACAATTTCATTAACATCATTTATTTTATACAAATACACAAACCATCAACTACGGATATCAAGAAACTATCAATCTATACATCATTTGGATCCAACTCATCAGTTACATATATCACAATGTCACAAAACCACCAATTCATCACATAACCTGACATTCATATATACGTACAAAAAAACAAAAACATCAGCATCATCCATCTATCAACATGTCAATTAAATTCATCACACATTCTATATATTACCAGCCATTAACCAAATATTTAAACACATTTTGAACACTGCATGTGGATCAAAACATCGTCTATATATATATATATATATATATACAAGTTTTCAAAAATACAATGTGCCCTACATCGGGGCCTCTGTGATCTCATCATACAACAAAGCCGGCACATAGGCCGCAATAAATATCAGAAATCTCGACTCGGCTCGCAGGCCGGTCCCTCGTATCAAAAATAGATATACACTCGGCTCACAGGCCGGTATCCACTATACAACCCTACTCGGCTCGCAGGCCGGTATACAATAAATGAATAAATGAATACATGAATAATACATAGGCACGCAGGCCTCTATCAATACACCCGGTTCGCAGACCGGTGCCCATCTCTCAAATACAACAACCATGTCTGGGATCTCTCAGCTCTCCCCACCGCCCTCGGCACCTCTCCCCGATGGTCCCTGTGGTGCCTCTCGCCTCCTGCCCGTCACGGACACGCCAGCTGTGGCTGCACCTCCCTGAGATCTCTGGCTGTGAGAGGTCTCTGCCCTATGCGTTGCATAAGCCTGATACTCGACTCGGTACCATCAAGAATATCCTGATAATATCGGGCCTCTGCTCTAACCTCCATATAGCGCTCTTGAGCCACTGACGGAGCTGGGGCTGGTCCCCTGGCACCTATAACCAATGCCCCCTGAGCCTGTGCTGGTGCTGCTGGTGGTGCCTGTGGCCGCGGTGGTGCCGGTACCTATGCTGCTGCCTGTACCTGCACCTGTGGCTGTGGTGCTGGTGGTGGTGCTGCCTGTGCCTGTGCCTGAGCCTGGGCTAGTTGCCCCTGTAAGACACCTATCTGTGCCTGAGCCGCAGCTAGCTGCCCCTGTAAGAGCTGCACCTGACCCCTGAGCTGATCTCTCTCTCCTATCACTGCAGCCACGTCTGGCTATGCAGGCGGTACTATCCTGGCTGCTCTCTGCCCAGCCCACCACACCCTGTATGCTCCCGTGCACCCAGCATCATCTACACCCTCACCTGCTGGCCTCTCTGCAACCCAATCTGGATCCAAAGGCTGTGGTGCAGGCAGTGGGGCCTCTACATCCTCCCTCTTGTACTGAGGGAAGGGAGGTGGCTCATCCTATCACAGCCCCATCTGCCTGCGTACCCTCTCTAGGGGTATCCTCTCGTACTCTCCCGGCCTCCGTCCTGCTATCCAGAATGTGTACTGGATTAGGCGCAACTGTAAGCGGGCTCCTCTGCCAGGGTGGTGACCTCTGTAGGGTCTCCATACAATGTCTACTGCTGTAAGGCCCTCTAGCAAATGTCTATAGTATGCCACATCCCGACCTGCAACAACTGCTCGTGGCTGGCCCACGACCCCCAACCACCTCTGAAAGCCATATCGGTATATGACCTGTGGCCCTGGCTGCTAGGGTAACCCTACTGGCCTGATACATACGATGTGCTCGTATGCCCAACAATGCAACAAAAATGTAGAGCAAATACCGAATCGCCTCCTCCGGCGATAGCCCCATAGCTCCATGTACAATTGCACCAGATATACTGGTGCCCAGGTGTAACAGGTGTGCTCCTCCACCATCTCAAGCAGCACCCCCATCAATGCTCGTGGGAAGCGGCCTCCCTCTGAGTCCAGGAGGGCGAAGCAGGTGATCCCAACCATCATCAACACAGCCAGTCGTGTCTCGTGTCGATGCGCACGGTACATGTCACCGTACACGATACTCGCGCTATGGTAGGTCAGTAGCACAGCTGCATCCCCAAAAACTTGCAGTATGCTGTCCATGGCAGTCTCTGAATCTACCTGGAAGACTGCCTCTCCCTCGATAGGTAACCAAAGGATGCGATACACATCCTCCAATGTGACGGTCATCTCCCCAGTCGGGAGATGGAACACATTGGTCGCCGGATCCCATCTCTCGATGAGGGCGACCATCAGGCTGTGATCTCTCTCTATCGCTTTTACCTCTGGACTCCACCGAGTCCTACCTCGCGCCATGATGGCCCAATGAGCCGTAGATACGGTGTGCCTCATCCGCAACCAACAGCGGGGGCATCCTATCCCGCATCGTCAACTGCTGACGTGCCTGCAAAACAACCCACATCCTTAGACCTACTCCTTTATTACAACATCTACTTTATATCTAAACACCCTTTTTTATCCCCCCGACCATACCCCGACTCTCTACCACCCCCCTCTAAGCAACCTACCACCCTAAAACCTCCAAAACCCCCACCCAACACCAAAGAAACAAAAACCCAACAAAACACCGGAACCCAAACCAAACACCAAAAAAACCCCAAAAACCCAACACGACACCAACCCGGCGCCACAGCCAACGCAAACCCAACCCAACCCGACACCTAAACCAGGGCACCCCGGAACCCAACCCCACAAAACCCTTCTCCAACCCAACCCACACCCACCCAAAACCCAAACAACCAACCCACCACCAACCCACAAACCAAAACACACAAGCACCGACGCCGGCCGATACATGACCGACGCCGGTCACCCAACAACACTCATACTTTTCCCTTAAAATGGGTGAACGATGCCGGTCGCTTAGCGACCGACATTCGGTCACTGCTTCTCCCAGAGCGAAACCCCCGCGCGGCCCCAAAAACCTTATTTTACCTATTTCTACCCATCCTACACACCCAATACCTAAAAAATTACCCACTACCACATAGCCTATCTAGCCTATCTACCCTCTCCCTTTTCAAATCATTTCCATTTTCTCATTATTTCCTAAAAAAGGTTAATTCCTACCCAAACCCCCAATTTAGGATAATACAACCAAATCACCAAATTAAAGAGTTTCGAATCTACCCGAACGATGACACGTCGTCGTGGTGGGATGGGTGGTGGCGGTCCCGCTGGTCCAGCCCCTCCAGCTCCTCCTGCCTGTGCCATGGCTCCAATCCTAATCTGCTGTGTCCCCGGCCAATCAACTGCTGCCTCCTCCTTAATCGGGCCCACTATCAACTCTCTCCGCCAATACAATAGCTCCACCTCACTCAATCAAGCCTCTAATCTCAACTCTCAACGTCAGATAAGTCGATTTGGTTTGCAAATAACAAAAGTGACAATGACAAGCCATATTTTTCTTTTTATAGTTTTTCACCTTTCACCGATATCGGTTTCATTTTGCCCTAAGGAACCGGTATCGGTCCCTTAACCGATATCGGTCATGCAGAATCGACATCGGTTCTCTACCCAACTTTCACCCCATTCCTTTTGCCCTTATTTACTCCTTGCTCTTTTCACCAATATCGCCTCTATCCACCTTTGCTGCACACCATTTGTTTCACTTGTCCGGCCTGACCTAAGGCCTCAACCTACCTATTCGGCCCGACCTAAGGCCTCCAACCTACCTATTCGGCCCGACCCAAGGCCTCGCCCTACCCATTTGGCCTGACCCAAGGCCTCAACCTACCAATCGGCCTGACCCAAGGCCTCAACCTACCTATTCGGCCGACCTAAGGCCTCAACCTACCTATTCGGCCTGACCTACGGCCTCAACCTACCTATTCGGCCCGACCTAAGGCCTCAACCTACCTATTTGGCCCAACCCAAGGCCTCAACCTAGCTATTCGGCCCGACCCAAGGCCTCGCCCTCCCTATTTGGCCCGACCCAAGGCCTCGCCCTACCAATTTGGCCCGACCCAAGGCCTCAACCTACCAATTGGCCTGACCCAAGGCCTCGCCCTCACTATTTGGCCCGACCCAAGGCCTCCCTTTACCCTTCTGGCCCGACCCAAGGCCGCAACCCAACAACTTGGCCTGACCCACGGCCGCACCACTTCCATCCCTTACCCAAAATCAACACCATACACTTTATCCACCCATCCGGTAGTTTTTTTGTTCAATCGAGCTCACCTGTTCGTGTTTTAGCATGATTAGGGTCCTTGACTTGATCTGTCGACCAACTTTGCCCAGACCTAGACCGTGACGTTTATCTCAACCAAACCAACCTTTTGGTACTGCCAAACATGCCTAAACGTTCCTGTACCTTACCTGTATATACCCTGGGGCTACTTCCTATGCCTTGGATACCAGGATTATATCACCCTTGTTTGGATAAACTATCGACCTTTGGCCTCTGCACTACTGGTTTGCTCGTCACTCACGTACCCTAGTCGTACTATTGCATTTCAACATGCGTTTGCTTCCTTGGACCTACCCCACCACCTTACCATCCTCTCTACAACATGTACCCTTTATCAACCCTATCCCTGATTTCCCGTTCACATCAATCTGAGATAGATTTGAGGGGGATCCCTATATCCTTAACATGAGAAACCACTTCATATTATTGTCCGCGCAGCTTTACAGAACAAGCTACACGACAATAAGGGCTAAGTAGGACACCAAAAATTTGTGTCTTACGACCCCTGGGACCGATCTCATCTCGCAAGCTAACCTCATCACCTAAACCTACACAATTATTTATTAATTACCTTATAATTGATAAATCCACATCAACCTTACCCGCCCCCCTCACTTTGCCACCCATCATGACCAGCCCTAACCATAAACTACTTAAGTTTAAGACCCAGACTGGTCAGATCAACACCATAAAATAATGCCTCCTTACTCGCACCCAAAGCCGACCTTTTAGCCATTGACCAAGCCCGCAAATGATCTCTGGTGAGAAAAACAGGGAAGGTGGGCTATTTTACTAAAAATAGCCTACTTTTTCCTTACCGATGCCGGTTCCTACTCGACCGCCGTCGGTTACCGTAACTGCCATCAGTTCCCTGTAAATGGGCTCCCCAAACCAAAACAACGGATCAGATTTCATTTTTGGAGACAGTCAAAGGATTTCGGATCAAAAGAGAGCATTGCGAGCGAGGAACAGAGTCCAAGATCTTCACTTGACAGAGGCAGAGAGAGAGAGTGGAAATGGAAAACCAGAAGTGAGTGTTTACAAACCAAGGAGATCAACTGCATCTTTGTAAACAGTAAGTCACATCTTGATGTCCTCTTATAACATTCTATGCTCTGTTGAATTTCAGTCCTCATAAAATCCGTCTCTGAATCTTACTAACCCAACGTGTCATTGCATAACTGTTATTCTTTTGCTTCTAATCATCCGTTTCCTAATATCATCCAAGTAAAAACCAGCTTACAAAATACCATTAGTACTAGGAAGATCCCTTAGAACCCACGGTATCGGTTATCAGTAACCGCATCGGCGTTGATCAGTAACCACCTCGGATCCTCTGACAAACAACCAGAAAACCAGCTTCTCCTACTATTTCAACCAAGTAACTAATTGATATTTTGCGTCTTTGTGTAATTCATATTAGCAGAGGGAACATGGACCACTTCGAACGGAAGTTTTATAATTCCTGGGCCAAGGCATTTTCCTCATTTAGGTAATCAATCTTGTGGTCTTGTGTGTTCTTATTGCACGGGAGTCCTTCACGGACAAAAAGGAGGTCTTCGCAGGCAAACCTGCGCTTCTCGACGGGTAACGCGAACACCATTCGACATGAACAGGTTTCCTCCTAACCCTAAACCCATCTGTTTCTAAAAGGATATATGAAAGGATAGAAGTAAACTCTATCCCAGAAGACGAACATTCCGGACGTGATGAAAAACTTCCCCACTCATAAAAATATAACATCCATTCTGATAAGCGGATAAAGGGATAGACCTGACCCAAATGATGGAAGATCATGTCATTTTATTTTAGAAAACAGGGAATCCACCTTAACTGATGTAGTCATCCCTAAACGACACGGTAACAGGGAACTATCATCGGTTACCATATAACTATTTTGGAACCTTGTTGAGGATGTTGGCCAGATTTTTGAATTTTGCACCGAGTCCAACCTCGCGCATGATGGCCCAATGAGCCGTAGATACGTGTGCCTCATCCGCACAAACAGCGGGGGCATCCTATCCCGCATCGCAACTGCTGACGTGCCTGACAAAACCCAACCCACATCTTAGACTACTATTTTACAACACGACTTTATCATCTAAACACCCTTTTTTATCCCGACCATACCCCGACTCTCTACCACCCCCCTCTAGCAACCCTACCACCCTTAAAAAACCCAAAACACATCCACCCAAAAACCAACAGAAACAAAACCCCAAACAAAAACACATTGCAACCCAACCCAACCCAAAAACCCAAAAACCCAACCCTACACCAAAACCCTTCTCCACCTCCAAACTCAAACCCAACCCAACCCTAAACCAAACCCTTCTCCACTCCCTAACCCATAACCCCCCCACAAAACCCTTCTCCCCACCCCAACCCACACCAACCACAAAACCCAAAACAAAACCAACCCACCCACACAACCCACAAAACCAACACAAAAGCCACGACGACGGCCGATACATGAACGACGCCGGTCCACAACAACCTCCCTTTCCCTAAAATTGTGTGACCGATGCCGGTCGCGCTTAGCGACCGACATCGGTCACTGTCTCTCCCAGAGCGACCCCCGCGCGGCCCCCCACAAAACCCATTTTTTTACCTATTTCTACCCATCTACCCACCCAAATACCCTAAAACTTACCCACCTACCCCCTTAGCCCTATCTAGCCTATCTACCCCTCTCCCTTTTTCAAATCATTTCCATTGTTCTCATTATTTCCTAAAAAGGTTAATTCCTACCCAAACCCCCAATTTAGGATAATTACAACCAAATCACCAAATATTAAAGAGTTTCGAATCTACCCCGAACGATTTGACACGTCGTCGTGTGGGATGGGTGGTGGAGTCACGCTGGTCCAGCCCTCCAGCTCCTCTCGCCTGCACTGTGCCATGGCTCACAACCTTTTAATCTGCTGTGTTTGTGTCCCCGCCAATCAAACTGCTTGGCCTCCTCCCTTATCGGGCCCACTATCAACTATATCCGCCAATAAAATAGCTCCACCTCACTCAATCAAGCCCTATCTAACTCTGTCAGATAAGTAGATTTATGGTGCCAATAACCAAAAGGACAAGACAGCCATATTTTCTTTTTAAGGTGTTTTTCACCTTCACCGATATCGGTTTCATTTTGCCCTAAGGAACCCGGTATCGGTCCAATTAACAGATATAGGTCAGGAAGAATCGATCATTCGGTCTCTACCCAACTGTCACCCCATTCTTGCCTTTTACCCTTGCTCTTTTTCACCAATATCGCCTCTATCCACCTTTGCTGCCACACATTTGTTCACTGGTCAGGCCTACTCCTAAGGCCTCAACCTACCTATTCGGCCCGACCTAAGGCCTCAACCGACCTATTTGGCCCAACCAAGGCCTCAACCTAGTATCGGCCCGGAACCAAGGCCTCGCCCTACCTTAGTTGGCCCGACCAAGCCTCGCCCTACCAAGTTGGCCCGACCCAAAGGCCCTCAATCACTACCAATTGGCCTGACCCAAGGCCTCGCCCCCTCAATAGATTTTGCCGACCCACGGCCTCACTTTACCCTTATGGCCCGACCCAAGGCGCAACCTCCCAACATTGGCATGACCCACGGCCGCACCACTTCCACCTTACCCAAAATCAACACCATTACACTTTTATCCACCCATCCGGTTAGTTTTTTTTGTTTTCAATCGAGCTCACCTGTTCGTGTTTTTAGCCATGATTAGGGTCCTTACTTGATCGGTCGACACAACTTGCCCGACCTAGACCGTGACGTTTATCTCAACCAAACCACCTTTTGTACTGCCAAACATGCCTAAACGTTCCTTTTGTACCTTACCTGTTATATACCCTGGGGCTACTTCCTATGCCTTGGATACCAGGATTATATCACCCTTGTTTGGAATAAACATCGACCTTTGCCTCTGCACTACTGGTTTGCTCGTCAACTCACGTACCCTAGTCGTACTATTGCATTTCAACATGCGTTTGCTTCCTTGGACCTACCCCACCACCTTACCATCCTCTCTACAACATGTACCCTTTATCAACCCTATCCCTGATTTCCCGTTCACTCAATCTGAGATAGATTTGAGGGGGATTCCCTATATCCTTAACATGAGAAACCCACTTCATATTATTGTCCGCGCAGCTTTACAGAACAAGCTACACGACAATAAGGGGCTAACGTAGACACCAAATTTGTGTCTTACGACCCCTTGTGACCCGCATACTCATCTCGCAATCTAAACCTCATCACCTAAACCTTACACATTATTTATTAATACCTTATAATTGATAAATCCACATCACCTTACCCGCCACCCTCACTTTGCCACCTCATCATGACCTAGCCCCTAACCCTAAACTAACTTAATTAAGACCCATGACTTGGTCTAGACTCACATCCATAACTAATGCCTCCTTACTCGCACCCAAAGCCGACCTTCTAGCCACTTGACCAAGCCCGCCAACTGATCTCTCGGGAGAAAAGCAGGGAAAGGTGGGCTATTTTACTAAAAATAGCCTACTTTTTCATTACCGATGCCGGTTCCTACTCGACCGCCGTCGGTTACGTAACTGCCATCCGTTCCCGTAATGGGCTCCCCAAACCAAAACAACGGATCAGAATTTCATTTTTTGGAGATCAGTCAAGGATTTCTGGATCAACAGAGAGCATTGCGAGCGGAGGAACAGAGTCCAGATCTTCACTTGACAGAGCAGAGACGAGTGGAAATACCAGGAAGTGTTTACAACCAAGGAGATCAACTTGCATCTTTGTTAAAACCAGTAAGTCACATCTTGCATGTCCTCTGTTATAACATTTCTTATTGCTCTGTGAATTTCAGTCCTCCTAAAATCCGTCTCTGAATCTAATCCCCAACGTGTCATTGCATTTAACTGTTATTCTTTTGCTTCTAATCATCCCGTTTCCTAATATCATCCATAAACCAGCCTTACAAAATACCATAGCTACTAAGAAGATCCTAGAACCCACCGGTGGTATCGGTTATCAGTAACCGCCATCGGCTATCAGTAACCCACCCTCGGATCCTCTGATCAAAAACCAGGAAAACCAGCCTTCTTCCTTACTAGTTTCAACCAGTAATCTAATTGATATTTTGCAGTCTTTTGTGTTAATTCATATTAGCAGGGGGAACTGACCACCTTCGAAAGGAAGTTTTATATTCCTGGGCCCAAGGCAGTTTCCCTCATTTATGTTTAATCAAATCTTGTGGTCTTGTGTTCTTATTTGCAGGTAGTCCTTCCAAGACAAAAAGGAGTTCTTCGCAGTCAACCTGCTCTTTCTCTACGGTACGCGCACACCATCTCGACATTCAACAGGTATTCCTCCTAACCCTAACCTCATCTGTTTCTAAAAGGAATGAAAGGATAGAAGTAACTCTATTCCCAGAAGCCGAAACATTCCGAGTGAAACACTTCCCACTCATAAAAATATAACATCCATTCTGATACGCGGATAAAGGGATAGACCTGACCCAAATGATGGAAGATCTGTCATTTTTAGCAAACCTAGGGAATCCCACCTTAACTGATGTCAGTCATCCCTAAACCGACACCGGTTAACCAGGAACTATCATCGGTTACCATATAACTATTTTGGTAACCTTGTTTGAGATGTTGGCCAGATTTTTGAATTTTGAGAAAAAGGATATCTACATGCAAGCAAGAACCAGAGCTCATTCACACATCCAAACAGTCATAGCCAGTATCAAGGCAGATCTAGAGGTATTGTTCTCATAGTAGCATTCCGGGAAGCACTGTGGCACCAAGCTCCATCCCACCGATCAATCATCACCACCACCTAGCCATTGGACTTGCAACACCAGTAAGTACATTTATCACCTATGTTATTTCATCCTTATCATGTGTTAGAGGTTTTTCCATCTTTGTTGTTATTTTTTACTTGCATTCCCTTTTCCCCACTATTCCTCTTTCTGTAAACTCAACCATTCCTCCACCCACACCATAAAACCACCTATACCTGACCTCTACATATCTCTGAGTGTTCCTAAGATCCCCATATACCTCGTCATGCCCTCTGTCATCTTTTCCTTACCTCAACTCAAACCCCACAGCTAGATCTTATTGACTTTTATCATCTTGTCTCTACCTACGCCGGTTACCCATAACCATCGTCGGTTCTTCCTAACCGTGGCCAATCATACTCGATCGACGCCGGTCTTATTGCCTGCCAACATTGTGTAAACAAGCAACCTACCTACCTACCAAAACAACTCAAACACCTTACCCAACCCTGCTAGGATCTTTTCTATGACCTGTAAACCAACTGGACAACCTGCAACCTGACCTGAAGACCTTGACCCACATAATTTTAGTATTTAATTGGATCGATGTCTATAGTGATCTGAGATACCCAAATTAGAATACTAGCACTAGATTCGTTTATGTACGCATTTCAGTTATTTTATAAAAACAGTGAGTTGACAGCCTTCTAGGAAGTATCACACTTCCTGGATCTAGCATATGCTAGGCAGTCCACTATCATATATTATTTAACTCTTCTTTGGTGGTCTTGTTTTCTATATCAGGTAGTTCCTCCTACCCAAAAGGAAGCTCTCACAGTCAGCATCAGATCGAGAAGTCAGAACGCACACATCAACCTCAAACCAACCATCATAACTGGTATTCGATGTTTCCTTTGAGTGTGGCTTTACCTTTCCCTTAGTTTTCTCTCTTCTACTCAATCTCTAATCTTTTATGTGGTCCTTTTCCAATTCTGTAATAATTGGACCACTTGTGTATGGCACAAAAATGGTAATCTTCTAGAGGAAATGGTCCCCTTGCCCTTGGTCTCGTTTTTGTTGATTTTTGTGCCTATATTGTCATCCTTTCTTGGCTATTGTGTCTCCTCAGGCATGCCAATGGGCTCCTAATTTGAATTTTAAGAAGTCTATATAAACATAGACATGCTAGTGAATTTAAGGGCAATCATAAGGAAATCAATTATGGAAGGGCATGTATATATATATCACACAATATTGAAGTCATAAGAGTGAAGCAGATGTTTGATTTATTTGTTGAAGTACTTTAATATCAAGAAAGGTCTAGAAACACATAAAAGCATAAGGCTAGGAGCATCTAGAGAACGTTGAAACTCTCTCATTCATTATTAGATAAGGGACATGTCACTTGCACATTTAGAATGACACAATCCTTGATTCCCAACTTGACATGTAGAGAAACCACCAACTCTAGATGGCTTGTGCCGATAACATTGTGTATTTCTTCTCATTTTGAGTGTATGGCTAGGTGTTTAGGTTGGATTAGGGGCTTACCCAAGAAGATAGATTTCCTGCAGATATAAGAATAATATAAATAATCCAAGACATTTTTATGTATCTTGGAACCTCGTACGTAATCGTTAAGCCAAAATTCAATTTGCACCAAATTTTCCATTTACAACAGGAAATGACCACTTACATGTGGTGCACAGTTGATCGTATTCTTATGCAAGTGACATATTACACTTTGTCAGTCTAAATTTTCTAGGTCTCATTTATAGAGATGTTGACACTTGTTTTATGAGATCACATGTCATGTGTAATGACCCAAAAAATCATATAAAATCGGGTATTCTCTTTCCGAACCCTGATTCCCATCTTAAATTACTCCAAGTTCTAATATTTACCATTTTATTTTATTCCAATTTGTTCAAATATATCTCTTTCTTTTTATATTTGAGTTTAGATTATTAATTAAATATGATTATAACATAATTGAATTTTAAGATGATTACGTGACTTCCCATCCCCTCTATTTCCTTGCATATTTAATTTAATGCTTAAAGATAGGTAGCCGTATTTATATATAGCTGACGTCCAATCCCTATTGGTCTCCCTTTGATAGCAACACTTACATGTATTATTTTCAAGGTCCTCGGAGCCAAATCTAACAAACCCTATAAGAAGACTAGGGAGAGGTTGAGAGGCAACCATCATCTTTGACAAATTTTTTCAAAGAGTCACAATATAAAACTACTTTATGCCCCTTATTTTAAGCCGAGGAAGAATTTGAATCAAATATTGGATTATCTTAATAATTTGGTGCATTCCACATAGTCCACGAGCCTCCTAACTATCACTCTCATGCTGGCATTCCTAACGAACAACTCTCATCAAATTTAGGGGGTGGGTCCAACCAAACATTCCCCAATTTTGAAATTATGCTCCTCCACACCTACCCTCTCATTGGGCCAACATTGGTGGGCTTGGAGAAAAACAATTTAATTTATTAAATACATGGGCGCCTCTAATGTAAGCTTTGTTATTGGACAAATTATGGGCATGCTAAGTGACGAGAATCCCGGTCAGGCCAAGCGAGTCCCTATCACCTTTAAGCTATGATGGTTTTGCATTGCTTGTGTAGGTGTGTATTCCCTCAGTTTTTGTCTAGCATCTTGCATTCAGCCTATGGGATGATGGAGTCTGATTCTTACATGGAAATTTCATAGAGGTAATGAGTTGGTTTGTTTGTTGAGATACACATGCGATGGTGGTTTTTAATCCACTCATGTAGGCCTCAATTTAGAGATTTTGTCTTTTCTTTTTTTAACACAATTTATTGTTTGAATGGTTATAATGGGCTTAAACTTTTCAATCTTAACTAGTAAATTCGAATCATTCGTATGATTCAAACAACAAATAATTGTGTTTATAAATAGGAAAAAAAAAATGTTTTCATTTCTCTTATTAATAAATATAATTAAACATACTAATTTGTTTATGAATGAGATCTATATGAGAAAGGAAAATGTACTATATTCCTTGCACAAAAAAGATAGCATCAAGATGATGCACTCTCTAAAAAAATACATTCTATCAAAATAATATTGGAAAATTATGTAAAAATAAGATGATAGAATGTGTGTAAGCAACTTTTTAAATAATCTTTATATCTATAATAATTGAACTATATTTTTTAAAAAATGCGATTAAAATACTTTGTACAAGAATTTTTGAACTAAAATATTAAAAAATAAAATAATTTAATTATATAATAAAATTTGGAGCTCTTATTTTTTCTTTTTTTCTGAGATATTCACACTAAATTATAAAATACAATAAAATATAGATAATATCTCTCCATAATTATAAAATAAATACATTCAAAATATAACATAATTCACTCGTATTTAAACCCTCTAACTAAAAACTATAATTTAAATAGTAGGTGAGCCATGGAATACCATAATATGATTCTTTCCGAGGAAACATCCATCCTAATTCAGCCATAATGTTTTAGTCTTTTCCACATTAAACCCAATCCAAACGAGTTGTGGACATGGTTTTGGCATGATAATTAGATGTTGTTCCCAATGTCCAATTATTCCATGACCACTGCTATTATTTCCCCCAAGCTCAACGTGTTAGCCAACCAAATTATTTATTATTAATTATGTATTTGGAAGAGGATATCATGGTCACGGTGTACTTCAGTTTCAATAGTGCTTCCCACCTACACAATCATCTTACCTAGAATATATTATTCCTATCTTGTCATGGTCCCCACCCCACCTCTCTCTCATGCGCTCATGTGACACATTATGAATTAAAATATTCGGAATATGTTTATGACAATAAGTTCAACGTTATATCATCATGTTGTAGCTAAGTCCTTATCTCATATTTTGTGGAAGGGATTGTATTTCATAATTATTATGTTATTAATTAAATTATAAAATTATAGAATATTAGGAATTAAATGAATAAAGTTAAGTTTTTTAATTACTATAGTGCAAATGGAGTTCTATATTAGTTGTGTCATGTTCTCATCTTCTTAATTCTATGAAATCAAATAGATTGTGGGACTCAATTAGAAGATTTGGTTGTGTTTGTGTGTTGTATTAAGATCGATTCGTTCGTTCGCATGGAAATCAAGTTGTTAAATATTGAATAAGAAAGTAATCCTCCATTCCAAAATAATAATAATAAATGAATTTAGCAAACTAAATCTTTATGACTATATTTGAAATAAAAGAGATGAAATTAGGCCATAATTTTTAGTGTGCTTCTTAACACCTTGACATTAAATAGAAAGAAAATGGTTATGAAGTTAGAATTTTAAGTGAATTTGAGAACATATTTACTTCTCAACACCTTATTACTAAATTAAAAGACCATTTATTTGGACACCTTGAAACTAGTCGAGTTAGTCTGTTCTCCAATAATAACATACCTAACCATATAATACCATTTTTCTACTTGAAGCTTATCTTTGAAGAAGAGTGAAGTGGTTATAACTCTATTTGCCCCTTGATTTGCATATGGAGAAGAAAAGAAATTCTTACATTATGTATTTGATAGCATGTCACAATTACTACACTATTTATTAAAATACAAATATTTAAAATAAAAAGATAAAATCAAATTAGAATTTTATGTGAATTTGATGAAATAGACAAGTCTTAAGAACTTATGATATTAAATAGGAGGAAATTGATTATAAAGTTTGAACCTTATCATATTTTTTGGAATTTTTGGTAGTACCTTAATGTAAATTAGAAGGAAACAATTTATAAAATTAAATTATAAACCGATTGAATTTGATGAAATAGACACCCTCTAAATCTCTAAACTCTTGATCGAAAAAGATCCATTGTTGTACACCCAAAAAAAGAAAAAAGAAATCTATATATATTTTCACTTGAGACCACCTTCTTGGAAAATGGGTGAAGTGGGTATCCCATCAATACAGCTGTATTTGTCCCCTTGTTTGACATGCATGTGGAGAAGAGAAGTAAAAGAGCGTAAGGAATGTGTGTTTCTTTTCCATAGTTTAATCCCATGGAAATTGAATTGTCATGTCACAAAACCCTACCCAGTGGTACACTTCTTTTTAGGTATACTTTGCCGACATAACGCGTACAAAAAAAATGGGATACAGTTAGAACGGCTTTGCATATATAACAAAAATCCATTGGAGTCACAAGCAAGTAAAGAATCGAATATTTACGAATGTTCAATTTTTACTTTTTATATTAGATTTGGATTTATTTTTCATATTTAAATATGCGGTTCATATTTGATCCGTGGAAAACTTAGCCTAGAAGTTAAAATCATACCATTTTTAAACATTTAAAAAAAAACATTCTTTCCTCTATAAATACTACATATTATTAAACACGAATGTGAGATGGTCCCACAAGGCGTGCTAGAAAAATTTTGGACTAAAACAATGGACAAACAACTTGGTAATACCTATAAGAGTGTGAGACCTTGTCTCCCTTGGATAATTCCTCCTAGTAAATTCAACTCTTATTATAAAATAACATAATTCTATACATCTAAACTAATCCTTAACTAACAATGTAGGGGACAAAGGGGGAGAGAAATAAATAAAACAAATATGGTGATGCACCAACATAGAAGATGAACACCCTCCCTTAACCTATTTTTGACACAAAGAGATATGAAAATAAAAATATATCCCATACACAACATACCATTATTAAATAGAAGGTGAGGAGGGAAAACACGTAACCAATAAAGGGAAGAGAAGAGAGCCACAATTAAATATTTTCATTTACTTTTAAATATGCCCACTATTTTTACAACATGGGGAAGACCCTTAGTGCATTAAAAATTTTTGAGGAAGAGGTTTAGGAACATAAAATTCTCCAACACCCAAAATATCATGATTTTTTAGAATGTAAGCAAGAGGGACCTTATCATAATGAATATTACTAATTTATAGTAGTAGAGAATAACAAAGGAAATATCAGAGGTAAAATTTAACTTGGAATCCTAAAAACCTTCTCAAATGTGGTTGAAAATATTGAATGTGACCCATCCAGCTCCCCACTATAAAAATCCTAATGGTAGAGGTATCATATCTCAAAGTAGGTGCAAATGGGTGGTGCCACAATGTAAAATAATTTTAAATGTTGAAACAAGGTGTTAAGCCTAAGAAATGACCTCCATCGATCTCTAAATCTCTTTTGACTTCAATTACAGGAGAAAACATCTAGAAAAGTTTAAAATACATTATCCTCAAAAATGTAGATGTCTATGGCCCAAGATGTGCTCCATTTGATGAAAACCTTTAAGATATTTCCAACAAGTTAATTTGTGTATGATTTGGTCCCCTTAATCAAAATATATAGCCTAAAAACTGAAAGAGATATGTTGTTTACCCCGTGCCATTAAAACTTGGAGAAAAAAATAATTTTAAACTATATTCTTGTCTCCCCTTTTCTTATTATGCCATATTGTAGATCCAAATCAGTTTTTCATGTGGTGTCACAAGGTTTTTTATTATTTAGCATGTGTTCCATGTATTAGTTCTCTACACTTTCCATGTTCTCTATATTTTTCGTACTTGGTCTCTATTCTCCCTAAAACTCAAGATTTTGAATGTGTTCCACGTGTTGATCTTGTGTTAGCTACGGGATCTCTTGATTGGTGCCACATCGTGGATCATGATTATCTATAGAATCTAGGTCACTTCTTGGTCTTGTCTTCACTTTTTGTGTTTTTTCAAGCTTTGAATGTGAACCATGTGTCGATATTTGGTTTGTTACAGGCTCCCCCAAATTGGTTCCATTTATATCTCATTTGGGCCTCCATACTCTGATATCTAAATTTTTTGGATTGCACCATGTGGCGTAATCACCATGTGGCGTAATCCTAGATTTTGTGGCTTATGGGTCCTCTCATGCCTTATCTAATTTTTCACTTTTTTGGACTTTCCCAACATCTAAATATCAAGGATTGCACCAGTTGGTGTGTCCTATTTGGTTTATTATTTTAATGCCACATGTTAGCCTCTCATTGGTTATGATCTTTGAACTCTTTCCTTAACCGATTTATCACTCTCGAGCTTCCACTTTTTCATCATCCAATCACAAGGATAGTCCCATATATTACAATTTCATAAGCATTTTGTCCTCAAGGTAATCCTTCAAACCAATTCCTATTAAGAATCCAAAAAATTACCATGTGACCTCAGACCCATAATTTTATCCAAATTTTTCCTAAGCTTGGGCCCAGATACTTAGTCATTTTTTACTTGGCAAAAAATTTAAGTGGATATTTTTTCTCTTATATAATAACTAAGTTATTTTTTATTTAAACCCCACCAAGGCCTCTTTGGAAATTTTGGGATAAATCATCAAGATCAAGATACAAATGCACCACTCTTAAGCTTTTCACGTGATTATGTTTGGAACCAAAGGTAAAATAGAGCTTCTCCACAGCTCATATCTTGACTTGAACTCATCCTAAAGTGGTTTGTAAACATTTTTAAAACTTGGATATGGATTTTATTACCATAGTAAAGGTTCAAAACATCCCTAAGAAAAAATTGGAATTGTGTAAGGAAAACCATAGGAAGGATGTTTGGTTAACAAAACTTGATGAATATAAGAGGCCTCTTGATCTCCAAGACTATTTCAAAACCATGTGTATATGCCATGAGCTCTACAAACTATAAGAAACATCCAAAAGATACCAAAAGAGAATTAATACTATAATAAAATGAGTGTATCATATTGTAGGTGACTAAAATGGGGCATGATGCTCATTTTGGCCACAAGAACAATTGAGCTACTCACATGACATTTTGAAGAGTAACTGATAGTATTCTTCAAGAATTTGAATAATAATTGAGGCATTTTATATCACTATGAGGAAAATATGGATCACTAGGGGCATACATGTTTTCCATGTATATATATATATATATATTATAATATATATATATATTACACTTAAGCATTAAAGAGGAATAATCAGTACACAGATGATCCACAACAATCACTTTTGGGTCTATATTTATCTACAACAGATGATCCCAACCTTCATGGATCTAATTGAGGGTCACACCTTGAAGATAGATTTAAAGACACTTGTTTGAATATTTGGGTAAGAGGAAGAAAAGGTTTAATCAATTTTTCACCATATTAAACAGGGAATTTAAGGCATGTGGAATTTACAATCTCCAAATCAATGTGATCACATTTAGAGTAGAAACTTTGGTTCAATACCATCAATTGTAGTTGTTCATTAACTCTTTAAAATTCAATTTTATAATGGTTTATATTATTTAAGGTTTTTCATCATGAAAGGACATTGATTCACATGTTTTTCTTGTAAGTTTCACTTGGAGATAATGACACATTCCAAATTTACTTATCAATACTTAGCATAGTTATATCAAGTACCAAATTTATGTTATTCCTTTTAACTTAAAATTTTTGATATTAAATTTAAAGGGGGGGTATTTATAGACACCTAAATTTAGTATTTCACAATCTCAAAACATAAACTTTGGCATATTTTGGCATACTCTTATAACACTTATCAATTACTCTTGAACACATTCTCCCTCTATCAATCTACCCACCTCTTGTCTTAGCCACCTATATATGTCACCCATCAACTTAAAATTATCTCAGTTTATACGTGAGCTATATACTCTCAAATTTGGCAATTCACTCTTTGACACTGCTAGTTTTGACGATGTAATCTTGCTAAGATAATTACAACCTTACCTTTCCCTCTTAGAAAATTATGAGTTCTTTTGTTGAGTTTGTTTATCCTTGCATGTTGACATGTCATAAAATTACTATAACACGATGCATAAAATCTATAGACAAACATCAAGAAAAAAAGGCTTAAACTTTAGTTTGCATATATTTCCTTCCCTAGGCATGGCTGTATAGATTGATCAGGATAGTACATAACATGGCTGTACCAAGATTGATCAGGATAGTACATAAATTCCTTACCAACTTGTACGATCTGATAGATTGATATGTCCTCTAAATTTTATTTCAAATTCATAATTTTTTTGGGTCTTTTAATCTCTCTGGGTCATCCTTTTCATCGATAAATCATATACATTAACCTATATAAGCAATTATACACTACTTCATTTTCTAACCTAGAAATCTCAAGGAACTGAATTGATACTTTCACTTCCTACACTTAAACAAGGAACCCAAGGCTCCCTAAATCTCACAATAGCACATATACAGTCATTAAGGCATCAATCTCTATAGATCTAAAGCTTATTACAATATTAATACAACAATCTCTCTCATCTAAAATCATGCAATGATCCCTTCCCTAACGTATCGTAGCAAGAGTAAACTCAATTCCATCATGGACAAATTTGGTTGTCAAACTTAGTTGATTAATTCAAATATCTCATGCTACGGTGGAGAATGACATGTGGTTTGAGGCCTCTTCAAAATAATGTGAACATCAACTATGCATGGGGGTTCCCATAATAGAATTAATGTTTGTTTTGTAGGACTTATCATCCTTGGCTAGGGTTTGAGATGACGATCAAATTATCCAAGGAGCTTCACAAGATGATTACAAACTAGGTTATGACATTGACATAGAGTTTTAGATAACTGACAGTGTCAGATAGTTTGTAGAGCCCATTTTTTAAGGACATCCAAGACTGTACAAAAGGGTCAATACCATCTACTATAGCCCTAGAAGATATGTACGGTCCCTTCCCCAGGTTGATTTCTAGTCACAATCTCTAGAATAAAGCTTAATTAAGTCAAAATCTTCCTAGTCATATAGTGAATCTTCCTAAAAACTTCAAACAACATATGTAATAAGCTAAGTGCACTCACTTATTTGTATTTTCAGGTTCATATCTTCTTTAGAATACCGGTTACTAGTATAAAAGTGTTATTCTAATTGTGATAATTAATGTTGGAAGTTAATTAATCAAAATAACCACCTATATCTAACCTACATCCATTTCATGTAAATATGACCTCGATAAATCAAATTTAGAGTAAAACAACACATTATGTTCTTAATCTAAAAAGGGTTTAAACATTTTTGTGAACATGTTTTAATCAAACCCTTCACCTAATCTAGGATCATTTTAGTTCCTTGTGCATTAGGATTGTCGATCTAAAAACCCTTGTTGTATTAGGGGTTACGATGTTATTATTTCTTCATAATCTTATTTTATTTCAAATTATATATGTTTTCCATCTATTCCATTCTAGTGTAACATTTTCCTTTCTAATCAACCCATTGAGCATATTGAGCTTTCCCCTCCTATTCACAAGCATTGTAACCTCATGGCATCATCTACTATGTATATTGCTATCAATCCACCAATATTTGATCCCACTAATGAGGTCCCGTTGTATGAAATTGAAACCTATAGCGAAAATTCTTATGACTATAATCATGATGATGATACCATCGTGGACCGTGATCAAGTGTAACTTGTGTCTATTTTTTGTAAAACACTTCGTCACAACCCTCAAAATATAGAGACTATCATTAGAATCTTACTTGTAACTATATTTGATCGTGATTGGAAGTCTAGTGAAGATTCCCTTGTTGAGTAGCCCTAACCCTATTCCACTTTTCCCACATCTATTATTCCTACATCTATGGTGCCTATACCCTTTGGGGCATCTCATCAATCATTACGTAATATTTCCTTATCTATCCGTATAACTACAGTGGTCACTATGTAACCCACATCTACTCCTCATAGTTCACATGTATAATCTTCTAGCACACACACCCTTGAATCCCTTGTTTGTACTTTACAAACACAAATATTACAATTCTAACAAGGTGTATCTGATTCTTCTCACACCATGGATTTTACATACTTGCTTCATAATCCAATCATACCCAAAGTAGTTTTTTAAATCATTTTCCTATTGGTTTTGTTTCTCCTAAGTTCCTATTTATGATGGAAAAGGGGATCCTGCTAAACATCTTTTCTCATTTTATGTAGCTTGTTTTCATTATTCTTCAAATGACATCTTTCTCACCAATATTTTCCCACATAGCCTTAATTATTTTACACTACAATGGTTTTATGCCCTCCCCACTCATTCTCTATACTCATTTATTACTTTAGCAAATCTATTTTTGACGCAACTTTTCCATCAACATTGGGGACAAAATCTCTTATGCATAATTGAATAAACTACGACAAGGGTACAATGAACCTCTCAATAATTATGTGTTGTTCTACAAGAGTATGCTCACCAAAATGAACAATATTTTAGCTGATAGTGAATTTCAAGACTTATTTACATAGATTTTACTTTCTCATTTGCATGGCTTAATCATTTTCAATTTTTTTTGATCTTTTGACCATCTGTTCCATACTTTAAAAGAACACGAAGCTAAGTTGTTACAAATGAACAAGCTCAAATATGTTGCTAACGGTCCCCTGTATCTAATGCCAAAATTTCCATCAAACCAACATCCAAAGGCAAGAATAATGATGTTAAGGCTATTTTGGTGAAATAATTTTTCACTAGGACAAATTAGTTGTTTTTTACCAACGCTCTAGGACTACGTCCTTCCTGTTTGGAAAAGGGAAGGATTCCTTTATTGCATGAAATTAAAAAAAATATATGGGTGGCTAATAGGTCAGGGGTCACATAGGCACACTCCATTGAACCTACAACAAGTGCTTGCACCTAGTGCAAGGGAGGAATTTATAAGGGAGGTGAAATAGGAGGAATGAGAATTTTGAGAGAGAGGGTTAATCTCGTAAATAGGCTCAAGAATTTTTTTACCAGTATTAACCATATTTTATCCACACACAATTAGAGGAAAAACACCTTTGCTAGTTATGTCAAGACAAAATGAACCATGAACATTAAATTTCATTCATCCATTCATCAAAATATTTGACACCCTTCTTGGTTATGCAAGATTGTCACATTCACAAAGTTGCTAAAGAGAGAGATAGAGGAAACATATGAAAAGGGAATAGAGGAAATGCTATCTTTATTTGTTTCTTTGTAGTGTACTAGAAATCTAATTAGCTACTCACAAATTGATAACCCTTTGAAATGAAGGAGTTATACAATATATAGTTTTTCAAATGAATATTTGCCTACCCCCACATGAATTTTCACTAACCTTTACAACATGTGACCTTTCGTGTTCCTAGGAAAGAAATTGAGTCCCCCTTTTATTAATTGGAGGAAACTCATTACAAAATATAACTGTTTATAAAATTTTAATGAATAAGACAAAAGTGAAAAGTAAACCCTCCTAATGAAGAAATAGAACATGAGAGAAGAGAGGAAGGGGTGGGAAAGAGAGAAGAGAGAAGATAACAACTATGAAGAAGATGGTGTGTTTTCTGATGAAGATTCTCTTACTGACAGGCTTTTGGAGAGTTCTTCTAGAAATATCTCAATTCCTTTGAACTCCTTGTTAAACTGAGCTACTTTGGGAGCAGCCTTCTCTGCTTAAGGAATGTGTACAGAACTTAGATCCTTGAGCCAATTCCTAGAGGTGATATTAAAACTTTTACATTTTTTGAACCATGCTTGATGATATTTTTCTATAATTGAGATAATAAATATGATCTATGTGAGAGATTGCAGTGTGTCTTCATTGAAGGAAAATGGGTCTCTCACCTCTTTCTTAACCAAATCTTCAAATGGTTTCACGAGATCACTCACTGAAGTGTTCTCATTCACTACAGGTACCCCAAGTTTTTGTACTTCCACATTGATATCTTCCTACATTTTTTAAGTGCGATCATCATTTGAGTCCAATTCA
Organism: Taxus chinensis; assembly: GCA_019776745.2. NCBI lineage: Eukaryota > Viridiplantae > Streptophyta > Pinopsida > Cupressales > Taxaceae > Taxus > Taxus chinensis. The sequence continues at coordinate 940,851,819 of CM034149.1, forward strand.
TCGAGATCACGATTTAGAATCTCATATCAAGAAACAAGAGTTCTGGACCAAATTGGATACATGTCTTTAGATGTAGAGTTGAACACATTTCTTCCCACCAACACAAAAGAGTTGATTTTGCCCATTTCCGTTACTAGTGGAAAAGCCCGATACTAATGCTCTTTATATTTTTCAATTTCATCCCTAATCATCTTTACTTTTGTAGAGGTTTTAATCATGTATTCAAACAATGAGAGAATTTCTAGAAGAAAGGTCCTACCTGCAACTGAATTAGTGACTTTCTATTTTTAGCAGGTAGGGTTTAGGAGCTAATTTTTTGGGGAAAATGTTATTTTTTGCTCAAATTTAGTTGTCTATAACCCCTAACATGCTAAAAAAATCATTAATGTTGCTTTTTTTATTTTTTGAAAATTTATATTTTTGGAAGTTTGATTTTTTACTTTTTTACTTTTCTGGGAAAACTGTTTGTTTGGCCTAATTTGTTATCTTCATTGTTTTTCAAATGCACTGATATGAGAAAACTCACTATTTTTGGAAAGTTGATATTTTTATTAAGTAACAACACCATATAATTAATATTTTTAGAATTTGAATTTACCCATGTATGTTTGCAACGAAAATGTCTTCATTAGATTCGACTCATCTTTGGGATCCCATGCTACAAATTTCACCGTGATCCGTCCACCAGAATTCTTGGAAATTGAAAAAGTAACTTCTAGGGCAAAAAATTAGGGTTTAGTGCTATTAAAAAATAGGGCATTATTTGTCTTGCAATAAATTTCTTCTAAAAGGTGCCTGGAATGAGGAACTGCTGAGAAAATTTCACTGAAATCTGCTTGCAGGTTTGGGAATTATGATTTTTTCTTCGTTTTTACATTCATGGCTGCCATGGAAGGATTTTGGTAGCATGCCTTGTAATTTTATAGGTATTTGGAGTCTTTAAATCAGAAACAATGGGTGTATGGGTTGAACTGGTGAAGAAATGAGGTTAAGAGTAGTTATTTTGAGTTATTTAAGCTTCCAGAAGTGTTTTTAGTTAACGGATAATAATGGGGATGAGAAAATGTGCCTTCACGTGGTCTTTCCATTTGTCACCATAGGATAAAAATTTGAGGAGATGAAGAAAAAAATCACTAAGAAACTTGAAATTTGGGTCTGGGTCACATGGATAACCTTGAGAGGGGCTAAAGTGAGGTGTATTTTTGTGTTCCCTCAATCCCCTTGGGAATGGGGACAAGAGGGACATAATAATGCACCCTCATCAAATGAAGATGAGTGGCGACATGAGATGCGATGAGGGAGAGATGGATAAAAGCTAGTCTTAACACTGAGGAGCTAAAAGGTTGTCATATTGAAAACCAGAGGAGGTGCTAGAGAGGGCCCAATTTTTGTGTCCCCTATGTTCCCTTGGGAATGGGGATAAGAGGGACAAAAAAATTATCCCTCACCCTGTGTTGCCAAGTATTGCCTTCAGGTTGCGAGATGGGAGGTATGAGATAGAACAAATAAGCTTTATGGAGTGCTTGAATTGGTCATGTGGAGAAGGAAGGGTTAAGGAGGGGCACATTTTTGTGTCCCCTCTACCCCCTTGGGAATGGGGACAAGAGGGACACAAAAATGCGCCCTCACCAAGAGGTATTTTTTGATGAAATATTATATGATTTTGATTCTTAATTGTATTCTAAGAATAATGGGAGGGTTCTAAGACCTCAATTCTACTTACATCAGAAAAATTTGGCCCCTTTTGCTTCAGGATAGTAGGGAGTGTCTGTAAAAACTGTGCTTCCATGAGAAATTGTCAAGTGTTGTGAAATATTTTATAATTCCTCTATATAGAGGACTCATTAATATTTCCACTTAATATTTTATTTCTTTCCAATTCATTGTGGAACTCCTGAAATCCTCTGCAGAAGTTCAGGTACCAATTAAATTTTGATTGCATGCTCCTCATGAAAAACCTAATTTCACTGCAACTACTCCAAAACCTCTAAAAATTCCCTAAATATTCCTAAATCAGTTACATTACTATCAAAACTATCCAATACCACCTTTGGATGGTTGTGGGATTTTACATTAGTACCATAGGATACGCACCTGTCTTGAAAAGGCCAAAATTATCCTTTCTAGGCTTACCAGAGAATTCACCTTTGGTATCAATTCATTGAATGACCATGCCAATACATTTCAAACAATAGAGAAATTTTATACAACACATTATTAGGACCTACAATGTTGGGATGAGTATGATAAAGAGGGAATACTAGTCCAGAGAGAAATTCAGGAGGGTTTTCAAGCAAGTTTTTGAAACTTGGATTTGGTTATCATGGTTCAAGATTAAATTTTTGGCCTTGCAAAAACACATGAAAACATCTGGTTCTCACTTGGGGACTTGTTCTAGATCGAACACATTAAGGACAGGACAAGCATGAACTCTAGAATCTCAAGATACAATATGGTCCAGTGCTTTATCCATTGGGCTATAGAGTCTTATTACAAGCAACAAATATAAATGGACAAATGCGCGCACACACACACACATGACAAAAAGGAAACACACCACACTAGAAAGAGAAAAAACACACAACGTGAAAGGGAAACACACAACCTACAATCACCTATGGTAAAAATGAGGGATAACCCACTTTCATTGTTTGAATAATTTCAAGCCCTGCAACTCCTTCAAGGATTTCTTCTATGAAAGGGGTGGGAAAAGGATCTATTACACATGAAGTATTAAATTATCTATAGTCCACACAAATCCTTATCCTCCCATCCTTCTTAATTCTTATAACCATGGGGCTAACCCATTCAAATTCCTCATTAGGCTCAATAATCCCAGACTTGAGAATTTTATCAATTTCTTCTTTCACCTTGATGCACAAATTGGGGTTCATCATGTAGGGCCTCTCCCTAACATGTCACGCGCCTTCTTTCAAATTTATCTTCATTTCACCTAAAGAAGGGTGTACTCCCTTTAACTCATGATAGCCCCGTGGAAACAAGTCCTGGAAGTCACACAAGAGTTCAATGATTCTCGCCACTTCTTACTCTGACCAGTAATCATGAATAATGGCCTTGTTAGGCATGTCTTTTGTGTCAATGTCAACCTTCTTGGTCTTTATCGGTGCATGGTACGTGTGTGCCTTCTCATTCAAAGTGTCCATCACCTGAAACGCACCTTCAATGTGGATAACATCCAAGTTTTCAACTTCTTCATCATCAATCAAGTATACTAATTTACCCTTTTCCATCTCCTTCCAGGCGCGACCCATCTGTAACTCATTTGTTTCCTCAAGATCTAGGTGTGCCTCAGGATCTGGTTCACCAAACAGTTCTAGCATGAGCTCTTCATCCTTTGCGTTATCCCCCAACGTGATGCGCTTCATGATCTAAAATGATTCATGGACTGGAAGCTTAGTAGAAAAGTAATAAAAAAAGTTTGAATCATACCTATAGTCATCTCATGTCAGTTTTTTTCCCTTTTCAGCTCTCCATGGACATACCATGCGCACACACATCCGCGTAGTCTGGAGTAAAACTTATGTACCCAAAGTGATGGCGGTAAAGTCTCATGGCCCTGCACCCATAGTCTCTCACAATTATGGTTGTGAAATGAGGCAGGAGTCTTCCCATGAATTCATATATGCGCATAGGTACATTTCTCTTAGTAAACCTAGTGGAAAAGGTGATTCTCATTTCGCACCATTCCAAAAGGTTATCTCTATATGTTTCCCACCAGTGCGTTGTTGTCCCATGCAAAGTATAGACCAACATGTTCCTTCTATCCCCATCATTCTACCAATGATTTTCTATGGCGCGTAAAAATGTATCGATATTCCCTTCACCAATATACCTTGGTACCTGTGTAGAACCTAACTGCCTCACCATATGTGGCCTAATCATCCTAGTGATTCATCCTTTAACTTCACACCTACCCATCTCATATGTTTCATGGGTCCATTTATCATAAAAAAAACTAGCAGTGTCACTTACAGACTACATTTATTCCCACTGAAGTACACCTTCCTTTGATGGTTCCACATGCTCTAGATCACGCACCGTCTATGCATAAATTCAATTAAGCTCTTCTTCACTCAAGGGCTCAACATAGGGCACTGCCTTCTTATCATGTAGAAGTAAGATCACACGCTCATCTTTGTTCTCAAAACTTATGTATCTCTTGTTGAAACATAAGTCAACATTGTTTGCATAGCACCAGGGTCATCCAAGTAATACTAGAAAATTGTAATCTTCAGCAAGCTCTAATACCTCAAATTCTCTAGTAAACTTGTCTCCCTATATGGTAATGGATGCATCTTTCAATACCACAATAGGCATAGCCCTAGTTATGTTCACCATATACAACACATTTGAAGATGGCTGAAATGTTGGTCTACCCATCTGATTCCATGCATCTAGTGTCAACACATTTACTTCAGTGCCTGTATCTATTAGAATATTTCTCACTAGCTAACCATCAATAACTGCATCAAGTTTGATTTCCTTGTCGAATTCGTAACTCTATGTTGGGCTGATGAATTACAACCTAAGTACTGAAGGTTCATAAGGATTGGGCGTGCGGGTATAGGGCATGTAGGTGTGTGCAAAATTATAGGGAAATAGGGCACACCTAGGAAAGCATAAGGTCAGGACTTGGGTGTTTTCTAGTATAAAGATAAATTTATATGTGGAGTGTGGAGCACATTTTGTAGAAGACTTGGAAAGAACACAAAGGTTATTTTGGAAAAGTGGAAGATCAATCAACATGCATAGTTTTAGAGCTATTAGTAGGATTAGAATGTAGTCATATTATTAGTTAATCTATTATTAATGAGCTTGCATGCTTTTGTATTTATCATGTAAGGCCGCATGGTTATTCTTAGCATACAATTTATTTTGAGGGTGCTTAGGCAGTGAAGGGAAAGTCCCCACTACCTATATATATATATATATATATATATATATATATATATGTATTGATTTGTATATTTTAGGGACCATCCATGTTTTGTAGAGTTATGTTATTCGTTTATGGGTGTGTGTAATATATGGAAACATTATTATGTATGTATTCGACTTCTATGTTTTATAGTACTTAATGCAATGGATATTTGTGACTGGATATTGATTGTAGACACATATGTGACTAGTTATTGCATGGTAACGTTAATCTTGATTATGGTATGAGTTAATCTTGCACATGGTTAATATCTAGATCTAGTTTATGTTATATACTTGATTATTTGTTATGGATTTGGAATATTTGTATGATCGTGCTAACTTCTTGACAAAAATGCCATAAAAGTGGAATCTGGTACCCTTGCGCACTTCAGGTGAGTGCTTAATTATGGTTGAGTGATATGCCAACACACCTTGGGTTATTGTGGGTAAAATAAGGCTACATTTTGGTTTCATTGTCAAGACCTCTTTTTCTATTTTTTTCAGGATGTTGCATGATGAAGATGTAACAGTTGACTTTGGCCAGTATTGAAGAGTGGCTAGACAATTTAGAGGAAGAATAATCTCACATATTTAGCACTAGACCTAAATTTGATGCATGCGCGTGGGTTAAAAAATATGTATCATGAGCTATATGAGACATTTTTCACATGTTTTCCCATAGAGTTGTATGAGTGGTTGGTAGTTTATGCACCAAAGAGAAATTGGAGGGTTTGATCACTTTTTTGGACACAGGAATAATTCCAGGCTTTGCATGATGCTGATCTGACTTGGACACACATTGTAGATCATTGGTGGAGTGGAGTTATAAATATCTATATTCTGGAGTACATGGTTTCTACTTACTCCTATTTAGAGGTTGTTGAGTTCCAGTTCTTGCATGAACCAAAAGGATCATATTTGCACGGTATCCCTTTAGCGATTAGATCTTGATTATGACCCTGGATTTGGAACAACGTCCTATGGCTAGCTAACCTCACCACATGTGGGGGCACAAACAGGTGTGGTGAAATATGATAGACCTGACAGCAAAGAGGTAGAGAGAATAAATGTGGCTTAAGTTTAATGAGGTGCGCAAGAGGGATTTGGAGAAGCAGTGTGAAGTTACAGAATAAATGGCATTGCGGAGAGAGATGAATCGCGAAGGATTTGGAGCTCACGTAGAGGACATGAAGCCAGAGCATTTAGAACTCCCCCATTTGGGTAAGCATAGTAGAGAACCCTCTTTGACCTCAGATGAGAGCGTGTCGATGGAGACTGCAAGAACCGCAGGTGCACATTTTATCCCTCCCGGTGACCTAGCCCTTGCGCTTGGTTTTCCAGTTCCTATGAAAATCATTAGTAAGAAGGATAGTGTGGGAAATAGAGTAGTGATAGATAGAGTTAATGTAATGAAATTACTTGTATAATTTAGATTAAGAGCAACAATAGAACACCAAATAACACAATATTTTAGAATAATGATCTCAATATGCAATTAGAATAGCTTCACCACTTCGAGGGGGCAACCTCTAAACCATATAATAAGACTCAAATGCTCAAATGATAATGAAATACTACCTATAATCCCCTATATATACTATTCATATGCTATGGCCATCACCAAGGCCGACCTATTAAGCGTGAGAAAGTATAAATGCTATCATAAAATGATATGGTAAGCCACAAGTCGGCTACCCATATCCTAATACAAGCAATAGGTTAAGGGCGTAGCATGCCCTTCCCCTTCAAACCAAAGTTGTCCTCAACATTGAATAATCCTGGATGTTTCTACAGAAAACCTTCATCCTCCCAGGTGGCGTCTTCTATGCTCAAATTCTTCCACTTGATCATATATTCCTTAATGTCTCTAGTTCTTAGCCTCTTAGTATGTGTTTGCAGAATCTTCTCTATCTCTAAAATGATTCTTCCTTCCTCGTCAAGTTCTGGTAACTCTTTCTAGGCTTCAAATTTCTGTCTAATAACATTCTTCAGGCATGAAACATGGAATATTGGGTGTATGTGTGAAGATGGAGGCAACTCTAGTTTATAAGCAACACTACCAATTTTCTGTAGAACCTGATAAGGGCCATAATATTTAGGAGTAAATTTGTTTTCCTTTTTCTGTTGCTTTAGGGACATCTGTTTGTAAGGCTAGAGACATAAAAAAACCCAGTCACCAATTTCAAAATGTCTTTCACTACGGTGTTGATCTGCTTGTTGTTTCATCCTGTTTTGTGCTGATGCTAAATTCTCCTTCAAACTAGCCAAAACCTGTTGTTGATGTTGAATGTGTTCCTCAACATCTCTAACCTTAGTTTTCACCCTCAAGGAGGAAGTGATAGAAGGTGGATGGTAACCATATAATGCTAAAAATGGGGTCATTTGAGAAGAGGTATGAAAAGATGTGTTATACCACCATTCTGCCAGTAGTAGCCATTTAATCCACCTTTCCTGCTTATCTGATACAAAACAACGTAAATACCCCTATAAGCATTTGTTGACCACTTCTATTTGTCCATCAGTTTGAGGATGATAAGATGAACTGTGAGCTAACTGAGTACCCAAACATGAAAATAATTCCATCCAAAAATTACTTGTGAAAATAGGATCACGATCACTTACAATTATCTTTGGGGTTCCATGTAGCCTTTGAACTATCTCCAAAAAAATAGTTGTGACTATACTGGCTGCAAATGGATGTGATAGGGCACAAAAATGGGCATATTTTGTGAGCCTATCCACAATTTGTTACCTATCCAAGTTAATGTACCAAACTAAACACAAAAACCCTGAAAAACTCAAATGAAATTGATACCTGCTTGATATGACAAGATCCAAAAATGTAGATGGAAAAGAAAGCCGATGTAGACAAGACAAGTGCACACGAGCGATCCTGAAAATTAGATCCAGGAAACCTACGAGACACAGATGCTTGACAGAAAAATACCACGTTAAAAGATATTTGCGTGGACTACCCGAAAAAGGGGTCCGGGAAGCGATAAGCTCCCTCGGTGGATGTCAGTCCACGTTTCTAATTAAGGAAAGAAGCATACATCATAAAAGATGTACGTAAATGACTAGATTTTCTGATAAAAAATAATAAACAGAATTAAACAGCAGACAGAAAACAATAGAAAATAGGAAACTATGAAAATAATGCTAGATTTGTGTTACCTGAGTTCTTTTACCTGTCTACAGGCTGATCGGCGTCGACTAGAAGGGAATCGGCGTCGACTTGGTACAGTCAGCGTCGACTTGGGAAAATTTTTAAGGAAGATTGAGAAACAGACAGTGGAGGATAGATCGCCGATCTCCGCTGGATCTGCAAGAGTTGTAGGGACACTGACAAGGCTTCACCTGTGATGGATGCAGGAACAGAGTCACCCAGAGATCGATGAAGACTCATGATGTCGATGTGGTAGGAGAAGAGTAACGGTACTCCTCTCAGGGATTGATTTGGATAGGATTCACTCTCACTTGATAGATAATGCTCAGACTTGATGCTCAAAACTCTCTCATTCTCTCTATCTAACTCACTGTCTATCTCATCGTCTGACTGTCTAACCAGAACTGAGTTTTGGGCCTTCTATTTGTAATCGGCGCCGACCGAGATGAAATCGGTACCGTTCCAAAAAATTGGCGTCGACCAAGTACCGGTCGGCACCGATCAGGGAACAGACTCCCGAAATGGCCAAAAGGAGTGATTTCTGGAAAGATGAGAGTGATCCTTTCACCTCAAATATGGGAAATATCCCACTGCTTGGTTTGGGAGGAGGAGAAATAGGGGGATATATGGATAGAATAGATATGGGGTAGATAAGTGGTTAGGATACATGTAAAAAGGTGTAATTAAATAGTTAATATTTAATTACTCATGGGTAAAACATAATGGGGTGAATTAAACTTAGGATAGGTGTTTAAATCACAAATTGAATAATACCCCAAGGGGGAAGTGGTGATATGAACATGCCCCAGGTTACCCGAGAAGGTAAACGAATGTGAGGGACACTAAATTGGGTAACCAATTTTAGGTGTCTACATTTTGCCCCTTTTTGTCAAGTAACTTGCGATAAGCAAAGTTGCAAGACAAAAACAAGGAGGTGGAAGAAAGGAAGAAAAAGTGATGATGTGATCCCCCTCAAACTAGGGATGGGATGGGTGATAGAACAAACGATCCCAAGTTTGAAAAAGGTAGATGAAAATGCAGGATGCCCCAGCTAGATGTCCTAGAGTAGATCTGATCATTAATGATGCACAAAAATAACATTAAGGCAGCTGACCTAAGAAACTCACATTGGTAGGGTCAGTCTAGATTGTCTCCACAGGAGACGACGTTAGTACCTACAGACCCGTGAGTGTAAGGAGGGCTGCAAAATAGTTAGCACCTAAAGAGAGATACATTGGTAGGGACAACCGAACGGTCTGCGAAGCAGACGACGTGAGTGCCTACAGACCCGTTAACTCTAAGCTGCCAAAAATGCGAGTGCCCCATGTACAGGGGACAAGCTCGAAATGGATGATAATATCGAAAGTATGTGCCAAAAGGCAACATTCAGGGCACAATAATGACCTAGATAAATAAGCCAAGCATCAACACTATGGAAAGAAGATTAGGAGATGGCAAGAAGCTAAAGTGCAACCGATCGGCAACAATAGGTTTAAATCAGCGGCGATCCAGACTAATCGGTGCTGACCATAACAATCGGCGTCGACCAAACAAATCGGCCACCGACTATACCAAGCGCATATAAATATGTAAAAGGAAAACGTGAACGATTTATTTAGACCGTGACGATTGATTTAGAGAGAGTCAAAAATTGGATTTGAGCACCATGGAAGCTTCTGGGAGTAGTCAGAAGTGGAAGAGGACACGACCAGGGGTAAGTGAATCTAACCGAACTTCCTTCTATAATTTTATCATGAAATAGCATATTAGGCTTCCAAATTTTTAGAGAAAAAGGAATAAATGGGGAGTAAGAGTGTTTTTGACACTCATCCTCCCAGTCAGCGTCGATTGGAAAAATCGACGCCGATTATATGAATCGGTGCCGATTATCTTAAATCGACATCGACTATTTGTCGATCGACGCCGATTTAAGTAAATCGACACCGATTTTACTGATAGACTGATAAGATGATAGAATGTTTGTTTTTGATGTTCTGATTTGGATAAATGGGAAGCTAACATTGCTCTTGACATCGTGGATGTAGGCACGAGAGGTGTTACACATGCGGGATGCTATTCCTGAGCTTCTGGAGACCATTCTCCCTGATGTGACTGATGCAGATTGGCACCACCTAGAGTTAGCCGGGCTCAGGGGCTTTTGGTACTACCGACGAGTGCCGCGAGATGTAGAGCTGATGCGAGCACTAGTACGGCGATGGGATAGCCAGACTTGCACTTTTTGGTTCAGGACGGGTGAGATGACTATCACCCACGAGGATATATACAGGATCTTGAGGCTGTCGATCACCGGGGACCCTATTGAGATCACTCCACAAGAGTAGCAGCAGAGGGCCCTAGGACGGTTATATGGGGACAAGGGTGGATGAGTCAGAGATAGTGTCCAGGGCAGTGAGGATAGCCTCGCAGTACAGATAGGATGATGCCAGGAGCAGACAGATAGTGTTGATTCAGATGGCAATCTCCTACTTTGCTCTACCAGATTCAGGAGGTGGGAGATTCCCATTGTTATTGCTAGATTGTGTTTGTGACATCCTGCAGTTTAGACAGGTGTTCACATTTTCTGATGCCCTGATAGCTCAGATATATTATGAGTTATGGATGTATACCACTGGTAGGAGGACAGGGATTGATGTTAGTTTTGTGCTCCATTACTGGGCATATGAGCACATAGCAGTGATTAGGCCATCCGGGCTTCCATGGATGCCAGCAGCAGTGGGGGCCATTGATTATGGATTCCAGCGATGGCAGGGCCGACATGGCCCCGGGAGATACAGGGAGATCCGTAGATTGGTATGCCGAGCGCTTCAGGACGCTGACACCAGAGCAGGTCATCTGGAGACCATATCAGGTATTTCCGACATGGGCTGGTCAGGATGCTCACTTGGTGGGGTTGAGATGGAGCAGGGTGGTTAGGGGCCGTAGGCCTGATATGTGGGAGTGAGTCCCATTTATACAGGTATTGAGACAGTTTGGCCTGGTGCAGACAGTGCCGACCACCTACAGGCCATATAGACGAGATAGCAGAGAGATAGATTTGCCAATTTTGATCCCAGCAGATCCATTGAGGGAGGCCCCACCTTTCGCAAACAGTGATGATGATGCGGAGTGGATGATGGCTATGCGGCATGGTATTCGACAGAGCTACCACGACACTTGCTAGCATCCATAGATGCCGATGAGGAGGATATAGCCACAGCGCTGGAGAGGTTGGAGGGAGAGCATTTTACGCTGATGCAGACACATCAGGTTGCCCTAGAGGAGATCAGAGCTCTGACAGAGGAGAGGGATGCCCTGATATTGGAGAGGGACACAGCTCGCCAGGAGCGAGATACAGCGATCCAGCAGAGGGATCGCTACCATCGACATAGGGAGGCCCTCAGGGCCAAATATGGTGATACAGGTACCACGTCAGAGTCTGGGACATAGGGTATGACCATAGGAGGGCCACCACCAGTAGCACCAACAGTGACACTACGAGCACCTGGTACGGTGAGCCTGAGTACATATCAGTCTCTCCTCACTGAGGTGAGATACTATGAGGATGCCCTAGCACAACATGCCCCTGAGGTGCCTCGTTACGGTGCGAGGAGGAGATCAGTGACAACCATAGCTAGTGGTGCATCAGAGGGAGGGAGCACCGGGAGAGGGTGAGGTGGAGGCAGGCCCCCAGTAGTAGGTGCTTCTAGTTCGATAGGCGGTGGCTAGGAGAGACAGCCTGGTCCAGAGGAGGGTGGAGGAGATAGTGTCTTCCACCTATCAGATTTTACGATTTAGAGATTGATATATTTTTGTATCGATGTATTGATGTAGCCTCGATTTGAAGGCATTTTTTGATGTATGATATAGATGGCTTGATTGAAAGCCACCCATTCTTTGTTGTACAGATACTCATGTATATATATAGATTCATCATTTTCTTTGTCAAATGATTGTACTCATGCTTTTAATTTTGATAGACATGGATAGATGTAGCGTAATTGTGATGGATATAGACATATGCTGATAGATGATAAATAGATGTGATGGATGATATTCATAGAGGATAGATAGAATGATGTTGATGTGATGTGATTGATATGTGGATTTAATTTTGATGAAAAATAGATATAGATAGATGTAGTGTAACTTGGATGTACACATAGATTTTTAGATGGATAGATGGATAGATGATTTGATAGATTTTGATATATTTAAGATGTTTTAATTGAATTTTGATGAAAAATAGATAGATAGATCCACATGTGTTGATAATACATGCTATGATATGTTTCTTTTGGAAAAAGTAGATAAGATGAAATTAGATAGATGATAGATTTTGACTAAATTAACATGTTAAATGTCAATTTAACTGGATGAATAAGAAATGATAATGGGAAAATAAAGGAAATACACCTAGATAAGAAAAAGAATGATAAGCTAGGCCCCTAACCGACCATAAATAGAGACTTTTGATAGGAAACCAAAAGACCATGCATACAAGGCCATATATGAGGTTAAAATAAACCTGACACTAGCTAGTCGCAAACCAGATCTAGGAGGTAAATGGAAGGAGAAGTAAGTATGTATCTTGTCGAAATTTACAAAGAGGATAGAATACACGCTCATATTGGGAAAATAGGGTTCTCCATATGATCGAAAAAAAGGTCTTATATCTCAGCTTCATGATGTTTGTTTTGACAGAAAAGCAAACTGATCAATGCGGGAAGTTTGCTAGATATGGAAAGACTGATCGATACGATACGGGAAGTCTTTCAGTGATGCTAAAAAGTGAACAAACTGGCCAAAGAGGAAGTCTGTTACTGAAAAAGGCTGATCAATGCGAGAAGCCTTGGGAATTCCATGAGAGAAACAAGCCGTCCTTCAAGGGAGCGGTCTGTAGTTTGAATTTAATGATAGCCATCCTTCAAGGGTATGGTCTATATCTTTTGATTTGCTTGATAATGCATGGATAGTTGTCCTTCAAGGGATCAGTCTATCTTTTAGGAATTTTGGATAGCATCATTTTTTTTTTTTTTTTTTTGTTGGGAGGAAGCTGAGTTTAGACCAGATAGATCAGATAGAGGGAAGAAAATGTATACAAACGCGTACTCATGCCCTAAGTAGATTTGATTAAGATAGACACTTGGGACAAATGAAGAAGTGATTAAGGTGTTCCTACCATGAGGAGGAACATATCCATAAGAAAAATGCCATGAGTAGAGCCGCGGTACTCATATTTTAAGGTAGAAAAAGACATAACGCGGAGAACCACATAGTTCTAAATCACTAAAAAAAAGGTATGACTGGTTATAGATGGATGAAAGATCTGTTTTGCGACTAAGATCATGTAAGATAGATTTTAACAGTAGAAGGGCCTTAGATGCAAGGCATTAATAGGTTCCATTTCAGGTACACCATCCATGGAAGATAGACGGTAAGCCCCAGATCCATATTTATGAGTAACCACGTATGGACCCATCCAGTTAGGAGCAAACTTACCACGCTGACTCCGTTCTAGTGTAGTGACATTTTGGTTTTCTTTAAGAACAAGATCACCAACTTTGAAGTCACGGTGCTGCAAGTGCTTGTTGTAAGCACGTTTGACATGCTCAAGATAGACTTGATGATGTTCAAGAGCATTGAGACGCCACTCATCTAACAACTCAAGCTGCGCTAGATGATCTTGACGATAGTCCTCATCAGAGACAAATTCTCTGAGAGAAACACGAAGAGATGGGATCTGGACTTCCAAAGGAAGAACAGCCTCAGACCCATAGACGAGAGAGAAGGGAGTAGCACCAGTAGGAGTATGAATGCTAGTCTGATAAGCCCAGAGAGCAAAAGGGATATGTAAATGCCAATCCCTACCAGCTCGACTAGTTACCTTTGCGAGGATGTTACGCAAAGTTTTATTGGAAGCTTCGGCCTGGCTGTTAGCTTGGGGATAGTATGGAGAAGAAAAGCTGAGTTTGATATTGAAAGCGTCACAGAGATTCTGTAAATCGACATTTTTGAAAGATTTACCATTGTCTGTGATGAGTTTGTGTGGAATACCAAAGCGACAAATGATGTGTTGATAGACAAAATCAACAATCGGTTTAGCTTTTGTTGAGGAAAGGGGAATAGCTTCCACCCACTTAGTAAAGTATTATGTGGCAGTAATGATAGAATGATGACGCTGTGAAGAGTGGGGATTGATAAGACCGATGAGATCAAGACCCCATTGCGAAAAAGGCCACAAATCTGTCACAGGTTGCAAAGCTTGACTAGGGATATGCGTAAGATTGGAATGTTGTTGGCATTTGACACATTTCTTAGTGTATTCGCAACAATCTTGATTAAGAGAAGGCCAATAATAGCCTAAGCGTAAGATGCATTTAGCTACGGCCAAACCACTAAAATGTCCACCACAGATACCATCATGGACCTCCTGGATAGCCTTAGATGATTCAGGGGTTTTGAGGCACCGAAGCAAAATACCATCAAAACCACGTTTGTAGAGGATTCTGCCTAGAATAGTATAGCGATTAGTGCGTAGGATAAAATATCTTCTACCATTGGAAGTAAGATCTGGAGGAAGCACTAAATGGGATAGATAATCAACAATGTGTTGATACCACTCATCTTGAGTATTGGTTGTAACGGACATTGATTGAAGTCAGTTGCCTGAGATGAGATGGTTGGTCTAATCGTTGCACAGCCACATAAAGTCGTGAGTCTTCGGTAAAAGGTGGAATAAGTGAGGCTAAAGAAGCCATTGTATCTGTGAATTGATTCGCAGTGTGAGGAATAGCTTGGATAGTGAATTTATCAAAGGATTGAAGTTGAAAGAGAATGATATCGTGATATTTTTGAAGGATATCATTCTTGCATTGATAGACACCAGTGACTTGATTAACGATGAGTTCAGAGTCACCAAAGATGTCGATATGGTGGGTGCCAAGATTAATGGCATTTTGAAGACCTAAAACAAGAGCTTCATATTCAGCCATATTATTGGTACACTCAAAGTTAAGTTTGTGTGCAACTGGGATAGGTGCACCCCAAGGAGGAATCATAACGAAACCTGCACCTCCCCCTTGCTGGCATTTGGATCCATCAAAGAAGAGTTTTACTTTAAATGGAGAAAGACCAAAATCAATTTGTTGGATATACTCATCAGGGAATTGAGCGAGAGGGTCTTGAGTGTCTGGAAGAGGAGCATCAGCTAATTGATCTGCAATGACCTGACCCTTGATAGATTTTTGCGGGATAAACTCGAGATCAAATTCTGTCATAAGCATGAGCCAACGAGTGATACGATCATTGTGATAAGGCTTCACATGCATTGTCTTGAGTGGATTGACACTTGTGACAATGTAAGTTTTGTGATTGAGGAGGTAGTGACGAAGCTTAGAAGTTGCAAAGAAGAGAGCACAACACAAGCTTTTCAGCTTCGGAATAGCGTGTTTCATACTCATGGAGAGTACGGCTGATGTAATAGATGGCTTGTTCTTTACCACAAGCATCCCGATGTGAGATCATGGCTCCCAGAGCATGGTCAGTCACAGAGATATAAAGATAGAATGGCTCCCCCTCACGTGGAGGTGTAAGCACAGGTGGAGAAAGAAGATAAGCTTTGAGATCATCAAAGGCTTTTTGGCAACGCTCATCCCATTCAAAATGAACATTCTTACGGAGGAGATGATGAAAAGGTTGACAACGGTCCAACAGTTGCGAGATAAAATGACGCACTGATTGAAGGCGTCCTTGAAGACTGTGGAGTTGCTTTAAGTTAGAAGGGGGAGGCATCTCAAGGATAGCTTTTATTTTTGTGGGGTCTACTTCAATACCCCTAATAGAAATGATAAAGCCTAAGAGTTTACCAGTGAGAACGCCAAACACGCACTTAGATGGATTTAGACGAAGACAAAAAGTGAATAAGCCTCTCAAAGAGAGGTGCAAGAATGAAAAGATGATCCTGATGAATGTTTGGATTTACCGAGGAGATCGTTGACGTAATCTTCCACAGTTTTGTGTAAGAGATCATGGAAGATGTAGGTCATTGCTCGTTGATAGGTTACTCCTGCATTCTTAAGACTGAAAGGCATGACACGATAACAAAAATTCCCCCAAGGAGTTATGAAGGAAGTCTTATGCTGGTCCTCTAGTGTGATAAGAATTTGATTATATCCAGAGAAACCATCCATAAGAGAAAGCATCTCGTGACCCGCAGTTAAATCCACTGAGTTGGTCGATATTAGGTAGAGGAAAATCATCTTTTGGACAAGCAAGATTAAGATCCCTAAAGTCGGTACAAATTTGAATTTTCCCAGTAGCTTTGGTTACTGGTACTACATTTGAAACCCATTGTGGATAATCGATGGGTTGGATGAAGTTAGCCGAAAGCAAGCGCTGCAACTCTTCTTTAACAAGAAGAGCTACACGAGGGTGCATTTTACGCAATTTTTGTTTAACCGGTTTGATGTCAGGAAGAGTAACGATATTGTGGACCATGATATTCAGGATCGAGTCCTGGCATATCCTCATATGACCAAGCAAAGGCTTGATGATGGTTGGAAAGAAAAGTGGTGAAGTCTCCTAACTCCTGTGGATTAAGAGATTGGCTGACCTTAATGATGCGAGGGTCTTTAGAAGTCCCTATATTAAGGTCGACAGTGGCTTCGTTGAGAAGCGTAGACGTGTCAGAAGGAATGGTTTTAGGAAGATAGGAATCCTCTGCCCCCAGATAGGTGAGGACAGAGTCATCATCCGCACAGTGGATAGTGTTGATAGTGGGAGAATCATCTCCAACTATTTCAGGGAAGATTAATGGTATGGAAGTGGATTTGTCATTAGTTTTGTAGGTCAGTGGTCCTAAGGAAATGGTATTGACTAAAAAAAAAGTTAGATGGAATGGAAATGGCGTCATCCTCATCAAATGATGTTTCTGACCTGACGGGAGAAGATGGTTCCTCAATGGAAAGAGGCTCATCGAGAATGGTGATGGTGGCCTTTGAGAGGGGTTTAAATCCTAAACCAAATTTTTGATGTGGTTTAAGAGTTGGAATGGATGCGAGGTCATGCACACCTTGTTCATATTTTCCCAGGCCAAAGCCCTTCCACGCGCATCGATATAAATATGTTTTTGCAAACGTGGGATTCTGTAGACAATCAAACCCTGCTGAATAAGGTTTGGCCCTAGGGGGAGAATCTGGGTGATAGTGAGGTGTATCAAGACCACCGTAAATGAAGTTAGTCTGTTGATTGGGCAGACCAATGGTGATGATGCGACCAAGACCTGGCTGATATTCAGGTTGTTTGTCTGGTCTACCATACTCATTAGGCTTGAGATGGGCGTCAAAAGAAAGAAGAGGAAGTTCTCCTAGCGAGAAACGCTGCAATGTCTCTTCCAGATTTTGAAAATTTGGTAATTTAGTTGCAGGTAAGGAAGAGGATGAAGCCTCGCCAGGAGAACAAGCATCCTTCTTTAGAGGGGCAGACCCTGTTGTCATGTCGCATTGTGCAGAAGGAAAAGGATCTCCTGGATGAGTATAGATTTTTCCCTCATACTGATATTTTAAGCATCGATGGAGGGTTGATGGGACGCAATGCATTGTATGAATCCAGGAGCATCCTAGGATCATATTGTAGTGGAATTTTCCTTCAACAATGTAAAAGAGCTCGTGAAGTAATTTTTTACCTACCCGAATGGGCAGGACCACAGTTCCTAAAGTAACTGCCAGCTGATCGTTAAATGATCGAAGGGTGAAAGGTGGTGGTGACACTACATTCTTAGGTAATTTAAGTTGTTCGAATGTGTGGGAAGAAATGACGTTGAGTGCAGCACCACTGTCGATCATAGTGCGTTTTAATGTAGTGTTGTTGATTTGAACCGTGATAAAAAGAGGAGCCTCTAAATCCTCAGCAGAAAGGGGAGGTATTTCAGAATCCTCAAAAGAAATGGTGGTTGATGGTCTATTCAATCCAACAACCATCTCGAAAGGCTGGGGCTCATCTGAATTCACAGCGATGCGACACAGATTATCAATTAGAGCCTGGCGATGCTGCGGAGAAGATTGAATGAGGTCAAAAAGAGACATTTTGACCGGAGCATGGGTGAGTTGTTTCATAACACTCTCCTCAACTGACATGGGAATTTGAGCCTGAGGTGAAGCACGAATAGAGACCCGAGGTCTTGAGGCTGATGAGGAAGGAAGAGTTCCTTCGGGGGCTGCAGAAATGACAACCCGTGGTCGAGATGTTGTAGATGATGATGGATTATCATACTGTCGGGTTCTAGTGGCGATATGAATTGTGTCGATTTGAGAAGGTGGAAGATCATCCATAGTGGAATTAACAGAACTAGAGGTCTGAGTGGACTGTTGAGGCTCAGATGAAGTTGGGACAACAGCAGATACTTGTTCCTCCTCCTCTTCCAAAAGAAGATCACTTTCTTCCAAGAGGTTGTTAACGATAGATTGAAGAGCTTTACATCCCTCGGTGTCATGACCCGGAGTGCGATGGTAAGCACAAATCAAATCAGAGTTGAACCAGGAAGGTTTTACTCCTTTAGGATTATAGGGTTTGATCGGGGGAAGGGATATGGATGAAGCTTGGATAAGTTGGCGAAGAATTTCAGTATAGAATCCGGTAGACAAAGATGAGGACAGAGATGACGAAGGTGCCTCTTTTACCTCAACATATTGCCGAGGTAAAAGAACCTGCATGTCTGGTTTAACAGTCTTTTTAGGGATCGTCTTACCTTTCTGACATCGGGAGGAGCAGCCTTGGGCACTTGAGATGGAAGTGAGTGATACTGGATTGATTTCGGTGGTGGAGGAGCTCCTAAGATAGATTTGGAAGATGATGGAGATGTAACAAGTGTTGTGGTCTTCAGAAATAAAGAAGGCTGCTTGATCGAAACAGATGATGATTTAGATAATGCCGATTTAGATGAAGAGGAAGCTCCCAAAGTATGTCTGATCGGAGGAACAATAGGTGCCCTGTCTTTTGGGGATGAAGATGATGGTCCTGATAAGAGAGGTGATGCCTTTCTAGTAGGTAAGTCCACTTTACGAGGCATTGGTGAAGATGGTGTTGTAGAAGAAGATGATGGTTTTGATGGTGTTATAGAAGAAGATGCCTTCTCCAGCAGACAAATCCAATCTTTTATGAGGCGTAGAGAGATATTTTTGAGGGAAAGCACCAAGAGTCTTGATGGTTCGAAATATGGGTTTTCCTTTTTCAGGGATGGTGACAACTTCAACCGCATAAGGGGACTGTAACCTTTTTGGGGGAAGAAAATGGGGAGATACGGATGATGTATCATTAGATCTTAGTTGTCTCGGTTTAAGTTTAGGAACCGAGAGTGTAGGTGCCGTTACTATTTCTTTAGATTTCCCTTTAATAGGAAAAATAGTATCAATGATGGAAGAAGTGGATGATGAAGAAGCAGTTCCTTGTGAGGGAGATACTTCTGGTACAGTAATTGTGGGTGTAACTACTGTGGGAAAGGAGATGGGAAGAGTTAAAATCGAAGACGCTTCCGTCGAAGTTGGTACAACTATAGGTATGTTTACCAATGGCATAGTTGCAGCGAAAATGGGAGAAACAGAAGTAGATGTAGATGTAGTGGAAACTCGAAGGGATGTAAATGTCTCGAGCATCGAAAGGATGTCTGACGATGAGACAGATGAGGATGACACTGTCTCAGGCATAGATGGAAGATTAGATAAAGAGGCAGAGGGAGGTGAATCTGTCTCTAACAATGTGGGAATACTCAAAGACGGGTTGTCTGAAGATGGCGGAATCCCAGCGATTAGCGGAGTGGCAGGAGGTTCTGATTCTATCGATGTGCTCGTAGATGGCTCAGGTTTAGAAGAAGATTCTTCAGTAGAAATGAAGCTGATAGTATGAGTGTTTGGTTTTTGAGACCCTGAAGCATCATGGTTCGGGGAATGATTGGGAAAAGGTTGTTTAAACACGTCAAGCGCCTGATTTGGGGGAGCATTTGGGTTATCCAAAATGAGCTCGCCTTTATCAATGAATTTCTGGACAAGATTCTTGAAGGTCTGACATCATTCAATGTCATGACCTTTGGTTCTATGATAATGACAGAAGTCATTTTCCCTATACCAGAATGGACGTTCTTGGCTTTCATCAAAATTTCTAATAGGGGGAAGTTCGATCATGTGAACTTCCAACATTTTTTCCAAGATAGAGGCATATGATTCCCCCAACGAAGTAAAAGATCGAGATGATGAGGGTCCTTTTCGAGAAGATGAAGAGTCTTTCTGTGGTGTTTGATTAGAAATGTTATCGGCTCGTGGTGTTTTTAATACGATAGCATTGGTGGATCCCTGATTCTTGTCTTTAGAAGTGGAAGGGTTTGATTTTGTAAACTGAGAAAAATCTGGTTTAGATTTAGAATGAAGTTTTAACTTCCCTTGTTCAATGGCACAGGATTCAAGTTTGCGTGCCATCGTAAAGGCTTCTTCAAATGTGTGAAAGGTCTGGATCCTTAAGGTGGAAGAAATATGATTAGCACAAGGATCGAGTAAACAACTCGATCTGTTGAGATTGAGGAAGGGAGAAAGACAATTGGTTTATTATCCCTCTCCAACGAGTGACAAAGTCTGTAATAGACTCATCATCAAATTGACGAATGTTATAAAGATCTGTAATCGAGATCTTATGTGTGATATTTATCGAAAAGTTTTCAACAAACATCTGGGCCAATTGAGAGAAAGAAAACAAGGAATGTTGGGGAATGTTATTATACCAGTCTAAAGCAGGTCCTGCGAGAGACATAGGGAAAGTACGGAGCATAAGCTCCTGATCCTGGACTATAAGGTAGCAAGCATGTTTGAATGCTCGCAGATGCTGTTGAGGGTCCTCCCGACTATGAAATTTTGAAAACTTAGGAAGTTCCCATTGGGGAGGATAAGGCTTAAAAGCCACTGATGGATGAATCGGTTCATTGCATACTTCTTCAAAAGAGTATGAGGGATGAGCCCCTTTGGTGGATGCCTCCAGGTCTGTGATTTTCTTGAAAAGAATTTGGACCACGTCAGATTGAGGAGGAGGTATGCTGGTATGCCCTACATAAGAAGTGAATGGTGGATTTTGTTGAGGTGTTAACGGGGGATTCATCTGTTGATTAACAGGATGGTAAGAGGAATAACCAGGTGTTCTGGGTGACGCCTGATGAGGTATTTTCTGTGAAGGAGCCTGTGTATAGACAGGCTGTGAGATGACAGGCGGTTGAGGAAAAGGTGGTTGAATGAAAGACGGAGCCTGTGATTGATGGGCTCCTACACTTGTTGATTGAATCGGAATGGATTGAGGAACATGGGTGTTGACTTGATTGGACATGGTGGGGAACAAAGTCTGAATGAGGCTTTTGATTTCTGGATTGGTTATTAAGGGTGCCGATGCTAGAGGATGGGTAAAGGTCACTGTCGCTGGAGCATTGGAAGAAAGATGAGGTGGAGGATGAGAAGAAGGAACCAACTGACTCGCGAAAGGGGGTTGATTCACCAAGAGATACTGACCCTGAGACACAATAGATGGCATAGAAGAATTAACAACAATCTGTGAGTGCGCAGATGTGCCCATTATAGCTAAGGCAAGAAGACTTCTCAGAAGTAGGCTATGGGATAGCCGAGGTAACTGCGGTGCTAGGAATAGGCAAGACTATTTGAGAACTAGTCGTCATGGTTGGTGGAAGAGAAAAAGGAGGTACAGGTGCACCACCCTCTTCCATGGTTCGAAGGTGAGAAAAAGGAGGCCAACTGTTCTACAAAATCCTGGGATGGTTCACGAGGATAATCGTAAATTTGTTGGATTGGTGGTCCCTGATCAGATATTTGAATAGACTTATGTACTAGATAGTCCATAAGGGCTACTGGATTGCGATCAAGGAGTGCCTAAAATTCAGGGTCCCTAGCGTGAGGAACATACTCTATGTCAGAAGCAGATGATATTTCTGAAGGACTGGGGGAAGCTGGACGTGAAGGGATTGCTTTAGGCTGATAGAAAGGATTATATGACCAAGATGGGGAACCAACTAACAAGCGGTCCCGAGGAAGATCTGGGGGGTGCCAAAACATCCACAGTAGTGGTGATCTCGGAGGAAGAAGGGGCCATTTGAGCCATTCTTCTAGATTGTAATCGAGTGATGACCGTCATAAACAAGCAAGAAATATAGCGAAAAAAGAAGATTGACCTAACTAATGCACAGAAAAATCAAGCAGCGTAGGTGATTATCTCTTTTAAATTTTTATGCTTTTAAGAAAGAAAATGTTAGGGAAGGCTTTTTAGAACAGGAACTACTCAGATAGCCAAACTAAGGATGGTTTGGGGAATGTTTGGTGAGGAGTCCCGAAGGCACTTCAGTAAAAGACCGGTACGTGGCTTGATATAGGGGCCTACCCCACACTTCACACACCGCTGTGATAAGGGAGTCGGGTGCTTTGCCAATATATACCAGAACTTCTCGTGAATTTATAGCGCGGCCCGAGTACCGCGTAGGCTCTTCCTCTTGGATGTCACTTCCAAGTAGGCGAGGCCAGGGGAGGAATTCTTGTTTAAATGCTTTATACCTAGTGATTTTGGCTTTGTGTGCAAGGGTGAAAAATAAAAATCAAATAGTGTCACTACCGATTTTGATCAATTTTCCAACCTAATTAAAACTAGATGAAAAACACACAAGCAGAAATGATGAAAGAAAGAGTTCCTTTTAAGCACTAAAAATGAAGTGTTTGATTTCGATGAAGACAAGTCAAACAGATTCTTTCCCAAATGTGATTAAATTCTTTTTAAGCACCAAAATCGAAATGTTTGAATGTGATAGAAAACAAACAAACAAAGTCTTCGTTTTTTTTTTTTTTTAGTTCCTAAAAAAGGAGAAAACACCGTAAAAGAGAAATACCTATAGATTTAGCTCTCCAAGGTGTGTGGACTTCAAAAAGTGCATGTTGTTGAGCTCTTCCCCTCGAACAATCCCATGAACAAGCAAAGTGCTCCACAAGAAAAGGTTAAGAAAACACACAAACCAATCCAGAAAGATATATCCAGATAATAGCAAAATGAAAATTTCTATTTAGGGAACTAGAAAAATTTCAAGGAAATAACAATTTTGCATAAAGAGATGGATCGAACATGCAATCTTGAAATCAAATGAAAGATTTACTAATTTTAGAAATAGAAATTAGAATTGAGATTTACAAAAAAAAGAAAGGATCTAACTTTGCAAATTCAGAAATGAAAGCAGCAAGACTGAAACGATGGAAGGAAATGCTTAAGAACAACTGATAAAAATCAGTGAAGAAAAAGAACAAAGCTCAAAACTAGAAAAGAAATGAACTTACCAATAAGGGACTTTGGTTGGGTCCCACCGAGCGTGCCAGAATGTAGATCAAGAATTTCGTGCTTGTTACCTGTCCAAGTTAATGTACCAAACTAAACACAAAAACCCTGAAAAACTCAAATGAAATCGATACCTGATTGATACGACAAGATCTGAAGATGTAGATGGAAAAGAAAGCCGATGTAGACAAGACGGGTGCACATGAGTGATCTTGCAAAGTAGATCCAGGAAACCTGCGAGACACAGATGCTTGACAGAAAAAGACAACATTAAAAGATATTTGGGTGGACTGCCTGAAAAGCGGGTCTAAGAAGCGATGCTCCCTCGGCGGATGTCAGTCCACATTTTTAATTAAGGAAAGAAGCATACATGATAAAAGATGTACGTAAATGACTATATTTTCTGATAAAAAATAACGAACTGAATCTAAACAGCAGACAAAATCAGAAGAAAACAGGAAATTCTATCATAATGCTGGATTAATGTTACCTGAGTCCTTTTACCTATCTACAGGCTGATCGGCGTCGGTTAGGAAAATCAGCGGTCCACTGATTAAAATCAGAGTTCAACGTCGACTGATATAAATCGGCGTTGACTTGGGAAAATTTGCAGGAAGATTGAGAAACAGACAGTGGAGGCTAGATCATCGATCTCCGCTGGATCTGCAAGTGTCGTAGGGATACTGACAAGGCTCCACCTGTGCTGGATGCAGGAACAGAGTCACCAAGAGATCGATGAAGACTCACGATGTCGATGTGGCAGGAGCAGAGTAACGAGTACTCCTCTCAGGGATTGTTTTGGACAGGATTCACTCTCACTTGATAGATAATGCTCAGACTTGATGCTCAAAACTCTCTCGTTCTCTTTGTCTAACTCACTGTCTATCTCGCCGTCTAACTGTCTAACCAGAACTGAGTTCTGGGCCTCTATTTGTAATCGGTGCCGACCGAGATGAAATCGGTGCCGTTCCAAAAAATTGGCGTCGACCGAGTACCGGTCGGTGCCGATCAGGGAACAGACTCCTGAAATGGCCAAAAGGAGTGATTTCTGGAAAGATGAGAGTGATCCTTTCACCTCAAATATGGGAAATATCCCGCTGCTCAGTTTGGGAGGAGGAGAAATAGGGGGGATATATGGATAGAATAGATATGGGGTAGATAAGTGGTTAGGATATATGTAAAAAGGTGTAATTGAATAGTTAATATTTAATTACTCATGGGTAAAACATAATGGGGTGAATTAAACCTAGGATAGGTGTTTAAATCACAAATTGAATAATACCCCAAGGGGGTAATGGTGATATGAACGTGCCCCAGGTTACCCGAGAAGGTAAATGAATGTGAGGGACACTAAATTGGGTAACCAATAGGGCATTACCTTTCCACTCAAATTTGTTAGATGTTATAGATCCTTTCTTGATATTCTATATTAGAGATTGTGTATCCTTGACTTGATCCCATTCCAATCTGGCTTCATCCACCCAATCGGCCATCAACACAGACATTCCACATAGTAAGGCATCTGCGGATGTATCCCTTCTAGACAATGCATCAGCTACTACATTTTCTTTACCCTTTTTGTATATGATTTCAAAATCATAACCCAACATTTTTTTTACCCACTTTATTTGTTCCTTAGATGATAACCTTTTCTCCAAAAAGTATTTAAGACTATCATGATCAATTTTTACCTTGAAGTGTCTACCCATGAGATAGGGCCTCTATTGCTTGACTGCATGAAGAATAACCATCATTTATTTCTCATAGACAAGTTTGAGAAGATATTTTCCTTTGAATTGGCAACTCTCAAATGCAATTGGTCTTCCTTCCTACATTAGAAATTCTCCCAATCCTGATCCTGAAGCGTCACATTCAACAATGAATGTTTTTGAGAAGTTGGGAGTAGGCAAAACTAGGGTGATGTACATGGCTTCCTTTAGCTGCCCAAAGGATTTAGTGGCTACATTTTTCCAATGGAAGGAATCCTTCTTTAACAATGCAGTGAGTGGGGTTTCTATTCTACCATATCCCCACATAAATATCCTATAGTACCCTGTTAGTCCTAGGAAACCACAAAGAGTTTTAAGAGTTATTGGTCTTAGTCATTGTACCATAGCTTTGATCTTCTAGGGATAAACTTTAACACCTTCATGGGATATAATGTGACCCGAGTACTCTACCTCTTGTATGCCAAAATAAAATTTGGATGGCTTTGCATAGATAGTATGTGTCTCAAAAACTTCCAACACTTTATTTACATGTTGTAAGTGTTCTTCCCATGTCTTACTATAAATCAATATGTCATCAAAGAAAACTAATACAAATTTCCTTTAAAATCCCCTAAATATAGTGTTCATCAAGCTTTGAAAGGTTGAGGGAGAATTTGTAAGACCAAAAGGAATTACCAAAAACTCATAATGGCCATCATGAGTCCTGAAAGTTGTTTTATGAACATCTTACTCTCTTATTCTAATTTGATGGTACCCCGAATGAAGATCTAATTTTGTGAAATAAATAGTACCATGCAATTCATCAGGTAAATCATCAATTAATGGAATAGGAAACTTATCTTCGATGGTCTACTTGTTGAGTTCTCATTAATCTGGACACATCTTCCATGTTTCATCCTTCTTATGTACCATGACCACTAGCGAAGAATATGCACTCCGGTTATGCCTGATGATACCTTCCTTTAACTTTTCCTGTACCATTTTTTCGATCTCACTTTTCTGGGAATATGGGTATCTGTATGGTCTGATGTTAGGTGTTTGACTCCAAAGAATCAACTGAATGGTATGATCATGATCCCTAACTAGTGGTAGTCCCTTTGGAATTACATCAAAAAGAGACGAGTGAGCATCACCAATCTTCTGAAGATCGGGGGTGGCATTGAACACTCCATATTTTATACTTCTATGGAAAATAAATTTCCTATAAATCCATCTACTCCTTTTCTAAGAACCTTCTGCATCTGATGAGAGCTAATAATCTATGGAGACTTAGCTACCATCCCATTCAATTGTATTATCCTTCCATCTGAATAAAATTGCATGAACAATTCTTGGAAATTCATCTCTATAGTGCCTAAGGTTGTGAGCCATTGGGCACCCAAAACAATATCTACCCCTCCCATAGAAATAGCAAACATAGGTGAGTATAATAGGTAGTCTCCCATGGAAAGCTTGATACTATGGCACTTTCCTATACACTTGATTATCCCACCATCCGCAATCATAACTTGCATTTCTGGAGCTGGGTAAATAAGACAATTGAGGCAGGCAGCTAACTTACTATTTATAAAGTTATGAGTACTCCCTGAGTCAATCAAAACCCTCACCTTCTATTTTTTGAGGTATCCAATAACCTTGAGTGTTTGAGGAGTACTAATACCTGATAATGCATGACAAGAAAGTGTAGGTTGGTGATCCTCTACTTCATCTTCTACTGGTTCCTCAGCCTTTCCTATAATTTCCACTTCCTCATTATCCTCATTACCTCTATCAATATAAAACAAATTCTTCTCATTACATTTGTGTCCTGGTCCATATTTGATGTCACAGTTAGAACATAAACCTTTTTCTCTCTTTTCTTCCTTTTGTTGAGGAATCACTCTAATTGGCCTAGCAAATGAAGGGGGAGAGATACTACGGTCTCTTAGTGTTAATGAAAGGTGGCCTCCTACTACAAATAAATTTTTCCTCTAGTTGACATGACATGATAATATAATTAGTAAGCTTAACTGGATTAAACATATCTACCTCATACTCGATGTATTCCTTAAGACCCCCAAGAAACAGGTCATTCAAATTCTCTTCTGGAATATTCTCCACCCTTAAGGATAGGTTATGGAATTGATGCACATAATTTTTGAATGATCCTGTTTTCCATAACTTTAATAATTGACTAAATTAGTTCTCTGAAACACTAGAACTATAGTGCAATTGCAACTCCTTGATAAAAACTATCCAAGTGACACTGAGACCATTCTTCTTCATGTGAGCACATACCCATCAATACCAAACGAATTGGTCTGGTTCAAGATATAGGGATGCCAAAGTCACGTTTTGTCTTGATGGTGTTTGATGTAACTCAAAGAAATTCTCCATTTGATTTATCTAATTCAGGGGATCCTTACCATCAAATTTGTGCATATCCACTTTTTACATCATGTTCCATGGTTACGAATAAGGTGGATTTTGATTGGACTGAAAAAGTGATTCAACATGGTTATTTTGTCCATGATTTTGAACTGAAGATCCTCCTTGATTGATATGGGGCAGATTTGGGCCATACTATATACCCTTTACATGTTGCATGATATCATCCAACCACTGATTGATTTGGTCTATGTCTCCTTTAGAGGCCATCTCAGATTGTACATTTCGTAGCTCATACTCAAGTTAGCTCACCTTATGATCAACTAAGGTAAACCCTAGTGTTGAAGAATCTATATTTACCCCTTCTGACTCCATCTCTTCAATCACTACCCCATATTTATCTGAGATTTTACCTAGAGTAACCAGATCCTTTTTTGCTCTTGTGGAAGGCCCCGTCATGATGTCAAACCTTAGGGTTTAGGGTTTTGATACAAATTCAGCTAAACAAGAAAAACCACAGACAAGATATTAATACTATTTTTTAAAACCTTTCTGAAAAATGTAAATAACTTGAGAAAATACCACAATTTGCACCCAAGAGAGTGATTTTATGAAAAACCCTAAATTTGTAATAACTTTTGAAAAATAAATCAATAAAGTCTGAAATTGTCAGGGAACCTTACTTGAAATGTTTCACAACTCGGATAAAAATATCTTACACCAATTCTCTTTAGTTAGAAATATATGGTGGAAACAAAAGATTAGGGTTTTTACTAATTTTGGCCCAGATCGTAGATATGATACCACTTGTAATGAAATTAATTGTATAATTAAGATTATGAGATGCAATAGAACACCAAATAACATAATATTTCATAATAATGATCTCAATATGCAATTAGAATAGCTTCGCCACTTCGAGGGGGCAACCTCCAAACCATAAAATAGACTCAAATGCTCCAATGATCCTTCATCTACTACCTACAATCCCCTATATATACTATTCATATGTTATGGCCATCACCAAGGCCAACCTAGTCAGGATGAGAAAGTATAAATGATATAATGAAATTATATGGTAAGCCACAAGTTGGCTACTCATATCCTAATAAAAGTAATAGGTTAAGGGTGTAGAATATTTAGGGGTCTAGTTGGAGGTATATTTTATGGCATGTCAATTACATAGAACGTGGGCTGGTAGAATGTAGGTATTACGTTTGAAAGTATTACAAATTTATAGACCATGGAAGTTCAATTTAGTACAACTATTGGAACATAGGGCAGTAAATCCTCTGGTCCAATTCCTACCAGAGGAAGGGGATCAACAGCATCAGATGGTTCAGGATCTAGTGAATCTATTGGTTCTAGAGGAGGAGAGAACATTAGAGGTAATACAGGTTCTAGATAAAGTGGGCATAGTTCATACCAATCCCATAAATTTTGTTTCAAAACGTCCCTTCACCTACCAAAATACAGAAAAATTGAAGATGTAGTTAAGCATGTCCATCTGTGTGAGATACTTATAGCATGCTAAGGGGATTACAACTCCTAAGTGTAAGGAAATTCTAGTTCGCTACAAACTACTTTATAAGGGCATGCATCTAATAGTTGGTACAAGGAAGTATGATCCAAAATAAAGGCTTATGTATACTAAAATGGCGCTATGTGATGATTTCTTAGTAGAGTTCCAATATACCTTAGTTTCAAATAGAAGAGCATCAGTGCACTAAAGGATATCAAGCAGGGCATGGCTGAAAGTCCTTAGGAAGTATGATGCATAATTTTAAAATTTGGATTATCAAATTTATCCTACAATATTCACCCTAGTCAGCATGCAAAATGGTTTGTTTGAGGTTTGATCACACCTTTCAGGATGGCGCTCTCAAAAAATACTTTCATAGATCCATGTGAGACATTTGAGGTAGTTCTATGTGTTGAGGTAATTAGGAGTGTAAACATTGGATTCATACCATTTTAGGAAGCATTGATTACATCTATGGAAAAACATTTGGAAAAATTGTCAGCTAATTCAGGTCATGAGATGTGTAGTGGTAATTTGGTGTATGGATTGTGAAGTAGAAGGACATACTGAGGATAGTTGTCCTCGTAAGTCAGTGTGCGCCATGTTGTTGGATTATGAGATCTGTCATTTAGGTTGTGATTCAAGTAAGTTCCCATTACTACAGTACACGATAAGGAAGAACGTGTCTTGTTGTTGTAAGATTTTTATGTCTACCACTCATGACATAGAAAATTACAGATCGATTGATCAGATTCATGATTTCATTGAGATTGGTGAACGTTAGATTATTGTTGCAAATAATTATAAGGAAAAAGGTGAACAATCATGATTCGTAATCACAATGAAGGGTTATCTGATGGAGGTGGTAGAGGTAGAGGTTATCGAGGAGGATTCAGAGGCCAAGGTCATGGTGGTGGAAGAGGTGAATTCCCACGTGGAACCTATTATATATGTGGATCTCCTGATCATTATAAGCATGAATTCCCTCAGAACATTTTGTTCTCTTGGTGCGAAATGAATCACAATTATTAAGAATGTGCATATTTGTATGAGCACTTGAGAAAGAAGAATAAACAAGATAAGGGCATGGGAATGGTTAGAGTACAACATGCTATGGAATATTAGTGGATTCTAGAAGTTAGTCCCTTGACCTTGAGGTAATACCTGTGATGATTATGACAAGCACTGACATTGTGCTGCATGCGACAAACTCTGCAGAAGAATCCTATAATTACAAAAGTGGAGGTATTACATGTAAAGTATCTGAACCCTTACCATCAGAAGGAGGTTTATCATGAAACTATGGAGGTGATTAGGAACTTGCATGGTTAGATACAATGTTTGAAGGAGCATTCAAAAAACCTGGAGCAAAAAAAATAAGTTGAGCTTCCTCATAAATATGTTGATGACTTGAAGGAGGTTTGTAAGATGTTGTGCCAAGAAAACATCATTCCTTTGCAAGGGGAATGGTTAAAGGGGGTGATGCCACGTGCTAGAGTTGAGCATGAGAGATAGATTTTACATGAAAACTTACCTCCTCATAGTCTTGATTATGACAAAGAGATCCACTCTGAATTTAGTTGTTGATGGACGGTTGTTCAGTAACATTTTGATTGATACATGTGCAGAAGTGAATGTTCTCACCTTTGATGCATGGAATCAAATGGGGAGTCCACCATTACAACCATCTTCAAACTTTTTTTATATGGAAAACATAACTAAAGCAACACCCATTGGATTCCTGAAGGATGCCACTATTACTATATAAGGGTCCAAGTTTACTAGGGAATTTGAAGTCTTGGCACTTGCCATAGATAGTTTCCCAAACTTTCCTTAGGCACCCATGGTGTTATGTGAACAATGTTGATCTACACTTCAATTAAGGTTACATCATTTTTTAGAACAAGGATTAGAGCTCGTGATCATCCCTTTGACAGAAGGAAAAGATGCACCTTATGTGGAACCTTTGAGTGAAGAGGAAGTGAACAATAATTTATGTGCGCACCATTAAAGATCCAGAGGTGCTTGAACCATCAAAGGAAGGAGTTATTCAATGGGGTGATGCACATTCTATAAGCAATACAACTATCATTTCTTATGATAAATGGGTGTTGCACATGGCACTTATGAAATGGTTAGGCGTGAGATCAAGAGTGTAGTTATGCACATAAGTAGGCCGTGTTTTGTTAAACATTTAGGCAGTAACCATGTACCAAGGTACATTGGTGAGGGAATTCCTAAACTATTTCTATGCGCTATGGAATCCTAGTGGATAGATCAAGTGGAGAGAAGGAATATGTTGGTATATACCTTACATGGGACAAAAACGCATTGGTGGATTACACACATATATAATCTATTAGAGTGGCATTTACTAAGTGAGAATCACCTTTTGTACTAGATTTCTTAGGATAAATTTTCCTACCAAGACATGTTGAATTTCATGGGAAAGATTTTGCTTCAGCATCATGTTCATAGTGTGAGAAATCTTTGGGTAGAGGGGCAAGAGGCCTTACCACCTTCATTATGGGTGCACAAGTTCTACTTCATCTTACGAGGCTTGTGCATGTGCATGGCATGTCTATGTCAGAGTTAAATAAAAAAAACAAGAAATTGGAAAGAACTGACTGCAGGTATGATTCCAAACTTTGACTATTTTTCCTACTAAATCCTCCAGTGAATGAAGCATTATAGGTTTTAAAGCATTTGACTATGGGAAATAGTGCAAAGGCTAAGGAACTTATTTAGGAATTACTAGGTGAGTCAGATTTAGAGGCGTGCTTTGAAAAGTGTGAGATAGATGAAGAACAGCTTTGTCGCTCCTGCCTAGAAAAAGAAATAGGTGAAGATGGTCTACATGAATGATGATGAAGAAGTGGAGAATATAGATATTGAGAATATTGTGGGTACACGCATGAGGTCTTAGATAGTTCATATGAGAAGGCATGTGCGTATCATGAGCTTATGAAAATGAATAAGGTCAACATTAGGAAAGATGCATGAACCTAAGGAGGCCATCATTGTTGATTATTGGTCTGACTCAGAGGTTGCTAAAGATAATTGAGTTACTGCGTATGACATCTAGGATTTATTTCCTAGAGGCTATCATGAATTGAAAGGGGTACATCACTCTTTGGGTGAGATGAGGACCAATTTAAAGGAAGGTGTGCACCTAGTTAGGAAGAGGACTTACAGGATGAATCCTTATCTGCGTGTCAAGGTAAAAGAAGATATTGATAAGATGTTGGAATCTATGATCATTAAGCCCATTGAGGAGTTAGAGTTGTTTATCCCCATGGTGATCAGCTATAAAGAAAGATGGAAGGATAAATATATGTGTGGATTATATGGATTTGAATGTTTCTTGTGTAATAGATCCCTTTACCACACCGTTTATAAAGGATATTCTTGGAATGTGTTGCAGGGCATGACATCTATTCTTTCATTGATGGATTTTATGGATATCATCAAGTGTGAATTGCTAAAGAGGATCAGGAAAAGTGAACTTTCACAAATAAATGGGGGATTTTTTCATATACTAATATGCCTTTTGGATTGAATAATATGCACCTACAGTCGTTTCGTGTATTATTGTGTAAGCATTCTAGGACTTCATTCATAAGTTTTTGCACGTTTACTTGGATGATTGAACATTGTATGGGCCAATAAAATACCATTGTGATAATTTAAGACTTATGTTTGAGATGTGTCAGTAGTTTAGCATCTCTCTTAAACATCAAGAAGTGCATGTTTTTTTACACCTTTTGGGACTCTTTTAGGGCATATTATATGTAAAGAAGGCTTGTTGGTAGATCCTGCTAAGGTTGGTGTTATTTTGTTCTTAGAAGAACCTAATAACTAGAGTGAGGTGTACAAATTCTTGGGAAACATAGGCTATTACAGGAAGTTTATCAAAGGTTATGCTCAGATTGGCATACCCTTGGAATAATTTTTAAAGGGTAAAGGTAAGTTCCATTGGGGTGAAGCGCAATAGTGCATGTTTCAGAAATTGAAGGAAAGGCTTACTACAACACCTATTATGTGCTTTCCTTCATGGACCAAATCTTTTCATGTGTATGTGGATGCCACTGGATACCCCATTTATATTCTATATAGATCACATGGCATTTAAGTATTTAGTGAACAAGACCATTCTGCAAGGGTGCATATGTCGTTGGACCCTGTTATTTCTAGAATTTTATTTTATAGTGGTGGTTAAGCCAGGCAAGAGAAATTTTGGACTGGATAATTTATCAAGAATTAACTTAGGCAAGGACTCGCAGAGCATTGAGGACATAATACCAGATGCATAGCTATTCAGATTGAACTGGGTGCCCTCTGACTTGGAATTTATTGTTGTCTTTTTATGTACTAGTGTGGTGCCTGAAGGAATGAAGAGTATAGAGAAGAAGCAACTTGCCATCCGTTCCGCACCTTACATGTTGATCAATGGAGATTTATACAAAATAGTTCAGGATGAGGTTTTGTGTTGGTGTGTACTTGAGCTTGAGCATGAAGCTATTATGGAGGAAGATCATAGTAGTATTGCAGGTGGAAATTATGCAAAAGATGCCATCACACGCCATATTTTACTGGCTGTTTTATGGTGGGAAATACTGCATAAAGATTGTAAGGAATATTGTAAGGCTTGTGATCACTGTTAGTGCCTTGGAAAGCCTGGGCATAGAGATGAAATGATTTTGAGGCTTATTGCTAGTGCATAACCTTTTGAAAAGTGGGAAATTGATTTTTTGGGTCTTATTTCCACACCCATGCACAGGACTGGATCATGCTACATTATAACTTATACAAATGATCTTACAAGGAGGGTAGAAGCGGCACCTACAAAGGATTTCATGGTAGCAATAGTGACAAGGTTTATGTGGGAGAACATTATCAGCAGGTATGGATGCCCATTGATTTTGACAAGTGATAGGGGTAATCATTTCCTTAATGAGACCATCAGGATACTATTAGAAAAATTTATGGTGGCACACCATAAAACAACACCCTATCACCCATAAGAAAATGGAACTGCTGAGGATTTCAATAAGATACTGAGCCACACATTGACTAAGATTTGTGATGTTGGAAGGAAATATTGGGATGATAAAGTCTTTTTTGTACTTCAAGCATACAAGACTACTTATAAAAGATTGAACAAAGCCACACCCTTTCAGTTGCTTTTTGGAGCAAAGGCTCTTTTTCCTGTGGAATTCATGTTACCTTCTTTGGGTATTGCATGTGTAGGAGGTTTGAACGATGATCAAGAAATTGAAGATCACATTGACAAATTGATGCAGTTGGATGAAAGTCACACTATAACATGATGGATTCAAAAGACAAAAAAGGCTAGATAGAAGGCATGATATGATAATAATATTAAGGATAAGAACCTTGAAGTTGGAAAAATGGTTCTTATTTATGATTCCAAGTTCTTGTGCCACCCTAGAAAGCTCAAAGTGCATTTGTTGGGACCATTTATTGTGACTTACATATTTGATTCAAGAGCTTTCTAGTTAGAGGCAATGGATGGGACATAATTGCCTGGTTATTTCAACGAGAATAGGATGAAGACCTACTATAAATAAGTCTTCTTGGATTTGCAATAAGGTAATATTTACATTAGATTAGATTTCCTTAATGTATTTATTTTATATGTGGTTCCTTCATCGTTGCTATGCTTTGTTAATTTAGTTTATTTTTTGTGTAATAAGTGTTTTTGCGTGCCAGAAGATGATTACTATCTATTGAATTTATGTGCAGAGGACCTCACATACTTTTAGTGTGGGCTGGACTATATAAAGGATAAATGGATCAAGTTAAACATTCTCTGGAAGATGGACATACATAGAGAAATCATATGCTGATGCTTAAAGTAAAAGTGTAGATACAGAAAGATTACTCATAAATGAAGACCGCATATGAATGAATGGATTCCCAGAGTAACACGAGGTATGTTGCAACATGGGAAAATACTTGGTGAAAGGTGCAGTGGATAGGTACTTTGGTGCATGAAGGCACGTGAGAAGAGGTCTGTGGATGAGAAAGTAGTAGGCACACCAGAAGGTTATGACTGTGGCATGGAAAAATCAGAGCAAAAAGGAAAGAAACACCAATTTAATGCTGATTACGGTGGTAGGTGGCGTGCAATAAATGTGCAAATTTTTATGAAGGTTATAAAAGGTGGTATCGTGGAATAATTTTTAACTTTATGATTAATAAGATTCGAGTGAGTTGAAGTGTGAGTCAAGGCCAAGTTGTGAAAGAAGTGTGAAGAGCTATATTAAGAACTAAACTAGATGGATTTATGCACATGATTGGTTGGCACTCCATTGGAAGAGGTGTTTGAAAGAAGTAAAGGAATGTAGGAAGGAAAAATCGGTAGTTAGGGTTTGAGTTTCAGCTAGGGCATAAGGATTTTGAGCTAGGGCACATGGGTTTTGAGATGAAAAGATTGAATCAACTAAAATAACAAATTTTTATTCGCTATGCCACCTAAGCGAGCATGTGGAGTGGCTACAAGGGGTAGAAAGCAAAAGGAATTTGAAATAGAAGTTGAAGACACCCTGGAGAGACGATTTTCTTAGATGCAATATCTAGAAGGGGTTTTTATGGGTTGTGATTAGGAATCACATATTCAACACTGCAAATTAAGTGATTATAACCATAGGACCAAGGATAACAAAGATGAGCTAGACAAGCTATTGGTGGTAAAAACAATGAAAAGAATAGAGAACAATATGGCTATCTATGATGATGCAGGTGAAAAAATGTTGACAAAGGTGGGAGTTTTACAACTTTAAGAACTTCCTTATTTTGGCCAACTAGGGAAGTTGTATTAATGGTTAATGAGCAGAGTTCATGAGGAATTTTTATACTTTGCTAGGTGATGAATGAGGATTACTGTGCCCTTGAATGGGAGACTGACATGTTTAATGAGTTCAGGCACTAAATTTAGCAGTGACCTCACTAATAAGGAGGGTATAGAAGCAACAAGAAAAGCACTGGGTTATACAAAGGGAGGGCAGGGAATGGATATTGGTAAGTTGGAGTTGTACCTTGTGGTTCAGGTAGAAACACACCTCCTCACCAAGCTAAAAAACTAAGAGCGCTGGTCACAAGTAAACACGATGTGGCTGCACATTGCTAAAAATATGATTAAAGGTGTCATGTATAATTTATCCAACTACATTATTGAGACCATTATTGCAGAGGTGCATGAAGGAGAAAAGATAAGTTTTGGTGTGATCCTCTTATCTATTTTGTTCGTGGATATTAGAGTGTCTGACGGGCTGAAGGATGATATCTAGAAGTACCATGAGGAGAAGCGATCACTTATAGAGAGGTTTACAAAGTATATCCGTGATGGAACCATGAGTAGACCCTTCAAGTAGAGAGCGGAACTTTGGTACGCATGCCTGTGCACCGCATTTGAGGAATAATGGAGAATACCTAAGGATCTTCCTTTGGTATGAGACAAATAGAGACAATTTTCCATCTATCAGGGATTTTGCATAGGGCACTTTGGAATAAGAATGGGAAGTGAAGCCCTTGGTGTAAGCTTCCAAATGCTTTCACCATGTGCTATTTTTAGGCATCAGTACACAGGTTAATCAACGCATGAAGGTTAATGTTCAATGCAAACAAGGTATATTATGACTACCATACACTTAGAAAAACCTACGTCTACCCAAGTAAGTCTGCATATATAGAGTAATTGATTTCAGATGATATTAGCATGAAGGATATGAGCTTGGAAATTGGGAAGTCTAGGGAAACTCTTATATAAATTTACCTTAAGCCCAAGCTAGAGAATGTGAAGTATCTGGAGAATGATTTTGTGCTCCTGGGACCACCTAAGGGAAAACATATAGTGGGTACCCTACATGATGAGGAACCCATTTCACCCTTTGTTGGTGAATAAGAGGAAGAGGAGTTACAAGAAGAAACTGGCAGCTTGGAGCATGGGCATAGGAAGTAGCCAACTGTAGGTGAGAAAAAAGCATACGAGCCTACCACCCTGAGAAAGAAGAAGTAGTGGGAACCAATGCTGTGGAGATAGACATAGAAGATGGTGCTAAGGAGCATTAATATAGAAGAGTGCTGAGGAAAACAATGACTCAAGGCACGGGGCCATCACAACCCCTTAGGAGGTCACATAGGAATTCCCCTTTTAAAGTACAACTAGAAAAGAAGCAAAAACTCAGATACATCCCATGGAAGGATGATGAAGGCGAGAAATATGAGGACAACATGCAAAAGACCCCAATTTGCATTGAGGATGTAGAGGAGCCTCAAAATGAAGAGTTGAAACATGATGCAGAGGAATTCAAAGAGCATAAGATAGGTAGTGGCACCAGTGAGACAAAAATAGGTGAACTTAGGTGGGCCTATTGAAACACAGACTAATGGAAGGCAAGTACCGGATTCAGGAATACATGTTCTGATAGAAATTTTCTCTATGAAGGAAAATGAGGAAGGGACATATGAGACTCTAACATCCAGGTACATAATGATCCTACCAAGATTATTCATGTTAGGTTCCAAAGTACATTGGAACTTAAAGAGCTATATGGTTGGGAGTTGATGGATTCCGAGATGGAGATCACAAACACACAGAGAAGTAATTGTCATGGAGTATGTAGAATCATATGGATGAAAGTGATTTTAATGTGTGTGAATAATCATGTGTCTCGTGCAGACTGAAGAAATCACCACACTTGCGCAATGTCATAGTTAAGCCTACTTAGATGTTGGATGAACAATTGAACAATGCACTAATGAAGGTATCTACAGAAGTTGCACACATAAACATAGATAAAAATGATAACTATTAAGGTGTTGTTGGATGATAATAAGGAAAAAGATACTGGGATCAAGTGCCTAACAGAGAAAAAGGAGACAATTCAGGAAATGACATGTTCAGTACTTAGTATGGTGGAACAAATTGGTGACAAGATTTTAAAGAAGAGGACAAACTTGGAGGAGAAAGTCACACTGAAATTTCCATCTGCTTCACATTATTTACGCACATTAGTTCATTTGGTATTGGATGAGGGACTAGTGTGCGTGCCAAAACCAAAGGATGCTACAACACAAGTAGAGAAGGCTAAGGTGACTATTGTGCATAAAATTACAAATTATCAATGTATATTGTATACCTTGAAGGATGAAATGAAAAAGGTCGATTTGGCCTTGAATATGTGTGTGGCCCCTAATGTAATAATAAAGACAAGAACTAT
The DNA here is from genome assembly GCA_019776745.2 of Taxus chinensis. Classification (NCBI taxonomy): domain Eukaryota; kingdom Viridiplantae; phylum Streptophyta; class Pinopsida; order Cupressales; family Taxaceae; genus Taxus; species Taxus chinensis. The sequence goes on from CM034149.1 coordinate 940,890,141, forward strand.
GGAAGAGGAGGATGAGGTCATGAAATCCATAATTAATGAGACACTTTGGTATGAGGAGAGGTTCACTTTGATATCAGAGAAGCACAATGCACTTACGGTGGCCCAGGACCCTCAGAAGGAGAAGATCAAGGACATTAGAAAATTTATAACATGATAGATGTATGTCATGGATGAGATGGTCTCAATCCTGGCTAATGTTCTTAGAGTACTATAGAATGAAGGTGAGAACATGACTCTTCATGAAATGGAAGTAGTACTTGTAGAAATTCTAGAAAAAATAAGGTGTTCAATGATTGGAATGATTTAGAAGCAGAATATCTAGAGTTAATTCTCCATGTGGAAGAACAAAGCACCCAATATTCCTTCATTCTTTTGTGCAGATACTATTTCATTATTTATTATTTATTCATGAAGATATGGATCAGGATTACCCATTTCCACGGACGACAATGAAATTAGTGTGGGGTAATGTTGAGCTGATGAAACAAGGCACACCTAGGAAAGCATAAGGTCAGGACTTAGCCATTTTCTAGTATAAGGCTAAATATATATGTGGAGTGTAGAGAACATTTGGTAGAAGACTTGGAAATCACACAAAGGCTATTTTGGACAAGTGGAAGATCAATCGACATGCATAGTTTTAGAGCTATTAGTAGGATTATAATGCAGTCATATTATTAGATAATATATTATTAATGAGCTTGCATGCTTTTGTATTTATCCTGTAAGGGCGCATGGCTATTATAAGCATGCATTATATTTTAAGGGTGCTTAGGTGGTGAAGGTCAAGTCCCCACTACATATATATATGTATTGATTTTTATGATTTAGGGATCATCCATGTTTTGTAGATCATCATAACACATCACTCAGCCTAGACTGAGCTCTCACTTGAAGCGCGCAAAGGTACTAGGCCCCACTTTAGGGTTGCTATTATAGGATGTTAGCATGATGAAGAATTAAAGCATTCAAATCCATGACTAATATATCATTCTATAATACATGTTCAGATCTAGATCTTAGAGAATAACATGACTCAAATAATAACCATGATGAAATCATTCATGCAATAATAAATTATAACCATATTTGATACTTTGATTCAGTCCAATACACCTCCATTGCATTAAACACAGTAAATACACAGAAGCTTATTACAATAGATAATACCATAGTTCATGCGCGCATCAGATTTGGCAGCATAACCTCACAATAACTTCAGTTCTTACATATCCTATCCCCTATGCTACGTAGTTCACTACATATTTATAAGGGTGGGGAATTTCCCTTCACCACTTATCTAATCCCAAAATAGGTCACATGCTATTATTAGCCACACACCGTTACAATAATAGCCACACATGTAAGTGCACTAACAAATAGACTTCTTCTAGTTAACTATTAGTAGTAAATCTATTCTCAGCCTGTACTCATGCAAAGTGCTTCATAGCCAATCCTCCAAAAATAGCCAATGCGTGTCACACAAGTATTTAACCGGTTTGTGTGCTCTGCACATGCCATCTTCCAAAAATAGATCCTCATCGTGAAAATGGATAAGTCCCAAATCTGTCTCTGTCCTCAGTGCATGATTCCTTCTTAATCCTCCATGTGCTTTTGAATGCACTCTTCTCTTCCGCGTGAACCTTCTGTATGTTTTTCGCTAAGTGCCATATTTTTATCTGACCAACATTACCCCACACTAATTGCATTTCCGCCCCGGAAATGGTTGTCTCCAAAATGAATCAAAGAATATGAATAGAAGAATAGAAATAATTTTTATGAATAAAATAATGACTTTACCCTGCAGCATCTTCTGCTTCAACCTGAAGAATCAATTATAGATATTCTTCTTTTATTTCTGCCTCTAAAGTCTGCCAATCATTGAGCATGGCCTCTACCTTTTCTAGGATATCCACTGCAATTGACTCTAGCTCATCTTTTGCAATCTCTCCTTTCTCATTCTGTAAGACCAACACAATGTTGGACATTGCAGTCATTCTTCCTTCTAATAAGTCCATCTTTTACGTGATGAGTTTCCCAAGCTCATCTAGCCTTTCCTTGTGTGGTTCTTGTGCTACTGTAAGGGCCTCACACTTCTGCTTGACAAGTGCTAATCATTCTTGCATGGCCCAAGGTCTCATCTTTCATGGATTTTAGGACTTCATTGTCCTCTACAATGGTCCTGGTTCTTATAACGGCTTCTGGGGCTATACAAATATTCAACGCTTGATCTTCTTTCTTCAGTTCCTCCTGCAAGCTCTGGAGAAATGCCTCATATGATGCAATATTTCCTCATCACCAAAGCCTTTTCCTTCTCTACTTCTTGTGCTTGGATCCTTTGGTGCTGGCATGCACAAGAGGTCCATCTTCAAGCACCAAGTCCACCAAGGTTTGTACATAATGCATTGCCGAAGGAAACATTTTGGGTACCTTAGGCTCTAAGTGTGGCTTTTCTTTCATGATATTGTCCCCAATTTCCTCTACCATGCTGATGAAAATAGTGTTATTCTTCTATGCCAAGTATTTTTATTACTTTAGGCACACTATTTCTACATCCTTGGCCTTGATCTCTTCCCTCAGTGCCCTAATTGTTTTAGCCTTATCCACATTTCGTCGTGCCACCTCTGTCGAGACTTTTACCAAAGCATTGCTCACTTGTTCATCTAACATAACAGTAGGCTTTACTGTTATGTGTCTGGCCTGAGGTGTCTTCTTCAACCTCCGTGATACACATGACTCTTCACATACATCAAATTCCAGTTCATCCATGTGTGTGTGCATAGACCATGACAACTGCTTCCTTGTGCGCATGGTTTCATATATCTTCATCCATCAACTCCCATCCATACAACTCCTTTGGTGTCACTGTGTGCTTTGAAAATGGGCACGAGGACAATTTTACCTATGTCCTCAACATAGCCCATGATTGGTGCAACATATTCTCCACTTGTTCTTTTTGATCTTGGCCCCTTAGGAACTTGAGCTTCAAGATTTAGAGCTTGTTCTGCTATGCCCTGAGTAGTCTCTTGCGTTGTCTCATCTGCCTCCTTTTCTCCTTCTTCTCCATCCTTCATTTCTTCATCTTTTGGTTCTTCCACATCCTCTGGAGGTGTAGGAGATTTGTGCATGCTCTCCTTCAGACTCTTCCACCTCCTCATTCAGCTTCAACTTCCTTCTTCTCTTCTCAGTTGTCTCCTTCTATGGAGAGAGTCGAGGTGATCTGTGCACTAATTGTGGAGTAGCACCTTGGGTTCATTGTTCTTCCTGAATACTCTTTTGAAGTGGCGCTCTCCTTGTACTGCATCTAGATCCTCATCTTCTCCTTCCTGCCCCTGAGGTGGCGTAGTCACGTGCTTATTTCTACCTTGTCTAAGGGCTACCTCCTGCCTCTGTGCTCTAAACCACCACTATCTTCATGCTCCTCTTCTTCATCTTCTACTTCTATTGTCTTTGTGGGCTTAGGTGCTGGAACATTTTCCATTGTATGCTTACCTTTTGGCAGCCCTGGGAGTGCGAACTCATTCTCCACATACTTATTGTTCTCCAGCTTGGGCTTGAGTTGAAGGTACACAAGCATTGCTCCAATGTATCCAATGGCCAAGCTTACCGGCTTCATGTTTAATACATCTGAGATAAGCCTCTCAATGTAGGTAGTCCATCCTGGATATACATATGTCTTTCTCAGTGTATGGTAGTCACAATCTACCTTGTCTGCATTGAAGCTTAGGCAACGTGCATCTAAAAACTGGTGAACTGATGCCTGGAAATATCGTGTTGTGAAGGCATATGGTAATTTACACCATGGGCTCCAAGCCCCATCTTTCATGGCGAACCGCGCGATGCAAAAGTGCTGGTATACCGTGAACTGCACTGCCTTCCCTACTACCAAAGGTAACTCCTTGGGTATGCACCATTCTTCTTCGAATGCTACATGGAGTCTATCATACCACTTCTCTACCCTCTACTTGACTGGTCTGCTCATTGATCCTTCACACAAGTACTTGCCAAATATTTCCGTAGGTGACTTGTTCTCCATAGGGTATTCCCATATTTTCTCCTTTGGCCCATCGGGCACCCCAATTTCCATAAACACCAGAGATAATAGAACAGCCCCAAAACTGATCTTCTCTCATGTGCACTTCTTCAATGATAGTTTCTATGATGTAATTGGAGATGTTGTAAGTCACTCCTGTGACATCTTCTTCGTAATGTGTAGCCACATTGTGTTTACTTGTGACCATCTTTCTTGGTCATTCAACTTTTCACTAAGTGTGCAACTACTTGTATGATTGGGTACTTCTTTAATTTATCAATGTCCATGCCACGTGGACCCTTGGTATACCCCAACTCCTTCCTTGTCTCCAAGATTGCAGCCTTATCAGTTAAATCACCATTTAAATCTACCCCTGTGCCTTTCAACCCTGTTACTGTTGAGATCAATGTGGTTATGATCCTTACCCTGCATCCTGCAAAGTAGAAGAAATCTTCATGTACCCTACTCATCAACCATCGATACAATGGTTCATATTTCCCAAAGTAGGGGAGCTCATACAACTGGTAAACTCCAATCTGCTTCAACAACTTCTCCCCAAGTCATCGTCATACACCGACATGTCTTCTGTTTGTGTATTATTTGTCTTTGTGTTTAATAACGCATCCAATCCTTCTTATTTTTAGTTGTACAATGGTTGTACTCACTGATCTTTCTCTTCCAGATGTGGGAATCCCATTCCTGACCCATAATCACACCCTCCAGATACTACATTTCTAAGAAATTACTCTCAGGAGTCATTTCAACCTCTACTTCCACTTTCTTCTTCCCCTTAGCTCTTGCGGTAGGTGCTTTCTTTGGTGCCATCTATAACCTACAATCTTCTCACTTCAAATACTCACCTTTTATCTCCTACAATGTGCAAACCCAAACCCTAGCTCGATTCAGCATTCCCTAGTTGAAATTACATGCCCTAGATCTTTTGCAATGCCTTGCTTCACTCAAACCCTTCACAACTGGGGACACAAGCTTCCTCTATGCACAAATATACTCATCACATCTCGATTCACACTCTTTGCACCTGAATACTCTTCTCACAGCTTGGTCGCACTTGGCTCTTTCAAATTATCGTGATTGCAATGGTAAGAATGAACTCACATCCCATCCTTATATATATTTTCAAAAAGTTAGTGCATTTATTGCTCCTTCACCTACCAACAATCCTCTCATTAATCGACCATTTTCATTCTTTCCATGTGGTACATCTTTGTGCCCAAGCTATAACCTTCTAGCGCGCCCTCCTACCTTTTGGCCACAGACTTCTCTTCAGAGTGCACTTCCATGCACCTGAGTACCTCGCCACTATGCCTTCCCTTGGTAGTCTTCATGGCCTCTCTTACCTTGTGTTATACTGTTTCCATCATTTATCTCCATCTATGGTCATTTTGTCTAGAAGCAATCTCTTTTTTTTCAATTCTCCAACTTGAATAGCACCCGTAGTAGTTTTTTCCTTTCATGTGTACTTATTTTCAATAGTCCTGTACCTAGATATCAATAACCACCCCACACTAAGGGTATGTGCAGTCCTCTGTGCATAAAAATTCTTCAAATAGTAATTAGCTTTCTGGCATGCGTAAATGCTTTATTACACAAAAACACCAACTAAATTGACAAAGCATAGTGACAAAGAAGGAAATACATTAAGGAAATGTAGAATTGAAAACCTAATCTAAATGGAAACACTGCCTTATTACAAACACCAAGAAGACTTATTTATAGTAGGGCTTCAGCCTACTCCCATTGAAGTACCCAGGTAACCGTATTCCATCAAGCACCTCTAATTGACAAGCATCATGTTTCAAGTATGTGAGTGATAACATATGGCCCCAACCAATGTACCTTGAGTTTTCCTAGATGGCACAAAAATTTAGAATCATAAAGGAGCACCATCTGTCCAATCTGTGAACTTTTTATCCCTGATGTGCCTATCATGCCATGCTTTCTACCTGGCCTTTTCTTGTTTTTGACTCCAACGTGCTATTGCTCATCGCTCATCTAACTTGATTAACTTTTCAATCCATTCTTCTAATGCTTTCTCATCAGCTAGACCTCCAGCACACACAATACACAAAGATGGTAACATGAATTCCATAGGAAGAACTGCTTCTATGCCAAACACTAACTGAAATGGTGTGGCTTTGTTCAACCTTTTATATGTTGTTTGATATGCCCAAAGTACTGTAGATACTTTATCATCCCAATCCTTTCTTCCAACATCACATATTTTTGTCAATGTCTGGCTCAAAATTTTGTTGAAAGCCTCAGCAGTCCCATTTAGCCTGAGGATGATATGGTGTAGTCTTATGGTGTGCAATCATGAATTCATCCAATAAAATTCTGATTGTCTCATTCAAAAAGTGTGTGCCCCTATCACTGGTCAAACTTAAAGGACATCCATACCATGTAATAATATTTTCCCATAGAAACCTGGTTGTTGTAGCCATTGTACAATCCTTTGTAGGTGCTGCTTCTACCCACCTTGTCAGATAATCTATGCAAGTTATGATATAGTGTGATCCATTTCTACTGTGGCTAGTGAAATAGGACCCACAAAATCTATAGCCCATTTCTCAAATGGTTTTGCACTAGTAATAGGTCTTAGAGGCATTTCATCTCATTGACCTGGTTTCCCAAGATGCTGACAATGATCACAAGCCTTGCAATAATCCTTACAATCTTTATACAGGGTCTCCCACCATAATCTACATGAGTAGAATCTTGAGCAGTGGCGTCACCTACATAGTGGCCACCTACAATACCACCATGAGCTTCCTCCATAATATTTGTGTTCTCATGTTCCAGTACACAATGACGCAATACTTCATCCTGACCTAATTTGTACAGGTCACTGCTAATCAACATATAGGTGTGCGTGCATATAGCAAGTTGTTTCTTCTCTAAGGATTTCATTCCTTCTGGTGCCATGCATGTTCGTAGAAAAACAACAATGTCCTCTAATTCTGATGGCACTCATTGTAACCTATATAACTGTGCATCTGGCATGGTATCTTCAATGGCCTGTGCTTCTTCTCCTGACTGTATTCTGGATAAATGGTCTGGTCCAGAATTACTTTTCCCTGGTTTTACCACAACTGTGAAATCAAATTCTTGAAATAAGAGTACCCATCTGCATATGCCCCTGTAAAATGGGATTGTTTACCAAATACTTCAATGCCATGTGATCTGTATAAAAGAAAAATGGTGTAGCTAGCAGGTACTATCTGAATTTATGTAGCGCATAGATCATTGACAAAGCTTCACACTCTCTGTAGTTGTGTAATTCTGCTCTGCAGGAGTCAACTTTCTACTAGCAAAATAGATAGGATGATCTATAATACCTTCTCCTAGCTGAGCCAACACCACACCAATGGTCGTGCCAGAGGCATCCACATGTACATGAAATGGTTGGTCCCATGAAGGAAAACACATAATAGGTGTGGTAGTAAGTTTCTCTTTAATATCTTGAATGTGCACTGTTGCGGTTCTCCCCAGTAGAATGTACCTTTTCCTTTCAGTAACTCCTCCAAAGGTGCGGCAACCTTGGCATATCCTTTAATAAACTTCCTATAATACCCCATGTGACCCAAGAATCCACATGCACCTCACTTTGACTGGTAGGCTCTTTTAGGCCTATAATGACTGCAACCTTAGCTGGATTGACCAACAAACCTTCCTTGCAGATTATGTGTCCTAACAGTATTCCAAATGGTGTAGCAAATATGCACTTCTTGATGTTCAAAGAGATACTCAACTATCTACATCTTTCAAACATTAAGCAAATTGTCACAATGATCTTTAACAAGTCCATACACCATCCAATCATCTAAATAAACCTGCAAGAAGTTGTGAATAAAGTCCTTGAATGCTTGAACAACTATGCGCAAAAATACAATAGGTGCACATTTTTCAGACCAAAAGGCATCATAGTATAGTGAAGCTACCCCATTCAGTAGTAAAAGTAGTCTTTTCCTGATCCTCCTAGGAAATCCTAACCTGATGATACCTAGAGAACCCATCTGTAAATGAATAGATTTCACGCCCTGCAATGCCTTCTAGTATTTCCTCAGTGAATGGTGTAGGAAAGGGATCAGTCACACATGCAACATTCAGCTCCATGTAGTCCACATAGATCCTAATCTGACCATCCTTCTTGATACTGATCACCATTGGACTAACCCATTCTGACTCATCTAGGGGCTTGATGATTCCAGACTTCAACATTTTGTCAATCTCTTCTTTGACCTTTTCACGCAAGTTGGGGTTCATCCTGTAGGGTCTCTTTCTAACTAGTGCATGCACCCTCTTTAAGATTTATCTTCATCTCCCCTAATGATTCATGCATGCCTTTAAGTTCATGGTACCCTTGAGGGAATAAATCTGATAATCCCATAGTAACTCTATGATTTTTTCCACTTCAGAGTCTGACCAATAGTCTCCAATTATGGCCTCCTTAGGCTCAACATCTGATCAATATTCACTTTCTTTGTCTTCATAGGTTCATGATAGGTGTGTGTGGTCTTATCTACACTATCCAACACCTCACGCCTACCTATTGAATGGTTTATATCTAGATTTTCTACTTCTTCATCATCCACTAAGTAGACCATTTTTCCTTTTTCTTTCTCAAGGAAAGCATGTTGAAGTAGTGTGGCATCAACCTCTATTTCTTCAACAAAACATGCTCCTGAGTTTCCTTCATCCAATAACTCCTGAAGGAGTTCTTCATCCTTGGCACTATCTCCCATAGTTAAGAACTTTATGAATTTTAATGCTTCTTCCACTGGAGGCTTGGTAGAGAAGAAGTCAAACATCTGGGTCATTCCTGCAATTAAATCCTTCCAATTTCCAGTCTCTCTATGGAGTTCTGCATATACATACCAAGCACATGCACAGCCTTGTAAAGTGGAATAAAACTTGTGCACCCTAGAGTGAAGGTGGTAAAGCTTCCTTCCCCTCTGTCTAAAGTCTCTCACACTTTTGAACGTGGTGCTGAATAGGTTGATTACCATGATAAGTACATATTTGAGTAGGTGCATTTCTCTTGAAGAACCTAGTAGCAAGAGAAATCCTAATTTCATTCCATCCTACAAGATTATCCTTGTGGACCACCCACCAATGCACTGTTGTCCCACGTAGGGTATATGCTAGCATATTCCTTCTCTCCAGTGGGTCTATCCACCATTCTTCCATGGCACATGCAGGAATACCATAGGATCTCCTTCTCCAGTGTAACAAGGTACCGAGTTGTTACCTATTCTCCTGATATAACATGGTTTGTTGTCCTTAGGAAATATGCTCTTTACTTTGCGCCCTACTAACTCATAAGTGCTATGAGCCCAATTATCACAAGCAACACTTGTAGTATCGCTAATAGATTGTGCATCCTCCCACTGAAGGATTCCTTCTTTACATGGCTCAAGCACCTCTGGATCCTAGATGACGCATACATAAATCCTATTCAGGTCTTCTTCACTCAAGGGCTCAACATAGGGCACATATTTTCCATCTGTTAAAGGGATAATAACTCTTTCCTCCTTGTTTTCAAAGATGATATAACCCTTGTTGAACCAAAGATCAACATTATTTGCATAGCACCAAGGATGCCCCAATAGAGCTGGGAAGCTATCTGACTCTGCCAGTGCTAAAACCTCAAAATCTCCAGTGAACTTGGCTCCTTGTATGGTAATGGATGCATCTTTTAAAACTCGATGGGAGTGGCCTTAGTCCAGTTAGCCATGAACAATACATTAGAGGATGGCTACAATGGAGGTCTCCCCATTTGTACCCATGCATCTAAGGTAAGAACATTGACTTCCATGCTATATCAATCAATATATTACTCAATAGCCACCCATCCACAACAACATTCAGAGTTATTTCCTTGTCATAATCTAGGCTATGAGGGGGAAGATTTACATGTAGGATCTGCCATCCAGTCTCAGTACTTGCATGTGGAGTATTTCCTTTTAACCAATTCCCAACAGTGGAATGATATTCTCCTGGCACAACAATTTGCACACTTCTCTCAAGTCATCCATATCAGTTTGGACCGTCTTTGATGCTTTCTTTTGCTCCATCTTCCATGATTTCTCCTTTAAATACTATATTTCACCCTGAAGATTCTTGAGTACCTCCATGGTTTCCTGGTAAACCTCCTTCTGATGGGTAGGATCTGGGTACCGTGCATGTAGAACCTCCTCCTTAGTGATGGTAGGCCTCTGCTGCAATGCTTCTTTGGCATGCATGCCGACTTCAGCATGGGTCGTGATCTTTACCTGCAATGCCTCAGATTCTACTTCCAACTTGGGCATCCACTGATTTTCCATAGTGCATTGTATCCTAACCATCCCTGCACCTTTGTTTTCTTATTTATGTTTCTTGCTAAGATGCTCATACAAGTCCAGGAACTCCTCATAACTATGATTCTTTCCACAGAAAGAACATGTAATATTCTGAGGAAATTCACACCTGTAGTGGTCAGGAGATCCACATGTATAACATGTTCCATGAGGGAACTCACCTTCTTCCACCACCACACCTCATCCTCTGAATCCACCATGGTATCCTCGACCTCTGCCATGACTGCCTTCAAAATTCCCTTCATTATGATCATAGCACACCTGATTGTGATCCTGATCCTGATGCTCATTCTTGCCTTTAGAGTTATCTGAAACTCTTGTCTATCGTACACCAATATCTATAGCATCCTGGATCTGACCAATCAGTCGGCAGTATTTCGTGTCATGAGTCATGGACCTACAAATTTTACAGTAACAAGAGACATTCTTCCTTATCACGTGTTGTAGTAATGGGCAGTGGCTAACATCATGGTTTAAATGGCATATCTCATAATCCAACAACAATGAGCACACTGATCTGTGGGGAAAACTATCCTTTGTGTGACCTTCCACTTCACAATCTGTGCACCAAATCCCTATGTGCGTCTCATGTGTTGAGTTTTTCTGATAGTTTCTCCAACTGCTTTCCATAGCTGCGATCTGTGCTTCTAAAAATGGGCTCACCCCAGTGTCTATACTTCCAACTACCTCAGTGCATAAAGCTGCTTCAAGTGCTTCATACGGATTAATGTATGTTTTATGTGATAGTGCCCTCCTAAAAGGTGTAATCAGACCTCCAACAAACCATTGTGCATGTTGGCTTGCATGAATATCATAAGACAACTTAGATAACAACATTTTGAAATGGGCATCATACTCTCTAACACTCTTAGTAGTGCCTTGCTTAATATCCTTGAGCACACTTATACTCTTCTACTCAAACTCAGGGATGTGAAACTCTTTAAGGAAAGCATCTTTTAAAGTTGTATAGTCTACACAAGTCTGATCAGGGTCAAACTTTTCTGTACCAGTTGTGTGCATGCCCTTGTAACATAGTAGCAAATTGACTTTCCCTACGCTCAGAAGCCATGATTCCTTTTGCAGTGCCATAGTATTTCACACATGTGTACATGTTCAACAACATCTTCTATGCCCCTATACTCTGGAAGATGAAGAGACATCTCCATGTAAATATTTTGGGGTTGGTGTGGACCTTGCCCACCTGATCCAGAACCTCCTGTGTTTCCTCTACCTCCAGAACCACCAGATCCACCAGAGCTAGATCCACCTATACCTCCTGATCCCAAACCTGTAGCTGGGGTTGGACTAGAAGATGTACTTCCCTGTGTCCCAATAGTAGTACTGAACTGTACCCCAATAGTCTGTGAAGTATTACTACTCCTAGAAGATAGTCCAAAAATATGTGTGCCTAAATTCTATGCAGATGATACACCTGAAAAGGTACTCCCATATAACAATGAATCCATTTGTGTTGCCATCATTGTGCTTCTTATATGACTCACTCCTGCTCTCCCACTACTTGAATTAGCTTGCTGACTTTTTGTTGTACTAGATACTGGAAGACCAAGTGCAAGGGAAATGTTTCCAGGTGGATTCAGATGCGCACCATGGCCCAGGTCATTTCTACTGGCAGCGCTTCTATGTGAGGCCGAGGAGGGTTCCCTATCATGCTTTCCCAAATGGGGGAGTTCCTGATGCTCGGGTTCCATGTCTTCTGTGTGAACTTCAACTCCTTCATGAACTATCTTTCTCCACAACGCCATTTTCTCTGTAACCTCCCGTTACTTCTCTACCTCCCTCTCGCATGCCTCATTATACTTAATCCACCTTTCTTCTCTCTACCTCTCTACCGCTAGGTCTGCCATCTTTCACCAAGCCTGCTCCTGCTCCCCTACTGTGTGGTGGGGTTTAGTTAGCCATCGGTTTTCTCTCCAAATTCAAAGTTACCATCAAAATTTTGATCACCAGTGGAATTCCTTGTAAGTAAGCTCCCCTGGGATATCGTAAAAATTGGAATTCAGCTACCTCTGGGCACAAATAAGTGGAAATTGAGTACTCCAAGATATAGCTGTTCAAAACACCATGGAACCACATATCCACAACGTGAGTCCAAATCAGATCAGCATCATAAAGGGTCTGAAATTCTTCCTACATCCAGACAAGTGTGCGATACCTCCAATTCCATTTAGACATATAAGCAACCAGCCACTCGTATAATTCTACTAGAAAGATAGCGAAGAATCTCTCATAAAATTAGTCATACAGATTCTGCTCCACCCATGTGCATGCGTAAACTCAGATCCAGTGTTGAACCTCTGTGCGTATTCTTCTTCTAGGTCATGTATCCACTCCTCAACACTTGCTAGGGTCAACCGGTATGTCTTCATCATGAACCATCCTAAAAACAACTAAAAAAGAGGTCCCGGAAATAGAACCAATGATGCAACCTAGAAATTCACCAGTAAAACCCAGGTGCGCTGGCACATCACTCAACCTAGACTGAGCACTCACCCGAAGCATGCAAAGGTACTAGGCCCCTCTTTAGGGTTGTTATTACAGGATGTTAGCATGATGAAGACTTAAAGCATTCAGATCTGATAACTAATATATCATTCTACAGTGCATGTTTCAGATCTAGATCTAGAGAATAATCAAACAATAATCATGATGAAATCAAGCATGCAAGAACCAATTATAACTCATGATTTAATACTTTGATTCAGTCAATACACCTCCATTGCATTAAACACGATAAATACATAGAAGCTTATTACAATAGATAATACCATAGTTTATGCGTGCATCAGATTTGGTAGCATAACCTCACAATAACTCAGTTCTTACATACTATCTCACACACCTATGATACACAGTTCATTACATATTTATAAGGGTGGGGACTTTCCCTTCACCACTTATCCAATCCCAAAATAGGTCACATGCTATTATTATCCACATGTCATTACAATAATAGCCACACATGCAAGTGTGCTAACAATAGATTTCTTCTAGTTAACTGTCAGTAGTAAATCTATTCTCATCCTGTACTCATGCAAAGTGCTTTGTAGCCGATCCTCCAAAAATAGCCAATGCATGTGTCACATAAGTCTTTAACCGGTTTGTGTGTTCTACACGCTATCTCTCAAAAATATATCCCATCATCATGAAAATGGCTAAGTCCCGAATCTGTCTCTGTCCTCAGTGAGTGATTCCTTCCCGATACTCCTGTTCTTTTGAATTCCCTCTGGTATTTTACGTGAACCTTCTATATGTTTTTCACTAAGTGCCAGACGTCATTGATATGATCAATCAATATAAATCAGCAGTGTCATGGGTATGAGCATGGAAAATATTATAATACATGGATACCTTATTCTGAATCACGTGTTGCAAGAGAGGAAAATTTTGAACATTGTTGGTCGTCAAATACGACTTCATGAAGAGCAACAGTCAGGGGACTAGAAGTCCATCCTCTTTAATGGGAGAGGTTCCCTTATTAAGAAACGAACCTATTTACAAATATACAAAACATGATTTTCTTGTGGAACTTGGATATCTACGAAAGTTTTTTCTATAAGGATCATCAATTACAAAAGGACTAAGGAATGAGAAGATGAGAATGAGCAGAAAGGCACCATTCAGAATTATAGATGACAGAGTAATTCTTTATGTATGCGAAGTTACAGTGAATTGAAACCAGAGCATTTGTATCATAGTAATAAGATGAAATATGAAAGACACAAAGTTCTATCAATAACATCTACAAGAATACAAAGCTTCTTATCATAACACAGACAAATGATCTTGACAAGATTAAATGAAAAGCTTAGGGATAAAAGAGATCAGATAGACGAAGAATGAAAAGCCCTTCTGTATTGATTTCTTTATGATTTATTTACACTTTCAGAAAATAAGCCAAGTTCCTCCTCCTTCAAAATGGCAAGGAGAGGCCATTATATAGTTTACAATTCAGTTACGCTCGATAACTACTTCTTTTAACTAAAGATTAGTTAAGGATTGCCACTCGCAATACCTCAACTTATTACAATAAATCTGAGAAAAATAATCGGAAGAGAAGAGAGGAATAAGGAGAAGAAGATAGGTGCTTATGACTGGGAGGGACCCACGGACTTAAAATCCACTGCCTGAATCTCCTCAATGGTTTGGCTATGTCTCTGCCACGTGTATATTGGTCAATTCACTCGAATCAGGGTTGAAATGAGCTCCACATGAAAGCACTGTATCTGCACATTGCACAAAGATTGGGAAACCACCAACAAAAGCCAAACCGCTGTCATGAATCATCTGTGCCATTGGCGTAGGGTTTGCGTCTGTCATCCTCGACCAAAAATCACTAAAGTCAAGATGGCAAACTTCACTGTCCCCGATATTGGGAATGGTAGACTCTAGTGGTGAGATTTGTTCCTTGCCCCTAAAATTTGATGTTCATGTTGGTAGTAATCCAGAGAGCAGAGCTGTAAGCTATACTTGGGATGAAATGCAAAGGGAATGGATATGCACACAGGAATTTAGATTGCAAAGGTTCAAGAAAAAGATAGCAGGAAAGCAGTGTGTGCATAGGGGGTTCACTCATTATATAGCCGTTTAGGAGAGAGAGAAAGGAAATGAATGCGCATTTAATACATACTAATTTGAAAAGAAAGGTATTCGGGTAGAGCGGGAAAAATTAGCACAAATAGCACTTTGGTTCATTTGGGACATGTGGGACGTGAAAGCGCGAAGTACGCGGCTCGGCCGATTCGGGCGAAGCGGGGAAAAGACGCACAAATGCTCTTGGAACATGCAGGACAAAAGTACGTGAAGTACGCGGCTCGGCTGAATCAGATGAAAATGGAACAATTGGTCTGGGCGAACTTGGGACATGAACTTGGGACGCGACAAAAGTATGTGAAGCGGCTCGGCCGAATCCGGCGAAAATGAAACAATTGGTCCGGGTGAACTTGGGAAATTTGGGACAAAAAGTTCCGACGGGCCTGAAAAGGACAGACTTCAGGTGAACCGGCCGATTGGGGAATAGAGGGCCCAATTGAACTTGGGACACGCGGGACAAAAATACCTGACAGGCCCAAAAAACACACAAAATGACCCAAAAACACAGATTTTCTCAAATTCTTTGGCTTTTCACATTATCAATACAACAGAGAAAACACTTAAACTTAAAATTTTAAATTTTCACTTTCTTAAGAGCAGGGGAATTTTGAGTGGACAATAGCTGGCTCCTTCTGGGGATGACTTGGCATAAATTCAAGGAATGAGACAAGGTAAGAACTTAGACAAACTCGGGGAAGTAGACTAGTACCTTATCCATTGGGCAACGGAGTCATCGAAGCAAACCAATACAAAGGACAACACACCAAAACAAAGGGAAAGAAAAAACAAAATGTTGTACAGAATATACAAAGGACTCCCTAATCACCTATGACTTGAACAATTTCAGGTACTGCCCACTATAAGGAAGTGGGAGAGAAGAACCATCCATATAATCAAGGTAAAAATAATTCTTACCAGCAAAGTGCCTGATCTTGAAAGGTCCGAGCCAAAGGGAATCAAACTTGCCATGGCTGCCACGAGGTTCATGCCTTTTATCCCACAACAAAACAGTGTCTCCAACTTGGAAATCTCTGAACCTGGCTTTCTTATCAAACAGGACCTTAACTTTTTGTTGATGAGCAGATATCTTATCAGCAACTTCCAATCTATCCTCATTCAATTTGTGAAGGTACATTATTCTCTTATCCAAAGCATCATTGAAACTGGTATCTTCAATGGCCTTCATTAGATGCAAGGCTGGCAGCTCCACTGTTACTGGAAATTGAGCTTCTACTCCATATACCACTTGAAAAGGAGACATTCCAATGGCTCTCTTAGGTGTGATCCTATCTGCCCAAAGAGCATCATAGAGTTTCTTGTGCCAGTTTCGTTGAGACTCATTGACTAATTTCCTTATTATGGTCACCAGATTTTTATTAGTGGATTCTGCTTGTCCATTTCCCTGAGGATAGTAATCTAAAGAGTGAGCCAGAGAGATGCCATATCCATAACAAAAATCCATCATCTCAGTTGAAGAAAAATTCAAAGCATTATCTGTCACAATCTTGTTTGGTACACCATACCTTACCAAGATGTTTTCTTTGATGAAACTGCACACCACTTCAGAAGTAGTACTCTTTACTGGAATGGCTTCTACCCATTTTGTGAAATAATCTGTAGCAGTTAATACATGAGTATGACCAGCACTAGAAGAGGGATTAAGTGTTCCAATGAAGTCCAAACCCCATTGTTGAAAAGGTTCTTCAATTACAACTGGCTTAAGAGGCAAAGAGGCCAATTTGGGTCTACCCACGAAAGTCTGACAAGCCTCACATTTATCAACCCACTTGGATGCATCTCTGAATAAGGTAGGCCAGTAATATCCTCCATGAAGTATCTTATGAGCAGTGACGGTTGATGAGTAGTGCCCTCCGCATGCTTGATCATGAAAAGCTGAGAGTAGCTTTTTCTGCTGTTCCTTGTCCACACATTTCAAAAACCTTCCATCTAACCCACGTTTGAACAAGGCGTTTTCCCACAACACATATTGCACTGACCTTAGTTTAACAGTCCTCTTTTCTTTGGCAGTCAAATGAGAGGGGCATTCTCCATAGGTGAGAAAATGGGTGATATCAGCATACCATTCGTCAACTGAGCTAAGAAACAGAACTGTAGGAAGGCCAACTTTATCCTCCAGTAACTCATGTCTAGCTCCTTCAGCGATGAGTTCACAAAGGCCTTTTCCACGGATGAGCTTGGTCGGTTTGATGTCAATATCATATTCTTGGACCTTGGCCACCCAGTTCCCTCTCTTGGATCCAAATTCCTGCTGTGTGAGAATTGACTTAACAGTTGTATCTGGTACCAACACCATGGAGTGAGAGTTGAGAATGTAAAAACAAAACTGCTTAACAACTTTAACCACTGCAAAAGCATGTTTTTCCATCATGGTATATTTTAACTCATGATCTTTCAGAATATAGCTCATAAATGCAATTGGGAGTTCGTGCTCATTAGAATCTTCCTGAGTCAAAACCACAGCCAAGGTGTTATCTGTGGCGTAGCAATAGATAATAAAATCTTTGCTAAAATCTGGACATGCTAAAACAGGAGTTTTAGCAATGGCTCTTTTAATATCTTCAAAGGCTTCTTTCCCTTCAGAAGACCAACCAAACGTTTGTTTTCCTTTCATCATTTGGGAGATATTCAGAGTTAGTTCTGCAAAATCAGGGATGAATCTTCTCAAAAAATTGATCTTACCAAAGAAAGAGTGCACGCCCTTTTTGCTGGTTGGGAGAGGAATTTGCTGAATAGCTTGAACTCACTCAGGATCAATTTTAATACCATCTTTGGAGATGATGTGCCCTAATAATTTCCCCTCTGTGACACAAAAGACAGATTTTTTAGGATTCAAAGAGATCCCATGTTCTCTACATCTTAGCAGAACTGTCTCCAGGTGCTGAAAATGATCTGCCCTTGTTTTAGAATACACAGTCAAGTCATCAAGGTATACAACAATACACTTCCCTTTCAAACTTCCAAAGGCCAGATCCATAGCTCTCTGAAAAGTGGCACCAGCATTAATGAGCCCAAAAGGCATTCTTTTGTAAGCAAAGGTACCCCAAGGGGTAGTGAAAGCTGTTTTGTGTTGATCTGCAGTATTAACTTCTACCTGATTATATCCTGAGAATCCATCAAGCATAGACAACATTTCAGATCCTGTTACTACTTGTAAGACCTGATCCATCATAGGTAAAGGATAATTATCTTTCAAGGAAGCCTGATTCAGATTCCTGAAGTCAACACAGATACGAATCTCGCCATTTTTCTTTCTAACAGGTACAATATTGGCAATCCATGTTGAATGATGGATAGGAAAAATGATTTTGGCTTTCAACAACTTCTGTATTTCTTGAAAAATGGTGTCAGCTATTTTGGGATTGTATTGCCTCTGCTTTTGTTTAAAAGGCTTAATTCCAGGTTTGAGAGGAATAAAATGCTGCATCTCTTTTGGTTGGAAAGCTTTTAAATCTTCATAAGAGTAGGCAAGAACATCCTTATACCTCTTTAACAGATCAATTGCTTTCTTCCTCTCATCTACTGTGCAACATTTTCCAATGTTCACGAACTTAGGGTCAGTAGAACTCCCAATATTAATTTTGTCATATTCAGCTGATTGTTGAGGTCCAGTAGAAGCTCTAGACTTTACATACCTGTCGTGTTTATCAAACAGTTCCTCTAAACTTACCAATCCTTTAGGGATCTTGTTTCCCTTGAGTTTGATACATCCATCCTGATCCGTTTCTTCTCCTTGAGTGGCTGCTTTGTCAAAGGGCACACTTTCACGAGGCAAGTTATCACTTCCTTCAAAGTATAGCTGTTCAAAATTATCTTTGAGTTCTAAGAAAGAAAGCAAATGTTGATCATTATTGAAAACTTGCCAGTTATTTGTATTATCAGGTACACTAGGTCGATGGATCATCTCAATGGTGAACTTATCTTGGGAAAAGTCAGGATGAGGTATAAGCAGTGACCCAGAGACTGCTAATGAATCAGCCCTGGTATTCTTCTCCCTAGGTATTGCTTCAATGGAGAAAGCATCAAGAAATTCAATGGAATCCCACACCTGATTCCTGTAATGTTTCAACCTTCCATTTTTCACCTGGAAGAGGTTTCTAACTTGCTTTACAATCAATTCTGCATCCCCACGAGCTAGAAGATTCTTCACACCTTGTTCTTTTGCCACCTGTAGTCCAAGAATGAGAGCCTCATACTCTGCTGTATTATTGGTATTTTCAAATTGCAACTTGAATGAGAAAGGATGAAGGCTTCCTTCAGGTGACACCAGTATGACACCAGCTCCAGAACCAGCTGAGGAACAACTTCCATCAAACTCTAAAATCCAAACACCATTAGAATCTTTAGGTGATACTTTGGGGAGTTGGATTTCTTCAGGAGACATAATCATGTAGTTACCATGCCCCATATCCTCATAGAGTATTTGTGCTTTAGGATCATCCGTTTTTTGTACAATATACTCAGATTGCTTCTCAGGCAGCAACTTCTTCATTTGTCCATTAACAGGTATGAGTGCATGTGACCAATCCATTTGAATTTCTCCACCCACATCCTTACAGAAGTTTCTGCTTAGCAACATCCCGTATGAAGGAGGAATATCTGCTACTAAGATGGTAGCCAAAACTTTCTTCTCAGGCAAAGCAGCAAAAGCCACTTGTGCATCTTTAATTCTTCCGACTAAGGGCACTTCCTTACTCTCCATAGAGTAACAAGATCCATAAGTGTGTGTGAGAGTCAAGCCTAAGGCATGAGCTACTTTAGCAGGCATCACATTATCTGAGGCTCCTGAGTCTATGACACAATTACTGAGCCTATGGCCAGCTATAAGAAGTGTCACATAGAATGGTTTGATTTTGTCATTGGGTGAGGTGACAGCGGCTACCAGATTAGGTTGTGGTGCAGAAGAAGGAGTGGGTAAAAGGCCTTTAGAGGTAGTTTTAGAATGGGAATTGACAAAGTGAATCATTTTAGCAAAGGCCTTAGGATGGGTTTGATAATATTCAGCTTCTGAGATTTGAACCTTAGTCTTTTTTAGGTGATCAATAATATCGAAAGACCCAGAAGTGGATGGGCTATCATCATTTGAAATCTTAGGTTTATCAACTTTAGGAGAAAAAGAAATAACTTTAGTAGCAGAATTGACAGGACTCACCTTTGGTGTAGATGAAACGGGGATAGGAGATCCTCTTTTTGCAATTACGGGGATAGTTGTCGGCTGTTCTTTAGATTTCTTGGTGGGATGCATCACTTTCTCCCTCTGATTTGTCTGCTCTCGAGTCATGACAGCGTATGATTCGCTATTCATGTCTACTACTATTTCATCATAATCATCCTCATCATCAATGCCCTCAGTGGTGAAGAAATTAACTCGAGATCCCTCAAGTTCATCTGCTTCATCATCAACCTCTTCAACAAATTCCTCGCAATCTTCATTAACCTCTTCATCTTCAGGTTCCTCAACTTCACAGGTTGCATTGACGGGAACTTTAATAGGAGGTCCTTCAAGCGCTAGCCTTGTTTGAGCAGCAGGCAAATGATTTCTGGGCTGAAAATTCCTCCTTGGAACGTCTGCATAGGGAGCATGCTGAGCCAATTGTTTCTTTATGGCAATGAGATCATTTGCAAGTTTTTGTACCAAGGGATCAGTATTAGGTCCAGGGGTGGAAGAGGAGGAAGAAGTAGATTTAGATTTAGAAGGGTCTCTCCTCAACTTCCCTGACATGATTAAATCATCTTCGACACTAACAGCAAGAGTTTGATCTTCAGCCAATGTTGCGAGATTAGCCCTTCTTAGTGCATAGCTAACTTCAGGTGATTGAGCATTTAGGAAAAAACATTTTTGAATTTGATCTACAGGTCGAGTATTTGGTGGAATTTTGTTAATCAACCTGTTGAATCGGGCCACAAATTCTCTCATGGGCTCTGATGAATCCTTCTTTATTTGAGAGATTTGGGCTAGCAAGGCATGCACGTCTTCTGCTGGTTTGAACTGGTTTTCAAACCTAGTTCTCATTGTATCCCAGCTGGTGATAGCACTGGCCGGAAGGTGATAGAACCAATCAGCAGCATTATCTTGTAAAGTCTCAACGAAAAGTCTTACGGAGACATCTTCATGTTCAACTCCCAGAACTCCGCATGCAACTATGAAGGCTGCGATGTGTTCATCAGGATGCACTTTACCATCACCTTTGAATTTAGGGAAGTTCTTCTGGTTACCTCTGGGTAACTCATGCAAAGGCTGAGGAAGGGCAAGGGGCCCGACACGATGACCCTAGGGTAGTGGTACCGCCATTCTTGGAAAAATGGCTTGAAGAGGAACTGCAACACCAGCAAGAATCAAAGCTCGAAGATTAGGACTGATTGACTCTGAAGGAATACCACCCGTAGGGATTCTATCTTGGACAGGTGGAGTACTTGTTGAATGAGTCTTTCTATTTCTTGTTGAAGGGAAAGGAAAACCCTGCTGCTCCAAAAGCTGAAACTGAGAATCTTCAATACCAAGGGCCCTTCTCCCTCGAGTAAAATGCGGAGTCGCCAGATCAAAGGATGATCAATAATTACAGAACTGGAATATGATTTCCCCAGCGGAGTCACCAAAAACTGTTGGTCATCAAATAGGACTTCACGAAGAGCAACAGTCAGGGGACAAGAAGTCCCTCCTCTTTAATGGGAGAGGTTCCCTTATTCAGAAACGAACCTATTTACACATATACAAAACATGATTTTCTTGTGGAACTTGGATATTTACGAAAGTGTTTTCTATAAGGATCATCAATTACAAAAGGACTGAGGAATGAGAAAATGAGAATGAGCAGAAAGGCACCATTTAGAATTATAGATGACAGAGTAATTCTTTATGCATGCGAAGGTACAGTGAATTGAAACAAGATCATTTGTATCATACTAATAAGATGAAATTTGAAAGACACAAAGTTCTATCAATAACATCTGCAAGAATACAAAGCTTCTTAATATAATATAGACAAATGATCTTAACAAGATTAAATGAAAAGCTTAGGGATAAAAGAGATCAGATAGACGAAGAATGAAAAGCCCTTCTGTATTGATTTCTTTATGATTTATTTACACTTTCAGAAAATAAGCCAAGTTCTTCCTCCTTCAAAATGGCGAGGAGAGGCCATTATATAGTTTACAATTCAGTTACTCTCGGTAACTACTTCTTTTAACTAAAGATTAGTTAAGGATTGCCAATCGCAATACCTCAACTTATTACAATAAATCTGAGAAAAAGAATTGGAAGAGAAGAGAGGAATAAGGAGAAGAAGACAGGTGCTTATGACTGGGAGGGACCCACTGACTTCAAAATCCACTGCCTGAATCTCTTCAATGCCTCGGCTATGTCTCTGCCACGTGTATATTGGTCAATTCACTCGAATCAGGGTTGAAATGAGCTCCACATGAAAGCACTGTATCTGCACATTGCACAGAGATTGGGAAACCACCAGCGAAAGCCAAACCACTGTCATGAATCATCTGTGCCATTGGCGTAGGGTTTGCGTCTGTCATCCTCGACCAAAAATCACTAAAGTCAAGATGGCGAACTTCACTGTCCCCGATATCGGGAACGACAGACTCTAGTGGTGAGATTTGTTCTTGCCCCTGAAATTTGATCTTCATGTTGGTAGTAATTCAGAGGGCAGAAGCTGCAAGCTAGACTTGGGAAGGAATTGCAGAGGAAAATGGATACGTGCAGGAATTTAGATTGCAAAGGTTCGAGCAAAAGATAGCAGGAAAGTAGTGTGCAAAAATGCATAGGGGGTTCACTCGTTATATAGCCATTTAGGAGAGAGAAAGGCAATGAATGCGCATTTAATACATACCTACTAATTTGAAAAGCAAGGTATTCGGGTAGAGCGGGAAAAATTAGCATGAATGGCACTTGGTTCATTTGGGACATGTGGGACGTGAAAGCGCGAAGTACGCGGCTCGGCCGATTCGGGCGAAGCGGGGAAAAGACGCACAAATGCTCTTGGAACACGTGGGACAAAAGTACGTGAAGTACGCGGCTCGGCTGAATCAGACGAAAATGGAACAATTGGTCCGGGCGAACTTGGGACATTTGGGACAAAAAGTTCGACGGGCCCGAAAAGAACAGACTTCGGGTGATTGGGGAATAGAGGGCCCAATTGAACTTGGGACACACGGGACAAAAGTATGCAAAGTACGTGGCTCGGCTGAATCGGGTGAAAATGGAACAATTGGTCCGGGCGAACTTGGGACATTTGGGACAAAAAGTTCCGACGGGCCCGAAAAGAACAGACTTCGGGTGAACCGGCCGATCGGGGAACAGAGGGCCCAATTGAACTTGGGACACGCGGGACAAAAATGTCCGACAGGCCCGAAAAACACACAAAATGACCCAAAAACGTAGATTTCTCAATTTCTTTGGCATTTCACATTATCAGTACAACAGAGAAAACACTTAAACTCAAAATTTTAAATTTTCACTTTCTTAAGAGCAGGGGAATTTTGAGTGGACAAAAAGGGAAATTATCCTTAGTATTTCCTTCAACCTCACAATCAGTGTACCATATACCACTGTGCATCTCATGTGCTAAATTAGAAGAAAGATTCTCCAAATAATTTTCCATGGCTGTGATCTATGCCTCAAAGAATGGGCTCAATCTTGTATGAATGCTTCTAACTGCCTTAGCGCACAGGGCTTCTTCCAAGACCTTTCGAATCCTCTCCTTCATTTGATCAACTTTGTCACATTCTCAAGCTTCGTGAGACCAAAATCCTATCCATCAGAAAGATTAAGTATCAAAAATAGACTTCATCTTCTACTCATTTACCTAACAAGATGCCATTTAAACCATCTGCTACAAAACCAACTGACACTAATGTTATTGCCAACACTATTGCTCCTTCTATGGAGGTCCAACTGCAGCAATCACAACACACATTTAACACCATTCCCATGGCTCCACATATTATATTGAGACAACTTATTGAAAGAAACCTTATTACACTTCCCCCTCCCCTCGAGTTAGACCCATCATGACCAAAAGGTAGGAACTATAATGATAAATTTCACTGTGATTATCATCGATGCGTAGGAAATTATGCAAATCGATGCCTAAATCTCTAAACAATCATCTAAGAATTAATTGATTAAAAAAAACTCAAGTTCCCAAAGTCTTCTAGCTCTATCCCAACTAGTGACAAGGGAAAACTCAAAATCTTTAACAATGACTCTAAATAGCATGACAAGAAGACAACATAATCTTATGATAATCATGTATATCATGCGGTATCTCCTCAGATCATGAGATATAGATTTCTTATTTGTTAACACTAAAGTTTCACCACCAATCATTTCATTTTCCAACATTGATTATCATGCCAAGTTTACATCTAACCATTTGATCATCCACACATCTATTAGCTCAGCCTCCATCAAGAACACTAAGGTTGACCCATCCTGGCCCATTAGTGCATGTTCTATGTCACTACTTAAAGATATCAGGTATCCTCTATCTCAAGTCAAATACCCTTTTGCAAAACCCTTTGGTTTTGTTAAGCTGCATGTTATAGTTGGACCACTTAATATGCTTGTACCCTTCCTCATTGGAAATAAAGTTGAGGAATGCAACATGCTTCTCAGTCTCAATTGGCTTCATTGCTCACAATCTATCATTTATATGAATCATCTATGCCTAAAATTTATTTACAATAATCAGGCCATATTTATTGATGGTGTCCCTCCATATACTCCGTGGCCACCATTCTATCACATGGTATTTAGCGCATCCCGTACTTCATCTAGCCCCTCACATTCTATGTTGTTTAGAACAAAATCTACTCCTAGTTTGCCTACTTGCATTTAATCTTCATGACCACATCGCTTCACTAGCCCTATACATAAGTATAGTCCTCTTATTTGCACAGTTACTACATCTTGGCACTGATCTCCACCTCATTTTGTTCCATGAGGGTCTTCTTCACCTTATCCTTCTGTATCACATAGATCTCCATCATGAATGCATTTTGTGACACGAAAACCTTCTTCATACATTCATTCCTCACATGTACATAGGCTTCATTCACAACTACAACATTTGTCTACTATACCTCCATTATTAGAGCATGGTCATGCACTTTCACCTCGTGCATCAGATGAAGGGCATTCATCCTTCACCATCATTAGATAATGCATTCATTTACACGTACTTGGGGGTCATGACACTCCACCTTCCCCTATATATTCTTAGCATAGTAACAATCATCATATTTTACATCCTTCTACTATTAAGGGCTTATATACTGAAACCCAAACACTGCACCATAGGAATTAAACATTGCACCTCATCATACATTTACACGTCATACATCCTACATTTTACATTTAGTCTACAACATTTTGACACTTATACATTGTATCTAAACCTTTTTCTATGTGTCTTACATCTTACACTACATATCCTACATATCACATTATCCGTTTGTCTACATACCATACATATTATACCATGAATATTCACACATATTATACATGTTATACTAATCTTCATCATATAGGATTGTAACATTACATTACTATTCTATCTACATATATTACATGTCATCTTATGCATTACATCTTACACATTCTACATGTCTAGCAATGCATCCTCCATAATTTTCCACTCATCACATGTTTGACTTCTATTATTACATTCACTACATTTTTTGTTACATGCAACACTCACTACTATATGACACACTTTAGTTCCTCGGTCCATACTTGACTACCAAGGGTTTACAAATCAAATGGACCTTACACTTTGCACATAGGTGACAATCCTAGGCCGAGTGACATACGCTTTAGGCTAAATCATCACCTATTATATCATCCTATAGTGGTCTACACCTTAGGTTACATCACCACACCCTCATTATATTTTGTAGTGATATACGCTTAAGCTAAATCATCACTTCAAATTTCATCTCCTTGTGGTATACGCTTAGGCTATAAGTTCTATGCACATCTCTTCTACATGTCGCATATCATAACCACTACACATATACACCTTTATCACAATACGCTAGACACGATACACACTTCTAGAACATTTCCCGATGACGCACTCTCATTTATGGTTCATTATTGACTGCTGAGGGGGAAAACAAAATTTACCTTATTAAATATATTTGCATCCACTTGGGGGGCATGTGGCTCCATTCATTCCATTTTACATTCCATTCCATCCATCCACATCATACTATATTGTGTTGGGGGCATTTACTCTTGTTTACTAGTGTTTTACAAGATCACTTTATTACACATGTTAGATCAATTTCATATATGTCCTTATCTATATCATCCAGACATGCACGTTCATGTATTTCTTTAGTTGTGATCACAGATACAAATCATTCACGTGCAACATGGATGGTCACCTTCTTGCCTTCCTACAATGGTCACCGGGAGCATCCACATTCATCTCTCACAACACTTGTTTTGCAAGATTACATGTTTCCATGACTAATTCTCTTGTTTTCACATTGCCTTCTTTGTTTTCTTCTTGTATGCAGGCTTTGCCCTATGTTTTTTGTTCAAACTTGCTAGTTTTTTATGACCATGATGGCATTGCGTGTCTTGCGACATCGTGAGTGATGTCCCATGTTTAAGACCCACTTTTTATGACTTACTTGTCTTTTTGGAATTTTTACACTACTGTGCTCGGTAGTTTTTACATTATTTGTGTACTTTACACGTGTTTTCTACATGCATGTGTTTTCATCCTAACACTTGTTTTGGCTATCCATCCTTGTTTTTGCATGCCTTTGTTTCTACCAAATGCATTCCCTTCCACCTATAAGGAAGAGTTACAAAGTACATGTGGTTGGTCCTCTTTTGGGGCTGCATCCTCCTATTAGTGACATCACATGCACCCCCAAAGAGGAGGGACATAATTTGGGGTTTTCTACATACTAACACAAAGATTCTACACCGGTTTAGTTCAGTCATAACAATGAGTGGGTTCAGACCAGTCTACGAACCCCATACATAGCGGCTTTTACAAGACATGGTGTCTTTAGCATTTTGGGAAGCATTTAAAGGTTTGGAAGTTACAGTGGGTTTTCCTCTCTACACTACTTCAGCCAGTGGCATCGGATTTCCCAAAAAACCAAGATGATACAAAGATCTCTTCACACACATTTAGCGAAGCGGTTAGATCTTGGAGGAAACAAAGAATTTCCTCCATATAATTCTTTAGCTAGGGTGGTGTGAGATCACCCAAAAAACTCGTAGTATAGGATATCCTTCTATACTATTTCTCTCAACATGGATTAGGTGCACATGTTCTATTTACATTTACATTGACATTTCCATTTACAATTTTTCATTGGTGTATTTACATGCGTATTTTACACTTACATACATACATATTTGACTACTTAATCATTTTATCCTTGCAGGTCTGGTCGTATGAGAAACAAGCAATCAAATGGGGGAAACAACAACAACAACAATGATGACAATGTTCCACGGAAACACACATTATTTACAAACCATGTAGGTAAACTACACACTGCAGTAGCTACACACACGTGTTCCACCCCAAGTTCACTCCCTTATCACTTTTTCTTTACACAATTTTCATCTATATTTTCCACGCTCCTCCATCCTTTTATCATTCCAAGATTTTGTCTAGTACTTCGGCATGTTTCTACTACACTCTTCATGGACATCAGGTACGCATCTCTATCCACTTTATGTTACCAAGATTTCTACTCACCAACATAAAGTGGGGAAAAATGTAGTCACAAAATCATTCACTTTAGACATTTATTTATCTTGGTCTCATACTACTATTTAGAAGGTCCTTGAGTGAAGAAAGTACTAATCAACCTCCATCCTTTGGCCATATTGTTTATTTTATTTTGTAATTTGTGACCTATTACACTCATATTCCTAGCCATTTTCTGACATCCCACGTTATTCAAGCCTCGACTGGTGTACCCATATTTACTATTGGGGTGCCCATGGGTGCCTTGGTCTCACCTGGGGTGCCCTGATCCTTCTAGCACTTTCCCGCCACTTTTTGGGTCTCTTATAGCCATTTTTCATCTTTATCTTTCTTGTGGTCGATATTTTTAGGGTTAATTACAAAACTAGAGCAAGAGAACCCTATAAATATAAAGTTATGAGACCATAATGAGGGACCTAACACTAGTCATTACTATAATCCATCTACAGTTGCATCCATCTATTGCATTAGATATCACTTACATCCACATAGATCCATCACAAGGAACAAGACTAGGTCATTTGCATCACACAACATAGGGGGAGGATTCTATTCTATTCCATGCACACATTCTATTACATTTTCTACATCTATTTATTACTTGCTACTTCACAAAGTATGAATGGCATGAGAGCACCTAGGGCACATTATGCACACACTCACCAGAACTACATTTGGGTCTGAAATGTTGTGCAACGCTTAGTTAGTAAGCCCACTGTTGTGGCAGTTGAGGTCAGTCCAACCCATTCATTTGTATCTTTCATTTTTGAGGGTTTTGATACTTCCTTTTGTGTCTTTTATAGGTTATTCTTCCTCTTGGAATATTTAGAGTATCTAGCACAGTACAAAGAAATCAATGCAAAAAAGTAGTGAATATCATCAGTCATCTCTAGGACCTATGAAGACTAGTTTCAGACCTTCTTCCCAAACTAGGAAGCCTATTTTGCTTACCAAAGAGCCTATGGTGCCCTAGTCCTCTCCCAGATGCTCCAGTATAGCCACATCACTCAGGTATATCCTCTGTGGGACCCTGACATAGTCGTTCTTGATTTCTACTTTTTTATTCATCACTGCGACATTGTCTAACTACAGTCTGTTATCAACCGAGTTCTTTCCTCTTATCTCTTAGACATTAGGGTTTATTATTTCATTTTATATATTTTCTTAGATCATTAACATATTTCTTTACTACATTTATTTACTTCAGTACAACTATTCATAGCTTAGATTAACAATATTTATACTACATCGTTGAATTAATTTTAGTTAATCAGTAACTTAGGATCAGACATCTTCTTAGGCATACATTGATCAAAATTCATACACTGGACCTTGATCATCCATGTGCCTTAATCCTTCTTCTTGTTTTTCTCATGTACTCATATAGGTCTGGGAAATCCTCTAGGTTATGTTGTTTCCCACACCATGAGAAAACTATATTTTGATGGCAATCTCTCTGCTAATGCTAATGATCAAGGGACCCACACATATAACAAGTTCCTTGAGTGAACCTACCTCTACCACCATCACAACCTTGGCCTCGATATCCTCCTTATAAATCTCCATTATTGTTATCCCCATTAGTACACCCTTCATGATTTTTTCCTTCTTTTTCCTTTGATCCACTCGCCACACTAGTCTGGCGTACTCCCGTCTCAATGGATTCATAGATATGATCAATCAATCTAAATCAATGGTGTTATGTGTATGAGCATGGAAAATCTTAAAATACATGGACACCTTCTTATGAATCATGTGTTACAAGAGAGGGAAATTGTAAACATGATGGTGTAGGTGACAAACTTCACAATCTAGTAACAATGCGTGTACTGACTTACATCATAAATTATCCTTAATATGTCCTTCAGCCTCACAATCAGTGCACCATATACCACTATGAATTTCATGTGATAAGTTAGAAGAAAGATTCTCCAAATAATTTTCCATGGCTGCGATCTGTACCTCTAAGAACGGGCTCACTCCAGTATCAATGCTTCCAACCACCTCAACGTGCAGGGCTACTTCCAAGGCCTTACGCGGATCAATATACGTATTATGAGATAAAGCTAGACTAAATAGAGTCAAAAATCCTCCAAAGAACCACTGCGCATGTTGAATTTGATGAATGTAATAAGATAATTTGGAAAAAAGAGTCTTAAAACATGCATCATACTCTATCACACTTTCAGATAAGCCCTGCTTAATATCTTTGAGCACGTTAATGCTCTTCCACTCAAATTTTGGAGTTTGAAACTCAACTAAAAACACACTACAAAAAACATTATAATCTACCATAGTTTGATGTGGATCATATTTCCTATACCAACTATGCACATGCCCTTGAATTGTAGTGGAAAATTGACGTTCCTTCCTTTTTAAAGTTGTAATTCCCTTAGCACGCCATAGTAGTTCACATTTATGCATATGATCTGCTACATCTTCAATACCTTTATACTCTAGAAAGTGGAGAGACATCTCATAGTATGATTGGGGTGTATATTGTGGTTGTACAGGCTGATGAGGTGATTTGTGTGGGTGTAGACCTTGCCCACCAGATCCAAAACTAGAACTCCCACTAGTATTTCCTCCAGATGGCTACCCTGATTCTCCTGAGCCCCCTGTGTCCTCTCATGTAGCCCAGTTTATGAACTTCCTTATGTCCCCATTGTAGTACTAAATTGGACACCTACTATCTATGTGGTTGTAACACCCACCAAAGTTTTCCTAACAGTCTATGCACCAATAATCTATCTTGATGATGCTCCTGGAAACAATCCTCCAAGCATACTCCCAAATAATGCCACCTGTTATGCTGCCATAGGTATATTTATATTTTAACGCACTTCACATTTCAACACAAAATGATATCTACCTACCTCTAATTTCCTACTTGTAGTAGCTTACTTCTTAATAACTACCTTTGGGTCTAGAACACCATGCACAAGGGATAGGTGGCTAGGTGGGATTAGATGTGCACACATGATACTCATTATTGAATTTGATTTAATCTCATCCGAAGTGGAAGGGGATTCTCTACCGTGCTTGTCAAAATTTGGGAGGACCTGATGCTACGACTCCTCATCTTCCACAAGAGCTTGAAAAAATTTGCAATCCATCATTCCCCTCATCTTGTGTGACTCCTCAATGTCATTGTACTTGTCATGTCCCTCTCTCGCGCTTCATTAAACCTAGGCTATCTTTCCTCTCTTTGTCTTTCTACCACCAAGTATTCCATCCTTCTCCACACATTTTCCCATCTCTATGTGTGGCGAGGGTTTAACTAGCCATAAGGAGGATCTCTAAATCCATTTCTATAATCAAAATCTTGATCGCCAAAGGAATAATTCACAAATAATATCCTCTGGGGTCACGTAAGAATATAAATTCATCTTCCTTTGGAAACATATAAGTAGAAATAGTGTACCCCAATGTATAATTGGGCAAAACACTAACTCACCAATGATATATAGATCTAGTCCACTCCACATCAACATTAAAAAGAGTCTGATAATTCTTTTACATCCAAAGCTTTGCCCTAGGACCCCAATGTTTCCTTGATGTGTAGGAAACCAACCACTCATAAAAGTATACTGGAAAGAAACTAAATAATGTCTCATAGCGCTCATGATAAAGATTATCTTCCACCCACCATCGTGCGTTGAAATTAGGTCTAGTGCTATACCTTGGCACAAAAGTATCTTGTCCATCTTCTACCTAAATCTCAATTATCTCTAGAGTTAATCAATATGCCATCTGTATGCAACATCCTTGTAGAAAATTTGAAAAGAATTCTTGATAACGGAACCAAAATGTAGTCTTTTATTTTACCCACTCAAATTCTATGTACATTGGCACCTCATCCAGTCTAGATGAATGCTCACCAAAACGCACACAGCTACAAGGTCCTTGCTTTATATTTTCTTCTCAAGATGTTAACATACATGTTCATAGTGATATTAAATAAAAAATTCATTCAACATAATAATCCATTTCATGAACTCACTTTGGAAACACATGTAATAAGGAAATAAATATCATAGATAAACCATAACTAAGATCAATTACATAAACACATCTCTATAATCAGTTACATCAATGATCATAATCCAACCACAATTCTACATTAATCTTCAGAACCAACTACATAACAAGAAGCTGATATATAACATTCAATATATGTGAACACAGAGACATGCACGCAACTATAATAGAGCAACACTACACAATGGTGATGACCATGTTAATGATTCAAGAGATAACATAACCAATCCTAAGTTAAGTATTTATAAGGGTGGGGACCTTTCCCTTCACTGCCCATGCACATCTTAATAATAATTGTGCTAAAAATATCCATTCCTTACTTACATGCATGCTTTCCAACACATATGCCAATAATAGATTTCCTAATAATATCCTTCTTTAATCTTATTAATAGACGAACCCATGTATGTGATTTAATATTTGATTTTCATGTTATTTATCCAAAAATAGGCAATATTTGATCACCAAGGGTACCCTTCTTTTATACTTTGTGTGAATGGTAGTCTAAGTATATTTTTTAGCTTGTCCCTAGAAAATGGCTAAGTCCTCAACTTGTTTGTCTTCATGTGCAATCCCACGTACAATCCTATTCCTCATCTACACGTGCTCTCCTATGAGCTATCCAACCTTTTCTGTGCACATGAGTTCTTGCACGCCAACCTTCATCCTTCTTAGTACTTAGCCAATTCTAGAAACCAATAACATAGGTGCATACTATATACACCCTTATAATACATACCCTTTTCTAGTTATTCCTAGTTATCCATATCCTTTGCATAATATGCTAATCCAAATTCCTATAGAATTAATTAAATTAATTATATAATCTCACTAAAATTCACCCACATCCCTTTATAATTAATTAAATTAATTCTAATCATGTATAAACTATACTCATATGTCCTTTGACTAATTTAATTAAATAGTTAAGTACCCATTGACATCCCTTAGCTAATTTTATTAGTTATTTAAATAGAAATAAATCTATTTATCTATGCACACTTCAATTTTACTATCCATGTCAATCAAGTTAACTAACTCAATCCACTACACTTATAGAATCCTATAAAGGTGGAACTAGAAAAAAATACACGTATAACCACCTTCTCAAACAAAAACTTATTGCCAACCAAAAATTCATTACCCCTCAATGGATATTCAAACCATTCAAACTGCTATAACTAAATGCATTCATGATCTCATTAATAATCTTGATCCACTCCATAACCTCTTCTTGGCATTATAAATAACATGTTATATCCTTCACAAACAATCCTTGGAAGCTTTAAAAAATTGCTGTAGACACCTATAATTACGCCCAAGCAATTTAAATACTTAAATTGTGCTAATTATCCCCTTTCTCGCAAATCAACGACATATCATCAAAAGCACTCATTTTCCCTCATATCATCATTATTAATTACACTAAGCTATTTAATTAAGTTGCCTATCCAACAAATACCCTAATTAACGACCTTACGTTAATAAATCACCCCTTCTACCTAGACTAATTAATTATCTTTCCCTTCCATTTAACCAATAAATCAATATTTAATTGATTTAATCCCCTTATAATAGCCTAAATCGCACTAATATTCTTCTAATTGGCTTCTATAAGCTTACACCCTACCTATTAATTAATCACCTTTGATTAATTAAAATACCCCCAACTCCCATGACTTGCTAAACATGTATTAAACCCTTCTAAAGTAAGGTTACCTTTAATAAAACAACCTTATCCATTCCTAATCATGTTTTACCTTTATCCCACATTCATGAGAATGTGTTGAATCATTTATCCTTTGGGCTATATAAAGAGCCCTCCACCTACCTTTTTACTTACACCTAAACTCCTTAGAGAGCAAATGCAAAGCATATAGCAAAGAGACTAAGAGCTTGCACCTTGTTTTCTTGAGAGTTCATCATCTTGAAGAGTTAAGCCTCTTTCTTAAGTGCTTAGGTCATATGGGAGGTGTCAAAGGGGTCTTGTAGCCCAACTTTGATAGGCCCTCATTCCTAGGTTACTTGGCATACTAAGGACAACTATTTTGATAGCCATGGAGCTTACTTAGGCCCATTCATTTATTTGTTGTTAGAGAATAGAGGAGTTTAGATATTTAGCATTGTTAGTTTCAAATTTTGTATTTATGAATGCTAGCATCTAACCCTTGTTTAATTCTTATCTTGATGGTGTTTAGTTTGTTGTTCAATTCTTGCCAAGTTAAGGCTATTTAGGTGTTAGTCTTTGTTTACATTAGCATTAGTTTAAAAACAACACTTGCACACATTTGGCACACCCGGTGGGACTTACTCCATTGTCCTTTGCACTTAATTTCAAGTTTTTTGTAGTTAAGTTTTATTTTTGGTTACTAACCCTCTTTTACACATGTTGATCTAACTTATTTTTCTTAACTTGTTTTGTTGAGTTTGCATGTGTTGAGTATTCCTTGTAGGTATAAAGGAGGTGAAGTACTGTAAAAATTGGAATTGATGGGAAAATTTCAAGATTTCTCCATGTTTTCATTTTTAGAGCTTACTTTTTCAACATTTTACATGCTAGTTTTGTCAATTTCTTGAAAATTTTCAATTCTTGAGCATATAAGTTAGTGTTTGATAGTGCTGAGTCTTCTATTTACATATTAATGTGGTGGGTTACTGTCAAAATTTAATCTTGGTGAGAAAATTTCAAGATTTCATCATGTTTTCATTTTTAGAGCTTACTTTTTTTATCATTCTACATGCTAGTTTTGTCAATTTCTTGAAAATCTTAAATTCTTGAGCATGTATGTTAATGTTTGATAGCGTTGAGTCTTCTATTCATATATTAATGTGATTGGTTGTTGTCAAAATTGAATCTTGGTTAGAAAAATTTGCCCATTTTGCAGATTAAGGGACCTTTTTTTTGACATTTTTTGAGTGCATGTCAAGTGCATACCCGTGAGCATAAGAGCATATGTGTAACCCATCTTCCGAAGGCCATAACTTTTGCTCCCAAACTCGAAATGACTCCATTTTTTTGCGTTGGAAAGGTATTGAAGTTAAATATGAAATAAAAACATAAATTCAGGATTTATACTTACAAAAATTGTAGGTTTTTCTGTTAGTTTAAAATTGGTCATTTTCTAAGATGTCTAATGTTTTGATGAATGTTATATTTCCATGCTTACTCGATTTAGACCAAAGCGTATGTATGATCTTCTCTTAAACATTTTGGTGATCTTGAGAATCAAAAACAACTTTGATCTATATCTTTTTAACATTGAGATTAAAGTTGGAAATTTGATTATTCATTTTGCTTAAGGGAATGAACCTTTTACAAAGTATTTTTCAATGGTCCTTTGATTTGAAGTTTTCCATTTCTATATAGCGTGGATAAAGTTTGTGTATGATCTTCTCTTGCACCTTAGGGTGATCTTGAGAATCAAAAGTAACTTTAGTCTTCATTTTATAACATTTGGTAAAATAGAAACTTCATCTTTCACTTTTGGTTTAAGGGAATGAACCTTTTACAAAGCATTTTTCAATAGTCCTTTGATTTGAAGTTTTCCATTTCTATATAGTTGAGATAAAATTTGTGTATGCTCTTCTCTTGCACCTTAGGGTGATCTTGAGAATCAAAAACAACTTTAGTCTTCATTTTATAACATTTGGTAAATTGGAAACTTCATCTTTCACTTTTGGTTTAGGGGAATGAACATTTATCAAGAATTTTGTATGGTTCATTGATTGAAAAGATTTTCTTTACTTTTTAATTAGATTATTTGTTGTGTATGCTCTTCTCTTGCATCCTTGGATGATCTTAAGAATCAAAAGAAACTCTTAATCCTCTTTTAAATAATGTGATTTTCTTGGAGAACTACTAACGCTTGAGTGTAGGACCTAAAAACACTTGTCAAAGAAAAGAGGAATCAAAATGAAATCAAAAACTACTAATACAGTTGTTATACAGGTTGCCAAAAGGTGTTCAAGCAAACCACACCTAATTAAACAAGATAAAAAGAACAACATATTCAAAACACTGTATTGCAGGTTTCAGAAAAGGGTACGTCCCTCTCCACTCAACTGGAACATAACCCCTTTGGCATAACACCTTAAGCTACAACAATGGGGGTGGTTCCAGGAACCCCAAAGTAGTCCACGCAAGAGGGAACCTTGTGGACCAAATGGGAAGTGCTCTGCACTACCTACTTGACTAGTGATTCCTTTGTGAGATAACGTTATAGGTTGTCCGTTGTGGCAACCCTAGTGATAATACACGTAGACACACTAGTTACCTATTATTCTTGAAGGGGGTATAGTAAAGCCGAGATACTCCCAAACTAGTCAGTGTGACTTTTTGGGTAAATCACGCTCGCTCGTGGAAAATTTGTAACACCTAGGGCAAGAGAACCACCTAGGAGAATATACTTTGGCAAGGAGCCCACTTTGACCATTTTCAAACAGTGTTGAGTTGTGAACCTTCTTTTTGAGAAATGTGTGATGTATTAGTTTTGCCTAGTTTTTACTTGCCTTAGGGCGAGGTGAAACTCTGCTGAAGTGAGGCTAGCATTTTTTGTCATTTTTTTTTGATTTATTTCCTTCATATTCTTTTGACACTTTGTTGATCAAAAGAGGTGTGATTACCTTTGTGTTTCCATTCGACTGTTTCTCTCACTTTTATGTTCGTTTACGCCCATCCATGTTTATGGTTGGGTTAGTTAAACATCTAAAGTGAGTGGAGGTGTTTTCACGTCATTTGGTAGCCATTGTGATCTTGATACCCATGTCAAGATCATCATTGTAGTTAGGCATGGTTCATCACTGCAGAATTCCATAGAGGAATTAGCTTGTTTGTCTCGTATCATTACAATTTTGATATGTACATCTTGTTTCTTGTAAACTCGAGATAAATATCTATATTATACGGTTACACTGCACACGTTCTTAACTATTCCTAGCTATACTTTGAGCTTTTTTGTTCGGTTTTATTATTACCTCGATTTCAAAAGGTGCTAGGCACTACCATTTGTTTGTGTTATATCAATAACACCTCGATATCAATACTTCACTTTCTTGCAAAGTGGGTTAACATATCTTGGTGATATTGTTGTGTCATTCGTAAATCGTAATTAACACTTTTTGAGATATAGGTCTTAATCAGACTTGAGCTTGCTCATCGTATATCTTTATTGGGAGATCGCATTTAACTTCGTGTATTTACTTACGTCTTGTTCATTCCTTTGAACTTGGCATAAGTGGAGACATCTTGTTAATCATCTAGCGTCACAAATTAATTTGAAACGTAGTCTAAGAAGTACTTCATTTGATTAAGTTTTGGTACCAAATGATTTTTTCATTGGTGACTTTATCATTCTATCACATTGGTATTCTCACACTGTTAATTTACTCTTAACACATACATCTTGTGTTTCACTTAGGGGTAGTCATTGAATTTTGAACAAATCTACAACTTACCTTAGTGAAACTTATCACTAAAACATGGCTCCCAAGACACGTCTAGGTTTAAAGAAATAAACATATGAGGAACAACAGGCACAAGCTTGGGAAACCTCTAACAGACAAGGGTCGAACCCATATATCGGACACGATCTAGGACCACTATTTTCTACAGAAAAGGAAACAGAAGAAATGGTCGACCATAGTGGAAATGAATTAGAGTCACCACGCATGGAATTTTATTTTGACCCTGCTCTACTAGATGAGTTTCTCCTTAGAAACAAAGATAGAGTTTTGGCACGGGTCATGGAATTACGGGCCAAATTTCCCACCGAGAATGAACCAATATTACCTACAAATGACACTACTAAGGAACAACGCCCCCTTATCAATATGGAAGATATTTTAACAGGCGGGCATGCTTCCACTTCTTACGCAGAAAATGATAAAGTGGTAGGGCATAGAATACCCCTCATCAAAGTGCCACGAAGAAACAAGATATAACATGAGACATGGGAAGAACCTCCACAATACGAAGAGGAAGAACCTTTAGAAGAAGAAGACACAAACCAACTCACAATCCAACAACAACTCAATAACCTAAGAAAACAACTAGCTTTGCTTACTTTCCAGGTACAGAAAGACATAAACAAGAACGTTCAAAAGTCAAGGCCTAAGTTTAGGATCCACAAACTCCATCGAGAAAACCAAGGAGAAGAAGACATAGGGTATCATCGTGTACATGTCCCCACTTCTCCCACTAGAGAACAATTGCTCGCACAACAAGTGCAATCTATGAAAGCAACACTTGCGAGCATACAAGAAAGCAATATAGGGAGTATTAGGAAATACCAATATGAAGAACTATGCCCCTATCCTTTTGACAAGATAATGACCCTTCAACCCTTTCCAAAGAAATTTGATATGCCAAAGTTTGACAAATACAAAGGAAAGGGAGACCCAAGGGATCATGTTAAATATTTCTACATGGCATGTCAAGAGGTGTCTTATAGTGATAATTACCTCATCAGACTTTTTTCCTAAGAGTCTCGGAGGTCAAGCATTGGAATGGTTTACACGTTTACCACGAGGATCAATTTTCACCTAGCTAGAATTGGTGGAAAGATTCATGCGTCATTTCTCGTATAACATAGAGAGTGACATCACCATGGCAGACTTGTGCGGCACAAAACAATGCCCAAATGAGACCTTTTCCTACTTCCTCCAATGATGGAGAGGGATAGCTAGTCACTTCCCTTGCACTTTTCTTAAGAATCAGCTGGTCAGTATTTTCATCCCTAATCTCAACCCAGATATAGATTTCCACCTCCAAATGCATTGTGTCCACACCTTTGAGGAGGTTATCGAGAAAGGGATTCAAATAGAAAAGGCTCTCATTGCCAAAGGCACCCTCAAAACCCAATCTAAAGATAACCAAAGTGTCAAACCCGCTGAAAATCCAAAGATCTTTAACAAAAAAAAAATGTGGTGGGAGATGGAATCACTAATTCCAAATGTGTTCAAACGGTCCAAACCAGTCAACCTTTTAAACTAACCAAGGGCCCAATTCAACCACCACCAAAGAGACGAACAATCACCTCCCTCAATGAACCGTTGTCCATCATACTAAAACAGTTGGATGCGGCCCACATGATGACCTATCCTACAATGCAACCGTTTAATGACAACGCTCCTAAACCTTCATGGTATAAGGAGCATGAATACTACGAAATGCATCACGTTAAAGGTAATAAGACAGAAAAATGTCTGCGGCTTCACCACTATATTCAGGACCTCATTGATAATGGGGAGATAGAGGTGGATAACCTTGGCAAAACTCAAACACCTAACGAGAAAATGGGGATTTATAAGGAACCATTCCCTAAGCATGATAATTCAGAAAAGATAAAGCCGGATCGGGGAGACTCATCCCAAACCTATAAAGATGTGAATTACTTGTATACCAAAAGAGATAACAATCATTATGATTCGCTTATCAGATCTATTCACTCCCCTATCTAACCGTGTCAATACCATCTGGATCAAGGGAAAGGACTGCGCTGATGTAACAAGGCGTGCCCGCCTCGTCATTCTGGAACCCTCTCTGTTTACCCTGCAAACTGGTAAATATAACATTTTAGAATAACTTGAGAGGACACCTACTAAGATCTCGAACTTATATCTTCTTAAGATATCCAATGTGCATAAGGACATTTTATATCAAACTCTTCAGGGGTCGGGAGTGCCTTTAGAAGTCGATCCTGCGTACCTTCAAGCCACAGTGGAAAATATTGCACCCAGTGAGCATCTCACTTTCAACCATAGGGAGGTCCCTATTGAGAATCCTAAACATAATATTCCCTTATACATTGAGATAGTTGTCACCCGCAGGAAAATCAAACAGGTGCTTGTGGATAACGGATCTAGATTGAACATCTGCATGCTTAAATTAGTCAAACAATTGGGACATACGGAGGTAGATCTTGAGTCTTATATCATCACTATCACCGCATACGACAACGCAGAAAGAGAGTCAGCAGGCACCATTACGTTGCCCATGGAGGTGGGCCCCACTTGCCATCAGACAAATTTTCACGTCCTAGACTTGGAACTTCCATTTAATATGCTTCTAGGCTGACTATGGATTCATGCCATGCAGGCCATGCCAACAACATTTCATCAATGCATCAAGCTGAAGCATGAGGGACATACGGTTATAATACCAGGTGATTCAGAGCCCTTTGCTCATTGTAGAGCTCTTAATAGCTTTGCATGAAAGGGTACATACGCATGTCCCTCCACAGATATAGCTGTCCCTCTTCATTTTGTGGCCATGGAATCTCGAGTAGATTCAAATTCTCTTAGTTATTGTGCTCATGGGGCATCTACTTCAACATCTCCATTTAATTCATGGGAGATGAAAATCCTGGAATATGGCTGTGGGGAGTATAATGTACAACAAGCACTCTTGGTTTCTGACCTCATCTTATTGCCCAAGACTAGAGGTCGACCCAACTACCGCTTCAGGAGACCTAGAGAGGAACACACTATTGGGTCCTTCCTACCTGTAGGTTTTTTTGCTGAGGAAAAAATTTCTTGATCCACCTACTACTTAGATCCCTGAGGACACTTAGCCATCTTGTTATCAAGCCCCAGAATATGAAAAATCGAGCAGAATGATGTACTCCATGGGCTACAAAGGCCTAGGATGTGGTAAGTATGAAACAAGGACAAAGGGAACCAGTCCCTCTCCACCATTTCAAAACTGAAAGATATGGCATCGGGATTCTCCCTTATGGGACACAACTCTAATGATCAAGATGCAAATTTTTCAAGAGCTGTGAGGATGGCTTCGATTATCTAGACAACGATACGGATTCCTATTGTAGCCAATATGAGGATCTGGCCTCCACGAACCTTTTCATGAATAGCGCTGTCCTAACCATCACCCCCACTGAACCAACCCTTGACCTTGTATACCCCTCCCTTGTTGAATGGGACCAACAATGTCACGTGCCACTAGATTTATTTGAGAATGACGAGGGCTATTGCAGAGTTCATGGGCATAAGGGATATAATTCCCATTAGAGATCACAAGAAGGGTTTCTTTATCGACTTAGACACCTATGCCTACTTCGGCGAGGAGGTTGAACTTCGTGGTCAGCAAAATTTAAAGAAAAGCAAGGGCAAGAGTTCTAAAGAAAAGCCTCAGAAAAAATTGAAGTCCAAGTCACACAGTGAAAACCTCTTTGAGGCACTAGCTGACAAACAAATAAGAAAATCAAAGGACAAACAAAGTGACCACGCCAAGGATGAAAATCTCGTAGAGACATCCTTGGATGAAGATCTCAACCTACTTCGCGATCCTATGTGTATGGAGGATTTATCAAAATTGTTAGTTGAAGAAACCATTGATGTCAATATTGGTACCAAAGAAGATCCCAAGATAGTAAAATTGGGAGCATCACTCTCGGATAGAGAACAAAAGACATTCATTATGCTACTGCAAGAGTTTATTGATGTGTTTCGCATGGTCTTACAAAGACATGCGCAGCTTAGATCCAACTTTGGTCGTGCATAACCAGATTGTACACGCAGACGCTAAGCCTATCAAACAAAAGCTCTGAAAGATGCACCCAATAGTGGCCTTGTTAGTTAAAGAAGAATTGGAAAGGTTGCTTGCAGCAGGATTCATCAGGCCAATTGATTATTCTGAATGGATATCAAAACATTTGTTCATGTCCAGAAGAAACCTATCGGTATCCAAATCTGCACAGATTTTAGGGACATCAATAAATCTTTCCCTAAAGATGACTTTCTGTTGCCCAACATTGACATGATTGTTGACTCAACTGCAGGGTACGAAATGCTATCGCTTATGGATGGATTTTTGGGTTATAATCAAATTAAGATCGCTAAGGAAGACCAACACAAAATAACTTTCACAACTCCTTGGGGCACCTTTTGTTATCAGGTGATGCCATTTGGCCTTAAGAATGTGGGAGCAACTTATCAACGGGCCATGACATTAATATTTCATGATATGATTCATGACATCATGGAAGACTACGTAGATGACATCCTGGGAAAGTCCAAAACAAGAGAGGATCATCCTATCATTTTGCGACGTATCTTTGAACACCTACGTGAATACAAAGTCAGGATAAATAAAAAGAAGTGTGTTTTCGGTGTGCTATCTAGGAAAACTATTAGGCTTCATCGTGTCAAGATGAGG
This sequence comes from Taxus chinensis, assembly GCA_019776745.2. Classification (NCBI taxonomy): domain Eukaryota; kingdom Viridiplantae; phylum Streptophyta; class Pinopsida; order Cupressales; family Taxaceae; genus Taxus; species Taxus chinensis. Next base: position 940,932,150 of record CM034149.1, read on the forward strand.
TATTGAGGTAGACCCTGCTAAAGTGTCTGCCATCATAGAAATGCCTCCACCTGAGAATATCAAGCAACTGTGTACCTTGCAGGGGAAAATTCAAGCCATTCACCGCTTTATCTCTTAGCTTGTAGATAAATGTCACTCATCCACTCATTTTCTTAAGAAGGATGTCACTTTCATCTAGGGACCTGAGCAACAGCAAGCCTTTGCATTGCTTAAATAGTACCTGGCTAATCCACCTGTCCTCATGCCTCCCACTCCGGGGGTGAACCACTTTTGCATCTATATTTCCACTACTCAGTACGCTATTGGTGCACTGCTCACCCAATATGACCTTAGCCATAAAGCGTAAGCAGAGTACTATCTGAGTCACACCATCATCACCTATGAACATAATTATCCACATATTGAAAAGGCTTTCTTGGCCATTGTTTTTACCTTTCAGAAACTTCACCATTACTTGCTAAATACTAAGACCAAGCTCATATCCAAGGTTGACCAACTCAAATATTTGTTGTCCAAACCCACCCTCACAGGTAGAATGGCTAATTGGATCATTCTACTCAGTGAGTTTGATATAGAATTTGTCCATCAAAAATCAGTTAAAGGACAAGTACTTGCCGACCAGCTAGCGGAAAGCACCTTTGCAAAGCATAGAACCTTTGAGTCTGGATCTACCAGATGCATCTTTACTCCACATTGAAGAATCTGTCGTATGGAAGATACATTTTGATGGATCTTTTACGTTTCATGGTTCAGGTGCAGGAGTGGCTCCTTATTACTCCTTCGGGTGATCCTATACCGTAGGCTTTCCACCTGGCCTTCCCTTGCATAAACAACATTACGGAATATGCAAGCACTCATTATAGGGATGAAGCTAGCCATCAAGTGGAATATTCAACATGTTAAGGTTGTAGCTGATTCACAGCTAATCATCAAACAGGTTAATGATGAATATAAAGTTAAGGATGACAAGCTCATACCTTACAAGAAGTTGGTGGAAACTCTGACGGAGTATTTTGTGCGCATTACCTTTGAGCAGATCCCAAGAGCGTAGATACAGATTGGCATATGCTATGGCAATGGTGGGATCTATGCTTCGTATTCTGCCAAGGAACAATGATATGCCATTTTTCCTAGAAAATCTACACCAGCCCACATATGACGTGCCAGAATCTTTCCTGGCTTGTGAGGTTGTTGGTCCCTATTCCTCGTGGTACGAACCCATTTTCACCTATCTTAAGGACAATTACTTTCCCTCCCAATATCTCCCGTTCTGAAAAGCAAATCCTGATTCACCAGATAGCCCATTACACCCTTTTAGGAGTTACACTTTATTGTCATGGCTACGATGGGAATTTGTTACGTTGTCTGGCATGTGACAGAGTCAATCCAGGCAATTAAAGAAGTACACGATAGGAGTATGCAGAGCACATACAAACGGAATGGTCTTGGGCTAAGAAACTGTTAAGAGTAGGTTACTATTGGCCCACCATGGAAACTGATTGTTGTAATTATGTTAGAAAATGTGTGCTTTGCCAAAAATATGGAAATTTTCATCCATGCTCCATCACAACCATTGCAACCAATCACTACCCCGTGGCCATTCTCCAAGTGGGGACTTTATCTAATAGGGAAGCTTACTCCTACCTCATCTAATGGTCATACACATATCATCACAAGCTACAGAATACTTTACAAAATGGGTGGAGGTTGTCCCTTTAACCTATGTCACAGGAGCATAGATTTCTAAATTCATCATGAATCACATTATTTGCCGATATGGTATCCCTGTAGCCATTCTCACAGATAATGGGAAGTCATTTAAGAATAAAACTGTGAAAGGTCTTTGCCAACGGTTCCAAATCAGATTGAAATGGTCCACACCATATTACCCTCAGGGTAATGGACAAGTTGAGGCAACAAACAAGACTTTGGTAAGGATAATGGAGAAGATGGTTAGCAAAACTGGTCGAAACTGGCACCTATAAATCCACCCAGCCCTCTCGGCCTACCAAACATCAATTCGCACTCCTACAGGTTTGACGCCATATTCCCTAGTGTTCGGGACAGAATCTATCATCCCTTAGAGCTTGAACTCCCATCCATGTGAATTTCTCTTCAAGACTATTTGGATAAGGATGAAGATTATCGAGTGGCAAGATTGGCTGAATTAGAGCTCCTAGATGAGAGGCGCATTCGCGCTCTTAATCAGCTTGTTTCACTCGGAATGTTTCGTTCCTTTTAGAAACAGATAAGGTTAGGGGCTAGGAGGAATACCTGTAGAATGTCGAGATGGTGTGCGCGTACCGTAGAGAAAGATCAGGCTGATTGCGAAGAACTCCTTTTTGTTTTGGAAGGACTACCTGCAAATAAGAACACAAGACCACAAGATTTTGATTAGACAATAAATGAGGAAACTGCCTTGGGCCCAGGAAATATAAAACTTCCTTTCGAAGGTGGTCAGTTTCCCTGCTAATATGAATTAACACAAAAGACTGTAAAATATCAATTAAGTTGCTTCGTTGAACTGGGTAGGGGAAAGGCTGGTTTTCTGGTTTTGATCGGATGAACCGATGGCGGTTACTGATAACCGATGCCGGTTACTGATAACAGATACCGGTGGGTTCTAGGATCTGTAGGTTAGTTGCTTTGTGGGGTAGTTGTGTTGTTTGTAAGGCTGTATATAGGTGGTATTAGGAAATAAGGTGATGAGAGGTAGATGAATGATAGTTAGAGGTAATATGCATGCTGGGTAGTGGATTCAGGGATGGATTTATGAGGACTGTAATTTAAAAGGCATAAGAAATGTTATAACAGAGGACATGCAAGATGTGACTTACTAGTTTTGACGAAGATGCAAGCTGATCTCCTTTGCTGTAAACACTTTTGGTATTTCCACTCGTCTCTGCTCGGTCAAGTGAAGGTCTGGACTCTCTCGATCGCTCCTGATGCTCTTTCTTGATTCAAAGAATCCTTTTCTCTGATCCAAAATGAAATTTCGATCCTTTGTTTTTGGTTTGGGGAGCCCATTTACAGGGAACCAATGGCGGTTACGTAACCGACGGCGGTCGAGTAGAACCGGCATCGGTAAGGAAAAAGTAGGCTATTTTTAGTAAAACAGCCCACCTTCCCTGCTTTTCTCCCAAGAGATTAGTGGCGGGCTTGGTCAAGTGGCTAGAAGGTCGGTTTTGGGTGCGAGTAAGGAGGCATTAGTTATGGATGTGAGTCTAGACCAAGTCATAGGTATTAATTAGGTTAGTTTAGGGTTAGGGCTAGGTCATGATGAGGTGGCAAAATGAGGTGGCAGGTAAGGTGATGTGGATTTATCAATTACAAGGTAATTAATAAATAATTGTGTAAGGTTTAGGTGATGAGGTTAAGTTGCGAGATGAGATGTGGGTCACAAGGGGTCGTAAGACACGAATTTGGTGTCTACATTAGCCCCTTATTGTCGTGTAGCTTGTTTTGTAAAGCTGCACGGACAATAATATGAATTGGTTTCTCCTGTTAAGGATATAGGTAATCCCCCTCAAATCTATCACGGATTGAGTGAACGGGAAGTCAGGGATAGGGTTGATAAAGGGTACATGTTGTAGAGAGGATGGTAAGGTGGTGGGGGAGGTCCAAGGAAGCAGACGCATGTTGAAATGCAATCGTACGACTAGGGTACATGATTTGACGAGCAAACCAGCAGTGCATAGGCAAAGGTCGATAGTTTATCCAAACAAGGGTGATATAATCCTGGTATCCAAGGCATAGGAAGTAGCTCCAGGGTATATAACAGGTAAGGTACAGGAACGCTTAGGCATGTTCGGCAGTACCAAATGGTTGGTTTGGTTGAGATAAACGTCACGGTCTAGGTCTAGGCAAAGTTGGTCGACAGATCAAGTCAAGGACCCTAATCATGCTAAAACACGAACAGGTGAGCTCGATTGAACAAAAGGTACAGGATGGATGGATAAAATAAAACGTTGATTGTGGGTATGGTATTGAAGTGATACGGTCGTGGGTCGGGCCAAGTTGTTAGGTTACAGCCTTGGGTCGGGCCGGATGGTGAGGGTGAGGCCTTGGGTCGAGCCAAGTTGTTGGGTGGCGGCTTTGGGTCGGGTCGGATGGGTAGGTTGAGGCCTTGGGTCGGGCCGAGTAGGTAGGTTGAGGCCTTGGGTCGGGCCGGATAGGTAGGTTGAGGCCTCGGGTCGGGCCGAATGGGTAGAGCGAGGCCTTGGGTCAGGCCAAATAGGTAGGTTGAGGCCTTGGGTCGGGCCGAATAGGTAGGTTGAGGCCTTGAGTCGGGCCGAATAGGTAGGGCGATGCCTTGGGTTGGGCCCGAATAGGTAGGTTGAGGCCTTGGGTCGGGCCGAATAGGTAGGTTGAGGCCTTGGGCCGGGCCGAATAGGTAGGTTGAGGCCTTGGGTCGGGCCGAATAGGTAGGGCCGAATAGGTAGGGCGAGGCCTTGGGTCGGGCCGAATAGGTAGGTTGAGGCCTTGGGTCAGGCCGAATAGGTAGGTTGAGGCCTTGGGTTGGGCAAAATGGGTAGGGCAAGGCCTTGGGTCGGGCCAAATAGGTAAACAAATGGTGTTCAACAAAGGTGGATATAGTCGATATGTGGTTAAAAAGGGGCAAATGGTAAATAAGGGCAAAAAAAAAAAAAAAAAATTGGGGGAAAGTTGGCAGAAAAACCGATGTCGATTATACATGACCGATATCGGTTAAGGGACCGATACCGGTTCATTGGGGCAAAATGAAACCGATATCGGTTAAGGGTGAAAAACCTATAAAAAGAAAAATACGGCTTGTCATTGTCACTTTTGTTATTTGAAAACCAAATTGATTTGTCTGACGTGGAGAGTTGAGATTGGAGGTTTTATTGAGTGAGGTGGAGCTATTTTGCTGGAGGAGTGAGTTGTTTGCGGGCCCGAGTGAGGACGAGGTAGCAGTTGATTGGCCGGGGACCTAGCAAACCAGAATTGGAGCTATGGCACAGGCAGGAGGAGCAGGAGGGGCTGGACCAGCTGGACCACCACCACCCATCCCACCACGACGACGTGTCGTCGTACGGGTAGGCTCGGAACTCTTTATTTTGTGCATTTGAATGCTATTAAGTGAAAATGGGGGTTTGGGTAGGAATTTACGTTTGTTAGGAAATAATGAGTAAATGGACGTAATTTGAAAAACGAGGAGGATAGATGGGTAAAATAGGCTAAGGCGGCTAGGTGGGTAGGTTTTTAGGGTATTTGGGCGGGTATGTTGGTAGAAAATGGAAAAAATGTAAGTTGGGGGCCACGCGGGGGTTCGGCTCCGGGAAAATATAGCGACCGATGTCGGTTGCTAAGCGACCGCCATCGGTCACAAATTTTGTGGGCAGGGTGCGTTGGGCTTGACCGGCGTCGGTCGTATATCAGCCGGCGTCGGTTGGCATTTGTTTTTTTGTTTTGTTTTGAGTGCATTTGTTTTTGTTTTGTTTTGGTTTTTGTTGTGTTTGGGGGTGTGGGTTGCGGGGTGTGTGTGGGTTTGTTTGGGTTGGGTATGGTGTGGGTTTGGGTTGGGTTGGGTATGGGTGGGATGGGTTTGGGTTGGGTTTGTATGGGTTGTGGTTGTTGGGGGTTGGGTATGGTGTGGGTTTGGGTTGGGTTGGTATGGGTGGGATGGGTTTGGGTTGGGGTTGTATGGGGTTGTGGTTTGGGTTTGTGTTTTGTATGGGTTGTGGGTTTGGTTTGGGTTTGGGTGGGTTTGGTTTGGGCTGGGTGAGTTTGGGTTAGATTTTGGGCTTTGGGGTCGGGTAGGGGTTTGGGTAGTTGAAGGTAGGGTGTCTAGAGGGGGGTGGGTGGTATAGAGTTGGGGTGTGGGTCGGGGGGATAAAAGGGGGTTTAGAGGTAAAGTAGATGTTATGTGATAAAGAGTAGGTCTAAGGATGTGGGTTGGTTTTGCAGGCACGTCAGCAGTTGACGATGCGAGATAGGATGCCCCCGTTGTTGGTGCGGATGAGACCACATGTGTCCGCAGCTCACTGGGTGATCATGCGCGAGGTGGGACTCGGTGGAGTCCAGAGGTACAGAGCGATAGAGAGAGATCACAGCCTGATGGTCGCCCTCATCGAGAGATGGGATCCGGCGACCAATGTGTTCCATCTCCCGACTGGGGAGATGACTATCACGTTGGAGGATGTGTATCGCATCCTTCGACTACCTATCGAGGGAGAGGCAGTCTTCCAGGTAGATTCAGAGACTGCCATGGATAGCATATTACAGGTTTTTGGAGATGCAGCCACGCTACTTACCTATCACAGCGCGAGCATTGGGTATGGTGACATGTAACGTGCGCATCGACACGAGACATGGCTGGCTGTGCTGATGATGATTGGAATCACCTGCTTCGCCCTCCGGGACTCAGAGGGAGGCCGCTTTCCACGGGCGTTGATGGGGGTGTTGCTTGAGATGATTGAGGAGCATACTTGCTATGCGTGGGCACCAGTGTATCTGGTGCAGCTATACAGAGAGCTCTGGGGTTATCGCCGGATGAGGCGATTCGGTATCTGTTCGACATTTTTGCTGCATTGTTGGGCATATGAGCACATCATATGCATCAGGCCAGTAGGGTTACCCCAGCAGCCAGGGCCACAGGTCATATACAGATATGGCTTTTAGAGGTGGTTGGGGGTCGTGGGGCAGCCATGAGCAGTTCTTGCAGGGTGAGATGTGGCATATTATAGACATTTATTAGAGGGCCTGACAGTGGTAGACATCATATGGAGACCTTACAGAGGTCATCACCCGCACAGAGGAGGCCGAGTACAGTTACGCTGGATCCAGTACACTTTCTGGATAGCAGGACGAAGGCTGGGAGAGTACGAGAGGATATCCCTAGAGAGGGTACGCAGGCAGATGGGGCTGCGATAGGACGAGCCACCTCCCTTCCCTCAGTACAGGAGGGATGATGTAGAGGCCCCACTGTCTGCACCACAGCCCTTGGATCCAGATTAGGTTGCAGAGAGGCCAGCAGATGATGGCGTAGATGATGCTGGGTGCACGGGAGCATACAGGGTTTGGTGGGCTGGTCAGAGAGCGGCGAGGGTAGCACAGCCCGCACAGCCAGACTTGGCAGCGGTGATGGCAGAGAGAGATCAGCTCAGGGGCCAGGTGTAGTTATTACAGGGGCAGCTTGCTGCTGCGCAGGCACAGATAGGGGTCTTACAGGGGCAGCTAGCCCAGGCTCAGGTACAGGCACAGGCAGCACCACCACCAGCAACACAGCCACAGGTGTAAGTACAGGTACAGGCAGCAGTACCAGCAGTAGCACAGCCACAGCCCCAGGCACAGGTACAGGTACCCTGCCAGCAGCGGCACAGCCACAGGCACCACCAGTAGAGGCACAGGGGGTACTGGCAGTAGGAGTTCGAGGACCAGCCCCAGTACTGACGGTGGCACGGGATAGATACATGGAGGCGAGAGCGGAGGCCTGGTACTATCAGGATGTTCTTGATAGTACCAGAGCTGAGTATCAGCCGTATGCAGCACACCGAGCGGAGACCTCGCGTAGTCAGAGATCGCAGGGAGGTGCAGCCATAGCCGGCGTGTCTGTTACAGGCAGGAGGCGAGAGGTGCCACAGGGAGTAGCAGGGAGAGGTGCTGAGGGCGGTGGGGAGAGCTGAGGGATCCCCACATAGTTTTTGTATAGGGACATGGGCACCGGTCTGTGAACTGGTTATGTTGATAGAGGCCTGCGTGCCGTCATTTATTCATGTATGGATTCATTTATTCATTATATACCGGCCTGCGAGTCGAGTACGGGTTGTATATTTGATACCGGCCTGCGAGCCGAGTATATTTTTGATATGAGGGACCGGCCTGCGAGCCGAGTCGAGATTTTGGATAGTTATTGCGGCTTGCGTGCCATTTATGTTAGATTATGAGATCACAGAGGCCCCGATGTAGGGCACAGTGTATATTTGAAAACTTGTATATATATATATATATATAGATGATGTTTTGATCCATATGCAGTGTTGAAAATGTTTTTAAGTATTTCGTCAATGGTTTGTGGTATAGAATATATGATGAGTTTAATTGACATGTTGATATATGGATGATGTGTTATATGATGAAATGTTGCATGGTTTGGGCTGGTTTTATGACATTATTATATATGTATCTGATGAGTTGGATCCAAATGATGAGTTTTTGGTTTTGTGTAGATGTGACTTAGTTGATGGTTTGTTTGTTTTTTGTAAAAATAGATGATGTTATGGACATTGTAATGATATGTGTGGTGGATGGAGAAATATGGATAATGGTGTTGTTATGCAGGAAAAAGGGCGGGCGCGACAAAAAAATAGGTAGAAAAGGAAGAAAAAGAACCATGTTGTAAAAGGCAGGTGTATAACCGATATCGGTTAGATAACCGACGTCTAGACCGATATCGGTTACATAACCGATACCGGTTATTTAGGTATGAGCTTTTCTAAAAATAAAAAAACTAGGGTGACAACTTAAGTTCTTATTTTTAGAGCCATGCAAGAGTTAAATACGCGAACGCGACGCTTTTTGATGACTGAGACAGGTATTTGCATGAGAGATTTGAGTGATTAGGAGTAAAGAGATAGGGAAAGTGATTGTGATCTGAGATTCAGAAGACAGAAAGGTAGGTTTGAAAAAGGTGGTGATAATGCCAGGATGAGGAGGAACATCCAGCAGGCAGGGACAAGAGGGAAGACAAGGGCCACCTCAAGCTACTGCAACCCAAGAGGTAACGTTTTGTTTGTAATTTGACTACTGCATGTGTTATGAATAAGAGATTAAGTGGGTAGATATGAAAAAGAAAACATGATAGCAAGGGTTATAAGTGTTATGGGGTAGGTAATCAGGGGTTTCAGGTATATTTGTAGATATAGAAAGGAATAAACGAGCAATTTATTGTCGTAGGTGGTTGTTTAGGCAAGGTCTATGAAAGTAACAGGGACCGATATCGGTTAGGGATAACCGGTATCGGTTACTCAACCGGTACCGGTTAGCTGTAAACGATACCGATTGCTGTAGGAATTTCTAGAATTTGAGAAAAAACCCAGGGGGATTGGAGGAATTGAATGGTTTTGTGTTATTTGGATGTATGCAGGCAGAGGCAGGGTTGAGGATGAATGATAGTGTACCAGCGCTATTGTCATGAATCCGAGTGGATGTAACGCCAGCTGAATGGACATTGATAAATCGTTTGGGGTTAAGTGGGATCCGCTATTATTCACGAATTGTACGGAACCATGCTATGTTACAGGCGTTGATTGAGAGATGGAATCCTGAGACAAATACCTTCTATCTGCCAACAGGGGAAATGACAGTAACATTGGAAGATGTGTTCCGTATTTTGAGACTCCCAATTACAGGAAAACCAGTATATCAGGCATTACCTAGCGCGGCACGGGGAGCGATAACAGCAGTATTTGGTCCATATGCACGAGATTTAACACAGCGAGGTTTGTCATTTTACGTATGGGATAATGTATGCAGCGCATCCTGAGGAGACAAGGTTAGCAGTAATATTAATGATAGCGGTAGGGTATTATGCATTACCGAGGGCAGAAGGGGGAAGATTTCCAAAGGCATTGATGTGTGTTATTTGGGAGATGATAGAAAGGAACGTGACTTTTGCATGGGCACCTGCATATTTGGCGGAGCTATACAGGGGTTTATGGGCTTGTAGGTGAAATCACAGAACGACACTGGATTGTTCATACTTATTACACTGTTGGGCCTATGAGCACATTGTTTGTGTGCGACCAATAGGCCGACCCATCCAGTCAGGAGAGACTGGAGTACAGAGGTTGGGATTCAGACGATGGGTCCAGACAGAACAAGAGGCAAGATCTCAGGCCGTGACAGGTGACATTTAGTATTACAGGCAGGTATGGGAGAGGGTGACGATTGCGGATATCTTTTGGTGGCCTTACGGGAACTATATGGTAACAGAGAATATAGCTGAGGAGTTGAGGGGTGTAGAGCGATTGAGGTGGATCGCAGGGCACAGGCCAGGTGAGTATGAGAGGATTCCTCTAGATCACATGCGGCGACAATTTGGATTTGTGCAGGATATACCCCAGGCTTATAGACCCTATATGAGGATCGATGCAGAGGCAGTATTCTCACCTCCCTGGCCAACACCTCCAGAAGGGCCTGAAGATGTAGCAGCCGATCGCAGGGTAATGGATGCAGGAACGACAGAGGCCTATAGATTATGGTGGGTAGCAGAACTGCGAGGTGTACGTGATCGTCTTGACATAGCGGTGATTACAGCAGAGAGGGATCGTCTGCAGTGTTTGGTTCAGCAGCTTCAAACACAGGTGAATGAGACAAGAGGATTGTTAGCAGTTGCGGAGTCACGGGTGGAGAGACTAGAGGCTGGAGTCCTCCATGCGAGAGGGCGCATTCATATGTTACAGGAGAGGTTGGCAGATCAGTGGGCGGTACCAATAGCCGTGGTACCTTTGAGGACAGAGAGGCCTGGTGAGAGGGGTCGACGATCACGATCATCACCTAGTTCGGGATGAGGCGCAAGGGTCTAAATAAATGTTAGCAAGGTATAAGAATAAATAAGAGTACCGACCTGCGTGTCGATGATAGAGAAGATGTATTTGTTTAACATCTAAATAAAATGAGATATGTATGTTGATTTGAGTTATAATAATAAGAATGTTTTTGTTTTGACTTTCGGTGTTTTGAAAAAGGATAAAGAGGAATGTGATTAAATAGAAATACACAAAAATATTTATATTTACCACACATGATAGGTTATGGTAGGGGATGGTCGAGCTAACCTTGGGAGACCCCATGTCTCCGAAGTGCTGCCTACATAGCCCTTTGCACAAAGCAAGGAGGGGCCTCAGACCAATGTAGTTCTCCCTTAGGATCAGGGAGAGGCGAATTCAGGCAATTTGGTATGGTTTAGGCAATTGGTTGGTTGGTAAGAATATTGATATTAATATTGGTAAGGTAAGGTTGTTGGTGTCGGTAATAAATTGGTGATGTTGTAAAAGGTATAAGGGAAGCGAAAGTTAGCCTACCCAAGTGGTAGGGAACCATGTCCTGATTAAGATCAACACACAATCCTAGATGCGAGGCAAAGCGGAAAGAGTGCTCCGTAGGTGAAAAGAGCTAAACAAACCACACAACGTAGAACGAGCCTGAAGCCCTAGGTACCTTGCATAGATGAGAAGTCCATAGGTGAAAAGAGTTGTATGATCACAATATATCGGGTGTACATAACGTCCCTTGAGTTGAAACAAATGGTGAGGTGAGGTGGATGATATAGCTGAGTTACAGAGAACTTGTTACAAAGTGAGTGTTCTGACGAAAGAGAACCTACCCTAAATAGACGAGTCCATGACCCAAAAAGTTCTTTTGAATGAGGCCTTTATTTTACTGAATATAGACTGATCGATGCGGGAAGTCTACAAGGGATATTGATTGTGCTATTCTTGAGGCCTTCACGAAGCTGATCAATGCGAGAAGCTTCTGATAAAGGCTAACTGTGTATAGCTGTCCTTTGAGGGAGTAGTCTATTTATAGTAGCAGATATGATTTTAGTGCATAGCTGTCCTTCGGGGGAGCAGTCTATATAGAATAGCAGCAATAATTTGGCATATAGCTGTCCTTCGAGGGAACAGTCTATATATAATTTGGATAGCTAGATGTTGTTTTGGCGTGAAGCATCTAGTTTGGTAGGAAGTTTGACTCAAGAAAATCCCATAAGAATACGGCTTATTTTAATACTTTGAAGTCATGGACTAGACTAAAAAGGGGAAGGCATCGTTTAGGTGAGGTGAGAATCAAACTATGTGAGCTTGATTTTTATTATGAGGTGTAGGAAACGAAGTGCATGTGGTGGTATGTGAGCTCAAGGGACGAGCGACAGGTAGATAAGAAGTGATATAACACTAAATTCAACAGTAGAATGGTCGAAGATGCAAGGCATTAAGGGGTTCAGGCTCAGGTTTACCATTAAGCGAAGATAAACGATAAGTGCCTGATCCATAGGTGTGAGTGATTATATAAGGCCCAATCCAATTGGGAGCAAATTTTCCACGTTTGCTCTTTTCTAGTTTGGTGACATGTTGATTCTCTTTGAGGACAAGATCACCAAGCTTAAAGGTACGCTCATGAAGTCGCTTATCATAAGCACGTTTGATGCGTTTTTGATAGATTTGAAGGTGATCTAGAGCTGTAAGACGATGTTCGTCAAGGAGTTCCAATTGGGCTAACCGCTCTTGGCGGAAATCATCGTTAGTGAGAATATCCTGAAGAGATATTCTAAGGGAGGGTATTTGTATTTCGAGAGGCAAAACAGCCTCGGTACCGTATACCAAAGAAAAAGGTGTGGCATTAGTAGAGGTACGAATGCTAGTACGATAAGCCCAAAGGGCAAAGGGAATGTGATCGTGCCAATTTCTTCCGGATTCATTGACAATTTTCATGAGGATTTTGGTTAGGGTTTTATTAGAAGATTCAGCCTGACCATTGGCCTACGGATAGTAAGGCGATGAGAAACTAAGTTTGATACCAAAGTTGTCACAAAGGTCTTGTAACAACTTGTTTTTAAAAGATTTACCATTATCTGTTATTAGGCGATGAGGAATACCAAAACGACAGATAATGTGATGGTTAATGAATTCGACAATTTTTTCCTTTCTAGTTGAAATGAGTGGAATAGCCTCCACCCATTTTGTGTAATATTCGGTTGCTGTGATAATCCATCGGTGATGTTGTGAAGAGGACGGGTGAATCTCACCAATAAGGTCTAAACCCCATTGTGAGAAGGGCCAAAGATCTCGAGTGACCTGGAGCGGGTGGCTAGGAGTATGTTGAAGGTTAGCATGTTGTTGACACATAAAACAACGCTTAACATATTCGTAGCAGTCGTTATTGAGAGTAGGCCAGTAATAACCAAGGCGAAGGATTCGTTTGGCCACGGCAAGGCCACTAAAATGTCCACCACAAATACCGTCATGGACTTGTTGGATGGTATAGGTGACCTCCGCTCCGGTTAGACAGTGAAGGAGGATACCATCAAAGCCACATTTATAAAGGAGTCCCCCCATAACTACATAACGAGAAACGTGTTTTAGAAAAGCACGTTTACCAGTACTAGTAAGGTCAGAAGGGAGAACAGAGGTTGTAAGGTAGTCATGGAATTGGTGATACCAAGTATCCTGCGAGTTAGCAGACACAATATTTATCGTACAAACAACCGGGGCTGAATAAGATGGGGCAAAGAGTTGTTGGACCAAGACAAAAATGTCAGAGTCAGTTGATGAGGCTGGAATTTGCGAGGCTAAGCAAGCCATAGTATCCGTAAATTTGTTAGTAGAGCGTGGAATGGTTTGGATAGAATAGTGAGTAAATAAGGCTAGAAGCGAATCCACGTGGTGTTTGTATTTTTGAAGTTCCTCATTTTTGCATTGGTAGATGCCTATAACTTGATTGACTATCAATTGAGAGTCGCCAAAAATATTGATAGATTTGATACCTAAGTGCAGCACAACCTGGAGACCCAGAACAAGGGCCTCGTATTCCGCTGTATTATTAGTGCAAGGGAAATCGAGTCGGAATGAAAGAGGCGTAGGCTCGACCGCGTTAACATTTGGATCCATCGAAGAAGAGAGTCATTGGATACGACTCCTCCTTGAGTGAAAGAGTGGCGATGAGTTCGTCGGGGAATATAAAATTGGTAAATTATTCTCCAGGTAAAGGGGCTTCCGCAAGTTGGTCTGCGATGGTTTGTCCTTTGATTGATTTCTGGTGGATGAACTCAAGGTCAAGGTCGGGCGATGCGTTGGTTTAGATGAGGTTTGGCATACATGTAATGGATGGGGTCTGTGTTGGTGATGATGAAAGTTTTGTGATTCAGAAGGTAGTGTCGGAGCTTGGTAGCCACGAATGATAGGGCTAGGCACAACTTTTCTACATGTGTATACCTAGTCTCATAATCCACCAAAGTACGACTTATATAATAAATGGCTTGTTCTCGATTTTCAGAGTCACGATGTGCAAGCATGACCCCTACAACGTGGTCAGTGGCGGAAAGGTAAAGGTAGAAAGGGCGGTCGTCTTGAGGTGGGATAAGCACGGGTGGTTGCAAGAGATAAGTTTTAAGAGCCTCAAAGGCTTGGTGGCACTCTTGGCTCCATTGAAAATCAATGTCCTTCTTAAGGAGGTGATGGAAAGGTTGACATTGATCCGAGAGTTGGGAGATGAAACGTCGGATAGATTGGAGCTTACCTTGTAAACTATGCAATTGTTTGAGATTGGTAGGTGGGGGCATTTCGAGAATAGCTTTGACTTTAGATGGGTCGACCTCAATGCCACGCAAAGAGATGATAAAGCCAAGAAGTTTTCCTGAAAGGACACCAAAGACACATATTTTTGGTTGAAGACGGACATAATATTGTAGTAGGCGGTCAAAAATAATGGTTAAAACATCGAGATGTTCACTGCGATGTTTAGACTTGCCAAGAAGATCGTCGACGTAATCTTCAAGGATAGTGTGCATAATGTCATGAAAAATGTAGGTCATAGCCCGTTGATAGGTGGCACCAGCATTCTTAAGGCTGAATGGCATTACACGGTAACAGAAGGTTCCCCAAGGAGTTATGAAGGCAGTTTTGTGTTGATCGGCAGGGGTAACCAAAATTTGGTTGTATCCTGAAAAGCCATCCATGAGAGAAAGCATTTCATGACCCGCAGTGAGATCAACAAGTTGATCAATACTTGGGAGGGGGAAGTCATCCTTAGGGCAAGCGAGGTTAAGATCCCAGAAATCCATGCATATCCGAAGTCCCCCCGTTGCTTTAGTGACAGATACGATGTTAGAAATCCATTGAGGATAGTCAATAGGCAAGATGAAGGAAACAAAAAGGAGTCGTTGGAGCTCCTCTTTGACCAAGAGGGCAATGCGTGGATGCATTTTTCTCAATTTTTGTTTAATTGGCTTGGAATCAGGTTTCAGTGTAATGTTATGGAAAGCAATGTCAGGATCAATTCCTGGCATGTCAGCGTAGGACCAAGCGAAAGCTTGGGTGCGAGCACGGAGGAAAGTAGTAAAGGCGACTTGTTCTGATGCGTTAAGGGATTGTCTGATTTTTACAATGTGAGGATCCTCCTCCGTGTGGATGTTGATTTCTATTGCAGATTCGTTCAGCATGGTTTGGGTTTCAGATGGTAAGGCTCGTTGAATATAAGAATCATCCGCGCTAAGGTAAGTGAGGATGGAGTCGTCATCCTGACACTCAACAACATTAATCAAAGGCGAATCCTCTTCGATCATGTCTGGATACAGAAGGGGGAGAGAAGATGGGTCCTCATTATCGCGTTGATAAGTGAGAGGACCTATGAAGATAGCATTTATGAAAAAAAAAGTTAGGAGGGATAGATTCAGGGTCTATAGATTCTGTGGGTGATGATGGTTTGGTAGGGGTGACGTCGTCTTCTTCCAGAAGACAACTGACACGAGGTGTTTCCTGTGTAGGTGTTTCAGGAAAACCGAGACCACTGCGATCATTATGTTTGCGTGTGGTGATGGGGATGAGCGTATATCGGCCTTGTTCATAAAGACCAAAACCAAATCCTTTCCAAGCACAGCGAGTCAAGAAGGTGAGGGCGAAGTGACGATTTGTCAGGTACTGAAAATCGGATTGAAAGGGAACCACACCAAGAGGAGGTTCAGGGGTAATGGAGGATGCGTCAACACCCCCATACGTTAGGTTGGTGTGGCAATGGGGTGGTCCGTAAGAGATTACCTCCCCCACGCGATGGTCGTAGGTGGGATGTGCATGTAATTGTCCGTACTCCTGTGGGGTATGGAAAGAACTAACGTTATATAGGCGACACTCCCCCAGCGTAAGGCGCTGAAAAACATCTACTAAGGGGTCCGCGGTTGGGATGTTAGCTGCGGGAAGGGAAGTGGTTTTTGTGACGGTGGTTTCATCAGTTGAAGGCGTAGGCACGGTTGAGGTGGATGGTTGAGGTACATTTGAAGAGGATGGTTGGGTTGAATGTATGGGTGTCTTGATTGGTATAAGCACATCGTTAGGGCGGTATAACATATTGCAGGTTTTAAAGGGGGGAGGATCGGCTTTTACGGTGTAGGACTTCCCCTCGTACTCAAATTTTATGCATCTATGTAATGTTGAGGGAACGCATCCCATGGCCCAGATCCAAGGACGACCCAGCAATATATTATATTGGAACTCTCCCTCAAGGACATAGAAGAGTTTGGGTAAAGTACGTGGTCCTACCCGAATGTTGAGGATCACGGTGCCTAAGGTAGAGGTAATAGCGTCATTGAATGACCGCAACATGATGGGGTTGGCACACATGTAGCTAGAAGGGATATTCATTTGTTGAAAAGATTTTGAAGAGATGATGTTTAGGCTAGCACCCCTGTCAATCATAACATGACGTACACGAATGTCCCGGACGTAAGCTGAGATGAACAGGGCAGGGTCAGGATCTTCTGTACCAAAATCGACAATTTCATCTTCAGAGAAACTGACTGCAGCAGCTTGTGGTACAGAGACAGAAGTGGTTGGGGTGGTGGGTTGTTTGGTGAGAGAGGCAACGTGATTGGGTGTTAGAATGGAGGCAACGGGCAGGGTTTCATTAGGTAAGACCTCGATCCCCTGAAGAATTTCAACGAGAGCTTGTCGATGAGATTGAGAAGTCTGAATGAGATCATATAGTGTCATTTTTACGGGTGATTGGTGAAGCTGTTTAATCATGGCTCAATGGGAAACTCCATTAGATATGGGGTAAGCGGGTCCACGAATAACCACTTTGGGTGGTGGTGCAATCGAGATGCTAGACAGAGAAAGAGAGGATGCAGGTGTGCTTTCTTTCGCTTTCTCGTTGTTTTTCTGTGCTCGAGTAGCAACACTAATCATATTAATCTCGTAGACCAGAGATGAAAAAGATGATTGGGATAAATCATGGTCTTCAAGAGGTGGGGTTGTAATAATGACAGATCTTAGTGAGGTGGGGACAGATGGTATAGGAGAGGGAATGGAAACTAAAGGTCTCTCCCTTCATAAGTTGTCTTTCTTAACCTTTCTATCTGGGAGAGGTGACTGACGAAGGATGGTTTTTAAAGCTTTGCATCCCTCCACATCATGTCCTGGTGTGCGGTGATAAGCGCAGATCTTAGACTCATCATAACTTATAGGTCGAGGTTTAGACAAGTCATAAGGTCTAAGTGGGGGTAGGGAAATGGTCGCATTATCTACTAACATAGCAAGGATTTTGGCGTAAGATCCTTTGAGTGGGTCAATATCAGAAGAGGATGAGGGTATTGATTGCGTGGGTTTTGGTAATGTTTGGGCGTGGTTAGTTCGTATGGGTGGTGGTTTAACCGAGGGGTGTTGATACGTGTTTTTCACTAAACGTGGTTTCTTTGGCACAGAAGCTACATTGGATGATGAGGCCACAGATGGTGTGGTATCAGAAAACAACCACGGGGAAATAGGAGTGACCGAAAACAAATCTTTTCATGATGGAATTTGTTTAGGGTTGATAGGTGGATAGGATACGCAGAGTGATAATGTTGATATACCCGTTGATCCCTGTATGGGTGCAGAAGGCGTAGATCGTTTTGAAGAAAACGCAGGAGGTATGATATATTGGTGCAAGGTGGAAGGATGAGGTCCCAATATGGAAGGTAGGTATGACGATGATGGTTTTTTTTTGTGATAGAGGCACGGGTTGAGTGTATCTCCTAAGTGGCGGGGCGGCTTTATTCTTGGACAAATCTAGTCGCTTAGGCGGGTGTGTTAGACTGGGTATGGGTAAGGTCCCAAGCGTAGGGGAAGATTTGGCTAAGTTAATAGAAGTGGACGAGGCATTTGGTAGAGGTGAGGGGGGTGAAGGTGAGAACATGGGCATTTTAAGCTTCTGTAAACACTTCGGGTATATGGTGGAGGTCTCAGGATCGGTCATTTGCATTTGAGTAGAATATGGCGTACTCAAACGTTCCCATAGGGCCTGTCTATCTTCTGTGGAATGACAGTCCTCACGTGTGAATGTGAACTTTTGTACGGAAGAAAGGTGGGTTGTGATTCCGGTCCACTGTGGGAGTGATACAGGGGGTAAACGAGGCACTGTATCAATAGATGTCAAGAGGTCAACCGGTCGTTGAAAAGATTTAGGCGATGAAGAACTAATAGGTAAGAGGGCATGTTCGAGAGGATCCGTCATGGTTAAAGAATTTGGTGATGTCGGTGCAAGAAATTCCTCATCTAAGGATGTCAAAAGGAGTGGCGCATCTCCCTCTTGTGCAGCAAGAGGGGTAGAAGGGGAAATCTGGGAAATAGATAGGTTAGATAACATTCGTTCGCAATCTTGTAGGGATGTGGTATAAGAAGACTCATCGATGGGAAGAGAAGTCTGGGCAGTTAACTCCTTTATGGGTAAAGGAATGATTTCGCTTTGGTTCGATGGTGGTAAAGGAGGTTCGGGCTCCTGTGTTAGTGAAAAGGCTTGATTCAAAATTTTCTCGATAGAGGCTTTGGGCTGGGTATCAAAGACTGCATGGATCTCATGAACACTCTCCTTGGCTAAGATATCCTGGTTTACGTTGCTGTTGGAAGAGTGATTCGGGAATGGTTTGTTAAAGATTTTCAAATTTCGGTTGGCAGGGGCATTAGGATTATCGAGGGTTATATCCCCTGCGTCAACCATTTCCTGCACTATGTTTTTCAACATCTTGCAGTTCTCATGACTGTGTCCCTTCATGCGGTGGAAGTTACAGAAGTCATTTTCTTTGTACCAGGATGGTATGGCGCGAGTGGAATCAAACCCGGAATGAGGTTTAACAGGAGGTAATGTAATGGCTCCTGCTTTGAGCAATTTTTCCAATATCACACCATATGTTTCTCCCAAGGGAGTGTAGTTGATGGGCTCGGCTTTGTACTTATAGGTGGTTTTTGGTGGGGCATTAGACGGTGTTTGAGATTTAACCATCACCGCGTGGACAGCTCCTTTTGATTTAGAAGAAGTGGACGCGTGAGGAGTGGTGGTATTTGGTTTATTGGTAGAATCAGGAGTTCAGAAATTGGGGTTTTTGTTGCGCAACCGCAATTTCTCTTCTTCTAAGACTCGAATTTCTAGTTTCCGAGCCATGGTAAAGGCCTCATCAAATGTACGGAAAGTTTGAATTTGAAGAGTAGGGGAAATGTGCTTAGCACATGCCCGTGTGAAAAGTTCGATAAGTTCAACCTGAGGCAAGGCATATGTAAGTTGGTTGATAAGGCCACGCCATCGTCCAACGAAATCTGCGATAGATTCGTCTTCGAATTTTCGGATGGCATAAAGGTCGGTGATGGATACTTTCTTAGCAATGTTAATGGAGAAGTGATCCAAGAAAGATTGGGCTAGTTGGTTAAAAGAAAAGATTGAGTGCTGGGTTAAAGCACTGTACCACTCCAAGGCGGGTCCTGATAAGGACATGGGAAATGTGCGGAGTAGCAAGGCATCATCATGGGCAATCAAATAACAAGCATGTCTAAATTATCGCAAGTGTTGTTGAGGATCCTCTTTACTATTAAAATGAGTAAATTTTGGCAACTCCCATTGAGGAGGATATGAATGAAGGGGGACAGAAGGGTGAATGGGCTCCCGACAAACTTGCTCGTATGTCAAGGTGCTACGACTTCCTGAAACAGAAGCCTCCAGGTTTTGCATTTTGTCCATCATTTGTTTGATGAACTCTCTGGTTGGATGAGATGATGGGGCGGTTGTGGTAAATGGAGGCAAATTGGGCCAAGGGCCTCCACTGGACAATGGTGGAGTTAAGTGTTGATAAGGTATGGAGGATGAATATGTTGAGGTGACAGAATAGGGATGTCCCATATAAGGTGTTGAGGTTACTGGATACGTGTATGGGAATGAGAAGGTAGGCGGAGCTTGAGAAGGAAAGCTCGTGTGGATAGGTGGCAGAGAGCAAGTCATGAATGGAGTAGTCTGCAAGAGAGATGAGGTAGGGGCAGTCGGCGGTAATGATATGTGGGGTCCGAGATTAACCAAAGGAAAGCTAATCTGAGCCGTATGAACCTCTGAAGCCGTCGGATTGGGGGACGGGGCTAGAGATGCAGGAAGCAAGGCGGTGTTATCAGGCGGAGTGGGAGCTAAATGAGCAGCTATACTAATAGGCATACCCACAAGGAGCTGACCATCAGGCGTACGGTCAGGGGTATGAGACAAATAGTATTGTACAATGCTGGAATTAGCATCCAGAAACTTGGCAAAGTCCTTATCTCCTACAGGAATTTGGGGGATCTCACTGGTGTCTGTAGGATTCCCCACAGAATGTGAAGGGGGTGATTCAGGTAAAGAAACAGAGCAAGCATGTGAAACCATGGCGGCGGCTTGCTTTCGAGTGATAACAACCATGGACAGGTGTTCACAGTAGGGTTTCAATCTATCCGGAACAGAAACAACCTTAGAATGGTGAAATTGGCAGGTTGTTGGTTTGTCAGGGGTTGTAGAAGACAGTAACCGATATCGGTCTAGTATCCGATGTCGGTTATACTATAGCCGATGTTGGTCAGGTAACCGATGTCGGTGTAAGAAGTCTGGATTAACAAGATATAAAAGGCTGCTAATTTGATTTTTAACAACGTTTAGTATACGTGTCTAATTATTGATCACAGAAGACAGAGTATGAGAAAGAAAACAGAACTAAAAACAAGCAAGATGCACACAGAAATGCAGAGATTAACTCTAGGGTTAATTTTAATTATCATGGGCTTATGCCTTTAGACGTAGAATGATGTGAGAATCCTAAACAAGAGACTTAGGGGAAATGTCAAGTTGTTTTGGCTTATAAGGTTACCTCAATCGGGTGGAGGAATACCGCGAAAAAAAGGGGGATGTTTGAGCTGTTGTGTTGATTGTGAAGTGATTCGGTATGTGTTGTGCAGTGAATGTAAGATTAATTTCCTGTCAATACCGTGGATATCACCCCCACGTGTACGACCTGTTACTTAATCTATGTTCACTAGAATTGAAAAACAACAAGCAGCAATGCAATGCACGTGTTTTAAACCCAAACCGAAAATTATGTTCGATGAAGAAAGAGAGATGACTTTCACTAATGCGAAACTAGGAAAGCAAGACAAATTCTTTACGGAATATATAACAAAAGCAGCAACAACAAGTATGCTTCCTAAAATGAAAATAAGCAAGAGAAACAGAAACCAAAGATGGGTCCCACCGGGCGTGCCAAAATGTTTCACTCGAAATGTTTCGTTCCTTTTAGAAACAGATAAGGTTAGGGGCTAGGAGGAATACCTGTAGAATGTCGAGATGGTGTGCGCGTACCGTAGAGAAATATCAGGCTGATTGCGAAGAACTCCTTTTTGTCTTGGAAGGACTACCTGCAAATAAGAACACAAGACCACAAGATTTTGATTAGACAATAAATGAGGAAACTGCCTTGGGCCCAGGAAATATAAAACTTCCTTTCGAAGGTGGTCAGTTTCCCTGCTAATATGAATTAACACAAAAGACTGTAAAATATCAATTAAGTTGCTTCATTGAACTGGGTAGGGGAAAGGCTGGTTTTCTAGTTTTGATCGGATGAACCGATGGCGGTTACTGATAACCGATGCCGGTTACTGATAACCGATACCGGTGGGTTCTAGGATCTATAGGTTAGTTGCTTTGTGGGGTAGTTGTGTTGTTTGTATTAGGAAATAAGGTGATGAGAGGTAGATGAATGATAGTTAGAGGTAATATGCATGCTGGGTAGTGGATTCAGGGATGGATTTATGAGGAATGTAATTCAAAAGGCATAAGAAATGTTATAACAGAGGACATGCAAGATGTGACTTACTGGTTTTGACGAAGATGCAAGCTGATCTCCTTTGCTGTAAACACTTCTGGTATTTCCACTCGTCTCTGCTCGGTCAAGTGAAGGTCTGGACTCTCTCGATCGCTCCTGATGCTCTTTCTTGATTCAAAGAATCCTTTTCTCTGATCCAAAATGAAATTTTGATCCTTTGTTTTTGGTTTGGGGAGCCCATTTACAGGGAACCGATGGCGGTTACGTAATCGACGGCGGTCGAGTAGAACCGGCATCGGTAAGGAAAAAGTAGGCTATTTTTAGTAAAACAACCCACCTTCCCTGCTTTTCTCCCAAGAGATTAGTGGCGGGCTTGGTCAAGTGGCTAGAAGGTCGGTTTTGGGTGCGAGTAAGGAGGCATTAGTTATGGATGTGAGTCTAGACCAAGTCATAGGTCTTAATTAGGTTAGTTTAGGGTTAGGGCTAGGTCATGATGAGGTGGCAAAATGAGGTGGCAGGTAAGGTGATGTGGATTTATCAATTACAAGGTAATTAATAAATAATTGTGTAAGGTTTAGGTGATGAGGTTAAGTTGCGAGATGAGATGCAGGTCACAAGGGGTCGTAAGACACGAATTTGGTGTCTACACAGCTAAAGGTATATCAACACAGAATATCCTGCAACTATAATAAAAAAATCATCACTCACCAGTTTGAGGTGGGTGATTTAGTTATGAAGGAGAACCAATTCAACACTAGAGCAGAGAAAGAAAAGAAAGGGAAGTTCAAACCACACTGATTAGGACCCTATGTCATAGTTACTAAATACAACACCAAGGCATAAAAACTGGCTCACCCCAATGGTGATGATCTCTGAGAGCCAATGAACATCATGCATCTTAAGAATTTCTATGCTTGAACATGGCACAAAAATAAAAAAAAATACAAAAACATAAAAAAAAATCAGAAAAAGAAAAAGAGAAAATAGGTCATCCATTAGTGAAAACCACACAATTTTGGCACTTTGGACAAGTCCTTGGGTGAAAACCGATTTTCAGGTGCCTCAGGAGGATTTGTTGTTCACAAGGATTCTATATTAGAAGGGTAGTTGTCTTTGGCCTGGACTTATTTCTACCTTCAAGTTTCCTTGTGCACATCATCTTTTCCAGCCTTGATCTGGCTTTGTCTTCTTCTATTCATTTGTAAGGGATGTGGTCTTTCGTTAATTCCCATCTTACACGCTGGGGGTAACTCAATGACTTCACCTTCTTGTTCATAAGTGCGTGGCTTCTGCCCTTGTATATTCCCCACCTAACATTGGGGGCATCCATGATTTCTTGGTTACCTACATATAGCTTTGGAAAACTGTTAAATTTGTTTCTAGAAAAACACAAAAACAATAGAAAATTGTTTCGAGAAAAACACAAAAACAATAGAAAATTGTTTCAAGAAAAACACAAAAACAATGAAAATTGTTTCAAGAAAAACACAAAAACAATGGAAAATTGTTTCGAGAAAAACACAAAAACAATAGAAAATTGTTTCGAGAAAAACACAAAAACAATGAAAATTGTTTCAAGAAAAACACAAAAACAATATAAAATTTTTTCGAGAAAAACACAAAAACAATAGAAAATTGTTTCGAGAAAAACACAAAAACAATATAAAATTGTTTCGAGAAAAACACAAAAAACAATAGAACATTGTTTCGAAAAAACACAAAAACAATAGAACATTGAGAAAACACAAAAACAATAAAAAATTGTTTCACAAAACACAACAACAATATAAAATTGTTTCACAAAAACCTAAACAATAGAAAATCGGTTTATGAAAACATATCTTGCAAAAACATTTACTTGCATTGTCTTATTTTCTTGCTTTGCTTGTTCCTTGTATAGTGTTTTACGTGCTTGACTTTTGAGTTTTTTGTTGCTTGGGTGTACTTTGTCATAGTTTATCTTTTCTTGCTTAGAATAGATTCATTCCTACTTATGCATATTGTAGCGGGTTTCGACATGCTAGTGTGTTAATTCTTTATTTCTTTATTAATGCATTTGGTTGTGTTTTGTTACTTGTTAATAAGGCATGGTGATTCATGGTGTATTGCATTAATTATTTGTGTTATTTATAGCATTTGGCTTTTTTTCTTGCATGTTATCCATGTTTTTTTAACATTCACGTCACATTACAATCACTATCATCACATCTAACATCATCTATACATCATATATAAACAAAAATTCTAAGTTTTACATCATGCATGTATGCTAAGCTAATTATCATTTATCATATTATCAATGGGGGCAAGAGGTGTTGCGCATAATAAAAAATCTATTCCCCCCACACCAA
This sequence comes from Taxus chinensis, assembly GCA_019776745.2. Lineage (NCBI taxonomy): Eukaryota > Viridiplantae > Streptophyta > Pinopsida > Cupressales > Taxaceae > Taxus > Taxus chinensis. Next base: position 940,956,312 of record CM034149.1, read on the forward strand.
TATCATCATATCATCCCGTCCATATACATCAAAATAACACTTGAAAACACCATTTGATATTGTCTATAGATCTATCATCTACAATCTACAGCACACCTCAAACGATCATGTGCGATCACCATCTCTCCTGAGTGTCAAAGCCGCACGGTAAGTTTGCTAAATTAAGCAGTTAAAATGAGCTGATTGCGATGTTTTTACCCCCCTAGGGGGTATATTAACCTGTTTTTCACTGATTGGACGATCGGGATCACCTGTTTAACTCAACATTTTCTCCTTTGTTCGCTGTGGAATAATTATTTTTAATTAAATAATTATTTTTCTCTTACTTTTCACCTTATTGGGGCATTTTTTGTCTAATACCCCTTTCTTCTCCCCCGGATAATTTTATTTCTCCTTCACGATTTTTATTCTTCTTCACACCCTCGCAAATAATTATTTTTTCAAATAATTATTTTTTCTTACTTTTTCCACTAAACAAGGACATTATTTGTCATTTGTTTCTCTTTTCTTCTACCTAGGGAAATTTTTGTTGCCCCTAGGACATTATTTTTATTCTTCTCCATTCTTATATTGTTTATCATATTTCAAAAAGCCAAAAAAATATAAACATTTAACTATATCAAAAAAATCCTAAAAACAAGGCAAAATTTTTCAAAAAATTCCTAAAAAGTAAAACACCCTACAAAATGGTAACTTGTTTCTTACGGCTGAAACTTGTGTCTTGTGCATGGTATTTTATCCATATCCTATTGGTTTGTATCACATCTTCCTTGATTAATACAACTCACGGATCACCGGATTCACAACAATTCATAAAAGCTAACTGTTTGCTTTGTCTGTACTCTGTGGCACTTTTGGTTACCTGGTGTTGTTTCATTGCACACAAATGCTTTTCATGGACCCTGTGTCCATTTTCATTTCCCCATACATGTATCCTTGCTTGGGGCATCATTTTTTAACCCTTTTCGTCAATCATGAACTTGTGGATCTCTCCATCACTGGATAACAAAACATTTGTACAACTGTCTTGACCGTTGTTGGGTTGGATATGTGCATTTGTACTTGTTTTCCTTGTTAGATGAGCTTGTTTCCTTCTCGTATTTCATTGCATTTTTGTATGTTGCGTGGAGTTGGTATTTTCAGAAATGGACAATTGTTCGTATTATGGCTTTTCATGTCATTCTACCTTTTTCTGTATGCTTATATTTTTCATCATGACCGATGACATAGTTCCTATGGCAATATGTTGACATCCAAAATTGTTTCAAACAAATACGCACCTAGAGGCTAAGCTTTCTTCTACACCTCATCCCTTTCCCCCTGCATCCATATTTCTTCTACACCACTTCCCTTTCACCCCTAATTTTCCCTCTCATCGAGGCATCCTACCTCGTCCCCCTTCTTCTTCTTATATCTCACCTTTTTCGATCATCGATCGGCTTCCTTCCATCACCCCATTGAAACTCGAGGGGGCATCTCTCACTCCTACTAATTTTTCTTGTATCCCTTAAAAATTTTCTTCCGTCTACTATCTTTGAAGTGACGTCACTTATGCCACCCCAAAGAGGGGCAAATGTAGACACCCATAATCATGCCCAAGCAATTTAAATACTTAAATTGCATTAATTATCCTCTTTCTCACAAATCGATAACATATCGTCAAAAGCATTCATTTTCCCCCATATCATCATTAATTAATTACACTAAGCTAATTAATTAAGTTGTCTATCCAACAAATACTCTAATTAACAACCTTCCGTTAATAAATCACCCTCTTCTATCTAGATTAATTAATTATTATTAATTAATTAGACTTTTCCTTGCATTTAACTAGTAAATCAATATTTAATTGATTTAATCCTTTTCTAATAGCCTAAATCGTACTAATATTCCTCTAATTTATCTTCTATAAGATTACATATACCTATTAGTTAATCACCTTTGATTAATTAAAACACCCCTCCAACTCCCATGACTTGCTAAGCATAAATTAAACCCTTCTAAAGTAAGGTTACCTTTAATAAAGCAACCTTATCCATTCCTAATCATGTTTTACATTTATCCCACATTCATGAGAATGTGTTGAATTCTTTATTTCTTTGGGCTATATAAAGAGCATTCCACCTACCTTTTTACTTACACCTAAACTTCTTAAGAGAGAAAATGCAAAGCATATAGCAAAGAGACTAAGAGCTTGCACTTTTGGTTGTCTTGAGAGGTCACCATCTTGAAGAGTTAAGCCTCTATCTTAAGTTCTTAGGTCATATGGGAGGTGTCAAAGGGGTCTTGTTGCCCAACTTTGATAAGCCCTCATTCCTACGTTACTTGGCAAACTAAGGACAACTATGTTGATTTCCATTGAAGCTTAAATAGGTCCATGCATTTTGTTTGTAATCTAGGAGAGTAGAGGATGTTAAGATAGCATAGCATAGTTTTGATCTCAATGTTTGTCATTGATGAATGTTAGCATTTAGACCCTTGCTTAGTTCTCTATCTTGATGGTGTTTATGCTTTGTTGTTAGCTAATTCTTGCTAAGTTAAAGCTATTTTAGCTGGTAGTTCTTTACTCATATTTGCATTTAGCATTGAAAAAAAAACACATGTATACAACGCCAACAAACCTCTTCTCATGTTGCATTCGAATCTGCATCCTCGTTTTCACTCTTTCTGGTACCATTTCTCCTCCATTTACAAGAAAACTTGGAGAGAACCCACAATTAAATAAATCCAAGAGATTCAACAAGTGCAACCTGATTTCAACAATGGAGAAATCTTGAAATTTCTAAGGGAGTGTTTCTTTTCATTATTGGATTACTTTTTCTCAAACGCCCTTGTATTTTTCATGTTCTTACACAGATTACCCAATGATATTAAGATAAACTTTCTACTACTATCCTAGTGATCATTTCAAGCGCTATTTTATAATTATCAAACAATCATCAAACCCTCATGACACCATGTATCCTCACTTGGGAAGGCTGGTAGGATCTCATGTCCTTCATTACATAAATCCTTTCTTAGAAGTGCTAACCCAATCAATCTCAAATCATTCTTTACGCCAAATGTGGATCCAACAAGAGTGTAGATTAGGAGTTTCATAAATTCATTTCTTCAGTTTGATCCAATCCCCTTGCAAAATGTATCCTTTCTTGGTGGGCATTAAAATATTATTAATCCTCACTGTGGAACACATTAGGAACATAGTTAGATGTCTTTATTTAAATTTGTGTTGCATTGGATTCTATTATTGACAAATTGTAGCTAATACTGTTAACATCTTGGTTTGTATATAAATAGGCATAGGTGTATCTCTCTATAATTAGTGTGTATAATGGGTTTAATTTTCATTTTATTTTCTTTGAAAATTTTCTATTGGACCAATTGTAATTATTTTTGTCTACCATCTTGGTTTATTCATAGCCATGGTGTATATCAATTAGATAGGTATATTGGGTTTGTTGTACATTTCTATCTTCGTTTTTTGACCAATTGTAAGTATTTTGTTATCATCTTGGTTCTGTAAATAACCTTGGGATATTCATCTTACATTGTAGATTAGGTTTGTTTCACAAGTTTTTCTTCAAAAATGTTTTTGACCAATTACAATTAGATTTGTAAGGATCTTTGTTTATTCATAGACATGGTGTATATAAATTACACTATGCATATTGGAGTTTGTTTTACTCAATTTTCTGTGTGTGTGTGTGTGTGTGTGTGTGTGTGTGTGTGTGTGTGTGTGTGTTTTTCTTTGCATTCATATGGGTTTGATCATCATGGTTTTTTCAAAAGAATAATCATGGTGCCTAACTCTAATTTACACCGTAATCATGCTCATGTTCCGTATTTACAACACTAGCGTGTACACCAAACTGACACTTTCCTCCCAATTCATGCTCATTGCGCCTACATCTAACGTTAGTGTGTACAATTGCACTAGAGTTTATTATCATTTTCTTTGCTAATGCAACTAAGTGCATGTGTTAGCGTCACTTCCTATAAATTTACTCTAAGTCTATAACACAATAAAAACATTCAAAAGATAATTTTTTTTTATACAGACCGCGTTCATCATCACCAGGAGCTCGACTAAAACTTTTGGACATGATCCACATAATGCCTCGCGCAACCATGGGGATGATGAGTCATCTTTATGACAAATAAGAGCACAGATCTCACTGAGAGGGAAAATAAACTATAGTAGAAAAAATGACAAATAAATTTTGTAACCCTTCCACTCTTTTACTTATACCCTTCTCCTAACCGTAATTTTTAGCTAATTTTTTTCCTTTATGCGCTTGAAACCTAGAGGATGCTTATAAACGTCAAAGGGGAAATTTGAATCCTTTTTTTTTTTTTCTGTGAATCCTCTCTAATAAGATATTTACATGATCATAAGGAATAATATATAGAGTATAACACACCACTAAGAAATATTGGGTGGGGACAAAATGTCCAAATATGCCTTCAATATATGCATAATAATACCCTTAAGGTAGGGAGCAACATGAAATATTAATGCTATCCTTACGGAAGGCTGTAATTCCACAATATCCCAAGATGGGAATCCACTTTGAGGGGGACACCTCCAATAAGCCTCTACCAATGGCTTGAAAGACTCAACTCCTACATCCATTACCCCCCTCATGCCAATGATACTCACATCCTTTATCCCATAGACATACATTAACTCACAATAATGGATAGGTAACACCCTAATCCCAATGTAGGATGACTCATTACCTAAGATAACTAATACCTCCTATGATGGACCCCAGTATCCAATTATAAACATATAGACTAACTAATCCCAGATGTGTGCCACATGTCAGCATCTCCATCAACCCATATATCATTATAATATCATATCCCTAGGTACATAGCATTCTCTCTCTCCTTGACAAGTTTAGTCCTAGAAACATAAGCAGAAGCCATTTTATAATGAGTTTGATTTAAAATCATTACACACTTGTCACCATGCTCGATTGTTAGGCCCCCGGAATATTGATTAAGTATAAAAGGCATGTAAGGTAGGGTTTTAGAAAAGGGTTTAAGGAATCCCGTGGCACGCGCACACAGCACAGTGGATAAAACACAAGGGTTCAGGACTTAGAAAAATTGGATGTTCAGGGCTGAACACGTGAAAAACATGACCCGAATGTGTGTGGATAAGATGTCATCCTGGTGACAGGTTGGCCCAGGAAGGAGCATGCCTAAAGTAGAATCTTATAGAAGCACATCATGGGATGGAAGTGGTAAGCTCAGGCCTGGAGGAGCATGCTCGCATGGAGGACCACATTCAGACACTTGGCATCAGATCTGAGGGCGCTAGAGGATGAGTTGGAATCTAGAAAAGCTATAAATACAAGTGCCTGTAGAGTAAATGGAGAGACTTAGATTGTGGGCAGAGCTCTGTAGAAATACTACAAGAACTCTGTTAATGGGTAATTCCTCATTTGGGAAAGGATGTATTGGGCATGGGGATTGTAATTTTCTTTTTGGTAGCTTAGTTACATAGTCCAGTTGCAATGCATGACTACGGTCTACTTCTCTATGACACTCTGTAATGGCTCCATGGATGTAATGAGGTTACATGTTATATATACATGAATATCAATGTTTCTGATGCATACTTATCTCTCATGAGTTCTCTTTCCTTTTATGCTAAGTATGGATGCTTGTATGCTTCTTTCTGTTATGATACATGTTATAGATTCTGTTAAGTACTCTATCTAAAATGACTGCAAGGATCTAGAGGCCGTTCTGAGCTCTATGGTTCTTGTATGTCCTAAATCCATTTGAAAGTATTTTAAGCACAAATCATAGATGATGTTTCCCACTAAACTCACATAAAAGAGAGACTCAGCACCCGCGCATGCCTCGGGTGAGCGCCCAAATTTCGCTAGGTGATAGACCGGTACACATGGGGTTCCTTTCTTTTGTGCTAATGGTAAAAATGACTACATCTTGGTTCCGTTGCTGGGACCTCTTTTTGAAGTTGTAGTGGGAATTAACATTCATCATGATCTGTGTAGTGAGTAATGACAGAGTGGTTAACTTTGGAAAGTGTTGAATCATGGTTTAAGAGCACGGAGGATGAATTCACTCAGAGATTCAGCACTGGACCTGAGTTTAATGCACGTAGATGGGTAGAAGATAACCTCTACCATGATCTATATGAGAATTTTTTCTGCTGCTTCCCAGTGGAACTGTATGAATGGCTCACCTCCTATGCATCTAGATCAAGTTGGCATTATGGATCACATGTGTGGACCCAAGAAGAATACCAGAGGCTGGAGGATGTAGATCTGACATGGACCCATGTTATGGATCATTGGTGGAAAGGAGTATTGGCTCTAGCTACACTCTGGAGTATGCCATTTCCACATATTCTTGTCCGGAGGTTACTCAGTTTGAGTTTCTGTGGGAGCCTAGAGGATCATTTCTACGAGATGTCCCTCTAGATATGAAGATCTTGATGGTTACCATGAGTTTAGAGGCATTCCCAATGGCTGGTTAAACCATTCTGAATGCTGGGCAAGGAAGCTAGGGTGGAGGAAGATGGCAGATGTTGTGACAGAGAAAGATAGGGAGGAAAGATGACTCAAGTATAGTGAAGTGCATGAAAGGGATATTTCTAGACAATGCGAGGTTGTAGGTGTGATGGATGTATGGTGGTAGACGTTGTGGGAAGGATTTGAGGTTCATGTAGAGGACATGGAACCTGAGCAGTTTGTGTGACCCCATCTTGGCAAGCATGTAAGAGAGACCCCTTTGGCTTTTGATGAGAGTTCATTGTGTGGAGAAAGAAGAGCTGTAGGCATGCATTTGATCCCACCTAGTGACCAGACCCTGGCGCTTGGTTTTCCAGATCAGGGGGAAAATATTTCTAGTCTAGTTGGTTACATTGGAAGTGATCGATCTACACCCAGGAGGTATAATTTCTCATTTGGGCCTTCTATGACTGCAAACACCAACCCAGTGTTAGGATCTTTTTGGGCAAGGTATAAACACACAAGATTTTGGTCTCACATCTGCGAGTGGCACGAGGTATACTATTGGTAGTGGGGCATTGTCACAGACCATAGGCGCGTAGCTCAGTGGAACTATGGGGACCCTTGGCATGACCACTTTAGGACTTGGTGGGTCTAGTGGATCTGATGGTTCAGAACCTGGTGGATCTAGTGGGTCTGGTGGTTTAGGAGGAATAGGAGCTAGTGGGTCTGGTGGATTTAGGACCTGGTGGGCCTGGTGGATCTAGTGGTTCAGTACCTAGTGGACCTGGTGGATTAGGCGGCGGAGGAAACACATGCATAAACCAAGGATCTGGCTCAAGAGGATTCGAGCCCCAACCACCCCCACAAGTTTTCTTTGAAATGTCTCTACATTTACGTAATTACAGAGGTATTGAGGATGTTGCGGAACATGTTCACAAGTGTGAACTGCTATGGTGCATAAAGGGTATCACAACCCTAGAACGGAAGGCTAGTCAATTTACAACCATGTTGCAAGGGTACGCGTATAGCTAGTATAGGAAGTATGACCCTCATCAGACAGTAGTAGACTATACCACTTTAAAGAATACATTATTGGTAGAATTCCACATTCCTGAGTTTGAGTAGAAGAGCATCAATGCTTTAAAGGAGATTCAGTAAAGAATGGGTGAGAGTGTGTGGGAGTATGATGTGCGCTTTAAAACTCTCTTGTCTAAATTATCATATGATATTCACCCTTCACAACATACTTAGTGGTTTGTTGGAGGGTTGATCACTCCTTTTAGAAGGGCCTTATCTCATAAAAATTTTACAGACCCGCACAAGGAATTAGAAGCTGTTCTGTGCATCGAGGCTGTTGGTAGTGTTGATATTGGTGTTAGCCCATTCCTGGAGGCTTAGATTGTTGCTATGGCCAAGCAGTTGGAAAAGTTTTCTGTGAACTCATCCCATGAGACTTGCAGTGGTTTGTGGTGCACATATTGTGAAGTAGAGGGGCACATTAAGGATAATTACCCTTGAAGGATAGTACATGACGTGGCAGTAGATTAAGAAATTTGTCATGGGGACCATGATGCGAGTAGGTGCCCCTTGCTGCAACACACAATCCAGAAGAATGTATCTTGTTACTACAATATTTTCACCTCTACAACCCATGATACTAAGGAATGTAGGCTCATTAATCAGATCCATGAGGCCATTGATCATGGGGTGCACTAGACCAGCGTTGCCAGTAGTTCCAAGGGTGATTATCATCGTCATGAGGAGCACACAGATGGATGCGCACGCAGAAGAGGTTTTCGAGGAGGATTTCGTGGTCATGGTAACCACGGAGGAGGAAGGACTGAGTTCTCGCGTAGAACCTATTTCAACTGTGGATCTACAGATCATTACAAATGTGAATTCCCGGACCTGTTATAGTGCTCATGGTGTGGAAAGAAGCATAAGTATGAGGAGTGCCTGGAATTTTTTGAGCACATGAATCAACAACACTGGAAAGAAAAGGGCACTACAATGGTTAGTATTAAGAAGGAAAACACCCATTGGATGCCTTGGGTAACATGAGATGTAATTTTGGATCCTGTCTTGGTAACAACAAGGGCAAAAGCTGCATGTGTAAGAGAGATACCAAGGTAGAAGAACCTAGTTTTAAGGGAAGAAGTAGTTCATGGAAAGTACCTAGACCATGTGCATTAGAAGGAGGTATATCAAGACATTATGGATATCATTAAGAGCTTATAAGGGGAAATCCAGTGTCTAAAGGAGCAATCTAGAAGAGAGGAACAAGAAAGGAGAATCGAGGCACCAAAGGATGACCTGGATGAGGTCAAGGAGGTGTGTAAAATGCTAAGACAAGAGAATATCATTCCCTTGCTAGGATCATGGTTGAGAGAGAAGGTACCACGCGCCAAAGGAGAGTGTGAGAGACAGGTCTTGCATGAAAACATTCCCCCTCACAACCTTGACTATGACAAGGAGGTCACGTTGAATGTAGTTGTAGATGGATGGATCCTTAGTAATATCCTCATTGACACTGATGCAGAGGTTAATGTTCTAACTTTGGATGCATGGCATCAGATGGGAAGACCTGAGTTATAGCCATATTTGAATGTGCTGTATATGGAAAACAAGACTAAGGAAATGCCCATCGATGTCTTAAAGGATGCAACTATTACTATCCAGGGAACTAAGTTTACTGGGGACTTCGAAGTCTTGGTGCTCTCCGAGGAAGAAAATTTCCTAGTGGTACTTGGTCACCCATGGTGTTACAAGAATAATGCAGACATTCGGTTCAACAAAGGGTACATCAGATTTGAAAACAAGGAGGAGTGGGTCATTATACCCCTGGCTAATGGGAATTAGACACCCTATAGTGAACCTTTAGGGGAAGAAGTTTTGGACAGGATATATGTGCGCTCAATCAGGTACCCATAGATAATACATCATATTAATGGAGTTATCTAGTTTGAGGATGCTCAGTCAGTAAGTGATACCACCAGTCTAGCATGTGAAAATTAGGTGTGGGGAACTTATGAATTGATGGGATGGAAGTTGAGAGGGTTGGTGTTCGGCGCCTAGGAGGAAAAGAGCTACCCAAGTATTCAAGAGGAGCCTTCCCTAAGATATTTCTGCAGGAGGTGGAATCTCAGTGGAAGGATGAGAAGGAATGGAGAGGGATGCTAAGTTATGTCCTGCTTGGAAAAATGGCACGGTGGTGGGCTACACATCACAAGATCCTTTTGGAATGACACGAAGTAAGAATTTCTCTCTTTGTCAGATTCTCTAGGAGCAATGTGCCCACCACTATTAAGGACTACCATGGGAAGGAGCCTGCCTCTTTCGATATCCAGGAGTGTGAACAGGTCTAGAGAGAAGGCGTGGAAGATTTTCCACCATCCCTCTGGGTACACAAGTTATATTCTACACTGCAGGGTTATACACGCGCATGGTACATTCATTTAGAGACACGCCACCTTACAGGAAATTGGCAAGAGCTCGCGGATAACCTTATTCAAAACTTTGAGTATCAGAGTACCAAGCCAACAGTTGATAAAGCCTTGTAGGGTATCAAGCACCTTACCATGGGGGATAGTTCCATGGCAGAGGATAGGCTGTTGGAATTACTAGGTGAACCAGGATTGGAGGTGCGCTTTGAAGAAGAAGTAGAGGAAACATGAGAGTTACAACTTGAGCGTGTGTGTTTGGAAAAGGAGAAAGGAAATTTTGTGTATGTGATTGATGGAGAGGAATCTGAAAGCTTAAATGTTATCCATTCTGTAGGGATGGATGAGGTAGTGGAGAGTGCTGATACTTACGCATGTGCCTACCATGAGCCCTTAAAGACAAAGAAGGTTAACATCAGTTCAGGAGAATAACCTAAGGAAGCTATTATTGGAGATTACCAGCTGGAGAAGGAAGTATCTAAGATCATTGATCTATTACATGAATTTGAGGATTTATTCCTGTGCAGGTACCATGAGCTTAAAGGTGTTCACCATTCCTTGGGGGAGATGAAGATAAAGCTAAAGGATGATGCATGCCTAGTCAGGAAGAGGCCCTATCAGATGAATACCAATTTGCACGTGAAGGTTAAGGAGGAGATAGACAAAACGATAGCTTCTGGGATCATTGAAGTAGTGGAGGAATCAAAATGGATAAGTATGATGGTAATCAACATCAAGAAGGGTGGGAATATTAGGATATGCATGGATTATAGGGAGCTAGATGTAGTTTGTGCCGTTGATCCCTTTCTAACCCCCTTCATAGAAGAAATTTTGGAAGGAGTCACTGGGCATGAAATATATTCCTTTATAGATGGATTTTTTGTGGTACCACTAAGTCCAGATGGCAAAGGAGGACCAGGAGAAGACAAATTTCACCACTGAGTGGGGAAGTTTTACATACATGGTCATGCCCTTTGGGTTAAAGAATGCACCTATTATTTTTTTGTGCATAGTGGTGCAAGTGTTCCAGGACTTCATCCATAAGTTTCTTCAGGTCTATTTGTATGATTGGATAGTGTATGGTCTAGTTAAAGACCATTGTGACAATTTAAGGTTAATGTTTGAGAGGTGTAGGTAGTTGACGCTATCCCTCATCATTAAGAAGTGTTTTTGCTACACCCTTTGGGACTTTATTGTGGCATATCATATGTAAGGAGGGTTTGCTGGTAGATCCCACTAAAGTTGCAGTTATTGTAGGGTTAGGGGAGCCTTATAGCCAGAGCGCAGTATGCGGAGTCCTTGGACATATAGGTTATTATAGGAAATTCATCAAAGGGTATGGTAGGATCACCGTGCCTTTAGAGGAGCTGCTCAGACATAGAAGTTCCTTCCATTGGGGAGAGGCGCAATAGAGGGTGTTTGATACACTAAAATATAGGCTTGTCACCGCGCCTATATTACGTTTTACCTCTTAGGAAAAGCCATTTCATGTCCATGTAGATACCTCAGGGAACACTATTGGAGCAGTGCTTGTATAGCCAGGTGAAGGAATTGTTGATTATCCTATGTGTTTTGCAAGCAAGAAGCTGACACTAGTAGAGTAGAACTATACCACAACTGAGCGTGAGACATTGTCAATGATCTACATGCTTTTCAATTTTAGACAATATCTACTGGAAACACCCTTTTTGTTTTACATTGACCACATGGCATTAAATTATTTGGTGAACAAGCATGTTGTACAAGGGAACATATGTCGGTGGGTGTTGTTGTTTCAAGAGTTTGAATTCACCATTGTAGTGAAGCCTGGGAAAAGAAATTGTGGACTTGATCATTTGTCAAGAATTGATTCAGGGGAGGATGCACAGAGTATTGAAGAGACAATATTAGATGTGAAACTATTTAGGTTGCGGTGTACACCCTCAGATTTAGAAGAGATTGCAGTGTTTTTAAAGGAAGGTGTGGCACTAGAAGGAATGGAGGCATTAGAGAAAAAGCAGTTAGCCATACGCGCTACGTCCTACATGTTAATCAGTGGAGACTTATACAAGTTGGGACATGATGAAGTTTTGCATAGGTGTGTATTAGAGCATGAGTGCCTAGCCATCATAGAGGAAGCACATTGAGGAAGTGCAGGTGGGAATTATGCAAGTGATGGCATTATGTGTAAGATACAAATGGCAGGTTTGTGGTGGGAAACCCTGTACAAGGATTGTAAAGACTATTGTGAAGCATGTGGCCATTTTCAGCACATTGGAAAAATAGGAAGGAGAGATGAAATGCCTTTGTGCCCTATCCCTAGTGTGGAGCCTTTTGAAAAGTGGGAAATAGACTTTGTAGGCCCTATTGCACCAGCGACGTGTAGGACTGGGTCATGCTGTGTCATCACTTGCACGGATTATTTGGCTAGGTGGGTAGAGGCACCCCTAACTAAAGTTTGGAAAACAACCACAGTGGCAAGGTTCTTGTGGGAGAACATTATCATGAGGTATGGATGTCTGTTGAGTTTGACCACTGATAGGGGTACATATTTCTCGAATGAGACCGTGAGGATCTTGTTAGCAGAGTTCATGGTGGCTCAGCACAAGACTATGCCCTATCACCCAAAAGCAAATGGAACAGTAGAATCATTCAAAAAAATACTGAGTCATACCCAGACGAAGATTTGTGATGTCAGAAGACAAGATTGGGATGATAAAGTATTAGTAGTACTGTGGGCTTACAGGACAATGTATAAAAGGATGAACAAAGCCAAACCATTTTAGTTGGTGTTTAGCGCAGAAGATATTCTTCTGGTTGAATTCATGTTACCTTCTCTGTGAATAGCGTGCACAAGAGGGTTGGATGATGAGAAATCACTGGAAGAAAGAATTGAGGAGTTAATGAAATTTGATGAGAGACGATCACTCACCAAGTGGAGCCAAACAACAGAGAAAGCAAAGTAGAAATCTTGGCATTATTACCACTTTAGAAACAAGAAGTTTGAGGTTGGACATATGGTTTTACTATATGATTCTAAGTTTTTGTGACATCCTAGGAAGTTGAAAGTCCATTGGTTTGGTCCTTACACAATCTCGCACATCCTTGATTAGGGCGTGTTCCAGTTATAAGTGCTGGATACTTCAATGGGAGTAGGCTGAAGCCCTACAATAATTAAGTCTTCTTGGTGTTTGTAAAATAAGGTAGTTTTTCCAGTTAGTTTAGAATTTTCCTTTATGCATTTCTTTTCTTATGTTTCCATTTTGTGTTGTTGTTCTGTTTTGCACCTTGGGCACCAGTAACCTTATTGCTACTTTTTGAGAATTTTTGAGTGCGCAGAGGACCGCACATCATTTTAAGTGTGGGGTGGAGTAATATGAAGGAGTGCATGGTTAAAATGCCAAGGAAATTTGTATTAAAAATCCCAGTTGAATGGCCTGGTTAAAAGAGGGGAATGGGGAGAAAAGATAGAAAAAGGATGGTTGGTGCCAAGATAAAGCTACTTATAGATCCCATGTATAAAGGAGGAGAAAGCACATTAAGCAACATGAGGTAGGAAAGAGAAAAAATCAAGACATAAGAAGTGCCTTCGACATTATTTTTGCACGCGTAAAAGTCTCTTGTCATGTTGGATTGGTTGTGCACCAGAAGGTTGGATGATTTTCTGTGTAGGTTGGGCGCGTGAGGGAAAGTGCTTGAGTCAGGTTTTTTTTGAAAAAGCCACATTAAATGAAGAAATTATGGTGGTAGGTGAAGTAGCACTTAATTCTCAAAAAGGGAAAATCTATAAATAAGGGGGTTAGGACACTTCATTTTTCACTTTGCGTATAAGAGAATGAAGTTCTTTTTGAACCTTTGTAAACTAGGGCTTCCAAAAAAAAACTGATCCGTGTGAAGAAAAATTTGGAGAAATTAAAGCATGAATAGCTAGTTCATATTTGCGAACCAAGAGGAAGGGATTTCACGGGCGTGGGAGAAAGTGTGAGAAGACGTCGTCTTGTGAAGGGAGTATCCTAGTTAGGGTTTGAAGAGCTAGGGCACGAGTTTAAGTAATTTTCTTCACAAGTTCGAGATCTAGGGTTGGAGAGAGCGGAAGAACAAGGTAACAAAAGTAATTGAAGTGGGTAGAAGAACTAGAAAATGGCACCCAAGAAACTAGCTAGTACACCCAAGAAGGGAAAAGGAAAGGGCAAGGGTAAGCAACAAGAAATTGAAGCCAGCATAAATGAGGAATGGTATGTAGAAATGTAGTACCCAGATGTAGTGTTGTTGGGGAAGGAGTGGGAGTCCCATCTTAGAGATATGTCTGTAAATGATTATAATCATCAGAAAAGAATAATTGAAAAGGATTTGGCACTAGAGTTAGTGTTCCCAACAAACAAGAGGATGCTAGATGGTTTTCCCATATATAATGATGATGTGAAGGTCAAATTAGAGAAGGCAGGGTTACTACAACTCTTTGAGTTTCCCTACTTCGGGAAACCTGATCGACTGTATTAGTGGCTGCTATCATGTGTGCATGAGGACTATTTCCACTTCGTGGGGCACAAGATGCACATAAATCCTCAGATCATTTCATAATCTATAGGCCTCATCTGTGAAGGAGATGGGTTGGAAGATGATTTGACAGAAAAAGAAGCGATTAAGGAAACTATCGCCACTCTTGCTTGTAAAAAGGGGTCAAGGTACTATGATGTCACAGACATCAAGGATCTAGTAATGAAGATGGCCGCGCACTTGCTGTCAAAGATAAATGGCCAGGAGAGATGGAATCAAGTCAGTAAGCCATGGTTAAACATTTGCAAAAAGATTTCGGAGGGAACCATCTATAATTTTTCCGCATTCATCGCGGATGAAATTATCAACTACGCGAATGAAGGTGACATGTTCCTTTTTAGAAATGTGCTACTGACCATCGTGTTCTCAGAGATAGGGATATCGGGTGCATCAGATAAGTTTGTATGGGAGTATCCTAATGAAGAACCCTCACCCGTAAAAATATTTGAGAAGTACGCTTGTGACACTATGACAATAGTGCACAAGGTGCTCTTGGAGAAGTGGTACATGCGCCTAAGGAACGCGTTCGGGGCAGAATGGAGAATTCTCGAACAACTACCAATGGCCACTAGGGGAGTGGCAAAATTTTCTATGTACCAACATTACTGCCTAGGAAGATTCAAGTTGATAGATGACTCATGGAGCCCATGGTGCAAGCTCCGCTTTTCCTTCACAGCTTAGTACTTCCAAGTGGGAGTAAACAGATTCAAGGAGTCCAAAAAGTTTAAGTTGGACCTTAGTAATTTGGATAAAGACCAGAGGGATTTCACAAAGGGTTGGTCTACCCTAGCAAGCATGTGTACATAGAGTGATACGTTTCTCATGAAGTACAAATGACAAGGCCCATGACTCTGCCCATTGCAGGAGGATCTATAGTGTGTGTTTACATTCACATAAGGCCCAAGTTAAAGAAGGTCACATACCTAGAGAATGAGGTATCTATACCTCAAGATCTAACTGGGAGGAAAATACCCATGCCCAAACGGGAGGAAAAATAACCAGAAAATAAAATCCCAAGTGTGGTGGAGACACAGGAAATAGGTTCCCCTAGGACAAGCGCCAAAACCAACACGTACGCACACAAGAAAAATGCCGTAATTAGAGAAAAGGATCCAGAACTAGAAGAACCATTAGATAAGGGGCATCAGAAGAAGAAACAAAGTCACCTACACTAGAATCTCAAGTTAGGTAAAAGTAGAGGGTAGAAGAGGGGACCACCTTGGAAGAAGCTGGAAGTATGGGAAAGTACATAGGAGAGAAGGATGGTAGTGAGGATGAAGTAAGTATGGAAGAGGACCCCAAGAAAGATCAAGGGCTGATTGTTTTCAATATTCATGATTCAAAAGAGGAAGGTGGAGAAGAAGAAAAAGGGTTCCTTTTTGTGTGGCGTAAGGATAGCTAGGCAGGAGGAAGCACCTAGGACATGGGAAAATATGAAGACACTAGCACAAAGAAACAAGAGGTTCCAATCTCGGAAAAGGAGCAAAATGACAAGGTGGTAGAAGAAGAGGAGACAAGAGACATTGAGAACCTAGTGGAGGACAAGGTGGAGCGCAGCGCTGAGCCAGTGTTGAACAAGGAGAAGGAGAACACGGACGAGGAACGTGGCAACACTAGAGGCTCGATTTTAACTGTAAGTATACCCAAAGGTACGCACACAGGAGGAAGGAACATAGAGGGGGGAGGCCAAAAATGGGTTATATTAATGACCCCAAGAAGGTGTTTTGCACGCAGTTCCAAAGTACACTTTCGGAAGATGAGCTTGTATGCATGTCATCTTTCAACAAGGAGGCTACCTACCCGTGTACAAGGAAAATGATCTCTTGGGAAATTGAGTCCCACCTTGATGAACCAGAGTTTGAGGTAAGCCAAGGGGCAATAGTAACATTTCCAAGACTAGGAGAAGATAATCCAATGGTGGATACCCAGTAGCTCTCAGATGAACAACTAAGAAATGAGCTTAACAAAGTCTCTATTGAGATAGAAGCTAGACTCTTTGGGTGAAATTATAGGATTAGGGATCTAGAAGGGGAGCTTAAGGAGAAAGAGGAAGAGCTAGCTACATTAACCAAGGAGCTGAGCTAGGAAAAGTTAATCATTGCTCAGTGGTAGCGGGAATTGAAGGATGAAAAGGCCAAGGTGAGTGTTTTTTACAAGAGGGTAGAATCCATCAACGGGGCCATACCATTAAATCATCCAGACCTGGCATCACTTGTGTAGAAATATTGATCTGCTTTGGGATTCCTGGAGGATTTAATAAGGGTCCTCACCATGGAAAGACAACCGCTAGCCTTGGAGTCTGCAGAGGAAGTGGCAGTGTGCTTAGAGAAGGAAGATAAGTTGAAAATCATAGCGCTTGTTGCAGAGTACAAAAAAGTGATTGCTGATGTAAGGGCCGCTTCTCAGACTATTGAGGCCATGTATGAAAATTACATGGAAAGAGAAAAAGTGGCAGGCACCTTGGTTGCCACTCATGAGGTAGAACTCAAGGAGTTCCAGGAGAAAAACAAGGGGAATAGGCTGGAAAGAGAAAAAACCCTTGTCGAGGTTCAGAAGAAATCAGAGGCCATTATAACCTTGAGGGTTTCAATCAAAAACTGGTTGAAGGAGCTATATTCATGTATCATACAAAAAATGGACGCGTTAGAGGATATATGTAATGAGTTGGAGAAAACCATGGATATTATGAATGTACAAGGGGATGGACTAAATTTTGGGGAGGTAAGCGCCTTAGTCGGTGACCTTTGTCAAAGAGTGTGGATTGAATTCGATGCCTGGATTAAGTTGGAGGCCAACTTACAAAAGGATTTTCCCAGTCTGTTACAGTAATTCTTTCATTCTCCCATTCTTTCTTCTTTCCCATTCTTTCATCCTCTTATTATTTTTCCTAGGCATAAGCCTATTTTTTATTCTTTCTCTCACTAAGGCAAGTGTTCCCATGGATGGAGAACATGCTTAGTGTGGGCTAATGTTGGGCCAGTGGAATATTGACTACGTACAAAAGGTCTACAAGGAAAAAGCGCGCAAGGTAGGTGTAGGCACTAAAATTATGTCACACTCCCCCTGGTCCCTCGATAAATAAAAACCTTGAACACATCCACCTAGCCATGGCCCCCCTTCACCCCACTATAATATTAATTTAATTATTTAAATTAAATTAATTCATTATCCTCACCATATTTATTATTTAAATATCTTAATTGAGATAGTGCCCACATATCCACCTCACCTAGCCACCTCATCCTCAGACCTATTCTTAGTAATTTTCCATAACTAACTAAGACCTACCCAAACCCTAAAAATCAATGCCTACATTACCTCTAACCACATTACCACCTGTTAGAAGGATATTTCCATGCTAATCTGTGGGTTAAACGAATGTGATCCCAAAAAATCAAGGGGATCTACCCAGTTTAGTAAACCTAGGAAATCCCACCTAACCGACGCTTGTTACCATTAACCACTACCGGTTAAGTTGGAACCATTTTCGGTTACCATTTAACTCCCAAAAAAACCTTATTTCAAGGTTGGAACATTTTTGAGAGAAAGAGAGAGACATATACTGAGAACAAGCGACAAAACAAGAGCTACATGCAAGCAGGACCAGCATCCCTACAAGCATCAAAACACACATAACCAATACTTGAAGCAATCACACAGCCACCTACCTTCATAGGAGCATCTGGGGAAGTTCCAGCACTACACCAATTTCATTTGATCACCCACCATTACCAACCAGGCATCAAGCTCGTATAAATAGCAAATTTGTTAACCTGCATTGGTTCTTTGTCATTTGAGCAGATCCTTTACACTTGTTATTATTTCTGCTTTCATTTCCATTCCCCACCATTTTATCTCCATGCAAAACTTGACCATCTCTTTACCCACACCATTGAACTACCCATATCTAGACCTTAATCATTCATGTGCATGTCCAGGATCCCTATGAATCTTGTCATTATCCTTCCACCTTCATCTAACCCTAGATCTATCACCCAACCAAGTTTTATCGAGTTTCCTGCACCCCGACCATACCAACGTTGGTCACCCATAACCATCGCTGATTAACCTAAATTGACGTCGGTCTCTATGTCTTTTACTAGAAGCCCATATCAGAGCCTAAAACCTCCACCAAATACCCTAAACTTCTCAGAATCTAACCCTGACCAATACCAGTACCTTGACCTTTAGATTCAATCATAGCCTAGCCTGTTGTGAATGATTTTTCATATTGTAGAAAAATGAGATACCTAAATCATTTTAACTACAGTTGGATTTCCTTTATTTCTCGCATTGATTTTCTTTAAATAGTGGATTGACAACTGTCTAGGAAATATCACACTTCCTGGATCTAGCACACACTAGGTAGTCCACTGCATATATTGTTTAACTTTTATTTGGTGGTATTATGTTCCATTTCAGGGAGTTCCTCCAAGAAAAAAGGAAGATCTCATGATCAATTGTGGATTCAAAAGTAATACGTGCACAAAAACCCATGACTAGTATCTCAACAGGTATTCCTCCTAGCCCATTACCCTTATTTGTTTCATCATTTTCTAAGAAATGCTCCAGAATCAGGTGAAACATTTTGGATCATCTTCACCTACACATGGTGTAACCACATCTTATTTTTGTTAGCGCCACTTACCAATAAAAGGTACACAAAAAAAGGGGCAAAATGTAGACACTAAAATTAGGTCACACTCCCCCTGGTCCCTCGATAAATAAATACATTGAACACACCC
Source organism: Taxus chinensis (assembly GCA_019776745.2). Classification (NCBI taxonomy): domain Eukaryota; kingdom Viridiplantae; phylum Streptophyta; class Pinopsida; order Cupressales; family Taxaceae; genus Taxus; species Taxus chinensis. The sequence continues at coordinate 940,975,527 of CM034149.1, forward strand.
ACCTAGCCATGGCCCCCCTTCACCCCACTATAATATTAATTTAGTTATTTAAATTAAATTAATTAATTATCCTCACCATATTTATTATTTAAATATCCTAATTGAGATAGTTCCCACATATCCACCTCACCTATACACCTCATTTAGCCACCTCATCCTAAGACGTATTCTTAGTAAGTTGCCATAACTAACTAAGACCTACCCAAACCCTAGAAATTAATGCCTACATTGCCTCTAACCACATTCCCGCCCATTAGAAGGATATTTCCATGCTAATCTGTAGGGTAAACAAACGTGATCCCAGAAAATCAAGGGGATCTACCCAGTTTAGTAAACCTAGGAAATCCCGTCCTAATTGATGCCAGTTACCATTAACCACTGCCGGTTAAGCTGGAGCCATCATCGGATAACATTTAACTCCAAAAACAACCTTATTTTGAGGTTAGCACATTTATGAGAGAGAGACCTCTTCTGAGAACAAGTGATAAAACTAGAGCTACATGCAAGTAGAACTAGCATCTGTACAAGCATCAGAAGACCCATAGCCAATACTTGAAGAAATCACAAAGCCACCTACCTTCACGTGAGCATCCAGGGAAGTGCCATCACTACACCAAGTTCATTTGATCACCCACCATTACCAACTAGGCATCAAGCTCATACAAACAGTAAGTTTGTTAACCTGCATTGGTTCCTTATCATTTGAGCAGATCCTTTTACACTTGTTATTAGTTTCTTCTTTCATTTCCATTCCCCACCATTTTATCTCCATGCAAAACTTGACCATCTCTTTACCCACACCATTGAATTGCCAATATCTGGACCGTAATCAATCTTGTGCATGTCCATGATCCCTACGAATTTTTTCATTGTCCTTGCACCTTCATCTAACCTTGGATCTATCACCTAGCCAATTTTTATCGAGTTTCTTGTACCCCAATGATATCGACAACTGGTTACACATAACCATCGCTGGTTAACCTAAACCAACATTCGGTCTCTATGTATTTTACTAGAAACCCAGATCAGAGCCTAAAACCTCCACCAAATACCCTAAACTACTCAGAATCTAACCCTGACCAATACCAATACCTTGACAGTGACCTTGAACTTCGTATTCAATCATAGCCTAGCCTATTGTGAATGATTTTTCTTATTGTAGACGAATGAGATACCTAAATCATTTTAACTACATTAGGATTTCCTTTATTTCTTACATTGATTTACTTTAAACAGTGGATTGATAGCCATCTAGGGAGTATCACACTTCCCGGATCTAGCATACACTAGGTAGTCCACTGCATATATTGTTTAAATTTTATTTGTTCAGTCTTGTGTTCCATTTCAGGTAGTTCCTCTAAGAAAAAAGGAAGCTCTCACCATCAGCTGTGGATTCAAAAGTCATACATGCTTAATAACCCATGACCAGTATGTCAACAGGTATTCCTCAAAGCCCATTACCCTTATTTTTTTCGTCATTTTCTAGGAAATGTCTAAGAATTAGGTAAAACATTTTGGCATGCCCAGTGGGACCCATTCAGAGGTTGCTTGCATTTTCTTCATTTCTAGGTGAAAAATTGTATGTTTTTTTCCTTTCTAAAAGGTTCTCACATTAAAATTTCTCCCTTGGAATATTCTCTTCTTCCTATTGTCTCAAAGGAATCGTGTTTTGGTGCTTAAAACAAACTCTTCTTCTATTTCATTTTGCATTGCATTAGTGAAAGATCATACTTTCTCTTATTCCTCTTATTGTGTCATCAAATTCCATATTTCGATTTGGGTTTAAAATTAACTTCATTTCATTCTGCTTTTTTGCATTATCTCACATTAAACGAGGGCAACCTATACACTGGAAGTCATGACCAGCTGATGGCTGACAAACGAATCATAGAAAAGCACTTCCTTTCTCTTTCTCTCTCTCTGAGTCTTATCCAAACATCAAAAATTTAAAATACTCACATTCTTAAACAAAATATTTCTTGGAAGAAGCTGTAGGTGATCACATGATCACAGTACAATAGGCACCCAACTCATTACTCTATTGATTCATACTTTATAGAAAATCCCACCCCCGCCATAACATACTTGAAACCTCTCCTTGTAGATATCCTTCTTTTTAGGAAGCCATCATCACCAAAAAAGTCTATTTTATAGTTCATGAGTTAGTCCTTAAAATAGCAATAAGCTAAACAAACATAATAGAAAAGGAACTCTTAGGATCATGTTTTCTTAGTGTTTCCGCTTGGCTTGGGTTTTGAGGTGAGAGGTTTCACTCTTCATTTTCTTATTTCTCTTGCACACCTCTCATCATTATTTTTTGTATTCTAGCTTCATCTGAGTGTGCCTAGACCATATTCTCGTCATTCCCAAAATTCTAGGTTTAATTCCACATTAAATTTTAACTCACAACCACATTTTATTCATCACTATTTCAATTCCATAGTAACCGGTGTTGGTCTAACGACCGTTGTTGGTTACCCTCTGACCGTCATCGGTTATACCCAACCAGACATTAGATTCACTTCTCTTTTGGTTAACCTACCCAAAAGGACACCTATTCACCTTCTTTAGCTATTCAGAGTTTTTTTCACTCTTATCATATACACTGACCTAGTAAATCTCATAAGTATTTGGTATACCTAGCAAATTTGGACTTATACCTTGTTTTTGACCAACTGTCCACTTTCCACAGTAACCAACAAGTAGTTACCTGTGACCGGCATCAGTTTAATCTAACCGACATCCGTTAGCCTGTGTCATTTTCTATATGAAATTTGATTCCTAATCCACCTACTACCGTCTGTCTCTTCTATTTTTTTCTATATTTTTATGTCATTTACAGAAAACAATCCAACTTGATCAGTACCTGTTCACATGGTGCCGACCCGAAGCCAAGCAAACGCCCTCATATTCCATGCCAGTTGTCAACAACTCCCACCTTGTCCTTCACCACCTTATATTTTATCAGCCATTGATCCTACCCAACCTATCACTATTGGTACCAGAGACGAGGAGTTCACATGACTCCTTGACCAAAATCCTGCCACCTTGTAGTTTTACCTTTCCCCACTCGTCCATTCGAGATGCCTCGAGTCAATTGATATACAACATGCTCATATATATCCCCCTGACTCTCATTCCCACTCATGCGTTAGCCCCATCTGGCTTCACGCTATGCGCACATCTACCTTACCCCTAGTCATTTCGTAGCTAGGCCCTATACCCACTATGACTGTCACATCTGCTACATTCGTTGCACCTACCACATCCACTATACCTTCGCCAACCACCCAGAACATATCCTCATCCACCCCTATTGTTATGCATATACTCGTAGCTACACTACCACCCCTAGTGTCGATGACCCCTACCCCTTTTCAAAAAATTTTCCTTTCTATTCCACAATATTTAGCCCCCATTGCCACTAGGGTCACCATGACCCTTCCACCTCTATATACGTACTATCAACAACCTCCTGTTTCATCTATTATTCACTCTAGGTATGTACCCCCTATTTCACTACCTTCTTCTCAATCTACCTACACGGCAAAACCATATACTGGAATTCCACCCTTGTTACAGGCCCAACACAAACCCTCTTACGCTACAGGAGGCACCCATCCATCACAAGCTACCAATGACCTAATCAATTTAATGATGGACAAGATGCAGACATTGGAAGCATCGATTTCTGGCTCATGCAACTCTCTCACCTATGATGCGATTTGTAATGAGCCTATCCACCCATCCATTCCTATTCGTCCATACCCCATGCATTTAGAAATTCCTAAATTCAACCGTTTCAATAGCAAAGAATACCCACAATAGCATTTGCGGTCTTTCAAACACGGGTGATACCTAATCGCCCACGATGATGTTTTGCTACTAAGGACCTTTCCCATATCTCTGACTGGACCTGCGTTAGATTTGTATAGTGGGTTACCTAGACACTCTATATTTTCATTTAATCAAGTAGTCCAAGCCTTCTTGGATCAATTATCCATTAACATTGTTAAGAAGGTTACCATGACTGACCTATACCCCATGCGTCAGTTTGATGATGAATCTATCACAAATTTTGTTGCTCGCTGGCGTAGCCTGATCAATCAACTCACATTCCAACTACCGTAAACCAAACTCATCAATATCTTCACACGGGCTTGTGTTAGACATATCTCGCCGAACCTACAGGTCCAAAATTTCTAAACCTTTGATGAAGCATTCACCATGACACGAAAGCTAGAGATTTGGGCCATCAAAGAGAATAAAATCTAATTACACAATAAGAACTCAACATTCAAGTTGAATGATGCCTCTTTTTCTTTGAAACCATAGAATAATTATTTAAAGGCCAAGGGGACTGCTAATGCAGTGGTTCTCAAAGCTGGCCCAACTCATCCGTTAAATCAAGCTAGCCCCTCATCTAATCTCTCTCCCATTCAGACTTTTCAATTCAGATGTGTTTGTTGTCAAATAAGGACTTTAATGAAAGCAACAGTCAAGGGACATAAGTCCCTCTTCTTTAATTGGAGAGGTTCCCTTATTTAAAGGCAAATACCTATTTACAAATGTACAATGTTTAGTTTTAAAGAGGAACTCTGATATCATGGAAGTGCTTTAAATGACTGATTATCAATACAAAGGGACAGAAGAACTAGGAAGTGCGAAAAGGAAGAGTAGCATTCTCAGGAAATATAGATAGAAAAATAATTACTTATAAATGCTGAACTAGGATCATATAGAACAAAATCACTTACGTTAAAGCCATAAGATGTTATTTCATAGACACAAAGTTCCAGAGATGACATCCATAAGAGTACAAAGCTTCTTGATGCAAAAGAGATTAATGATTCAACAATTTTAACATATAGGAAAGAATGAATAACCACAGATAGAAACAGAAAGGGAAGTATTCTTATATTGATAGCTTTTTAACTGTTTACACTTTGCCAAAATAGTTAGAGTTCCAACCCTTTAGAATGGCATGGAGAGCTCCTTATATAGTTTACAAATTAGTTACAGTTGGTAACCATTTTTTTAACTAAAAGATTAATTAAGGAAATGTTCAATACAATATCCTTAATTAATTTACAAGGATTTCAACACATAAAAATAGGAGGAAAAGAGAAGCCAGAAGAAGAAACATCTGATTATGGTTGAGGCGGGCCCACTGATTTGAGGATCTGATATCTAAATTTCTTCAATGCTTCAGCTATCTCCATACCTCATGGGATTGTTGTGTTGGTAGTGGCATGAGACCAAGTACCTAGACATTTTTCCATATCCTTATCAAACTCAGTATGCTCCAGGTACTCTTTATTTTCCTCAGCAATTGTAGATTAAAGGAAGCAAATGTCCTTTATCTTCTCTTTGGTAATTAATTCTTCTTTGAACAAGTCTTCTTTGACAAATGTTCTGAAATGAGCTTTGATCTCTTGAAGAGAGCAAGGAACACCTGAAGTTTCATCATAAAGGTGGCAATGAATATCTTTAAAAGTAGAGGAAACACAAGTTTTGAAATATTCTCCTTTTTGCCACGTGTTATTTAATTCACCTAGTGCTTCTTCCAAAACCTTCATTTTCCATTCGACACTGAAAACCCATGCCTTTGACAAGTTATTCTTGGCATCATCAAATACACTATTGGCCAACAGGATCTTCTCATTAGCTTAGCCCATAATGCAAAGATCTGTAATACAACTAGTCCAGAGCTTCAACTCTTTATCCATAATCCTTATTGAGGAAGTGAGTTTCTGCTATAGATTAATCACCTTCTCGTTGGCCTTGAAGGCTTCCTCAATGAAATTTAAGCCGACTATAATAATATCATCAACCATGGCTTCCAAATCCTTTCCATAAGTAGAATACTTACGTATATATTTGATGCTCTGAAATTCATCCTGGCTAAGAATCATGGGGTCGGAAGAGCAGCCAGTGGGGCAGGATCCAAAACCTTATCTTTTTCCAATAATGACTTGATAAAGTTGGAAAGAACTTGATTCTGTTCTTCCAACTGTTTTATAGTTTTCTTGCCCTTCTCTACTCATTCAATAACCTTTGTCACTGTTTCTTGAAGGTTATGAACCTCACTCTCAGGAGTGGATTCCCCCATTGGGATTCTAGAAAGAACTAAATAAGAGACCAAGAGATTCTATTATACCTTATCAACCTTGGGCATTGTAACCTCCAAGAACTGCTGGCCTTGAGCATCAGTTACTATCCTTGAAGTGGTCTTGGATCTCTTAGTTGGAGGAGGAGGAGTAGTTCTTAACAGAGCTGCTACAACATCAAAATTAGGCCCTGTTATCCGAGTGGAAGATTTCCTCTTCTTGTTGTTAACCATGGGTTACACCCAAGAAAAAGTAGAAGAAGAAAAGAAAGGAACAAGGGGCCCAAGAGAAAGTGAACTCATGGCACTTAGAGTATTGACCACTATTGCCTCTAGCAGAGAAGTGGAGGGAGTATTAGGAACTTCCTTTGTAGAGGAGTCTGCGGTACTAGGAGACTCTACACTAAACATTTCCTTTTCCTTTTCAATAGTAACTTCAGGAGTTCCTGCAAGATTTGCAACTTCACCATCATCACTCTCACTAAGAAAAATTATGTTCTCTGGTCCTGAAGGTAGCTTTGGATGCTCAAGAAGAGGTTCTTCATCAATTGGTTCTTGTTTAACCTCTTTGATATTCTTTTGGTATACTTGAGTAAAAGAAGGAGAAGATGACTCAGGATCTTTCATTGAGGAAGAATGAGGGGTTTGCTCAAGAACCTCGATACTAGTTGTATGTGCTTCCTTCCCTAGTGTAGAGGTGTCTCTAGAAGAAGATCCGCCCTAATTCTTCTTGAACTCACAAACCTTCCTATCCAACCAAACTTTAGTTCTTACAAGAGCAGGGGCCATAATCTCAACCAAATCATCTATCTCTTTTTTGTACCAGTCCAGATCCTCCAAAGGAGTGTGTTTAATTTTTTTCTCATATTCAAAGGACCATAAGTCCTCATCATCCTCCTTAAGTCCTTCAGGAACTTGGTAAAGATTGAGATCTCTGATGTGTTGTAGAGAGAGCCTACCACAGTGCCTCCATATGGCTTCAAAATTATCTACACAATCAGCCCAGTAGTCCTCAATATCTAACTTGTGATGATAGTTTATCCCAAGGTTATGATCAATAAAATCTTCAGATCAAAGCAAGTCCTGGGTCTGAAGAAATGAATAGTGATAGAAGTAATAACCCGTTCTAAATTTTGGGCATCCAAAGCTGTTTACATGTATAGTTTCCCAAAGGGATGGGGAAATGTAGGCCAGTGATCTTCTTGTCTCTGCATGTCCTATGTAGCTTATCAAGTTGCCTACAAACTTCAACGAGGGCCATTTTATCACTACATAACATAGGGAGCTTGAGAGGTGTGCTTTCATAGCTAGCCAACCTAATGTATGAAAACCTCCTAAATTGGATAAAGAAAGACCCATACTTGGATATAAGGTTCATAGCTTCATCAGAAAATCTCCTAGGAGTGTTTACCTCCAAGATTCTTACAATGTACATGGTGGTAGCATAATTGAATCTTCTGAAATTGTGATTGCTAGTTTCAAGGGTAAAATGAGGGCAGTATGCATAAATAGGCTCATTCTTCTAACCCTTTATGTAGGTGAAACCAAACCACTGTCAGGATGTAGCCAAGGTGTACATGAGATAAGAATTCATATAGAACTTATTAGTCTGTTGAACACTAGACAATCACTCAGTCAAATTCATGCAAACAATTTCGGCCCAATTAATGTTCTGCTTGCCCTTACAGATGATGTTTATGAAGGGGCACATCTAGAAGTGAAACTCATTGGTGGAAGGCAACCCCATGACACAGGCAAGAAAAATAATAAAGTCAGACAACTCCTCATTAAAATCAACCCTGTATAATGCCTTGGAGAGTCAGGATGCTTTTTTCTTAGGGTTCTTTAACCATGATTTTACTATACGTGCCTTCTATGTGTCACCATCTTGGTTGAATAGGGTTTGAGCTTGGGCATGAGTGAGAATTATGGAATCCTCAGTCTCTGGAATGCATAGGGAAACAACAATGGTGGTAGCATCTAGTTTGGTAATTAATTCCCCATTCACAATGGTGAGTTCCTTAGTATCCAAGTTAAAATGGGCTCTGAAGGCAAGCACCGTGTCTACACACTGTACAAAGATAGGAATTCCAGCCCCGTATGCAAGTCTACTGTCACTGATCATTTGTGCCATGGGAGCAGGATTGGAGCATGTTAATCTGCCCCAAAAATCCCTGAAATCTAAGTGCCGAACCTCACTGTGTCCGATATAAAGTACAGAGGTCTCAAGAGGTGACACATGTCCCTGACCCTGAAACTTGATCTTCATCTTTGTAATGCGCAGGGGAAAAACCTTTCAAGATCGAAATCATGATGAGAATGCAAGGGATATAGGGGCACGAGCAAACAAATTTAATGGAAAGGATTTGAGCAAGAGATGGCAAGTGAGCAATGTGACAAATGCGTAGGAGATAGTCCAATTAAATAGTTGTTTAGGAGAGAGAATGTCATTAACATGCATTAAATTCACCTCACACCGACTCAAAAAGATGAAAAGTGGGAAAAGCAGAGAAAATTATCTCGTACAGTCTTTGGTACATTTGGGACATGAGGGACATGAAGACGCGATCCAACCGATGTGGGCGATGCGGGCCAAATGAGCACAGGTAGTCTAGGAACTTAGATACATGAAGGATGTGAGGATGTGAGAGACATGAGGATGTGATTCGAATGATGTGCACGATGCGGGGAAAGTGGGAACAAAAATCCCAGACACATTTGGGATAGATGGGACAAAAGTACGAAAAGTACCCAATGCAGCCGATGTGGACAATTGTGTAAAAGGAAGTCCATAGGTACTTGGGACAAACAGGCCAAGAAGTTCTAAAAAAGCTGACAATTAGGAATTCACGGGGAAAGTGGCCAATCAGTGATCATAAGGTCCAGAGGTACTTGGGACATGAGGTTAAAAAATGTCTGATAGACCCGCAAGTCACCAAAAAGACTCCAAAAAACACAATTTTCACTATCTCTTCAATTTTTCTCTTCATTAGAACATTACTAAAGGTGCCAACTCAAAATTTTCAAAATTCTGACTTTCAAAAGAGGGGAAATTTTGAGAGGAAAAAAATATGGGAACAACGGAAATATACCCTAATTGGGGAGCCTTATTCTTCTGTCTTAGAAAAGCTCATTAAAGCCGGAGCCATCACCCTTCCTCCTATAAAACCACACACTAGTTTTGACCCTGCTCACCCCACACCTGCATGGTATAAAGAACATGACTTCTATAACTATCATCGAGTAAAGGGTTATAGTGACAACAATTGCATCACTTTCAAAAATATTGTCCAAGAAATGATCAAGAAAGGTGAGTTAATTGTGGATAATCCTAATGCACCTGCCAATCAAAACCTGCACATCTTTAAGAAACCATTTCCTAATCATGCCCCTTCTTCTAATCAAACCAGAGAAATCTCAACTCATGATAGCCATACTCGTGAGGTCCACGCTATTTTTCAGCAATGCACCCGTTGCTTCCCAATTACCTCATATTCCTTCCATAGAGGAAATTCTAGCCCAAAGTCCTCCTCCTTTGGAACCCACCTCACCTATTCCTCCACCCACAGAGGAACACCTTTCACCTCCTTCCTCACCCGTGGAGGAGCCTTCCACTAATATCAAGGCTATTTCACCTTTATCTTCTCCACCTAGAGATCCATCACCCACAGTGCTTCTTCAGTCCATGGAGGATACTTGTTTATCTCCTCCACCCACAAAGGAGCACCCATTTTCTCCTCCACCTATCAAGGATCCAGTAGAGATACCTTTGCCTCTAGGTGATCATTCTCCATTAGCTACCCAAGATCATGCAGACCTACTTTCGGCTTTCTTACCCACGGAAGTCAAAGTTAGCGAATTCCCCATCTCTAAGACACAATTTACGAGAATTTCCATTAGGTCCTCATCAACCTCACCTACAGACATGTTGTTCTCACGATTAGCTGATCACTTAGATTATGTGAATAGAGCCTTACTTTGGGAGAGTCTTCTACTTCCTGTCTCAACATAAATGCAGATGTCACTTATTGACACTTCCACTATCTACCCAAAGATATTTTGACCAATCAAACCAAGCACAACCACCTCTATCACAAATTCTTCCATGACACCCATCATAGCTCAACACACACCCTTACCCATAACCAAACATACATATAAATCCAAACCTACACCTACACCATCTTCCTTAGCTAAACCTATTACTACCTTAGGGGTCACCCCAACCACCAACCTTACTCATCCACCTATAAAACTAGATTTCGCTACATCCTACATAGTCAAGACCAAACCTACCCCAACACCCAAACAGAAGAACCAAACCCATAGAACTCACACCCCAAATGTGCCAGTCATACCTTCATCACCTACACCCTTTTCATCCATCTTAGGACATCAACCTCCAAACATAATCAAGAAACCTCCACTTGTCAATAAACCAAAACACAACAGCCCATTCCTTCATCGCAAACCTCTAACATACCCAAGTGCCCAACATGACTTACATCCGCACCTGTAGCATCTTTACCATCCATACCTCCAATACCCTTAGCAACCTCTTCACTACCCATTACATTTCAGTCTTTGTCCCTCACACCCACTATGCAATCCACGTCATCCCCCTTCAGAGCACCTCCGTTATCCTCATGGGTAACTCGCGCTCTTCCCCCTTCCACTTTTCCCTCTAGATATTGTACACCCATATCACCTTTACCCAAGAAGGTACAAGCCAAAGAAAAAAATGCACTACCCTCCAATAAGGTAGTCAAAATAGCCATACACCCTCCTCTCCATTCATCTACCATACCCCTACCCAAGCAAACATGACCAACACTCAAGACCATGCCAGTACCCAAAACCATAACTCAACCCACTCTCCCTCCTGTAAAGACCATTCCTCAACAATCAGTCACACCTATGCCAAAACCCACTTTCACTTCCCAGTGCGACCCACTAGCAGGGTCCTTTTCCAAAATCTTAACCAACTTCCTTGAGACTTCTGTCATCACATTACCACCACTCAAACCTTATGACCCCCTCAAACCCAAGCCAAAAGGGTTTGATGACACTAAAATTTGCACCTACCATTGTGTGCTAGGGCATGATGTGGAGAACTACAAGGCTTTGAAAACCATTCTTATCCAGTTGTGTCCTCTTGAAGAAAACTTTGATGATGATGAACTTCTTGATGAGGACCTCATTTCATCTACACCCATTTCCATACTCCTTCCCTCACTACCTACTCAACAACCATGACCTCCACCCCTTCAACTCTTAGAGCCACCCCAAGATTCAAAATTAACATGGTTCACATCAGAGAACTTGCCACACCATTACCTAAATGTCGTTACGCCTAGCTCACTTCACAAGGTTTTTCTCCCCCAGTAGGTTTTTTCCTGTCATGTCATTATACCACTCATCCTACACCGTGCTTGTTACCTATCCAAGTTAATGCACCAAACTAAACACAAAAACCCTGAAAAACTCAAATGAAATTCGATACCTGATAGATTGGATAAGATCCAAAGACGTAGATGGAGAGAATGTCTGATGGAGACAAGACGGGTGCACACGAACAATCCTACAAAGTAGATCCAAGAAACCTGCGATGCACAAATCCTTGGCAGAAAAAGATGATGTTAGATGATATATGGGTGAACTGCCTGGAAAGTGGGTCTGGGAAGCAATGAGCTTCCTCGGCGGATGTCAGTTCACATTTTCAATCAAGAATAAAGACATACATGATAAAAGATGTAAGCAAATATTTAGGTTTTCTGATTAAAAACAACAGACAGAATGTAAAAACCGCAGCAGAAACTGAAAGAAAGTAGGAAACTGTAAAAACAAAGCTAAAATTGTGTTACCTGAATTTTGTATACCTTTCTACAGACTAGTCAGCGTGTCGATCAGATAGTGATCGGCATCATTTTTTTGGGTTGGCGTTGATCAGATAGTGATCAGCATCGATTGTTTGGGTCAGCGTCGATCAGGCAGTGATCGGCATCGATTGGACACACAGGCAGATAGAAGGCCAGAGAGTAAAAGAAGAAAACAAACTAAGCTAAAACGGATTAAATGTAAGACCAGATTACTGAAGATTGATCAGAAAGTAGAGATTGAAGATGGAAAAAGGGGATCTGAGGTAGAAATTGATGGATTCTAACCCAGAAACCGAAGAAAGACCCGATCAGTGCCGATTTGGATAAACTGGCATTGATTAAAGACTAATCAGATTTGACCGGACTGGATCAGTGTTGATCGAAAGGAAATTACAGAAACTAACAAAGAGGAATACCTGAAAAATGCTTGATTGATGATTGATGATGACCAAGGTAGCTGTGGAGACCCGCAAGAGCTGTAGATACGTGGACAGAGTAACAATGCACCTCTCAGGGATTAAACTGCACAAAACTCACTCTCTTCCTCTGATAATCTCTTTAATCACTCAGACAAAAGTAATCTCTAGGTAACCAGCTCTTCTGAATCTAACCAGAGAGGATCTCAGGTCGTAAATTTATAATCGGACTGAGACAAAAATCTGACCGAGATAAAATCGGTGCCGCTCTAAAAAATCGGCATCGACCACTGCTCAGAAAAATCGGCACCGATCAGGGAATAGACTCCCAAAGTGGCGAAAAGGAAATGAATTGGAAGGATAAGAATATTATCCCTCCGACTCAAATATGGAAAAATCCCACTGCACGGTTTTAGGAGAGGAGAAATAGGTGGGATGGATGGATAAAAATGATACGGGAGGTTGGAAATTGATATGGGGTAGATAAGTAGTTGAAATAAATGTAGAAGATAGAATTACATGGTTAATGTTTAATTAACCATGGATGAAATATAATGGGGTGGAGAAAACTTAGGATAGGCCTTTAAATTAAATATTTAAGTAATACCCTAAGGGAGAAGTGGTGATATAAAGGTGCCCCGGGTTACCCGAGAGGATAAACGAACCCAGGGGACACTAAATTGGGTAACCAATTTTAGGTGTCTACATTTGCCCCTTTTTGTTGAGTAACTTGTGATAAGAAATGCCACGAGACAAAAACAAGGAGTTGGAAGAAATGAAGAACAATAATGATGTGATCCCCCTCAAACTAGGGATGGGGTGGCCCCAAAAGGCCAACTGATCCCGAGTTTGAAAAAGGTAGATGAGAAAGAAGGATGCCCCAGTGAGATGTCTAGGGTAGATTTGATCATTGATGACACACGTAAAAAAAAAAAAGGCAGTGACCTAAGGAACTCACATTGGTAGGGAAGACTAGACGGTCTTCATATGAGATGACGTAAGTGGCTACAGACTGGTGAGTTAAAGGTGACTGCAACATAGCAACAACTAAAGAGTGACACATTGGTAGGGACAACTAGACGGCCTTCAAATGAGACGATGTTAGTGCCTATAGACCCGCTATCTTTAGGTTGCAAAAAATGTGAGTTACCCATGTACAGGGAAGAACTTGGAATGGGTGATAACACCAAAAATATGCACCGAAAGGTGAAAATAAGGTCATAACAATGATCAAATAAACAAGCCAAGCATCAACGCTTAGACAAGAAGGATGAAGTGACGGCCTTGAGAGGATAGCCACCGTGAAAAATCGACATATGGCCACTACAGTGGACTTTGTAATAGAAGTACTGTCAGACTAGGTAGAACAGGTGTGCTATGGGTGGCACATGTAAAAGATATAATGATGAGATGCCCTAGGTGGGGAATAACAAGAAAAGCCTGAGCCATGAGCGAGATGCACGTGAGGCTATGCAAGGTGACCAGGTACAAGTACCGAAAAGAAAGATGTAATGATGGTGGCAATGTGTTATGGGTGACACATGCATAAGACAGGAGATAACAGATGAGGACGAAGCGCATCCTGGTGGGACCAGAGGATGAAATATATCAAAATATCCCCGATCAGTGCCGATGGGATCCAATCGGCGTTGATTACCCCTAATCGACGTCGACCACAAAAATTGGCACCGATCAAAATAATCGGTGCCGACCGCTCTGAAAACCTATAAGTATAGAAAAGGTGAATGGTAATGATTCATTTGCACTGCGACGATTGATTTAGAAAAAGTCAAAAATTGAATTTGAGCAACATGGAAGCCTTCTGGAAGTGGTCAGAAGAGGAAGAGGACATGACCAGGGGTAAGTGAGCCTTCCTTAGCTTTGTACATTTAGCGTTTTTTTTTGTTTTTTCATGTTTTTTGTAGTAGGAGGCAAGAGGGATTTTTTAGCGCTCTGCCTCGTAATCGGCGTCGATTGAAAAAATTCAGCGCCTGATTAGAAAGCGATCGGCACCGATTGTAACACAATCGGCATCGACCGTCAAGTAAACAGTAAATGATGATTGGCATGAGTCGGTGCCGATTGAAAAAAAAAGTGACATTTTTTTATTTTTGAGAAAGATTTTGATGAAAATTTAATGATGTGGATTTTGATAAATATGAAACTAATGATGATGTTTGATATCATGTAGGCACGAGAGGTCCTACACATGTGGGATGCTATTCCCGAGCTACTAGAGACCATACTGCCAGATGTGACAGATGCTGAGTGTGCCATCTAGAGTTATCCGGACTAGGGGGTTTCTGTTATTATAGGCGGGTACCCCGAGATGTGGAGCTCATGCGAGCATTGGTGCAGTGGTGGGATAGCCAGACCTGCACATTTTGGTTTCAGACATGGGTGAGATGACCATCACCCATGAGGACATCTATAGGATCCTCAGGTTACCGATTACAGGGGACCTGATAGAGATCACCCCACGAGAGCAGCAGAGGAGGGCCCTGGTATGATTATATGGGGACATAGGGTAGATGATGCAGAGATAGTGTCTGAGGCTATGAGGACAGCCTCACAGTACCGGCAGGATGACCCTAGGAGCAGATTGATAGCCCTGATCTAGATGGCTATCTCATACTATGCATTACCAGATTCTGGAGGTGGACGGTTCCCACTACTCCTACTCAACTGTGTCTGTGATATTCTAGAGTTCATGCAGGTGTTTACATTTGCTGACACATTACTAGCACATAGATATATTACGAGCTGTGGATGTATACCACAGGCAGGCAGACTGGGATAGACGTGAGTTTTGTGCTCCATTGCTGGGCATATGAGCATATATCAGTGATCAGGCCATCTAGGCTTCCATGGATGCCAGGAGTAGGGGGAGCCCTTGAGTATGGATTCCAACGATGGTGGGTAGACATGGCCCCAGGAGATACAGGGAGATCCGCAGAGTGGTACTCAGAGAGATTCAGGACTCTGACACCAGCACAGGTGATATGGAGACCATACAGGGTCTATCTGATATGGGCCTAGATAGGACACCCATCTGGTGGAGCTGAGATGCAGTAGGGTAGTCAGGGGCCGCAGGCCAGAGCTCTTAGAGTGAGTCCCATTTATACGGGTGATGAGGTAGTTTGGTTTGATTCAAATCATCCTGACTATATATACACACCATACAGACGGGATAGCAGAGAGACAGATCTGCCTATACTGATTCCCGTAGATCCACTCAGGGAGGCCCCACCTCCCATAGATGATGATGATGATGTAGGAGTGGATGAGGGCTACGAGGCGTGGTACCACATGGAGCTGCCACGACATCTCCTAGCAGCTACAGAGGTAGGTGAGGAGGATCTAGCAAGCAGTGCTAGAGAGACTTGAGGGAGAGCATGCTTGCCTTGATACAGACACACCAGGCTGCCCTCGAGGAGATTAGGACTTTGACAGAGGAGAGGGACACCTTGATACAGGAGAGAGACACCGCTCGTCAGGAGTGGGATACAATGATCCAGCAGAGAGATCGATATCACAGGCACAGGGAGGCCCTCAGGGCCAAATATGGTGATACAGGCACCACCTCAGAGTCAGGGGCATAGGGTGTGGTAGCAGGAGGACCACCACCAGCAGCAGTGCCATTGCGAGCACCCGGTATGGTGAGTCTGAGTACCTATCAGGCTCTCCTTGCCGAGGTGAGATATTATGAGGATGCCCTGACACAGCATGCCCCAGATGTGCCTCGGTATGGAGCGAGGAGGAGGACAGTGACAACTACTGCTGGCAGTGCCTTCGGAGGGTGCGAGCACCAGAGGAGATCGAGGAGGTGGTAGGGCCATGGCAGTGGGCATCTCCAGCTCTGTAGGAGATGGTCAGGAGAGACAGCCCAGACCTGAGGAGGGAGGAGGAGATAGTGTTTTCCACCTATCTGATTTTACCATATAGATGTGATATTTTGTAGAGATATACTGATGTAGCCTCGAGTTGAAGGCATTTTTCTTTGGATACGATGTATACGGCTTGATTGGAAGCCATACATTCTTTTGTACAGATAGATATATGTATATATATTCATCATTTTGTGTTATGTGATTGGATTCATGCATTTAATTTCGATAGATATATGGATGTTATGGATAGTTATGTAATTTTGATGGATATAGATGAATGTTATAGATGATAGATGAATAGATGTGATTTGATTGATTTGTCATGGATAAATGGTTGATTAAATAAACATGTTTAAGATGTTAATTCAATTAAATGATATAGATAGATGGATTCACATGTGTTTTTAATACATGCTTTGATGTTTTTTAGATGAAGTAGATAAGATGAGCATAGATAGATGATAGATTTGATTGAGTAAATTAACATGTTAAATGTCAATTTAACTGGATGAACAACAAATAAACATGGGAAATGTCTTTTTGAAAGAAAGTGATGTAATGATATTATCCCTTAGAAATAAAAAGCACTACACCTAGATAGGAAAAAGAATGATAAGTTAGGCCCCTAACCGACCATAAATAGAGACCTTGATGGTAAATTGAAAGACGATGCACACAAGGCCATAGATGTGGATAAAATAAACCTGACACTAGTTAGTCGCAAACTAGATCTAGGAGGTAGATAAGGACGAGAGATAAGTATACATCTCGTCAAAACACATGAAGGATTAAATACGTGCCCATATGGGGAAAACAGGATCTCCATATGATCGAAAAGGTCTCATATCACAACTTCATGATTTTTTTTCTTTTGATAGAAAAGTCAAACTGATCGATGCGGGAAGTTTGCTAGATATAGAAAGACTGATCGATACGGGAAGTCTTTCAGAGATGCTAAAAAGTGAACAAACTGGCCAATAGAGGAAGTTTGTTACTATAAAGGCTGAAAATGCCATAAAACAAACAGCCGTCCTTCAAGGGAGCGGTCTGTATTTTGATTTTGATGGTAGCCATCCTTCGAGGAATGGTCTATATTTTTTATTTTATTTGATAAGGCATGGATAGCTGTCCTTCGAGGGATCAGTCTATCTTTTGGGACTAGGATAGCATCATCTCTCTCTCTTTTTTTTTTTGAGCTTTGGAAGAAGCTGAGTTTAGACCAGATAGATCAGATAGAGGGGAAGAAAAATGTATAAGCACGTACTCATGCCCCCAAGTGGTTTTGATCAAGATGAACACCTAGGGTGGATGAAGTAGTGATTAAGGTATTCCTACCATGAGAAGGAACAAATCCATAAGGAAAATGCCATGAGTAGAGCTGCGGTACTCATATTTAAGGTATAAAAGACATAACGTGGAGAACCACATAGTGCCGAATCACTACGAAATGCATGACTGGTTGCAGATGGATAAAAGATCTATTTTGCGACTAAGATCGTGTAAGATAGATTTTAACAGTAGAAGGGCCTTAGATGCAAAGCATTAAGAGGCTCCATTTCAGGTATACCATCCATGGAAGACAGGTGATAAGCCCCAGACCCATACTTATGAGTGATAACGTATGGTCCCATCCAGTTAGGAGAAAACTTACCACGTTGACTCCGTTCCAGAGTAGTGACATTTTGGTTTTCTTTAAGAACAAGATCACCAACTTGGAAGTCACGTTGCTGCAAATGCTTGTTATAAGCACGCTTGACATGCTCAAGATAGACTTGATGATGTTCAAGAGTGTTGAGGTGATGTTCATCTAACAACTCAAGCTGTGCTAGATGGTTTTGACGATAGTCCTCATCAGAGACAAACTCTCTGAGAGAGACGCGAAGAGAGGGAATCTGGACTTCCAAAGGAAGGACAGCCTTAGACCCATAGATGAGAGAGAAAGGAGTAGTGCCAGTAGGGGTACGAATGCTAGTCTGATAAGCCCAGAGAGTAAAAGGGATGTGTAAGTGCCAATCCCTACCAGCTCGACTAGTTACCTTTGCGAGGATATTACGCAAAGTTTTATTAGAAGCCTCAGCTTGGCCGTTAGATTGTGGATAGTATGGAGAAGAAAATATGAGTTTAATATTGAAAGTGTCGCAAAGTTTCTACAAATATTTGTTTTTGAAAGACTTGCCATTGTCTGTAATGAGTTTATGAGGAACACCAAAGCGACAAATGATGTGTTGATAGACAAAATCAACAATAGGTTTAGCTTTGGTTGATGAAAGAGGAATAGCCTCCACCCATTTAGTGAAGTATTCTATGGTAGTAATGATAGAGTGATGTCACTGTGAAGAGTGTGGATTGATGAGGCCAACGAGATCAAGACCCCATTGTGAAAAAGGCCACAAATCCACTGCAGGTTGCAAGGCCTGGCTAGGGATATGTGTGAGATTAGCATGTTGTTGACACTTGACACATTTCTTGACATAGTCGCAGCAGTCTTGATTAAGAGAAGGCCAATAATAGCCTAAACGTAGGATGCACTTAGCCATGGCCAAACCACCAAAGTGTCCACCACAGATACCATCATGGACCTCCTGAATGGCTTTAGATGATTCAGGGGTTTTGAGGCACCGAAGCAAAATACCATCAAAGCCACGTTTGTAAAGGATTCCACCCAGAATAGTATAGTGGTTTTGCGCATTGGATAAAATATCTTCTACCATTGGAAGTCAGATCTGGAGGAAGCACTGAACAAGATAGATAATAAAAAATGTGCTGATACCACTCATCTTGAGTGTCGGTCGTGACGACGTTGATTGAAGTCAACTACCTGAGATGAGATGGTTGGTCTAAACGCTGAACAACCACATAAAGTCGTGAGTCTTCAGTGAATGGAGGAATAAGTGAGGCTAAAGAAGCCATCATATCTGTAAATCAGTTTGCAGTGTGAGGAATAGCCTGGATAGTAAATTTATCGAAAGATTGAAGCTAAAAGAGAACGATATCATGATATTTTTGAAGGATATCATTTTTACACTGATAGACACCAGTGACTTGATTAACGATGAGCTCAGAGTCACCGAAGATGTTGATATGGTGAGCACCAAGATTAATGGCATTTTGAAGACCTAAAATGAGAGCTTCATATTCAGCCATATTATTGGTACATTCAAAGTTAAGCTTGTGTGCGACAGGGATAGGTGCACCCCAAGGAGGAATCATGATGAAACCTGTGCCTCCCCCTTGCTGACACTTGGACCCATCAAAGAAGAGTTTTATTTTAAATGGAGACAGACCAAAATTGATTTGTTGGATGTACTCATCTAGGAATTGAGTGAGGGGGACTTGAGTGTCTGGAAGAGGAGCGTCAGCTAATTGATCCGCAATGACCTGACCCTTGATAGATTTCTGTGAGATGAACTCGAGGTCAAACTCTGTCATGAGCATGAGCCAACGAGTGATACGATCATTGTGATAAGGTTTCACATGCATTGTCTTGAGTGGATTGACACTTGTAACAATGTAGGTTTTATGATTAAGGAGGTAATGACGAAGTTTAGAAGTTGTGAAGAAGAGAGCACAACACATTTTTTCAGCTTCGGAATAGCGTGTTTCATACTCATGAAGAGTGTGACTGATATAATAGATGGCCTGTTCTTTACCATTAGCGTCCTGATGTGAGATCATGGCTCCCAGAGCATGGTCAAGTCACAGAAATATAAAGATAGAATGGCTCCCCCTCGCGTGGAGGTGTAAGCACAGGTGGAGAAAGAAGATAAGCTTTGAGATCATCAAAGGCTTTTTGGCAACGCTCATCCCATTCAAAATGAACATTTTTATGGAGGAGATGATGAAAAGGTTGACAATGGTCTGAAAGCTATGAGATAAAATGACGCACTGATTGAAGGCATCCTTGAAGACCACGGAGCTGCTTTAAGTTGGAAGGGGGAGGCATCTCGAGGATAGCCTTTATTTTTGTGGGATCGACTTCAATGCCCCTAATAGAAATGATAAAGCCTAAGAGTTTACCAGTGAGAACGCCAAACACACATTTAGATGGATTTAGGTGAAGAAAAAAATGAATGAGTCTCTCAAAGAGAGGCACAAGGATGAGAAGATGATCCTGATGGTGTTTGGACTTACCGAGGAGGTCGTCGACGTAATCTTCTACAGTTTTGTGTAAGAGGTCATGGAAGATGTAGGTCATTGCACGTTGATAAGTTGCTCCTGCATTCTTAAGACTGAAGGGCATGACGCGATAACAAAAATTCCCCCAAGGGGTTATGAAGGAAGTCTTATGCTGGTCCTCTGGTGTGATGAGAATTTGATTATACCCAGAGAAACCATCCATCAAGAGAAAGCATCTCGTGACCTGCAGTTAAATCCATGAGTTGGTCGATATTAGGTAGAGGAAAATCATCTTTCGGGCAAGCGAGATTAAGATCCTCGAAAGTCGGTGCAAATTCAAATTTTCCTAGTAGCTTTGGTTACTGGTACTACATTTGAAACCCATTGTGGATAGTCAATGGGTTGGATGAAGTTGGCAGAAAGCAAGTGCTACAACTCTTCTTTGACGAGTAGAGCTACACGAGGATGCATCTTACGCAGTTTTTGTTTAACTGGTTTGATGTCTAGAAGAGTAACGATATTGTGGACCATGATATTAGGATCGAGGCCTGACATATCTTCATATGACCAAGAAAACACTTGGCGATGGTGGGAAAGAAAGGTGGTGAAGTCTCCTAACTCCTGTGGGTTAAGAGATTGGCTGACCTTAATGATGCGAGGGTCTTCAGAAGTCCCTATATTAAGGTCATACAGTGGCTTCATTGAGAAGTGTAGACATGTCAGAAGGAATGGTTTTAGGAAGATAAGAATCCTCTGCCCCCAGATAGGTAAGGACAGAATCATCATCCACACAATGGATAGTATTGATAGTGGGAGAGTCATCTCCAACTATTTCAGGGAAGACTAATGGTATGGAAGTGGATTTTCCATTAGTCTTATAGGTCAGTGGACCTAAGGAAATGGTATTGACTAAAAAAAAAGTTAGGTGGGATGGAAATGGTGTCATCCACATCAAGTGATGCTTCCGAACTGACGGGAGAAGATGGTTCCTCAATGGAAAGAGGCTCATCAAGAATGGTGATGGTGGCTTTCGAGAGAGGTTTGAACCCTAAACCAAATTTTTGATGTGGTTTAAGAGTTGGAATGGATGCGAGGTCATGCACACCCTGTTCATACTTTCCCAGGCCAAATCCTTTCCATGTGCATTGATATAGATAAGTTTTTACGAACGTGGGATTCTGTAGACAATCAAACCCTACCGAATAGGGTTTGGCCCTAGGAGGAGAATCCAGATGATAGTGAGGTGTATCAAGACCACCGTAGATGAAGTTAGTCTGTTGATTGGGAAGACCAATGGTGATAATGTGGCCAAGATCTGGTTGATATTCAGGTTGTTTATCTGGCCTACCATACTCATTAGGTTTGAGATGGGCGTCAAAAGAGAGAAGAGGAAGCTCTCCTAGCAAAAAATGCTGCAATGTTTCTTCCAGATTTTGTAGATCTGGTAGTTTTGTTGTAGGTATGGAAGAGGATGAAGCCTTGTCAGGAGAACAAGTGTTCTCCTTTGGAGGGCAGACCCTGTGGTCATGTCACATTGTGCGGATGGGAAAGGATCTCCTGGATGAGTATAGATTTTTCCCTCATACTGATATTTTATGCATCGATGGAGGGTTGATGGAACGCAGTGCATTGTATGGATCCAAGAGCATCCGAGGATCATATTGTAGTGGAATTTTCCTTCAACAATGTAAAAAATCTCGTGAAGTAGTTTCTTGCCTACCCGAATGGGCAGGACCACAAGTTCCTAAAGTAACTGCCAGCTGATCGTTAAATGATCGAAGGGTGAAAGGCGGTGGTGACACTACGTTCTTTGGTAACTTAAGTTTCTCAAATGTGTGGGAGGAAATGATGTTGAGTGCAGCACCACTATCGATCATAGTGCGTTTTAACGTAGTGTTATTGATTTGAACTGTGATAAAGAGAGGAGCCTCTAAATCCTCAGAAGAAAGGGGAGGAATTTCAGAATCCTCAAAGGATATGGTGGTTGACGGTCTATTCAATCCAATAACCATCTTGAAAGGCTGGGGCTCATCTGAATTCACTGCGATATGACATGTAGATTATCAATCAGAGCCTGGTGATGCTGGGGAGATGACTGAATGAGGTCAAAAAGAGACATTTTGACTGGAGCATGGGTGAGTTGTTTCATAACACTCTCCTCAACTGACATGGGAATCTGAGCCTGAGGTGAAGCATGAATAGAGACCTGAGGTCTCAGGGCTGATGAGGAAGGAGGAACTCCTTCGGGGGCAGTAGAAATGATGACTCATGGTCGAGAGGCTGTAGAAGATGATGGATTATCATACCATTGTGCTCTAGTGGCGATACAAATTGTGTCGATTTGAGAAGGTGGAAGATTATCTGGAGTGATATTAATAGAATTAGAGGCCTGAGTAGACCGTTCAGGCTCAGATGTAGTTGGGATGATAGGAGACACTTGTTCCTCCTCTTCTTCCAACAGAAGATCACTTTCTTCCAAGAGGCTGTTAATGACAGATTGAAGGGCTTTACATCCCTCGGTGTCATGACCTGGAGTGCGATGGTAAGCACAAATCAAATCAGAGTTGAACCATGAAGGTTTTACTCCTTTGGGATTATAGGGTTTGATCAGAGGAAGAGATATAGATGAAGATTGGATAAGTTGGTGAAGGATTTCAGTATAGAATCCGGTAGATGAAGATGAGGACAAGAGATGATGAAGGCACCTCTTTAGCCTTAATAGACTGCTGAGGTAAAAGAACCTGCATATCTGGTTTGACAGTATTTTTAGAGACTGTTTTTACTTTTCTGGACATTGGGAGAAGCAACCTTAGGTGCTTGAGATGGAAGCAAGTGAGGCAAGATTGATTTTTAGTGGAGGAGGAGCTCCTAAGATAGATTTTGAAGATGACGAAGACGCGACAAGTGTTTTGGTCTTCGGAGATGAAGAAGGCTGCTTGGCTGAAATAGATGATGATTTAGATAAGACTGATTTAGATGGGGGAGGAGCTCCCAAAATAGATTTGATAGGAGGCACAAAGGGTGCCTTGGATTTTGGTGACGAAGATGATGGTTCTGATAAAAGAGGTGACACCTTTCCAGTAGGTAAATCCACTTTACGAGGCACCAGTGAAGATGGTGTTGTAGAAGAAGATGCCTTTTCAGTGGATAAATCCAATCTTTTATGAGGTGCAGAGAGGGATTTTTGAGGGAAAGCACCAAGAGTTTTGATGGTCTGAAATATTGGTTTTCCCTTTTCAGGGATGGTGACAACTTCGACCGCATAAGGTGATTGTAACCATTTTGGAGGAAGTAAAGGAGATGATACTGATGATGTAACCCTAGGCTTAAACTCCAATTGTTTATGTCTGAGTCCAGGAGTCAGGAAGTATAGGTGTCGATGCTATCTCTTTAGATGTTTCCTTAATAGGTAAGGAAGCACTGATGGTGGAAGAGATAGGTAATGAAGAAGTTGTCTCTTGTGAGGAAGGTACTTCAGATGCAGTAATTGTGGGTGTAATTATTGTAGGAAAAGTGATAGGAAGGGTTAAGATCGAAGATGCTTCCGAAGGCATAGAAGTTGGTATAACTATGGGTATGTTAACCAAAGGCATGGTCATGGTAAAAATGGGAGCGACAGAAGTAGAAGTATCCGTAGTGGGAATTTGAAGGGATGTAAATGACTCAAGCACCAAAAGAATATCTGATGATGAGACAGATGAAGATGACACTGTCTCAGGTATAGGTGGAAGATCAGATGGTGAGGTAGAGGGAGATGAACTCTATTTCTAATAAAGGAAGACTCAAAGATGGACCATCTGAGGATGGTGGAATCTCAGAATTTGAAGGAGCGGAGGAGAGTCCTGATTCAGTCGACATGTTTGTGGATGATTCTAAGTTAGAAGAAGAATCATTAGTAGAAATGAAGCTGATAGTATGAGTGTTTGGTTTTTGAGACCCTGAAGCATCATTGTTCAGGGAATGATTTGGAAAAGGCTGTTTAAAAACATCAAGCACTTGATTTGGGGGAGCATTTGGGTTATCCAGAATGAGCTCACCTTTATCAATGAATTTTTGGACAAGATTTTTGAAGGTCTGACATC
Organism: Taxus chinensis; assembly: GCA_019776745.2. Taxonomy (NCBI): domain Eukaryota; kingdom Viridiplantae; phylum Streptophyta; class Pinopsida; order Cupressales; family Taxaceae; genus Taxus; species Taxus chinensis. The sequence goes on from CM034149.1 coordinate 941,000,019, forward strand.
ATTCAATGTCATGGCCTTTGCTTCTATGATAATGAAAAAAGTCATTTTCACGATACCAAAATGGTCGTTCTTGGCTCTCATCAAAATTTCTAATAGGGGGAAGTTTGATCATGTGAACTTCCAACATTTTTTCTAAGATAGAAGCATATGATTCCCCCAATGAAGTAAAAGATCGAGATGACGAGGAGGTCCTTTTCGAGAAGATGAAGAGTCTCTCTGAGGTGTTTGATTAGAAGTGTTATCATCTCATGATGTTTTTAATATGATAGCATTGGTGGACCCCTGATTCTTGTCTTTGTTAGAAGTGGAAGGGTTTGATTTTGTAAACCGAGAAAAATCTAGTTTAGACTTAGAATGAAGTTTTAGCTTCCCTTGTTCAATGGCACGAGACTCAAGTTTGTGTGCCATCGTAAAGGCTTCTTCAAATGTATGAAAGGTTTGAATCCTTAAAGTGGAAGAAATATGATTGGTGCAAGATCGAGTAAACAACTCGATTTGTTGAGATTGAGGGAGGGAGAAAGACAATTGATTTATTATCCCTCTCCAATGAGTGACAAAGTTTGCAATAGACTCGTCATCGAATTGACGAATGTTATAAAGATCTGTAATCGAGATCTTATGTGTGATGTTTATTGAGAAGTTTTCAACAAACATCTGAGCTAATTGAGAGAAAGAAAATAGAGAGTGTTGGGGTATGTTATTGTACCAGTCTAAAGTGGGCCCTGCTAAAGACATAGGAAAGGTACGGAGCATAAGCTCCTGATCCTAGACTATAAGGTAGCAAGCATGCTTGAATGCTCGTAGGTGTTGTTGAGGATCCTCCCGACTATGAAATTTTGAGAACTTAGGAAGTTCCCATTGGGGAGGATAAGGCTTAAAATCCACTGATGGATGAATCAGTTCATTACATACTTCTTCAAAAGAGTATGAAGGGTGAGCCCCTTTGGTGGAGGCTTCTAGGTTTGTGATTTTCTTGAAAAGAAGTTGGACGATGTCAGATTGAGGAGGGGGCATGTTGGTATGTCCCCTATAAGAAGTGAATGGTATGTTCTACTGAGGCATTAATGGGGGATTCATCTGCTGATTAACAGGATGATAAGAGAAATAACCAAGCATTTTGGGTGACACCTGGCGAGGTATTTGTTATGAAGGAGCCTGAGTATAAGTAGGCTATGAGATGACAAGTGGTTGAGAGAAAGGTGGTTGAATGAAAAATGGGGCCTATGATTGGTGGGTTCCTACACTTGCCTGACTGAATCAGGATGGATTGAGGAATGTGGGTGTTGATTTGATTTGATATGGTGGGGAACAAACTCTGAATGAGGCTTTTGACTACCTGATTGGTTATTAGGGGTGTTGATGCCAAAGGATGGGTAAAGGTCACTGTCGCTGGAGCATTAGAAGAAATACTAGCTAGAGGAAGAGAAGGAGGAACTGAATGACTCATAGGAGGGGGTTGGTTCACAGAGAGATACTGACCCTGAGACGCAATAGACGACATAGAAGAATTAACAACAATTTGTGGGAGTGTGGATGCACTCATCATAGCTGAAGAAGAGGGCCTCTTGAAAGTAGGATGTGGGGTAGCTGAGGTAGTCTGAGGTACTAGGGATAGGCAAGGTCATTTGAGAACCAGTCAACATGGTCAGTGGAAGAGAAAAAGGAGGCATAGATATGCCACCTTCTTTCATGGTTTGAGGTGAGAAAAATCATGCTAACTACTCTATAAAAGCCTAGGATGGCTCATGAGAATAATCGTAAACTTGCTGGATCGGTGGTCCCTGATAAGATATGCGAGTAGATTTATGCACTAGGTAGTCCATAAGGGCTACTGGGTTGTGGTCAAGGAGTGCCTGAAATTCAGGATCTCCACGAGGAACATACTCTATATCAAAAGCAGATGACACCTCTGAAGGACTGGGGGAAGCTAGTTGTGATGGGATTACTTTAGGATGATAGAAAGGATTATATGACCAAGATGGGGAACCAACTAATAGTGGTCCTGAAGAAGACCCAAGGGGTGCTGAAACATCCACATTAGCGGTGGTCTCGAATGAAGAAGAGGCCAGTTGAGCCATTTTTATATATTGTGACCGAGGTGATGATCTGTCATAAACAAGCAAAAACACAGAAAGAAGATTAACCTAACTAATTCACAAACAATTTAAGTAGCATAGGTGATTATCTCTTTTAAATTTTCATGATTTTTATGATAAAGAAAAACATTTGGGAAGGATATTTTAGAATGGGGACTACTCAATTGGCCAAACTAAGGAGGGTTTAGGGGAATGTTTGGGTGAGGAGTCTTGAAGGCACTTCAGTAAAATAATAGTATGTGGCTTGATAAAGGGTCCTACCCCCATCACTTCACACATCGCTGCGTTAAGGGAGTCGGGTTCTTTTTCAATATATACCAAAACTTCTGTGAATTTATAGCTCAACCTGAGTACTGTGTGGGCTCTTCCTCTTGGATGTCACTTCCAAGTAGGAGAAGACTAGGGAAGGAGTTTTTATTTAAATGCTTTATACCTAGTGATTTTGGCTTTGTGTGTAAGGTGTGAAAAATAAAAATCAAATAGTGTCACTACAAATTTTGATCAATTTTCCAACCTATTTAGAAAACTAGATGAAGAACATACATCAGAAATGACAAAGGAAAAGTTATTTTTAAGCACTAAAACCGAAGTGTTTTGATTTCAATGAAGACAAGTCAAACAAATTTCTTTCCCAATGCAATTAATTCTTTTTAAGAACCGAAACCAAAGTGTTTGAGTGTGATAAAAACAAACAAACAAGTTCTTTTTTAAGTTCTTAAAAAGGAGAAAACACCGCAAAAAAAAATACTTGTAGATTTAGTTCTCCAAGGTGTGTGGACTTCAAAAAGTGCGTTGTTGAGATATTCCCCTTAGAAAATCCCATGAACAAGCAAACCGCTCCACAGAATAGGGTTAAGCAGAACACAACAAATCCAACAAGATACTAGTGGAAAGGAAATTTCTATTTTAAGAAACTAGGAATGAAAGAAGCAAAACTGAAATGATGAAAGGGAATGCTTAAGAGCAACTGATGAAAAATTAGTGAAGAAAAAGAACAAAAGCTCAAAACTGGAAAAGAAATGAACTTATTAACAAGGGACTTTGGTTCAGGTCCCACTGGGTGTTGCAGAATGTAGATCAAGAATTTTTGTGCTTGTTACCTATCCAAGTTAATGCACCAAACTAAACACAAAAACCCTGAAAAAATCAAATGAAATTAATACCTGATAGATTGGATAAGATATGAAGACGTAGATGGAGAGAATTCCAATGGAGACAAGACATGCGCACACGAACAATCCCGCAAAGTAGATCCAAGAAACCTACGATGCACAAATCCTTGGCAGAAAAATATGACGTTAGACGATATATGGGTGAACTGCCTGGAAAGCGGGTCCGGGAAGCAATGAGCTTCCTCAGTGGATGTCAGTTCACATTTTCAATCAAGAATAAAGACATAAATGATAAAAGATGTAAGCAAATATTTAGGTTTTCTGATTAAAAACAACCGAAAGAATGTAAAAAACCGTAGCAAAAATTGAAAGAAAGCAGGAAACTGTAAAAACAAAGCTGAAATTATGTTACCTGAATTATATATCTTTCTACAGACTGGTCAGTGTCGATCAAATAGTGATTGGTGTTGTTTGTTTGGGACGGCGCCAATTGTTTGGGTTGGCTTCGATCAGGCAGTGATCAGCGTCAATTGGACACATAGGTAGACAGAAGGCCAAAAAGTAAGAGAAGAAAGCAAACTAAGCAAAACGGATTAGACTGTTTCACTCGGAAATGTTTCGTTCCTTTTAGAAACAGATAAGGTTAGGGGCTAGGAGGAATACCTGTGGAATGTCGAGATGGTGTGTGCGTACCGTAGAGAAAGATCAAGCTGACTGCGAAGAACTCCTTTTTGTCTTGGCAGGACTACCTGCAAATAGGAACACAAGACCACAAGATTTGATTAAACAATAAATGAGGAAACTGCCTTGGGCCCAGGAAATATAAAACTTCCTTTTGAAGGTGGTCAGTTCCCCTGCTAATATGAATTAACACAAAAGACTGTAAAGTATCAATTAAATTGTTTCGTTGAACTGGGTAGGGGAAAGGCTGGTTTTCTGGTTTTTGATCAGAGGAACCGATGGCGGTTACTGACAGCCGATGCCGATTATGATAGCCGATGCCGGTTACTGATAACCGATACCGGTGGGTTCTAAGATCTTCTTAGTAGCTATGGTGTTTGTAAGGCTGGTTTATGGATGATATTAGGAAATGAGATGATGAAGGGTAAAAGAATGACAGTTAGATGCAATGGCACGTTGGGTAGTGGATTCAGAAACGGATTTAGGAGGACTGAGATTCAAAGAGCATAAGAAATGTTATAACAGAGGACATGCAAGATATGACTTACTGGTTTTGACGAAGATGCAAGTTGATCTCCTCTACTGCAAGCACTTCTAGTTTCTTTACTCGTCTCTGCTTGATTAAATGAAAATCAGGACTCTATTCCTCGCTCGTAATGCTCTCTGTTGATTCAAAAATCATTCGACCTTGATCCAAAATGAAAATTTCCATCCGTTGTTTTGGTTTGGGGAGCCCATTTACAGGGAACCGATGGCGGTTGCGTAACCGACGGCGGTCGAGTAGGAACCGGCATCGGTAAGGAAAAAGTAGGCTATTTTTAGTAAAATAGTCCACCTTCCCTGCTTTTCTCCCTAGAGATCAGTTGCGGGCTCGGTCAAGTGACTAGAAGGTCAGTTTTGGCTGCGAGAAAGGGGTCATTAGTTATGGGTGTAGGTGTGGACCAAGTTATGGGTCTTAATTAGGTTAGTTTTAGGGTTAGGGCTAGGTCATGATGAAGTGGCAAAGTGAGGTGGTAGGTAGGGTGATGTGGATTTATCAATTAGAAGGCAATTAATAAATAATTGTGTAAGGTTTAGGTGATGAGGTTATATTGCGAGATGAGATGCGGGTCACAAGGGGTCGTAAGACACGAATTTGGTGTCTACATTAGCCCCTTATTGTCGTGTAGCTTGTTTTGTAAAGCTGTACGGACAATAATATGAAGTGGTTTCTCCTGTTAAGGGTATAGGTAATCCCCCTCAAATCTATCACAGATTGAGTGAACGGGAAATCAGGGATAGGGTTGATAAAGGGTAAATGGTGTAGAGGGGATGGTAAGATGGTGGGGTAGGTCCAAGGAAGCAGACGTATGGTAAAATGCAATAGTACGACTAGGGTACATGATTTGACGAGCAAACCAGCAGTGCAGAGGCAAAGGTCGATAGTTTATCCAAACAAGGGTGATATAATCCTGGTATCCAAGGCATAGGAAGTAGCCCCAAGGTATATAATAGGTAAGGTACAGGAACGTTTAGGCATGTTCGGCAGTACCAAAAGGTTGGTTTGGTTGAGATAAACGTCACGGTCTAGGTCTGGGCAAAGTTGGTCGACAGATCAAGTCAAGGACCCTAATCATGCTAAAACACGAACAGGTGAGCTCGATTGAACAAAAAACTACCGGATGGGTGGATAAAAGTGTATGGTGTTGATTTTAGGTAAGGGATGGAAGTGGTACGGCCGTGGGTCGGGCCAAGTTGTTGGGTTGCAGCCTTGGGTCAGGCCAGAAGGGTAAAGGGAGGCCTTGGGTCGGGCCAAATAGTGAGGGCGAGGCCTTGGGTCGGGCCAATTGGTAGGTTGAGGCCTTGGGTCGGGGCCGAATGGGTAGGTTGAGGCCTTGGGTCGGGCCAAATAGGTAGGGCGAGGCCTTGGGTCGGGCCAAATAGGTAGGTTGAGGCCTTGGGTCGGGGCCGAATAGGTAGGTTGAGGCCTTGGGTCGGGCTGAATAGGTAGGTTGCAAGGCCTTGGGTCGGGCCGAATAGGTAGGGCGAGGCCGTAGGTCAAACCATGAATAGGTAGGGTGAGTCCTTGGGTCGGGCCAAATGGGTAGGGCGAGGCCTTGGGTTGGGCCAATTGGTAGGTTGAGGCCTTGGGTCAGGCCAAATAGGTAGGGCGAGGCCTTAGGTCGGGCCGAATAGGTAGGTTGAGGCCTTAGGTCGGGCCAAATAGGTTAGGGCAAGGTCTTGGGTCGGGCAAATGGGTAGGGCGAGGCCTTGGGTCGGGCCGAATAGGTAGGTTGAGGCCTTAGGTCAGGCCAATTGGTAGGATGAGGCCTTGGGTCGGGCCAAATAGGTAGGGCGAGGCCTTGGGTCGGGCCGAATAGGTAGGGCAAGGCCTTGGGTCGGGCCAAATAGGTTAGGGCGAGGCCTTGGGTCGGGCCAATTGGTAGGGCGAGGCCTTGGGTCGGGCCGAATGGTAGGTTGAGGCCTTAGGTCGGGCCGAATGGTAGGTTGAGGCCTTAGGTCAGGCCGGACAAGTGAACAAATGTTGTGCAGCAAAGGTGGATAGAGGTGATATTGGTGAAAAAGAGGCAAGGAGTAAATAAGGGCAAAGAATGGGGTGAAAGTTGGGTAGCGAACCGATGTTGATTCTGCATGACCGATATCGGTTAAGGGACCGATACCGGTTCCTTAGGGCAAAATGAAATCGATATCGGTGAAAGGCGAAAAACCTATAAAAAGAAAAATACGGCTTGTCATTGTCACTTTTGTTATTTGCAAACCAAATCGACTTGTCTGACGTGGAGAGTTGGGATTAGAGGCTTGATTGAGTGAGGTGGAGCTATTGTATTGGCGGAGAGAGTTGATAGTGGGCCCGATTAAGGAGGAGGCAGCAGTTGATTGGCCAGGGACCCAGCAGATCAGGATTGGAGCCATGGCACAGGCAGGAGGAGCTGGAGGGGCTGGACCAGCTGGACCGCCACCACCCATCCCACCACGACGACGTGTCGTCGTTCGGGTAGATTCGAAACTCTTTAATTTGGTGATTTGGTTGTATTATGCTAAATTGGGGGTTTGGGTAGGAATTAACCTTTTTTAGGAAATAATGAGAAAATGGAAATGATTTGAAAAAGGGAGAGGGTAGATAGGCTAGATAGGCTAAGGTGGGTAGGTGGGTAAGTTTTTAGGGTATTTGGGTGGGTAGATGGGTAGAAATAGGTTAAAAAAATGGGTTTTGGGGGCCGCGCGGGGGTTCGGCTCCGGGAGAAGATAGTGACCGATGTCGGTCACTAAGCGACCGGCATCGGTCGCACAATTTTAGGGAAAGGGAGACTTGTTGGTGACCGGCGTCGGTCATGTATCGGCCGGCGTCGGTATGTTTGCTTGTGTTTGTTTCTGGGTTGGGTTGTGTGGGAGTGGGCTGGGTGGGTTGGTTGTTGTGGGTTTTTGGGTTGGGTTGTGGTTTGGGTTGGTTGTTGTGGGGGTTGGGTTGGGTTGTGGGGTTGGGTTGGGTTGTTGTTTTTGGTTTTTGGGTTGGGTTGTTGGTGTTGGGTTGGTTGGGTTTGAGAAGGGTTTGTGTGGGGGTTGGGTTAGGGGTGGAGAAGGGTTTGGTGTAGGGTTGGGTTTTTGGTTTTTTGGGTTGGGTTGGTGGGTGTTGGGTTGGGTTGGGTTTGAGAAGGGTTTGGTGTGGGGGTTGGGTTAGGGAGTGGAGAAGGGTTTGGTGTAGGGTTAGGTTTTGGTTTTTTGGGTTGGGTTGTGGGTGTTGGGTTGGGTTGGGTTTGAGAAGGGTTTGTGTGGGAGTTGGGTTAGGAGTGGAGAAGGGTTTGGTGTTTGGGGTTTGGGGTTGGGTTGGGTTTTGGTGTTGGGTTAGGTTTTGGGTGGGGGTCGGGTTAGGAGTGGAGAAGGGTTTGGTGTAGGGTTGGGTTTTTGGTTTTTGGGGGTGGTGATGGTTTTGGGTTTTTAGGGTGGTAGGTTGCTAGAGGGGGGTGGTAGAGAGTCAGGGTATGGTCGGGGGGATAAAAAAGGGTGTTTAGATGATAAAGTAGATGTTGTAATAAAGAGTAGGTCTAAGGATGTGGGTTGGTTTTGCAGGCACGTCAGCAGTTGACGATGCGGGATAGGATGCCCCCGCTGTTGGTGCGGATGAGGCCACACGTATCTGCGGCTCATTGGGCCATCATGCGCGAGGTGGGACTCGGTGGAGTCCAGAGGTACAGAGCGATAGAGAGAGATCACAGCCTGATGGTCGCCCTCATCGAGAGATGGGATCCGGTGACCAATGTGTTCCATCTCCCGACTGGGGAGATGACCGTCACATTGGAGGATGTGTATCGCATCCTTCGGTTACCTATCGAGGGAGAGGCAGTCTTCCAGGTAGATTCAGAGACTGCCATGGATAGCATACTGCAGGTTTTTGGGGATGCAGCCGCGCTACTGACCTACCATAGCGCGAGTATCGGGTACGGTGACATGTACCATGCGCATCAACACGAGACACGACTGGCTGTGTTGATGATGGTTGGGATCACCTGCTTCGCCCTCCCGGACTCAGAGGGAGGCCGCTTCCCACGAGCATTGATGGGGGTGCTGCTGGAGATGGTGGAGGAGCACACCTGTTACGCCTGGGCACCAGTATATCTGGTGCAATTATACAAGGAGCTATGGGGCTATCGCCGGAGGAGGTGATTTGGTATTTGTTCTACATTTTTGTTGCATTGTTGGGCATACGAGCACATCGTATGCATCAGGCCAGTAGGGTTACCCCAGCAAGCCAGGGCCACAGGTCATATACCGATATGGCTTTCAGAGGTGGTTGGGGGTCGTGGGCCAGCCACGAGTAGTTATGGCAGGTCGGGATGTGGCATACTATAGACATTTGCTAGAGGGCCTTACAGCAGTAGACATTGTATGGAGACCCTACAGAGGTCACCATCCTGGCAGAGGAGCCCGCTTACAGTTGCGCCTAATCCAGTACACATTCTGGATAGCAGGACAGAGGCCAGGAGAGTACGAGCGGATACCCCTGGAGAGGGTACGCAGGCAGATGGGGCTGCGACAGGACGAGCCACCTCCCGTTCCTCAGTACAGGAGAGATGATGTAGAGGCCCCACTGCCTGCACCACAGCCTTTGGATCCAGATTGGGTAGCAGAGAGGCCAGCAGGTGAGGGTGTAGATGATGCTGGGTGCACGGGAGCATACAGGGTGTGGTGGGCTGGGCAGAGAGCAGCCAGGATAGTACCGCCTGCACAGCCAGACTTGGCTGCAGTGATAGGAGAGAGAGATCAGCTCAGGGGTCAGGTGCAGCTCTTACAGGGGCAGCTAGCTACAGCACAGGCACAGATAGGTGTCTTACAGGGGCAGCTAGCCCAGGCTCAGGCACAGGCACAGGCGAGCACCACCACCAGCACCACAGCCACAGGTGCAGGTACAGGTACAGGCAGCAGCACAGGTACCAGGCACCACCACCAGCAGCGGTACAGCCACAGCCCCAGGCACCAGGTACAGGTGCAGGTACCACAGCCACAGGCACCACCCAGCGGCACCAGCACAGGCACAGGGGGCATTGGTAGTAGGTGTCAGGGGACCAGCCCCAGTACCTACGGTGGCTCGAGAGCATTACATGGAGGCTAGAGCGGAGGCCCGATACTATCAGGATATTCTTGATGGTACCGGGGCTCGATTATCAGCCCTATGCAGCACATAGAGCAGAGACCTCTCAGAGCCAGAGGTCTCAGGGAGGTGCAGCCACAGCTGGTGGGTCCGTCACAGGCAGGAGGCGAGAGGCACCACAGGGACCAGCGGGGAGAGGTGCCGAGGGCGGTGGGGAGAGCTGAGAGATCCCAGACATGGCTTGTTGTATTTAGAGATGGGCACCGGTCTGCGAACCGGGTGTATTGATAGAGGCCTGCGTGCCTATGTATTATTCATGTATTCATTTATTCATTTATTGTATACCGGCCTGCGAGCCGAGTAGGGGTTGTATAGTGGATACCGGCCTGCGAGCCGAGTATATATCTATTTTTGATACGAGGGACCGGCCTGCGAGCCGAGTCGAGATTTTTTGACAGTTATTGCGGCCTGCGTGCCGGCTTTGGTGGATTATGAGATCACAGAGGCCCCGATGTAGGGCACATTGTATTTTTGAAAATTTGTATATATATAGAGACGATGTTTTGATCCACGTGCAGTGTTCAAAATGTGTTTAAATATTTTGTTAATGGTTTGGTAATATGTAATGTATGATAAGTTTTAGTTGACATGTTGATAGATGGATGATGTTGATGTTTTTGTTTTTGCACGTATATATGAATGTCAGGTTATGTGATGAATTGGTGGTTTTGTGACATTGTGATATATGTAACTGATGAGTTGGATCCAAATGATGTATAGATTGATAGTTTCTTGATATCCGTAGTTGATGGTTTGTGTATTTGTATAAAATAAATGATGTTAATGAAATTGTAATGCTATGTGTGGTGGATGAACAAATGTGGTAAATTGTGTTGTTTATGCAGGAAAAGAGGCGGGGCGCGACAAAAATTTAGGTGAGAAATGAAGAAAAGAACGCTGTTGAGAAAAGATAGGTGTGTAACCGATATCGGTTAAGGAACCGATATCGGTAGCTGATAGACCGATATCGGTTAAGTAACCGATACCGGTTATTTAGGTATGAGCTTTTCTAAAAATAGAAAAGCTAGGGTGGCAACTTAAGTTTTAATTTTAGAGCCATGCAAGAGGTTAAATACGCGAACGCGACGCTTTTTGACGACTGAGACAGGTATTTGCATGAGAGATTTGAGTGATAAGGAGAAAAGAGACATGAAGGAATATTTGGGTGTGAATGTGATCGATCGGAGATTCAGAAAGTAGAAAGGTGAATTTGAAAAGAGTGGTGATAATGGCAGGACGAGGAGAAACATCCAGCAGGCAGGGACAAGAGGGAAGACAAGGGCCACCTCAAGCTACTGCAACCCCAGAGGTAAACAGCTTTGGTTGTGATTTGATTTTTTGCATGTGTTATGAATAAGAGATTAAGTGGGTAGATATGAAGAAGAAAACATGATAGCAAGGGTTATAGGTGAGGTAAGTGTTACGTGGTAGGTAATCATGGGTTTCGGGTATGTTTGTGTATACAAAGAGGAATAAACGAGCAATTTATTGTCGTAGGTGGTTGTTTTAGGCAAGATGTATGTAATTGACAGTGACCGGTAGCGGTTAGGGAGAACCGGTATCGGTTACTCAACCGATATCGGTTATGTATAACCGATACCGGTTACTGGAGGAATTTCCAGAATGTTTGAAAAACCCTGACGGATTGAATGGTTGTTTGTTGTTTTGGTGTATGCAGGCAGAGGCAGGATTGAGAATGAATGATAGTGTGCCAGCGCTATTGTCATTCCAAGCGGATGTAACAGGAGCTGAATGATAGTGTGGTTAAGTGGAATCCGCTATTATTCAGAATTACACGGAACCATGCTATGTTGCAGGCATTGATTGAGAGATGGAATCCCGAGACAAATCCACCTTTTATCTGCCAACACCTCGGGTTGAGATGACAGTAATGATTGGAAGATGTGTTTCAGCATTTTGAGACTCCCTATTACATGAGATCCAGTATAGAGCGCACTACCTTGTTACAGCAGAGAGGGAGCGAATGTAGCAGTATTTAGTCCAGCAGCTCCAAACGAGATTTGACACAGGGGTTAGTGGACATATGAGCAGCGATGACTAGGCTGGAGTCACTCCATGCGAGAGGGCGTATATCATATGTTACAGGAGAGATTGGTAGATCAGTGGGTGGTACCAATAGCCGTGGTACCTTTGAGGACAGAGAGGCCCGGCGAGAGGGGTCGACGATCACGATCATCACCTAGTTCGGGATGAGGCGTGAGGGTCTGAGTAAATGTTAGCAAGGTATAAGAATAAATAAGGATGCCGACCTGCGTGTCGATGATAGAGAAGATGTATTTGTTTAACATCTAAATAAAGCTGAATATGTATGTTGATTTGAGTTACGATAAAAATAAGAATGTTTGTGTTTTGATTTTCGGTGTTTTGAAAAAGGATAAAGAGGAATGTGATTAAATAGAAATACACAAAAATATTTATATTTACCACACATGATAGGTTATGGTAGGGGATGGTCGAGCTAACCTTGGGAGACCCCATGTCTCCAAAGTGCTGCCTACATAGCCCATTGCACAAAGCAAGGAGGGGCCTCAGACCGATGTAGTTCTCCCTTAGGATCAGGGAGAGGTGAATTCAGGCAATTTGGTACGGTTTAGGCAATTGGTTGGTTGGTAAAAATATTAAGATTGGTAAAGGTAAGGTTGATGGTGTTGGTAATGAATTGGTGATGTTGTAAAAGGTATCGAGGGAAGCGAAAGTTAGCCTACCCAAGTAGAAGGGAACCATGTCCTGATTAAGGTCAACACACAATCCTAGATGCGAGGCAAAGCAGAAAGAGTGCTCCGTAGGTGAAAAGAGCTAAACAAACCACACAACGTAGAACGAGCTTGAGAGCCCTAGGTACCGTGCATAGACGAGAAGTCAATAGGTGAAAAGAGTTGTGTGATCACAATATATCAGAGTGTACATTACGTCCCTTGAGTTGAAACAAATGGTGAGGTGAGGTGGATGATATAGCTGAGGTACAGAGAACTTATTACAAAGTGAGTGTTCTGACGGAAGAGAACCTACCCTAAATAGACAAGTCCATGACTCAAAAGTCCTTTTGAATGAGGCTTTTATTTTATTGAATGTAGACTGATCGATGCGGGAAGTCTACAAGGGATATTGATTGTATTATTCTTGAGGTCTTCACGAAGCTGATCAATGCGAGAAGCTTCTGATAAAGGCTGACTGTGTATAGCTGTCCTTCGAGGGAGCAGTCTATTTATAGTAGCAGATATGATTTAAATGCATAGCTGTCCTTCGAGGGAGCAGTCTATATATATAATAGCATCAATAGTTTTTGGCATATAGCTGTCCTTCGAGGGAGCAGTCTATATATAATTTAGATGACTAGATGTTCTTTTGGCGTGAAGCATCTAGTTTAGTAGGAAGTTTGACTCAAGAAAATCCCATAAGAATACGGCTTATTTTAATTCTTTGAAGTCATGGACTAGACTAAAAAGGGGAAGGCATCGTCAAGGGGAGGTGAGAATCAAACTATGTGAGCTTGATTGTTATTATGAGGTGTAGGAAACAGAGTGTATGTAGTGGTATGGGAGCTCAAGGGACGAGCAGTAGGTGGATAAGAAGTGATATAACACTAATTTCAACAATAGAATGGTCGAAGATGCAAGGCATTAAGGGGCTCAGGCTCAGGTTTACCATTAAGCGAAGCTAAACGATAAGTACCAGATCCATAGGTGTGAGTGATTATATAAGGCCCAATCCAATTGGGAGCAAATTTTCCACGTTTGCTCTTTTCTAGTTTGGTTACATGTTGATTCTCTTTGAGGACAAGATCACCAACCTTAAAAGTACGCTCATGAAGTCGCTTATCATAAGCACGTTTAATGCGTTTTTGATAGATTTGAAGGTGATCAAGAGCTGTAAGACGACGTTCGTCAAGAAGCTCCAATTGGGCTAACCGCTCTTGGCGGAAATCATCGTTGGTGAGAATATCCTGAAGAGATATTCTAAGGGAGGGTATTTGTATTTCGAGAGGCAAAACAGCCTCGGTACCGTATACCAAAGAAAAAGGTGTGGCATTAGTAGAGGTACGAATGCTAGTACGATAAGCCCAAAGGGCAAAGGGAATGTGATCGTGCCAATTTCTTCCGGATTCATTGACAACTTTCATGAGGATTTTGGTTAGTGTTTTATTAGAGGACTCGGCTTGCCCATTGGCTTGTGGATAGTAGGGTGATGAGAAGCTAAGTTTGATACCAAAGTTGTCGCAAAGGTCTTGCAACAACTTGTTTTTAAAAGATTTACCATTATCTGTTATTAGGCGATGAGGAATACCAAAACGACAGATAATGTGATGGTTAATGAATTCGACAATTTTTTCTTTTTTGATTGAAATGAGTGGAATAGCCTCCACCCATTTTGTGTAATATTCGGTCGCTGTGATTATCCAACGGTGACGTTGTGAAGAGGTCGGGTGAATCTCACCAATAAGGTCTAAACCCCATTGTGAGAAGGGCCAAAGATCTCGAGCGACCTGGAGCGGGTGGCTAGGAGTATGTTGAAGGTTGGCATGTTGCTGACACATAACACAACGCTTAACATATTCGTAGCAGTCGTTATTGAGAGTAGGCCAATAATAACCAAGGCGAAGGATTCGTTTGGCCATGGCAAGGCCGCTAAAATGTCCACCACAAATACCGTCATGGACCTGTTGGATGGTATGAGTGGCCTCCGCGCCAGTTAGACAGCGAAGGAGGATGCCATCAAAGCCACGTTTATAGAGGAGTCCCCCCATGACAACATAACGTGAAACACTTTTAAGAAAAGCACGTTTGCCGTTACTAGTAAGGTCAGGTGGGAGGACAGAGATTGTAAGGTAGTCGTGAAATTGGTGGTACCAGGTATCCTGCGAACTAGTAGACACAGTATTTATCGTACAAACTACCGGGGTTGAATAGGATGGGACAAAAAGTTGTTGGACCACGACGAATAATTCAGAGTCAGTTGGTGCGGCGGGAATTTGCGAGGCTAAGCAAGCCATAGTGTCCGCAAATTTGTTAGTGGAGCGTGGAATGGTTTGTATAGAATAGTGAGTAAATAAGGCTAGAAGTGAATCCACGTAGTGTTTGTATTTTTGAAGTTCCTCATTTTTGCATTGGTAGACGCCCATAACTTGATTGACTACCAATTGAGAGTCGCCAAAAATGTTGATAGATTTGATGCCTAAGTGTAACGCAACTTGGAGACCCAGAACAAGGGCCTCGTATTCCGCTGTATTATTAGTGCAAGGGAAATCAAGCCGGAATGAAAGAGGCATAGGCTCAGCGTCGAGAGGAATGAGAACAACGCCGGCTCCTCCGCCGCGCTGGCATTTAGATCCATCGAAGAAGAGGGTCATTTGATACAACTCTTCCCGGAGTGAAAGAGTGGCGATGAGTTCGTCGGGGAAGGTAAAATTGGTAAATTGTTCCCCAGGTAAAGGGGCCTCCGCAAGTTGGTCTGCAAGAGTTTGTCCTTTGATTGACTTCTGTTGTACGAATTCAAGGTCAAGGTCAGCGAGGAGCATAAGCCATCGAGCGATACGTTGGTTTAGATGCGGTTTGGCGTACATATAATGAATGGGGTCTGTGTTGGTGATGACAAAAGTTTTGTGATTCAGGAGGTAATGTCGGAGTTTGGTGGCTACAAATGATAGGGCAAGGCACAATTTTTCTACATGTGTATACCTAGTCTCATAATCCACGAGGGTACGACTTATATAATAAACGGCCTGTTCTCGTCGTGCCGAATCCCGATGTGCGAGCATAGCACCTATAGCATGGTCAGTGGCGGAAAGATAAAGGTAGAAAGGGCGGTCGTCCTGGGGTGGGATAAGCACGGGTGGCTGCAAGAGATAGGATTTGAGAGCTTCGAAGGCTTGGTGACACTCCTCACTCCATTGAAAGGCAATGTCCTTTTTAAGAAGGTGATGAAAAGGTTGACACCGATCCGAGAGTTGGGAGATGAAACGTCGGATAGATTGGAGCTTACCTTGTAAACTACGCAATTGTTTGAGATTTTTGGGTGGGGGCATTTCTAGGATAGCTTTGACTTTAGATGGATCGACCTCAATGCCACGCAAAGAGACGATAAAGCCAAGAAGTTTTCCCGAAAGAACACCAAAGACACATTTCTTTGGTTGAAGGCGGACAGAATATTGTAACAGGCGATCAAAAATAATGGTTAAAACATCAAGATGTTCACTACGATGTTTAGACTTGCCAAGAAGATCGTCGACATAATCTTCAAGGATAGTGTGCATAATGTCATGAAAAATGTAGGTCATAGCCCGCTGATAGGTTGCACCAGCATTCTTAAGGCCAAATGGCATGACACGATAACAGAAGGTTCCCCAAGGAGTTATGAAGGCAGTTTTGTGTTGATCGGCAGGGGCAACCAAAATTTGGTTGTATCCTGAAAAGCCATCCATGAGAGAGAGCATCTCATGACCTGCAGTTAGATCAACAAGTTGGTCAATGCTAGGTAAGGGGAAGTCATCCTTAGGGCAAGCGAGGTTAAGATCCCAGAAATCTGTGCATATCCGAAGTCCCCCTGTCGCTTTAGTGACAGGTACGATGTTAGAAATCCATTGAGGATAGTCAATAGGCAAGATGAAGGAAACAGAAAGGAGTCGTTGGAGCTCCTCTTTGACCAAGAGAGCAATGCGTGGATGCATTTTTCTCAATTTCTGTTTGACTGGTTTGGAATCGGGGTTTAGGGTGATGTTATGGACGGCAATGGTAGGATCAATTCCTGGCATGTCAGCGTAAGACCATGCGAAAGCTTGGTTGCGAGCACGGAGAAAGGTAGTAAAGGCGGCTTGTTCTGATGTGTTAAGGGATTGTCCAATCTTCACAATGTGAGGATCCTCCTCCGTGTGGATGTTGATTTCTATGGTAGATTCGTTCAGCATGGTTTGGGTTTCAGATGGTAAGGCTCGTTGAATATAAGAATCATCCGCGCCAAGGTAAGTGAGGATGGAGTCGTCATCCTGGCATTCAACAACATTAATCAAAGGTGAATCCTCTTCGATCATGTCTGGATACAGAAGGGGAAGAGAAGATGGGTCCTCATTATCGCGTTGATAAGTGAGAGGACCTATGAAGATAGCATTTATGAAAAAAAAAAGTTAGGAGGGATGGATTCAGGGTCTATAGATTCTGTGGGTGATGATGGCAAAGTGGGTGATGATGGTTTGGTAGGGGCGACGTCTTCTTCTTCCAGGATACAGCTGACAGGAGGTGTCTCCTGTGTAGGTGTTTCGGGAAAACCGAGACCACTACGATCATTATGTTTACGGGTAGTCACGGGAATGAGTGTATGTCGGCCTTGTTCGTAAAGGCCAAAACCAAAGCCTTTCCACGCACAGCGAGTCAAGAAGGTGAGGGCGAAACGACGATTTGTCAAGTATTGAAAATCAGATTGGAAGGGAACCACACCAAGAGGAGGTTCAGGGGTAATGGAGGATGCGTCAACACCCCCATACGTTAGGTTAGTGCGGCAATGGGGTGGTCCGTAAGAGATTACCTCCCCCACGCGACGGTCGTAGGTGGGATGTGCATGTAATTGTCCGTACTCCTGCGGGGTAGGGAAAGAACTAACGTTATATAGGCGGTACTCCCCCAGCGTAAGGCGCTGAAAAACATCTACTAAGGGGTCGGAGGTTGGAATGTTAGCTGCGGGAAGGGAAGTGGTTTTTGCGATGGTGGTTTCATCAGTTGAAGGCGTAGGCGCGGTTGAGGTGGATGGTTGAGGTACATTTGAAGAGGATGGTTGGGTTGAATGTATGGGTGTCTTGATTGGTATAAGCACATCGTTAGGGCGGTATAACATATTGCAGGTTTTAAAGGGGGGAGGGTCAGCTTTTACGGTGTAGGACTTCCCCTCGTACTCAAATTTTATGCATCTATGTAATGTTGAGGGAACGCATCCCATGGCTCGGATCCAAGGACGACCCAGCAATATATTATATTGGAACTCTCCCTCCAAGACATAGAAGAGTTCGGGTAAAGTACGTGGTCCTACCCGAATGTTGAGGATCACGGTGCCTAAGGTAGAAGTAATAGCGTCATTGAATGACCGCAACATGATGGGGTTGGCACACATGCAACTAGAAGGGATATTCATTTGTTGGAAGGCTTTTGAAGAGATGATGTTTAGGCTAGCACCCCCGTCAATCATAACACGACGTACCCGAATGTCCCGGATGTAAGCTGAGATGAAAAGAGCAGGGTCAGGATCTTCTGTACCAAAGTCAACAATTTCGTCTTCGGAGAAACTGACTGCAGCAGCTTGTTGTACAGAGACAGAAGTGGTTGGGGCAGTGGGTTGTTTGGTGAGAGAAGCAACGTGATTGGGTGTTAGAATGGAGGCGACAGGCAGGGTTTCATTAGGTAAAACCTCTATCCCTTGAAGGATCTCAACGAGAGCTTGTCGATGAGATTCAGAAGTCTGAATGAGATCATACAGTGTCATTTTTACGGGTGATTGGTGAAGCTGTTTAATCATATTTCGGTGGGCAATGCCATTAGAGACGGGATAGGCGGGTCCGCGAATGACCACTTTAGGTGGTGGTGCAATCGGGATGTTTGACGGAGAAAGAGATGCCGCAGGTGTGTTTTCTTTTGCTTTCCCATTGTTTTTCTACCCTCGAGTAGCGACACTAATCATATTAATCTCGTAGACCTGAGATGAGGAAGATGGTTGGGATAACTCATGGTCTTCAAGAGGTGGGGTTGTAATAATGATAGATCTTGGTGAGGCGGGGACAGATGGTATAGGAGAGGGAATGGAAACTAAAGGTCTCTCCCTTCGTAAGTTGTCTTTCTTAATCTTTCTATCCGGGAGAGGTGACTGACGAAGGATGGTTTTTAGAGCTTTGCATCCCTCCACATCATGTCCTGGTGTGCGGTGATAAGCACAGATTTTAGACTCATCGTAACCCATAGGTCGGGGTTTAGACGGGTCATAAGGTCTAAGTGGAGGTAGGGAAATGGTCGCATTCTCCACCAACATAGCAAGGATTTTGGCGTAAGATCCTTTGAGTGGGTCAAAATCGGAAGAGGATGAGGGTATTGGTTGTGCGGGTTTTGGTAATGTTTGGGCGTGGTTGGTTCGCACGGGTGGTGGTTTAGCCGAGGGGTGTTGATACGTGGTTTTCACTAAACGTGATTTCTTTGGCGCAGAAGCTATGTTGGATGATGAGGCCGCAGATGATGTGGTATCAGAAAACAACCACGGGGAAATAGGAGTGACCGAAAACAAATCTTTTGATGATGGAATTTGTTTAGGGTTGATAGGTGGACAGGATACGCGGAGTGACGGTGTTGCTATACCCTGGAATTTCTGTATGGGTGCGGAAGGCGTAGGTTGTTTTGAAGAAAATGCAGGAGGTATGATATATTGATGTAAGGTAGAGGGATGGGGTCCCAATATGGAAGGTAGGTATGACGATGATGGTTTTGATTGTGATAGGGGCACGGATTGAGTTTGTCTCCTAGGTGGCGGGACGGATTTATTTTTGGATAGATCGAGTCGCTTAGGCGGGTGCGTTAGACTGGGCATTGGTGAGGTCCCAAGCGTAGGGGAAGATCTGGTTAAGTTGATAGAAGTGGACGGGGCATTTGGTAGAGGTGAGGGGGGTGAAGGTGAGAACAGGGGCATTTTAAGCTTCTGTAAACACTTCGGGTATATGGTGGAGACATCAGGATCAGTCATTTGCATTTGAGTAGAAAAAGGGGTACTCAAACGTTCCCATAGGGCCTGTCTATCTTCTGTGGAATGACAGTCTCCAGGTGTGATTTGTAATTTTTGTACGGAAGAACGACGGGTTGTGATTCCAGTCCACTGTGGGTGTGACACAGGAGGTAGATGAGGCACTGTATCAATAGATGTTAAGAGGTCAACCGGTCGTTGAAAAGATTTAGGCGATGAGGGACTAATAGGTAGGAGGGCGTGTTTGAGGGGATCTGTCATGTTTAAAGAATGTGGTGATGTCAGTGTAAGAGATTTCTCGTCTAAGGATGTCAAAAGGAGTGGCGAGCCTTCCTCTTGTGCAGCAAGAGCGGTAGAAGGGGACGTTTGGGAAATAGATAAATTAGATAACATCCGCTCACAGTCTTGTAGGGATGTGGTGTAAGAAGACTCATCGATGAGAAGAGAAGTCCGGGAAGTTAACTCTTTTATGGGTAAAGGAATGATTTCACTTTGGCTTGATGGTGGTGAAGGAGGTTCAGACTCCTGTGTTGGTGGAGAGGCTTGATTCAAAAAAATTTCAATAGAGGCTTTTGGCTGAGAATCGAAGACTGCATGGATCTCATGAACACTCTCCTCGGCTAAGATATCTTGGTTTACGTTACTGTTGGACGAGTGATTCGGGAATGGCTTGTTGAAAATTTTCAGATTTCGGTTAGCAGGGGCGTTAGGATTATCGAGGGTTATATCCCCTGCGTCAACCATTTCCTGCACTATGTTTTTCAACATCTTGCAGTTTTCATGACTATGTCCTTTTACGCGGTGAAAGTTACAAAAGTCATTTTCTTTGTACCAGGAAGGTATTGCGCGGGTGGAGTCAAACCCAGAGTGAGGTTTAACAGGGGGCAAGGTGATAGCCCCAGCTTTGAGCAATTTCTCCAGGATGACGCCATAAGTTTCTCCCAAGGGAGTGTAATTGATGGGCTCGGCTTTGTACTTATAAGTGGTTTTCGGCGGAGTATTGGACGGTGTTTGAGATTTGACCATTACCGCGTGGACAGCTCCTTTTGATTTAGAAGAAGTGGACGCGTGAGGAGTGGTGGTATTTGGCTTGTTGGTAGAATCAGGAGTTCGGAAATTGGGGTTTTTGTTACGCAACCGCAATTTCTCCTCTTCTAAGGCTCGAATTTCTAATTTTCGGGCCATAGTAAAGGCCTCGTCGAATGTACGGAAAGTTTGAATTTGAAGAGTAGGAGAAATGTGCTTAGCACATGCCCGCGTGAAAAGTTCGATAAGTTCAGCTTGAGGCAAGGCATATGTAAGTTGGTTGATAAGGCCGCGCCATCGTCCCACGAAATCTGCGATAGATTCGTCTTCGAATTGTCGGATGGCATAAAGGTCGGTGATAGATACTTTCTTGGCAATGTTAATGGAGAAATGATCCAAGAAAGATTGGGCTAGTTGGTTAAAAGAGAAGATCGAGTGCTGGGTTAAAGCACTGTACCACTCCAAGGCAGGTCCTGATAAGGACATGGGGAAGGTGCGGAGTAACAAGGCGTCATCATGGGCAATCAAATAACAAGCATGTCTAAATGATCGCAAGTGTTGTTGAGGATCCTCTTTACTATTAAAACGAGTAAATTTTGGCAACTCCCATTGAGGAGGATATGAATGAAGGGGGACAGAAGGGTGAATGGGCTCCCGACAAACTTGTTCGTATGTCAAGGCGCTACGACTTCCCGAAACCGAAGCCTCCAGATTTTGCATTTTGTCCATCATTTGTTTGATGAAATCTGTGGTTGGGGATGAGATGATGGTGCAACAGAATAGGGATGTCCCATATAAGGTGTTGAGGTTACTGGATACGTGTATGGGAATGAAAAGGTAGGCGGAGCTTGAGAAGGAAAGCTCGTGTGAATAGGTGGCAGAGAGTAAGTCATGAATGGAGTGGTCTGAAAGAGAGATGAGGTAGGGGCAGTTGGTGGTAACGATACGTGGGGTCCAAGATTAACCAAAGGAAAGCTAATCGGGGTCGTATGAACCTCTGAAGCCGTCGGATTGGGAGACGGGGCTAGAGATGCAGGAAGTAAGGCAGTGTTATTAGGAGGAGTGGGAGCTAAATGAGCAGCTATACTAATAGGCATGCCAACAAGGAGCTGACCATCAGGCGTACGGTCAGGGGCATGAGACAAATAGTATTGTACAGCGCTGGGATTAGCATCCAGAAATTTGGCAAAGTCCTTGTCTCCTACAGGAATTTGGGGGATCTCACTGGTGTCCGTAGGGTTCCCTATAGAATGTGAAGGGGGTGATTCAGGCAAAGACACAGAGTAGGCATGTGAAACCATGGCGGCGGCTTGCTTCCGAGTGATGACAACCATGGACAAGAACACACAGGAAAGTTTCAATCTATCAAGAACAAAAACAACCTCAGAATGATGAATTTGGCAAGTTGCTGGTTTGTCAGGGGCTGATGAAGACAGTAACCGATATCGGTTTAATAACCGGTGTCGGTCAGAGAGCAAACGACGTCGGTCCCTTAACCGATGCCGGTGTCAAAAGTCTAGGATAAGAAGATATAAAAGGCTGCTAATTTGATTTTTAGCAACGTTGAGTATATTTGTCAACTTATTGATCACAGAAGACAAAGTATGACAGAGAAAATAGAATTTGAAAACAAGCAAGATGCACACGCAAATCCAGAGACTAATCCTAGGGTTAATTTTAGTTATCGTGGGCTTATGCCTTTAGACGTAAGATGATGTCAGAATCCTAAACAACAAGACCTAGGGGAAATGTCAAGTTTGTTTTGGCTTATAAGGTTACCTCAATCGGGCGGAGGAATACCGCGGAAAAGGGGGGATGTTTGAGCTGTTGTGTTAATTGTGAAGTGATTCGGTATGTGTTGTGCAGTGAAACTAGGGTTAATTTCCTGTCAATACCGTGGATATCACCCCCACGTGTACGACCTGTTACTTAATCTATGTTCACTAGAATTGAAGAACAACAAGCAGGAATGCAATGCATGTGTTTTAAACCCAAATCGAAAATTATGTTCGATGAAGCAAGAGAGATGACTTTCACTAATGCGAAACTAGGAAAGCAAGACAAATTCTTTACGAAATATATAACAAAAGCAGCAACAGCAAATATGCTTCCTAAAATGAAAATAAGCAAGAGAAAGAAACCCAAAATGGGTCCCACCGGGCGTGCCAAAATGTTTCACTCGGAAATGTTTCGTTCCTTTTAGAAACAGATAAGGTTAGGGGCTAGGAGGAATACCTGTGGAATGTCGAGATGGTGTGCGCGTACCGTAGAGAAAGATCAAGCTGACTGCGAAGAACTCCTTTTTGTCTTGGAAGGACTACCTGCAAATAAGAACACAAGACCACAAGATTTGATTAAACAATAAATGAGGAAACTGCCTTGGGCCCAGGAAATATAAAACTTCCTTTCGAAGGTGGTCAGTTCCCCTGCTAATATGAATTAACACAAAAGACTGTAAAGTATCAATTAAATTGTTTCGTTGAACTGGGTAGGGGAAAGGCTGGTTTTCTGGTTTTGATCAGAGGAACCGATGGCGGTTACTGATAGCCGATGCCGGTTACTGATAACCGATACCGGTGGGTTCTAGGATCTTCTTAGTAGCTATGGTGTTTGTAAGGCTGGTTTATGGATGATATTAGGAAATGAGATGATGAGGGGTAAAAGAATGACAGTTAGATGCAATGGCACGTTGGGTAGTGGATTCAGAAACGGATTTAGGAGGACTGTGATTCAAAGAGCATAAGAAATGTTATAACAGAGGACATGCAAGATATGACTTACTGGTTTTGACGAAGATGCAAGTTGATCTCCTCTACTGCAAGCACTTCTGGTTTCTTTACTCGTCTCTGCTTGATTAAATGAAGATCAGGACTCTGTTCCTCGCTCGCAATGCTCTCTGTTGATCCAGAAATCCTTTGACTGATCTCCAAAAATGAAATCCCGATCCGTTGTTTTGGTTTGGGGAGCCCATTTACAGGGAACCGATGGCGGTTGCGTAACCGACGGCGGTCGAGTAGGAACCGGCATCGGTAAGGAAAAAGTAGGCTATTTTTAGTAAAATAGCCCACCTTCCCTGCTTTTCTCCCGAGAGATCAGTTGCGGGCTCGGTCAAGTGACTAGAAGGTCGGTTTTGGGTGCGAGAAAGGGGTCATTAGTTATGGGTGTAGGTGTGGACCAAGTTATGGGTCTTAATTAGGTTAGTTTTAGGGTTAGGGCTAGGTCATGATGAAGTGGCAAAGTGAGGTGGTAGGTAGGGTGATGTGGATTTATCAATTAGAAGGCAATTAATAAATAATTGTGTAAGGTTTAGGTGATGAGGTTATATTGCGAGATGAGATGCGGGTCACAAGGGGTCGTAAGACACGAATTTGGTGTCTACATAGACGTAAGACCAGATTATTGAAGATTGATCAGAAAGTAGAGATTGAAGATGGAAAAATGGGATCCGAGGTAGAAATTGATGGATTCTAACCCAGAAACTGAAGAAAGACCCGATCAGTTCTGATTTGGATAAATCTGACGTTGATTAAAGACTAATCAGATTCGACTGGACTGGATCAGTGTTGATCGAAAAGAGATTATAGAAACTAACAAATACGAATACCTGAAAAATGCTTGATTTATGATTGATGATGACCAAGGTTAGCTATGGAGACCCGCAAGAGTTGTATATATGCAGACAAAGTAACAATGCACCTCTTAAGGATTAAACTACACAAAATTCACTCTCTTCCTTTGATAATCTCTTTAATCACTTAAACAAAAGCAATATATGGGCAACCAGCTCTTCTGAATCTAACCAGAGAGGATTTCAGGTCTTAAATTTATAATCGGTGCCAACTCGAGATAAAATCGGTGCCACTCCAAAAAATTGGCACCGATCAGGGAACAAACTCCCAAAGTGGCGAAAAGGAAAGGAATTGGAAGGATAAGAATAGCATCCCTCTAACTAAAATACGGAAAAATCCCACTGCACGATTTTAGGGGAGGAGAAATAGGTGGGATGGATGGATAAAAATGATACAGAGAGGTTGGAAATTGATATGGGCTAGATAAGTAGTTGAAATAAATTTAGAAGACAAAATTTCATGGTTAATGTTTAATTAACCATGGATGAAATATAACAGGGTGGAGAAAACTTAGGATAGGCCTCTAAATTAAATATTTAAGTAATACCCCAAGGGAGAAGTGGTCATATAAAGGTGCCTCAAGTTACTCGAGAGGATAAACGAACCTAGGGGACACTAAATTGGCTAACCAATTTTAGGTGTCTACACCCGTAGCCTCCATTATCACACCCCATCATGTAACACCCTTGACTATTGTTATTTTCCTCCTTTGCATACAAGTGTTGATAGGTGATTTTCCTTATAATAATATGATCTTCTGATTTTTGGAAATCATGTTTGGTATGGATAAGTCTTTTCTACTCTTAAGATCCTATGGTCGAACCGGTGTGACTTTTCTGAATCCACTTTTCAATTCTGGAACGTAACTTTCGTTCTGGTTTAAGAATTGTAAACTTTTCTTTTGTCTGAATCATCCTTGGATCAATTTTAGTGATCCAAGGAATGTTTTCTAGTAATGATCTATGAAGTGAATGGTAAAATTGACATTCCATGTGCAAGGCTCCACGCTAGACTGAAATTTGTTGTTGCAAGTTCTTTTACTTTTGTGTGAACACACTTCTATTTAACAGGATGTTGGCTTGGGGTCCTTGAAGGTTGACCATGACAGGTCATTGCAGATAACGATGGGAATGCATCTATTCACAACACTGGAGAAATATACCCCGGAATCCTAAGCTAGGTGAAATTATTACTACCTAAGCTATGTTACTTGATATAATTTTATTGCTAACCTAAACTTGATGCAAAGGAGTTAGAAGGGTGACTAAGTACTAAAACTTTAATCTAAGACTAAAAATTCATTCTGGTGACCTAACCTAGTTCTTTAAACTACAATATTATTAGTTCACTCATTTAAGGGGTTACCTAACCTATTTACTACGAACTATGTTAGAGGTTAGTGGTTAGTTTTACATCCTAAGGTACAAATGTAAATCCTACCTAAGATCTAACCTAAGCAATCTAACCTATCCTAAACTAAGGGATATGAATTGGAACAAAAAGGGGGGGTCACATGTACCATGGTGATGGTTTCTAAACAATTAAGAAGGTGATAAGGTTTATTTATTTGCTACGGATTACCGAATTTTGCATAGGATAATTTGGATGGCGGAGGCCTAGGTGGCAGTATTACTAGTAATGGAAATTCATGTTTTATTTGATTTTGAAGCTTGTTAGTTTGGTAGGTGGTGGCAAGGAAGATTGGGTGGGAGATTGGGAAATTAATGCAATTAATTTCCTTGTTTGACGAGCCCGAACCACTTTGGTAGGTATGCCAAGTGGATTTCTGGTTGAGCTGTTTCACTTGCATGCTTTCTAATTTTCATTCTACTCGCACTCTAGTTTATTGAACCAATAGTTAAACTATGTTGCATGGCTATTTTTATGGTTAAAAATCTATTTCTGCTTCATGGAGAGTATATGAGGCAATGTGGAGGAAGTATTTTGATGTTTTGGCCTTTCGTGGGGAAGAAGGGAAGAAGCAAGCTCAGCTAAGAGGTATTCTTCAATTTTTCAGCGACACTATCAGGCATGATAGGCCCTAACTATTAAAGTATGTCTTGCTTTCTTCTAACTATTTTCATTAAAGCAAATTTTCTCTATTAAGATCTGTGCATTCATGCTTAGTTGATAAAATGATAGATGGGTTTGTAAGAAAACCTGTTTTCTGTGCATTTGGCATCTGTGTGATCTTAAATCGGTGGAAAGTTTTATACGCACTATCTGTTCATAAAGGAACCACTGAATACTTTAACAAAAATGGTTACAATGGTTGCTTCTTCAGTGATTTGGAATGCTTGTTGGGTGAACTGTTCGTGTCTTGTGTATTCGAATTGGTAAAATTAAGTCTTATTGAACAAGTTTTCCATTACTAGCTTCAGTTGGGAAACTTGTTTAGTAAGAGGACTATAATTGAGATTCTCAGGGTTTGTTAGTATACGTTTTTGATCCATAGATAAATAAGCTATGAATATAAACGTATGGGAGCTAGGAAATTGTATTCTTCTTGAGAAAGATCGTTGACTATTAACTTGGTTTCGCATGCACTTTAGGTAAACTTGTACATGTCTTGTTGTTTTTTATTTTACCTTGAGGAACTTTGACGGTAGAAAAGTTCACATGCATGGATAAACCGTATACAGCTGGTTCTGTGTTTCTCGTGGTGAAAACATAGATCAGTTATGGAAACTTGCATGCACAGGAAAAGAAATATAAGGGTTGGTTTGTTTTAATTCTACGAAATTGATTGATATAGGACTTGTGTTTGTTATCATTTTGGATAACCTGACTGTAACTCAAGTTGCTTCTGTATGTTGCTTGTGGAGTCTTGATCTTCTGACCATATTAATGGTATATAGAGATTCTTTGTAAACCTGATTTGAGAGTCATCCTTTCTGAGATTTGTCTAAAGCATCTTCACTCCGTTTAGTTCAGAAATAAGGTTGATAGGATGTTAATGGAAAAATGGAAACATTTCTTCTTATTTCAAACTGTATGCAATACTTTTCACTGCTCTCGGTCCAGTCTTACAATGCTGGCGTATTATATAATTGTGTTGTGGTATTGATATCCTCCACTATACTCACCATTTATTACTTGATGTTCTTAATGGAATCGAAACCTGAACATGGTGTAGTTTTAGGTATTATGGCCATTTGATCTTGTAATACACTTTTTAGGAAACATATAGTTACCCTAACTTGGTTACATATATTTGAATGGTCTTGATACTACAATAATGTTTATACTTGGCCGTGTGCCGGAATTGTAAACCATTCCTGGACTATACATATTATTCTTTGATGTTTGATATTGTCTCTTGATTAGATACCCATTTTATAAATTTGGTAGTGATGTGTTGGCATACCGTTAAGATGGTTCTACCTTGCCGAACTATTGGGCAGTCTTAAGTGTTAGCCATTACTTAGATTCCTACTTCTTGTTGGGTCTAATAAGGGTATATCATGTCTTGTAAGATTGATTGTGGTCTTAAACTGGTTCGAAGGTGTCAACAACATTGTTGAATTTATAATATTCTATAAGTAGACATTGATAGCATGATTACTTCTTATCTGTGGTTGTCCTGAACCAATGGGAGAATGTTTCAGTTTTAAGGAAATATTCTATGAAGCTCAATAATTCTTGAACTTGTAAGAGCTAGACTGTTTTATTATCTCTAACGGAAAGTAGAAATTTATGTTTTTGAATGAGATGATTTAGAAAGAATGTTAGTTTTGGCACTCTATCTCTTTCTTTGGAATGGTCATTGTTTTCCCTTCCTTGAAACTCCTGAATGAACTTAAACTGTATGAATGCTAGAAGGTAAAAATGTTCTATTGCGTTGAAGGAAATTATTTGAGTTTGAGATCATATTTCAGAAGACTCCTTCTATAATGCAGTTGGGCTAAGTACTTTGATTTGCACCTCCTGATTTCTATTCTTAGTGAAATGAGAAAACAACGCTTGTTAATCTTGATTACTTTTCATTTGACTAACGTGATTTGGAATTAGATTAAAGTTAGATTGGAAAAAGAAATTGAAACTAATAGACGACTGCCAATCTATCACTTCTCCTTGGATTTCTTTTGTTTGGATTTGTTGATAAATATATTATATTGTTTTGTCTTAAAGTAGAATTACTTGAAAGGAATAGTTTAAATCATGGCCTACTCCGATTTCGGCCTTGCTGATGATTATATACTATGGCAATGGAACTTTATCTTTTCCTCTTTACTTGACAGATTATGCTGTAAACATTTATGAATCTTATAGTAAAGATATGTGTTGTACTTTATTGAAAACTTTGAAACAATGATATATTATGTTTTGTTGTTTAGTAAAGATATTTGATGAAATCAATTATACTTTAATTTATAGGGCAGGTATTATAGTTTATATCTTGTTCCTCCGTATGTTAAAATTTGTTTTGTGTTGCTTTTATTTTATTGAAATTACTTACGCTTGGGAGTATGAATGACTGATTGTTCATTAAAGTAGGGTTGTTTTATTAAAAAAATTAGTGGAATGCACTTCATTTTAAGGCTTAGTGCTTATCATGCTCAGTTCGTTGAACTGACCCGTGCTAGCAATTTTTTCAGATGGACTTCGTAAGTGATAAGAGAAGGCAAAAACTAATACGATGCATTGGCTGATCTATGTTGCTTTTCGAGAAGAATTCTTATTTGTTCTTAAGTTGTATTGAAAAAAAAAAAGTTACCTCCTTTTGAATAAAGGCTGATGTCCTGCAGTATGCTTGTAATGAATAAGTTTGAAAATGAATTGAAAGATGGAAATTTACTTGTGTAGATTGTGTAAATTATCCGGTTTTGATAATAATCTTCTTGGTTATCTTTATGATTGGATGTGTATTCACGATGGTATTATAAAAAGGAATTTAGATAAGTATCCTAAGTAAGCTACAGATTAAACAAGTGGCAGAATACATCATTCTCATCTAAGTTATTCATTGAATCTTGTGATGTGAAATAAAACTATAATATGAATTATTGTAAGCATAAATGACATTATAGGGTATGTTAAGCCCTAGAATGTAACTACGAAGAGGAAGGTATAATGGTTAATCATTAAGACTTAAGAATAATAAGTCTGATATGTTTCAGCTTAGTAGGCTGTTGCACTTCCTTAATTAGTTAAGTTAATTAGAATAAAGGAACATAAGTTGATGCTGTTTTGTTTTTGGATAATAGGTTGATAGGTCAAATCTATCGAATCTCGAACAATCTTAAGTTAATTAAAAGTTCTTAAGATTACATGAACATGCAATGTGAGAAGAACTATAAGAGTGTTGAGCTCGGAGTTGGTTAGGTTACCATATTATTTCATCCTTTAAAGTAAATTTAACTTAACATGAGTAAATTATTGGAGGTATGTACATCTTCACGAGGTTGTTCTGTAGGATGTTGACACACGTCAACTGTAAGGTTGTACTTCCGAGAAGATTAGGATCTTCTCGAGGATACAACAATGTAGTTAACATGTGGCAACACTCTTCTGCATTGATCGTCCAGACCTACAAACCTTTGAACTTGACCAATATTTTCCTCCAGGGCTGGTTAGTATCATAGCCAGGATATGAAGTAGCCTTTTAGGACTCAGGGTACCTTGGCACATGGGGTTAACCTAGGTTGGCCCAGTATGCCAATTTACCCTAAGTCTTTATGAGCCTTTTTATATCATGACCTATGTTGTTAACCTGAACTAGAGTTAAACCTTGAGTGAGGGGACTGACTGAAGTCAGTATAAGACATTCTAGATAATAGTGGAGTGGGGGTGAAGGACGTATTCCGGTTTGATGAAGTATGTCATCAAGGAATAAGTAATACGAACAATATGTTAGAAATCTTTGGCAAAAGTATCGCAAGCTACTGATTGCGTTGTCCTATGTCACCTAGTCTAAGGATCGTGATGCCGATGAATATTGGTAACAAGTATTTAATTAGGTTCCTTAGGCAGATCACTCAGAACCCAGAACAGGGTAAGAGAACCAAGAACACAAAGTATTCAGAAGAATACTCAAAACTCAATGTTACCGATGAATAGATCGGTAGTTACCGAGTCATGGAACGAATAGATCGAGTTGCTCACCGAGTCATTACAGTTGCATATGGTTATCTGTTAAATGAATGGTTGTTATGAAATGTGTGTTCTAAATTATGTATTTATAATTTAGAACAAAGAACATTAATCATGGAAATTTTTTTTTTTCCTTATTTCTAAAGTCTTAAAATTGAGAATGTTATATCTTGGTATCAGAGCTGAAGGTTGCAACTCTTGGACCTATTGTGTCCATAATATGATAAAAACTTGAATTTTCTTGTAACGGAAAATTGTTAGGACAAGAGGAAATGTTTCGAATAATGCTCCACCTGAGGAAGGAGCAGCAACAGCCCAAAAGCTTGATGAGATCCTTGCTGACCTGTTGGACATAAGAGATCGTTTGACTGTGCTCAAACAACAAGTGATGGGTAATGAGGAGGAAGAAGAATATGGTAATAAAAATCATCCACCTCCTAAGGACAACCCCAATTTAGGTGTTGATAATAACAATGTTAATGTACCCATTTAACCAGAAAACAAAAAGGCAAGGTTGGCAACTGAACTCGCTAATGATATAAAAAGGATAAGTCCACCTAAGTTTGATGGCACCATATTAGGTGATGGGGCTAAGAACTGGCTCAAGGAGATTGAGAAGTACTTTGCAATAAGGAACTTTTCCAAAGAGACCAAAGCTATTTGGGGAGCATATCAGCTTTCCCATGAAGCATCTTCTTGGTGGGATAGCTGGAAGGTTGAGCTGAACATTGATGAAACTAACATCACTTGGGATCAATTTAAAGGTTATTTTAGGCAATGATGGCTACCAAAAATTTATTATGATAAGAAGATGAATGAATTTTAGAACTTAGCTCAAGGGAAGCTAACTATAACTGAGTATTGGGAATGGTTTACGAAACTACTCAAGTATGTACCTCAGTATCAAACTGATGAGAAGTTCAAAATAAGGAAATTCATAATGGGGCTGAATTCCATCATTGGGGGAGAGGTTGATGTTCACAACCCAACCACTATGGAAGGGGTTGTTGAAAAATCTATAAGGCAGGAACAAAAGTTAAAGGCTATTTCTGCTCATAAAGAGGAAGTATGGAAGCAAGTTCTAAACTCTTCTTCAGCTTCTCTTTCACCTAAGAAAGGACCATGGAAAAAGTTTGGTAACAAAAGTAAGTTTCTAACTGATAATAATAAGAAAACAACAATGAATAAGACTACTGGTAATACACGGAACAATTTTTCCAGAAATAGCAATAACGGACAGAAGTCTTATGGAGGTCAACATAACAACTTCAAGACTAGCATTAATTTTGAATTAAAAAAAGGTACTGGTAGGAGGCTGTTATAATTGTGGAAAAGCTCATTACATGAATCAATGTCCTTTGAAGAAGGATGATCACAATCAGCAACACAAGGTACATGTTGCAGTAGTTGACAAGAAAGCTGAAAAGCAAGTTACACCTATTGAAGTTCCTAGTCAGTTATTTGACATACCTGTAACTATTCTATTTGATACGGGAGCTACTGATTGTTTTATTTCTAGTAAACTTGCTTTGAAACTTAAAAGAAAAGTGGGAAAAATGAATAAATCATGGACTGTACAATATGGTAATAATTCTATTCATACAGTTAGTATGTGTCTTTTCGGGGCATTCCTTGACTTACCTAGCTTTTCCATTGAATTTGATCTCTATGTAGCACATTTGGGATCTTATCATATAGTCATAGGTGTAAATTGGCTAGCAGAGCATAAAGAAAAGGTAGACTATTTTGAAAAAAATATTAGTTGTTTGGATGATCTACAGAAAACAACAAAGATTCAAGGTGTAAAATGAGAAATTTTAGTTAGGAAATTATCAGCTATGCAACTTAAAAAGGCCAAAAATAAAGGCTATACCTTATATGCGGTAAATATTTCTGAATCTACAGAAGAAAACAAAGATTTCATGGAATGTTATCTGCTATTACAGAGCTTTAGTGACGTGTTTCTAGAAGAATTACTGGGACTACCACCTAAAAGGGAGTTTGACTTCACGATCGAAATCAAACCAGCTAGTGAACCAATTTCTAAATCACCTTATCAGATGACTACTATATAATTAGTTGAGCTTAAAGCTCAGTAACAAGAAATTTTGTCTAAGGGTTTGATTAGACCAAGTGTTTCACCTCGGGGAGCACCAGTGATCTTTCTAAATAAGAAGGATGGAACACTCAGATTGTGCATTGATTACAGGATGTTAAACAAAGGAACAATCAAGAATAGATACCCACCTCCTAGAATTGATGATCTATTTGATCAGATGCATGGAGCATCGGTATATTTTAAGATATAAATTCAGTCTAGATATCACCAACTACGAATTAAGGAAGAGGACATTCATAAAATGTCCTTTAGGACAAGGTATGGACATTATGAATTCATAGTATTACCCTTTGGATTAACGAAGGCACCTACAGTTTTCATGAACTTAATGAATAATATCTTTCAAGAATACTTGGAAAAGTTTGTTCTTGTATTCTTGGATGAAATTCTCATATATTATAAAAGTGTGGAGGAGCACCATGAACACTTAATAGTTTTGGAAATTTTGAGAAAAAGATAGTTATATGGTAAGTTGTCTAAATGTTCTTTCTATGACACTGAAGTTCACTATTTGGGTCATGTCATAAGTAAGATGGGATTGTTATGGATCCTTCTAAAATTGTAGCTATAGTCCAGTGGCCTACACCCAAGAATGTACATGAGGTTAGAAGCTTCATGGGCCTTGCAGGTTATTATAGAAAATTCGTTAAGGATTTTTCTAAGATGGCTGCACCAATAACTTCATTACAGAAGAAGGATAAGAAATTTGTCTGGGATGATAGATGTGAATTTTCATTTAAAAACTTAAAAGGTTAGTTGACTTCAACACCTATTTTAGTTGTATCTGATCTAAATGGAGACTTCATAGTTGTAATGGATGCATATAGGGAGGGTGTTGGAGGTATTTTGTTACAAAATGATCATGTCATAGCTTATGAAAGTAGAAAACTTAAGTTACATGAGTTGAATTATGCTCCACATGATTTAGATCTTGCTGCCATAGTTCATGCACTCCAAATTTGGAGGAATTCTCTGCTTGGTAAACCATTTGAGCTGAAAACTGATCATCTTGGACTGAAGTACATTTTCACTCAGCCAAATCTGAATGCAAGACTACGAAGGTGGTTATATGTTTTGTCTCAATATGATTTTGATATAAGCTACATTAAGGGAAAAGAGAATAGATTATCTGATGCTCCAAGTCGTAGGAAGAACATTTCTACTCTTATAACATTAAGAACTTAGTTTAAGGATGAAGTAAAAAGAGCTATGGAATCTGATTCATACTTTTAGCAAGTAAAAGCAACGCTTGTTATAGATCCAAAAGATGAAAGGTATAAAGGTTTTCACTTTGATAATGAAGGAATCTTACGTTATGAAAACAGAGTATACATACCTTTACTTAATGAATTGAGAAAGAAATTGTTAACAGAGTTTCACAACTCACCTTTTTCTGGGCACCTAGGTATTACAAAAAATTCTTGCTAATATAAAACAACAATATTTCTGGAAGGGGATGAAAAAAAGATGTTATAGATTTCGTGACTCATTGTCTGGAATGTCAATGAGTGAAAGCAGAACATATGCATCCAGCTGGTTTGTTATATCCTCATAGCATACCGTAGTACAAATGGCAAGGAATAAGCATGGATTTTGTGCAAGGATTACCTATTTCAAGAAATAAACACGATGTTATTGTGGTAGTAGTTGAAAAAATAACGAAAGTAGATCATTTTATTATTAGAAATCTAAAGGATGATTCTCCTATTTTGGCTAAAATATTTTTACATGAAATTTTCAGATTACATGGAGTACCTGAATTAATCATATCTGATAGAGACCCTAGAATGACGTCAAGGTTTTGGCAAATGCTTAATACAGCTCTTGACACTAAATATAACTTCAGTTTTGCATATCATTTGGAAACAAATGGACAAACTAAAAGAGTAAATCAAGTTTTAGAAGATATGTTATGAATGTATTATATGGATCAGTTGCATAAGTGGGAGGAGTATCTCCCATTAGTTGAGTTTGCATACAATAATAAATATCATGCTTCTCTTAAGATGGCACCTTTCGAGGTAATTTATGGAAGAAAATGCAAAACCCTTGTTAGGTTAGATAGCATTGAGGATAGAGAAGTAATTGAACCTAAAATCCTTACGGAAATGGAACAACAAGTTAAAATGGTTCATGAATGATTCAAAGAAGCAGTACACAAGTAAAAGAGTTATGCTGATTTAAAGTGGGTTGACATGAAAATCGAACTTGGTGAGAAAGTTTTTCTTCGGGTTAAACTGAAAAAGTGTTCCATAACTTTTGGCAAGGCTACCAAGTTATCACCTCATTATGTGGGACCATTTGAAATAGTTGAATTAATCAACCCTGTAGCTTATCGATTAGAACTACCACCTACTTTGTCACAAATGCATGATGTTTTCCATATTTCTTTGCTTAAGAAATACGTTTCAGATTTATCACATGTGTTAAATTGGAATTTCTTGCGGGTCCAAGACCCAGGAATAATCACGGTTAAACACACTTGAGTGTTGGAAACTCACCAGTTGCATTTATGAAATCATGAAATAAGACAATGTAAAGTCCAGTGGGACCAGTTTAGCGAAGAAAGTGAAACTTGGGAAAATCTGGAGGATATGAAAACTACTTTTCCATATCTATTTGAAAAAAATTGAATTTGTTGACTGAAAAATTATATGAAATTATTCTTTAAATGACGATAAGAAAGCCAATTTTGGGAAAATAATTACTTGAATTGAATAAAAGGTTATTTATTACTGACTTCTATAACTATGAGGTTTGGAAATACTAGACTTAGGATAAGAGAAGAGAATGAATTGATTGTCCATGATGTAAATTGTTAAAAGAGGTAATCATTGGGATGATGATACTTTTTAGGAGGGAAGCATGTAACACCCTTGACTATTGTTATTTTCCTCCTTTGCATTCAAGTGTTGATAGGTGATTTTCCTTATAAGGATACGATCTTCTGATTTTTGGAAATCATGCTTGGTATGGATAAGTACTTTCTGCTCTTAAGATCCTATGGTCAAATTGATGTGACTTTTCTGAATCCAATTTTCAGTTCTGGAAGGTAAATTTGATTCTTGTTTAAGAATTGTAAACTTGTCTTTTTTCTGACTCATCCTTGGATCAATTTCAGTGATCCAAGGAATGTTTTTAGTAATTCTCTATGAAGTGAATGGTAAAACTGACATTCCATGCACAAGGCTTCACGCTAGACTGAAATTTGTTGTTGTAAGTTATTTTACTTTTGTGTGAATGTACTTCATTCAGCAGGATGTTGGCTTGGGTCCTTAAAGGTCGACCATGACAGGTCATTGCGGATAACAATGGGAATGCAGTTATTCACAGCACTAGAGAAAGATACCCCAGAATCTTGAGCTAGGTGAAAGTATTACTACCTAAGCTATGTTACTTGATATAATTTTGTTGCTAACCTAAACTTTATGCAAAGGAGTTAGAAGGGTGACTAAGTACTAAAACTTTAACCTAACACTACAAAGTCATTTGGTGACCTAACCTAGTCCTTTAAACTACAGTATTATTGGTTCACTCATTTGAGGGGTTACCTTACCTTTTTTCTAAGAACTATGTTAGAGGTTAGTGGTTAGTGTTACATCCTAAGGTACTAATGTAAAACCTACCTAAGATCTAACCTAAGCAATATAACCTATCCTAAACTAAAGGATATGAATTGGAACAAAAACGGGATCGCATGTACCATGGTGATGGTTTCTAAACAATTAAGAAGGTGATAAGGTTTATTTATTTCCTACGGACTACCGACTTTGGCAGAGGCTACTTTGGATGGTGGAGGCCTAGGTGGTAGTATTACTAGTAATGAAAATTCATGTTTTATTTGATTTGAAAGCTCTCCAGTTTGGCAGGTGGTGGCAAGGAAGATTGGGTGGGAGATTAGGAAATTAATGCAATTAATTTCCTTGTTTGGTGAGCCCGAATCGCTTTGATAGTATGCCAAGCAGATTTTTGGTTAAGCTGTTTCACTTGCATGCTTTCCGATTTTCATCCTACTCGCACTCTAGTTTTTCAAACCAGTAGTTAAACTGTGTTACATGTCTATTTTTGTGGTTACAAATCTATTTATACTTCATGGAGAATATATGAGACAATGTGGAGGAAGTATTTTGATGTTTTAGCCTTTCGTGGAGAAGAAGGGAAGAAGCAGGCTCAGCTAAGAAGTCTTCTTCAATATTTCAATGACACTATTAGGCATGATAGGCCCTAACTGTTGAAATCTCTTGCTTTCTTCTAACTATTTTTATTAAAAAAAAAATCTCTATTAAGATCTGTGCATTCATGCTTAGCTGATAAAATGATAGATGGGTTTGTAAGAAAACCTGGTTTCTTTGCATTTGGCATCTATGTGTTCTTAAATCGGTGGAAATTTTTATTCACACTATATCCTCATAAAGGAACCACAAATACTTAAACAAAAATAGTGACACTAGTTGCTTCTTCAGTGATTTGGAATGTTTGTTGGGTGAAGTGGTTGTGTCTTGTGTATTCAAACTGGTAAAATTAAGTCTTATTGAACTTGTTTTCCAGTACTAGCTTCAGTTGGGAAATTTTTTTAGTAAGATGACTGTAATTGAGATTATTAGGGTTTGTTAGCATACGTTTTCAATCCATAGATAAATAATCTATGAATATAAACTTATGGGAGCTAGGAATAATATTCTTCTTGAGATAAGATCGTTGACTGTTAACTGGTTTCTGTGTGCACTTTAGGTAAACTTGTATATGTCTTGTTGGTTTTGTATTTTACCTTGAGGAACTTTGAGGGTAGAAAATTTTTCATACATGTATACACCATATATAGTTGGTTCTATGTTTATCCTTGGTGAAAACATGGTCAGTTATGGAAACCTTACATGCACAAGAAAAGCAATATAAGGGTTGGTTTGTTTTAATTCTACGAACTTGAATTGATCTGGAGACTTGTGTTTTTTATCATTTTGGATAACCTAACTATAAATCAAGTTGCTTCTTGTATGTCTGCTTGTGGAGTCTTGATCTTCTAACCATGTTAATGGTATTTAGAGATTCTTTGTAAACCTGATTTGAGATTCATCCTTTCTGAGCTTTGTCTAAAGCATCTTCACTCCGTTTTGTTCAGAAATAACGCTCGATAGGATGTTAATGGGAAAAATGGAAGCATTTCTACTTTATTTTGAACTGTATGCAATACTTTTCACTGCTCTCGGGTCTAGTCTTACAGTGCTGGCATATTGTATAATTGTGTTTTGGTATTGATATCCTCCACTATATTCACCATTTATTACTTGATGTTCTTAATGGAATCGAAACCTGAACATGGTGTAGTTTCAGGTATTATGGCCTTTTGATCTTGTAATACACTGTTTTAGGGAACATATAGTTTCCCTAACTTGGTTACATATATTTGAATGGTCTTGATTCTTCAATAACATTTATTACTTGGTCGTCGTGCTAGTAATTGCAAACCATTCCTAGACTGTACATATTATTCTTTGATGTTTGATATTGTCTCTTGATTGGATACCCATTTTATAAATTGGGTAGTGATGTGTTGGCATACCGTTAAGATGGTTCTACCTTGCCCGAATTGTTGGGTAGTCTTAAGTGTTAGCCATTACTTAGATTCCTGCTTCTTGTTGGGTCTAATAAGGGGTATATCATGTTTTATAAGATTTATTAAGGTCTTAAAATGGTTCAAAGGAGGTCGAACGACACTGTTGAATTTATAAGATTCTATAAATAGACATTGATAGCATGATTACTTCTTATCTATGGCTATCCTGAACCAATGGGAGAATGTTTTGTTTTTAAGGAAATATTCTGTAGAAGATCAATAATTCTTGAACTTGTAAGAGCTAGACTATTTTATTATCTCTAATAGAAAGTAGAAATTTATGCTTTTGAATGAGATGATATAGAAAGAAAGTTAGTTTTGGTACTCTATCTCTTTCTTTTGGAATGGTCATTGTTTTCCCTTCCTTGAAACTCCTGAATGAGCTTAAAACTGTATGAATGCTAGAAGGTAAAATTGTTATATTGCGTTGAAGGAAATTATTTGATTTTGAGATCATATTTTAGAAGAATCCTTCTATAATGTATTTGGGCTAAGGACTTTTATTTACACCTCCTAATTTCTATTCTTAGTGAAATGTAGAAAACAGTGCTTGTTAATCTTGATTAATTTTCATTTGACTGATGTGATTTGGAATTAGATTAAAGTTAGATTGGAAAATGAAATTGAAACTAAGAGACAAATGCCAATCTATAACTTCTCCTTGGATTTCTTTTGTTTGGATATGTTGATAAATATATTATATTGTTCTATCTTAAAGTAGAATTACTTGAAAGGAACAGTTTATGTCATGGCCTACTCCAGATTTTAAGCCTTGCTGATGATTACGTACTATGACAATGGAACATTATCTTTTCCTCTTTACTTGAAATATTATGTTGTAAACATTTATGAATCTTATAGTAAAGATATGTGTTGTACTTTATTGAAAACTTTGAAAACAATGATATATTACGTTTTGTTGTTTAGTAAAGATATTTGATGAAATCAATTATACTTTAATTTATAGGGCAGGTATTATAGTTTATATCTTGTTCCTCCATATGTTAAAATTTGTTTTGTGTTGCTTTTATTTTATTCAAATTACTTACGCTTGAGAGTATGAATGACTGATTGTTCATTAAAGCAGGGTTGTTTTATTAAAACAATTAGTGGAATGCACTTCGTTTTTAACACTTAGTGCTTATCATGCTCAGTTCGTTGAACTAACCCATGCTAACAATTTTTGCAGATCGACTTCTATTGGCTAGATTTTCTGCATAGCACAAAACCTAGGCAGTCATGAGATAAATCTCCCTCATTTAACCGGTGAGGCTCCCATGTCAGATTTGTCAATTTAAGTATGCTAATATCTAAATGGGGTTTTACTTTAACTACTCAGTTCATGAACCATAACTGAACAGTTCTGCAGCAAGTAAGTAGTTGTTCAAGAAAGGAAGTATTTTATAGAAGAAGGAAGTAAAGGAAAATACATAGAAGAAATGGGGAAGATGTGCATCCCAATTAGTAGATAGCAGAGCTAATTACATGCACATAGAAGAAACCAATAGATATAAACACAAAATTCTAAAACAAAGGCACCTCTAGATCCAGATCTAAAATAACACAAAGTTTATTAAGAGATCTAAGATTAAAAGCAAGAAACGCAGTACACCGTGACACAAATTTCTTCGGAAACCTGTCTCCTTTGTATTAATTTTCTCCAAGTGGCTCTCAGGGGTTCAACACAAAGTCTAGAACACAAGATTGATGCTTACGAATTCTCATTGATTAATCCGAAGGTTCTTCCTCTACTTATAGAATGTAGAGGGGCAATTACAAGTTGGAAGCTTTAGTTGAACTGGCACATGTAGAAGTCGGAAAAGAAACAACTGGCAATCTCCTTTCTGGAATTCCTCTTTGCATGACATGTATGACTTGTAACTGAAAATAGAACCTTCTATTTTGCACGCCCTACCACCTATATCCAAGTAGTTTACTTCTTCAAGTAATGGATTTTAAACCAATCAATTAAGTTGTATAATTTAATTGATCACTCAATTGCTTTGTCGGAAGGAAAGAAGAAAGAAGAGGGAAAGCTGTAATCTTGTCCTTTTTCATGTCTGCATGCAGCTGATTCTTTTGCCTTTGATTCTCACCAAACTGGATCTGGGAGTAGCTGGAGTTGGAATTGCAAACAACAAGCAAGCTGGATCTGGAAGCGGTTGGAATTTTGCCTTCACCTTGTCTTCTCTTTTATCCTTGAAGCTTTTGCAATTCTTCTTTTGTACATGCATCAATGCAAGGTTGGCCGTAAATAACTCATCATCTTCATTTTTAACATCTTCGTTTTTAACTGCATATGAGCAATTAAAAATTCTGGAAAGCACTCTGGGTGAATGCAAATTCAATGAAGGATTCAACTAGAAGATGAGACCATATGGACAAGATTTTGGAAGGACTTTTCCACGCACTAACTTCTTCACAGGCTGTATTTGAAACAAGAGGATGAAGCCTTTGTTACTGGAAGCTTTTGCAACTATGAGATCTAGATCTGGATCTGCATCTGCATCTGCATCTGGATATGGATCTACACCTGCATAACACACTCGTGTAACTGGGCTGTGGATGGAAAGGATACAACTCGAATAATTCCACTGCTTTTAATCTGCACGCATGAGTGAAGTTTTTTCCACTCATAGATCTATCAATCAATTTGGAAAGAGGTTCTAGACCTAGATCTGTCTCCTATATCTACAAATTTGGAAGTGATGCACGACTCCGTTGTGCTTTCTTTTTCATCTCTCTTTGCCATGGCTTTGTCTATCTTTGTCTGAATAATTCTTTTTCTTCTTATTTGGCTAGATTTCTTCAAAACTGGTGTAGATCTGGATATTTCTTCAGATTCGGAGGATATATATGCAATGTATTAGACATTGATTAAAGCTCATTTTCTTTATAAAAGCACCTATATCTAACTCCTGTAATTAATTCAGAAAAAGATGGCAACTCGAGCAAGCACGATGAATTTTAATCACAAAAATATGCATAATTCAGGCCTTCTGCCCCAAAAATTGATGTTTAATTTGCACATAAAGAGAGTATGAACTTTTCCAACTTCACCTTAGCACCTGTAACACTTATGCAAACAATTATGAAGACAAAGATCAACCTCCTTCAAAGCATGCACCAAATTTGGAAGCTTTTAGCCTTGTTTCCACCTTGCCTGAGCAAAATCCTTCTTCAAATGGGGTGCTCTTTTCCTCTTGGCTGTAATTCTTTACCTGTGAATTAAATAATTCACCCATATGGCAGCCCATGCTTATATAATCCTCACAATTCTATAATTAATAATTGCCCTTCCTATTCCTGGCAATTAATTAATTAAAAATCATGCTTCTCTCTTTAAAAATAGCATGTTTAAGGACAACCATCCATTAAATTAAATTTAATCAATTTAATTCATCCACTCTTCACTTCACTTAAGCTTCACAGTGTGCTTTGACCATAGCCATTTGAAAATAGAATTTAATTTAATCAATTAATACTTTAAAAAGTATTATTTCCTTCTCAAAAGGGGCTACATTAAATAAATTAAATTTATTTAATTTTGTAATTCTACTTTTAAATTCCTTTTGTCCACTTCCCTTTGTTGACTTTTCCACAAGCCTGGGTGCCAAAATTAGGTGAATAAATATTAACAAATATTTATTTAATGCATTATTATTCACCGAAGGTGGGTCACACTTTTTGGAATAATAGAATTCTATTTTTAAAAATATATGGCAATGGGAATTTTTACCCTGCAAGGCAGCCCCAGAAATCCCATTATCCACTTAAGTGATTTGACTTTGACAATGGGATTATTTACCCTGCATGGCAGGAAATAAAATCCCATGATTTCACTTAAGTCACTTTTCTTTTATTTCACCATGAGAATTTTTACCCTACAAGGCAGGCAATAAATTCCCACCTGCCTGCTGCCTCTAATTTTCCCACTGCAACTTAAGTGAATTTTCTATCACATGAAAAAGTACCCTGCAAGGCAGGGAATAAAATCCCACCTGCCTGCTGCCTCTATTTTTCCCACTGCAGTTTAAGTGAATTTTTTATCATGGGAAATAGTACCTTGCAAGGTAGGCAATAAAATCCCACCTGCCTGTTGCTTCTATGTTTTCCGACTGCAGCTTAAGTGAATTTTCTATCATGGGAAAAAGTACCCTGCAAGGAAGGTAATAAAATCCCACCTGCCTACTGCTTCTATTTTTCCCACTGCAACTTAAGTGAATTTTCTATCAAGGGAAAAATTACCCTGCAAGGCAGGCAATAAAATCCCACCTGCCTACTGCTTCTATTTTTCCCACTGCAGCTTAAATCCTTTATTTTTCAAAAATGTGCCCATCCCCTCAGGGGATTTTTAGTGCACGACTTCACTTTTTCCCAGTGATCCAGACCTCCGATGGTGACTTCCTCCATGCATAATGTGCATATATGTTCTCCAGCTACTCCAGGCCATGAATCAGGCTTACTCGGAAAAGGAATTGTTCAAGAGAAATTTCACAGAAAATGAAATAGGATAACACAAAAACATGAAAAAATTGCCAAAAGTTACAAATAAAGCCCAAAAATTATTCCTAGTTAAAATCCTTTTGGTACATGGGAATAATGATATGTCTGATCATAATAGAGTTAAAATGGAGCACAAATAGCTTCATATGGGGCTGAAATTAATTAAATACAAATTTCCCACAGACAAATCCCGACGACAGAATATAACTATTTTGGGAATTTGGGTATTTGGCAAAAAATGCTAATATGGATCTTTGGGAATATCCTGACACAATACAAGAACTTTCAGGCATAAAATCACAAAATGACCCATTATTTTAAAAGTACAAAATTTTTTCGAATAGGGTAGTCACAGATTTCAGGATGAAATCTGGGTGACACCAGTCGGCTCCGTCTGTGGACATCTTTTTCTCTGTCAGAATGACAAGGGAAAAGATGAGATCCCATCATCTCTTGTTTCATATCTTGTCCTTTGGGCACAGGGTCAGGAAAACAAACACAACACAAAAACAAAAACAAAACAAGGAAAAACAAACAAAGTTTTATTTATGTACATACAGGTTTTAACCTACTTTTTCAGTTCCTTTATAGCTTCAGATGCTGCCCCTTGAAAGGCAATGGTAACTCAATTCCATCCCGATAGGAAAGGAAGAAAGTATGCATTCCTGCAGCTCTTTTGATCACGAAGGGCCCTTTCCAGAGTGGATCAAATTTGTCATGTATGCCCTTCGGTTCATATCTCTTGTCCCACCAGAGTAGCCAATCTCCGATCTTGAACTTCCTTTCTTTGGCCTTCTTGTCAAATACTCTAGGCAAGTCCCTTATCAACTTCATCTGGTGGTGGCGCATCCTTTCTTCTCTCCGTGATAGGTAAGTCTCTGCATCAACTTGCTCTGTTCCCAGATTTATTTGTTGCATTTCTGAGGAAGAACTATCACCATATTCTTTGTTCTTCTTCATATATTGATCATGCTTGTTGAAAGTCTCCACTAAGGAAACTAAACCCTTGGGGATTTTGTTACCTTTTGGTTGGACTATTCCACTATTTTCATCATAACCTGGATCAACTTTTTCTGTGACTGTTTGTCGTGGTGGTGATTTACTCCCTTCAACATGCAGACATGTAAATGTTTGTTCAAGGACTCTGGGGTAGTAGACCATCTCCACTTTATAGTTTCCTTGTCTGAATATGGACGGTGGTCTATCCGGATTCCATAGTACAGCTATGACTACCAAAGAATCTACCTTGGAGTTTTGATTTATTGGAATGAAGTCAATAGAGAAGGCTACAAAATCGAATGTGGCGGAAAGCAATTTATCTTTGTAATACTCCAGCTTATCTCTTTTGACTTCACTTTTCCCTCGAAC
Source organism: Taxus chinensis (assembly GCA_019776745.2). Classification (NCBI taxonomy): domain Eukaryota; kingdom Viridiplantae; phylum Streptophyta; class Pinopsida; order Cupressales; family Taxaceae; genus Taxus; species Taxus chinensis. The sequence continues at coordinate 941,043,633 of CM034149.1, forward strand.
CTGATTTTTTAGAAGTTTAACATCTCCTTGGGCTTTGAGGAGTTTTATTCCTTTCTTTTTAGCTTGCTCCATTCCTAGAAGTAATGCTTCATACTCCGTCGTATGATTGGTGTTCTCGAACATCAACTTGTGGGAGTATGGAAATACCTCATGATCTGGAGATATTAGTAGAGCGCCAGCTCCTGATCCAAAAGAACAACAAGTGCCTTTAAACTCCAGAGTCCAAACTTTTTCAGCTTCTTTTGTTGGCTCTGGTTGAAATTCTGACTCTGGAACGTCTTTATCCATTTCGAAGAAATAGAACCCACGGTCAGATTCTTGAAAAAGAATTTGAGATCTAGGATCCTCAGATTTTGTGACCGTGTACCTAGACTTATTTTCCAGCTCCAGCTTCTAATTAATTCCTTTGATAGGAATATGTGCACAGGACCAATCCATCTTTACTTCTCCTCCCAGCTTTTTGTAGAAGTTTCTACTCAGCAACATCCCGTAGGAGACAGGAATATCTGCAACTAAGATTGTCATCTTTAATCTTCTATCAGGAAAAGCTGCCAGAACAACTTGTGCATCTTTGATTTTTCCAATTAAAGGGACTTGTCTCTCCATGGAGTAGCACCTTTTTATGGTCTTTTTCAGGGTAAGCCCAAGAGCATCTGCAACTTTAGTTGGCATGACATTGTCAGAAGCACCCAAATCTAGAATGCAATTTCTTAACTTGAAACCATTAAGCAATAAGGAGACATAGAAAGTTTCCACCCTATCAGAATATGGTGAGGGTTTAACAAGTGTAGTGTTGTTTTATGGAGTATCCTTGGGCTTAGGAAAAATGCCTTTTGATGTATTGGATTTTCCTGGTGATTGTACATATTTGACTAGCCTTTTTAACTGCTTAGGAAAAGCTCTCAGGTATTCGGCTTCTGACATTTGAATTTTAGTTTTCTTGGCATGATCAATAATGTCAAAAGAAGAAATAGATTTAGATACCTGAGCCACTTTCTATGGTTGAGATGGAACTCACATGCTTACTTCTAGTAGCTAAGGAAGAAGGCAAAGGGATGCCCCTTCTTTGCTCATCTGCTAATGCTTCAGCTTGGCGAGTTTGTGATCTTGTAAGTACTGCATATGTATGACCATGATTATCTTCATGAAGTTTCTCATCGTCATGTTCAAATTTGTAGTTCAGGTAATTAATGTTGGAGTCACCAGCAGGTCCTATAAAATCATCATCCTCGAGCTAATCAGTGTCAGCTTCCTGGTCTTCTTCATTCATCTCCACATTGTTTCTAGGAGTAGCTTCAATTACTAATCTTTGGGAACCAACAATGCAGTTTCGGTTGTTGTTGAAATTCTGAGTAGGGGTAGTGTTGTTGCCTTGAACCATTTGTTTCTTCTTCTGCATCATCTCATTTGCTAAATTTTACAAAGGTGAATCTGATGTAATAGCAGAGGATGAACTTTCAGTTCTAGAAGTGATGCTCTTTATCTTTCCAGCCATGATGAGGTTGTCTTCAATTTCAACCGCCATGTTTTGAGCTGCTAACAAATCAGCAGGATGTGATCTTCACAGTTGATAGCTTACTTTAGGAAGTAAAGCGTTGATGAAGAATACTTTTTGATTCTTTTCATTCAGAGAAGCAGAAGCTGGAATTTTGTAGAGTAATCTTTTGAATTTTGCAATAAAATCCTGCATGTGCTCATGTGGCTCCTTCTTTAACTGAGTCAGTTGGGTTATCAAGGGTGTTGGAATATTTGGCTACCTTGAATCTTTTCAGGAATGCATCTCACATCATATCCTAGTTGGTTATGGTACAAGGAGCTAGCCGGTAGAACCATTCTCTAGCCATGTCATGTAGAGTTTCTATGAAGAGATGGATAGATACATCTTCATGTTCGACTGCAAACACTCCACAGGATATGAAAAATGCAGCCAAGTGGTCATCTGGATTCTGCTTTCCATCTCCAAAGAATTTCAAAAAATTCTTTCTCGTCCCTTTAGGTAGATCATGCATAGGAGGAGTCGGATTCAGAGGTCCAAAGGCTGCACCACAAGAAACAGGCACTACATGGGCAAGTGGCTGATTTTGATTTTACATGTTGACAAGGAGCACGTCTTCTGCTTGTGTAGACTTGATGAATAATTCCAGCAGCCAGAATATGTTGAAGATGATCCAGATCCAGATGATTTTATATTATTCTTCCTAGTGAAAGATTGGATTTGCGGCTTCTAACTTGAGGAGGGTGATTAAAATTGAATTGCTCCTGCAGTCGGAAGAAATGATCAGTCCTTCCTTGCGCCTTCATGGATTGGGTGAATGGACATTCAGCTAGGTTGTGATTTGTATGGAAAACACTCCAATCTTCAATAGATAAGCTTTGATTTTCAAAAAGAGTTGTTTCCCCAACTGGAGTCACCAAAAACTGTTGGCTAGATTTTCTTTATAGCACAAAACCTAGGCATTCATGAGATAAATCTCCCTCATTTAACCGGTGAGGCTCCCATGTCAGATTTTTCAATTTAAGTATGCTAATATCTAAATGGGGTTTTACTTTAACTACTCAGTTCATGAACCATAACTGAACAGTTCTACAGCAAGTAAGTAGTTGTTCAAGAAAGGAAGTATTTTATAGAAGAAGGAAAGTAAAGGAAATACAGAGAAGAAATGGGGAGGATGTGCATCCCAATTAGTAGATAGTAGAGCTAATTGCATGGACATAGAAGAAACCAATAGATATAAACACAGAATTCTAAAACAAAGGCAACTCTAGATCTAGATCTAAAATAACACAAAGTTTATTAAGAGATCTAAGATTAAAATCAAGAAACACAGTACACCATGACACAAAGTTCTCCGGAAACCTGCTCCTTTGTATTCATTTTCTCCAAGTGGTTCTCAGGGGTTTAACCCAAAGTCTAGAACACAATATTGTTGCTTACAAATTCTCATTAATTAACCCAAAGGTTCTTCCTCTACTTATAGAATGTAGAGGGGCAATTACAAGTTGGAAGATTTAGTTGAAATGGAACATGTGGAAGTCAGAGGAAAAGAAACAACTAGCAATCTCTTATCTGGAATTCCTCTTTGCATGACATGTATGACTTGCAACTAAAAATAGAAGCTTCTATTTTACATGCCTGCCACCTATCTCTAAGTTGACTTCTTCAATTAATGGCTTTTAAACCAATTACTTAAGTTGTATAATTTAATTGATCGCTCAATTGCTTTGTCGAAGGAAAGAAGAAAGAAGAGGGAAAACTACAATCTTGTCCTTTTTCATGTCCACATGCAGCTGATTCTTTTTCCTTTGATTCTCACCAAACTGGATCTGGGAGTAGCTGGAGCTGGAATTGGAAACGACTGGAATTTTAAACAACAAACAAGCTGGATCTGGAAGCAGTTGGAATTTTGCCTTCGCCTTGTCTTCTCTTTTATCCTTGAAGCTTTTGCAATTCTTCTTCTGTACTGGCATCAATGCAAGGTTGGCCATAAATAACTCATCATCTTCATTTTGAACATCTTCATTTTTAACTGCATATGAGCAATTAAAAATTCTGGAAAACAATCCGGGTGAATGCAAATTCAATGAAGGCTTCAACTAGAAGATGATAGCATATGCATAAGATCTTGGAAGGACTTTTCCACGCACTAACTTCTTCACGGGATGTATTCGAAACAAGAGGATGAAGCCTTTGTTGCCGGAAGCTTTTGCAACTATGAGATCTGGATTTCGTTCTACATCTGCATCTACATCTACATCGAGATATGGATCTACATCTGCATAACAAACTCTGGCAATTGGGTTGTGGATGGAAAGGCTGCAGCTCGAATAATTCCACTACTTTTAATCTGCTGGCATGAGTGAAGTTTTTTCCGCTCTGGATCTATCAATCAATTCAGAAAGAGGTTTCAGACCTAGATATGTCTCCTATATCTGCAAATTTGGAAGTGATGCACGACTCCGTTGTGCTTTCTTTTTCATCTCTCTTTGCCATAGCTTTGTCTATCTTTGTCTAAATAATTCTTTTTCTTCTTATTTGGCCTGGATTTCTTTAAAACTGGTGTAGATCTGGATATTTTTTCAGATTCGGAGGATATATGCAATGTATTAGACATTGATTAAAGCTCCTTTTCTTTATTAAAGCACCTGTATCTAACTCCTACAATTAATTCAAACAAAGATGGCAACTCGAGCAAGCCTTCTGCCCCAAAAATTGATGTTTAATTTGCACATATAGAGAACATGAACTTTTCCAACTTCACCTTAGCACCTGTAACACTTATGCAAACAATTATGCAGACAAAGATCAACCTCCTTCAAAGCATGCGCCAAATTTGGAAACTTTTAGCCTTGTTTCCACCTTGCATGAGCAAAATCCTTCTTCAAATGGGGCACACTTTTCCGCTTGGCTATAATTCTTTACCTGTGAATTAAATAATTCACCCATATGGCAGCCCATGCTTATATAACCCTCACAATTCTATAATTAATAATTGCCCTTCCTATTCCTGACAATTAATTAATTAAAAATCATGCTTCTCTCTTTAAAAATAGCATGTTTAAGGACAACCATCCATTAAATTAAATTTAATCAATTTAATTCATCCACTCTTCACTTCACTTAAGCTTCACAGTGTGCTTTGACTATAGCCATTGAAAATAGAATTTAATTTAATCAATTAATACTTTAAAAACTATTATTTCCTTTTCAAAAGGGGATGCATTAAATAAATTAAATTTATTTAATTTTGGAATTCTATTTTTAAATTCCTTTTGTCCACTTCCCTTTGTTGACTTTTTCACAAGCTTGGGAGCCAAAATTAGGTGAATAAATATTAACAAATATTTATTTAATGCATTATTATTCACCGAAGGTGGGTCGCACTTTTTGGAATAATAGAATTCTATTTTTAAAAACACATGGCAATGAGAATTTTTACCCTGCAAGGCAGCCCCAGAAATCCCATGATCCACTTAAGTGATTTGACTTTGACAATGGGATTATTTACCTTGCATGACAGGAAATAAAATCCCATGATTTCACTTAAGTCACTTTTCTTTTATTTCACCATGAGAATTTTTACCCTGCAAGGTAGGCAATAAATTCCTGCCTGCCTGCTGCCTCTAATTTTCCCACTGCAACTTAAGTGAATTTTCTATCACAGGAAAAAGTACCCTGCAAGGCAAGCAATAAAATCCCACCTGCCTGCTGCCTCTATGTTTCCCACTGTAGCTTAAGTGAATTTTATATCATGGAAAAAAGTACCCTGCAAGGCAGGCAATAAAATCCCACCTACCAGCTGCTTCTATTTTTCCCACTGCAGCTTAAGTGAATTTTCTATCACGGAAAAAAGTACCCTGTAAGGCAGGTAATAAAATGCCACTTGCCTGCTGCTTCTATTTTTCCCACTGCAGCTTAAGTGAATTTTCTATCACAGTAAAAATGTACCCTACAAGGCAGGTAATAAAATCCCACCTACCTACTGCTTCTATTTTTCCCACTACAGCTTAAATCCTTTGTTTTTCAAAAATGTGCCCATCCCCGCAAGGGCTTTTTAGTGCACGAATTCACTTTTTCCCAGTGATCCATACCTCCGATGGTGACTTCGTCTAGGCATAATGTGCATATATGTTCTCCAGCTGCTCCAGGCCAAGAATCAGGCTTACCCGATAAAGGAATTGTTCTAGAGAAATTTCACACAAAACGAAACGGGACAACACAAAAACATGAAAAATTACCAAAAGTTACAAATAAAGCCCAAAACTTATTCCTAGTTAAAATCCTTCTGGTACAAGGGAATAATGATATGTTCGATTATAACAGAGTTAAAACGGAGCGCAAATAGCTTCATACGGGGCTGAAAATAATTAAATACAAATTTCCCGCTGACAAATCCCGACGACAGAATATAACAATTTTGGGCATTTGGGTATTTGGCGAAAATGGCTAATATGGCTCTTTGGGAATATCCTGACACAATACAAGAACTTTCAAGCAATAAAAACACAAAATGACCCATTATTTTAAAAGTACGAAATTTTTTCGAATAGGGTAGTCACAAATTTCAAGATGAAATCTGGGTACACCAACTTCGTAAGTGATAAGAGAAGGTAAAAACTAATATGATGCATTGGCTGATCTATGTTGCTTTTCAAGAAGAATTCTGATTTGTTCTTCAGTTGTATTGAAAAAAAAAAGTTACCTCCTTTTGAATAAAGGCTGATGTCCTTTTAGGTATGCTTGTAATGAATAAGTTTGAAAATGAATTAAAAGATGGAAAATTTACTTGTGTAGATTGTGTAAATTATCCGGTTTTTGATAATAATCTTCTTGGTTATCTTTATGATTGGATGTGTATTCATGATGGTATTATAAAAAGGAATTTAGGTAAGTATCCTAAGTAAGCTGCAGATTAAACAAGTGGCAGAATACATCATTCTCATCTAAGTTATTCATTGAATCTTGTGATGTGAAATAAAACTATAATATGAATTATTGTAAGCATAAATGACATTATAGGGTATGTTAAGCCCTAGAATCTAACTACAAATAAGAAGGTATAATGGTTAATAATTAAGAATTAAGAATAATAAGTCTGATATGTTTCAACCTAGTAGGCTGTTGCACTTCCTTAATTAGTTAAGTTAATTAGAATAAAGGAACATAAGTTGATGCTATTTTTTTTTTGGATAATGGGTTGATAGGTCAAATCTGTCAAATCTAGAAAAATCTTAAGTTAATTAAAAGTGCTTTAGATTACATGAACATGCAATGTGAGAAGAACTATCAGAGTGTTGAGCTTGGAATTGGTTAGGCTACCATATTCTGTCATCCTTTAAAGCAAATTTAATTTAACATGAGTAAATTATTGGAGGTATGTACATCTTCACGAGGCTGTTCTGCAAGATGTTGACATGCAGTCAACTGAAAGGTTGTACCCCCAGAGAAGATTAGGATCTTCTCGAGGATACAACAATGTTGTTAACATGTGGAAACACTCTTTTGCATTGATCATCCAAACCTACACACATTTGAACTTGGCCAAGATTTTCCTCCAGGGCTGGTTAGTATCATAGCTAAGATATGAAGTAGCCCTTTTAGGACTCAGGGTACCTTGGCACATGGGGTTAACCTAGGTTGGCCCAGTATGTCAATTTACCCTAAGTATTTACGAGCCTTTTTATATCATGACCTATGTTTTTAACCTAAACTAGAGTTAAATCTTGAGCGAGGGGGAATGACTAAAGTCAATATAAGACATTCTAGATAACACTGGAGTGGGGGTGAAGGACAGTATTCCGGTTTAACGAGTATGTCATCAAGGAATAAGTAATACAAAGAGTATGTTAGAAATATTTGGCCAAAGTATCACAAGATGCTGATTGCATTGTCCTATGTCAAGTAGTCTAAGGATCGTGATGTTGATGAATATTGGTAATAAGTATTCAGTTAGGTTCCTTAGGCAGATCACTCAGAACCCATAATAGGGTAAGAGAACCAAGAACATGAAGTATTCAGAAGAATACTCAAAACTCAATGTTACTGATGAATTTATCAGTAGTTACCAAGTCATGGAATGAATAGATCAGTTGCTCACTAAGTCATTGCAGCTACATAGGGTTATCTGTTAAATGAATGGTTGTTATGAAATGTGTGTTCTAAATTATGTATTTGGAACAAATAACATTAATCATGCAAAAAAAATAAAAAATTCCTTGTTTCTAAAGTCTTAAAATTGGGAATGTTACACATCATGTAGCCTCTCTCACCAAATTTCCACCTTTATCCACACCTTACCTTGCTCACCAAGTAGCCTCCTTTAGCTTCTTAGAAGAAGAGATCGCACTGCACCAAACCAATGACCCTGACCAAGTTCTCTTCATCTCTATCCACATCGATGATATATGTGTATGACATGTAATGATCGATGGGGACACTAGCATTAACATCATTTCATCCCATACATTCTCTCTCAAATGCACATACCATACAATTGCAATGCATAAACATCCTGTCATGTTGCATTCATTCAATGATACTATCACCTCTACACTAGGCACCATCATCCTCCATGCTCGCATGGGTCTCCGCATTGTTCTACAGTTATTTTACATCTTGGAGGGGGAATTTCAATATAACCTATTACTTGGCAGACCTTGGATTAGTGTCATGGGTTGTGTTCCTTCCACTTTGCATCGCTGTGTAAATTTTGAGCATGAAGGACACACCTATATTATTCCAGCTGATCCATCACATTTTAAAACATGTAACATGATTTATCGACCCAAATGATGTGCTAATACCCATTAAGGCATCTACCTCCATGACCACTACCGCTTCACCTACACCTCCTCTTACCAGTACATTCACTACCATCAACCGCACATGCCCTCCTCCCTTCCTACTGCTAACCACAACCTCCATGGCCGAACCATCAGCCTCCCAATCTGTTAGCTCCACCTCTGCGTCAACCACCAAAACATCATCTATTCTAGCTACCCCACATACTAACCACCGATCCCTTGGAAGGTATTTTTCAACGCCTCACTCTGGGGGAGTATCTCCTATATAGTGTCAACACATTCCTTACTCCACAAGAATATAGAAGTATTCACCAACATCGTCGCTATGATCATCGCATAGGAGAACATATCCTTTATAGTTCTCCTCACCTTTGTACCAGTCTCACCTATGGGGGAATTGATACCACCACTTACACACCCTAACCACCAATGTCTCAAACCCACCCATTTTTTGCTGACTTCCAGTCCCTCACTAATCACCATTTTTCACGCACACCTTCCCACACTGATGTGCATTGAAGGGTTTTAGTTTTTGATTTTACGAGAAAGGCCACCATACTATTATTCCATGTACTACCCGTAAACATAATGACCATAGTGGTATCTACTTTCCTGAACCACCTACTAAATAGGCCCGCATTAAACTCATCGATGACATCATTCCCTTCTCCACCCACTTCACCTACTCCACCTTCATCACTACCTTTACCAATGGAGTCGACGGATCCATAATCCATCCCTCCTAACATTTTTTTTCATAAAAACCCTTTCCTTGGGGCCTCTGACTTATCAATGCGATGACGAGACTCCTTCCTCTCTTCTTTTCTTGTATCTTGAAATGATCGATGACGATACACCTTTAATTAATGTCATCCAATTTCAGGATGATGAATCTATACTCACCTACCTTGGTGCAGAAGACTCATATATTCATCATTTCGTTACCCTCTGAGATGTAAACGATGTTGAATGAATCGACTATCAATATCAACATTCATACTAAGCATGACCCACACATTCTAAACATCAACCAATCCTTAGATGTTGTTGAACTAGGAAGCCATCACTTATTTTCTTAAAAACCATAACCATGCTGTTTGTTTGGTCTTATGTAGACATGTTGTGTATTGACCCCACCATAGTGGTCCAAAATATTATAACCATTCCTCGATGCCAAACCCATCAATCAAAAACCAAGGAAAATTCACCCTCGTATTTCCTTTCTCGTCAAATAATAACTTTAACACCTTCTTTTTGGTTCCTTCATATTACCCATTGATTACCCTCGTTGGATTTCTAACATTTTCCCTATCACTAAGGCGATAGGGGGACTCCACATTTGCATAGATTTTCATGACCTCAACCTAGCCTTCTTAAAAGAATGACTTCCCTCTACCCAGTATTGACCAACTGGTCGACCTTACTGTTGGTCACAAGATGCTATCACTCATGGATGGTTTCTTGGGTTATAACCAAATCTTGCTTGCTCCAGACTATCAACATAAAACCACATTCATCACCCCTAGTGGGACCTTCTACTATTGATTCATGTCATTTGGCTTTAAAAACATGCTGGTGCCACATATCAGCGGGCTATGACTTACATATTCCATGACATAATGCATCATATATTGGAAGATTACGTGGATGATCTCTTGGCCAAACCTAAATGTCTGCTCCAAGCAACTTGCCTATCCTAAAAACCATCTTTGACCGTCTCATTAAATATTGTGTTCACCTTCAACCTAAGAAGTTCACTTCTTTGTGGTCCTCTCAGGAAAAATCTTGGGATTTATCATTTCCCTATGTGGTATAGAAGTTGACCCTACTAAATTCAAGGCCATTCTCAAAATACCTCTACCCACTAACCTTAGGCAACTTTGTATCTTGCAAGGTAAGTTACAGTCCTATTCACCATTTCATTTCACAATTATTTTATCAGTGTTAACCATTTCATCATCTGTCTCAAGAATGATGTCTCTTCTAAATGGGATGATGAATGCCAAAAAGATTTTGAGACCTTTAAAAAATTCTTTCTCCAACCACCCGTACTTATCCCACCTAAAGACAATCAACCCTTCTACCTATACATCTCTAGCTACCGATCACTCCTGTGGGAGCCATGCTCACTCATCGCAATGAAAAAAACAGGGAGTAGGGGGTTTACTAGATAAGTTGTACTCTTTTAGACTATGAAACCTAATACACCCATGCCTGAAAAAATTGTCTTATCCTTAGTTTTCATTTCCACAAGAACTCTACAATTACCTACTCAATCACAAAACCTATGTTGTGACCAAAACCAACCCCTTACACTTCACGTATGCCAAAACCTATTAAAATCAACATACCGCACACTGGATTATGCTTTTGGCCAACCTTAACCTCGAATTCATTCATCAAAAAATCCTTCAAGGGCCAAGCTATTACCAACAAATTTGTCGATGCACCTATTTCTGGGGATTAACCCTCTAATTTTGACTTTCCAGATGAGTCAATTGTCTACCCTTTATCTTGGAAAAACCTGCTTACCAAATTACGCTATTCTTCGATGGTTCTAAATGTCAGCCTGGGGGTGGGGCTGGCGTTATCCTCATTCCTGCTTGATGGTGAACCCACACCTTTGTCTTTCAAAGTATATTTTGTATTGTACAAACAATATTGCCAAATATGAAGCACTTGTATTAGGTCTCCAAGCTGCCTACGCCCTAGATGTCAAATCAATCAACATAATTGGTGATTCTCAATTGGGCATAAAACATGTTAATGGTATATACAAATGTCATAATAAGATAATTCAAAAGTATAAACATAATGTAGACATAATCTTGACCACCTTTAACCATTACACCCTTCAAACCATCCCTTGCATTTAACTAACAAATTAGCAGATACCATGGCCTACTTGGCTTCTCAAATACCTTACTTTGCCTGCCAATTCTAAAATCTTTGTCACCATACAAAGACTCCAATCACCCTCTTATTTACCTCACGATGTTTACTCCATCAGAACCATCGCATCGAGACCTGAGTGACCTTTGGTATAAACAATATTCTAACTATCTTTCTCTCTCCATCTTACCTCCTGATCTCACCCGTAATGGACAACGTGCCTTCCTTAAAAAAGTCTTTCGTTACATCATTATGGGGGGGCATATCTATAAGTGTAGACTTTGATGGTATTCTCTTTTGCAATGCCTAACAAATTCTGAAATTCCTTATACCATTAAGGAAGTTCATGATGGAATATGTGGAGGTCACTTCAGTGGCCTTGCTGTTACTAAGCTGTATTCTTAACCTAGGCTAATTACTGGATGACGCTTGACAATTATTGTTGCGACTACATCAAGCATTGTGTAAAATTCCAACAACATGACAACCTTTATCATGCACCCATTCATGCCTTACAGGTTGCACTTGTGACCTTTGGCCCTTCTCTCAATTGGGTTTGGATCTTGTTAAAGAGATCAATCCCCATTCTTCCCAATGCCATCAATGGATCATCACCACTATCGAATACTACAAAAAATGGGTTGAAGCCATATCACTTATCTCCACGAAAGCTGAGAAAATATGTGAGTTCATCAATCATCACATCATTTTTTGCTTTAGTGTTCCTCATCGCCTCATCACTGATAATAGAAAACAACTCAAAAAAGAAACATTGTGAAAACTTTGTGATGCCTTCGGCATTCAGCTAAGTTTCTCATCACCTTATTACCCAAAAACCAACGGCCAAGCCAAATCCACTAACAAAACTTTGAAAAAAATTCTCATGAAAGTGGTTAACGATACTGGGAAGGACTGGCATACGCACATTACTTTTGCCCTGTGGGCATACCGCACTAGTATTCTCACTTCCATTTCCACTACACCTTTTTCTCTGGTCTACGGTATAAAGGTTGTTCTGCCTCTCAAATTCCAAATCCCCTCACTCTACTATTTCTCTTCACGACATGCTCAATGATGATGAATTTTGTTAGGACCGTTTAACACAACTTTAGTTATTAGACGAACTTCTTCTTAATGCTCTTGATCACCTTCAAGTTTACCAAAAACGTATCAAATGTGCCTATGATAAATTTGTCCATGAATGAACCTTTCACGTTGGTGATCTCATCCTGAAATAAAATCAACACATAACCAAAGCGGATAACAAATTAAACAGGGAAATTTTTACTCCTAATTGGCTTGGACCATACATTGTGACCCATACTTATGGATTAGGTGCTTATCGTTTATCTTCACTCGATGGTAAACCTCGAACTTGAGCCCTTTAATACCTTGCATCTTTGACCATTCTACTATTAAATTTTAGTCCTACCTCACCTTTTGTCCTTTTTCCACACTCGTCCCTTGAGCTCTATCCAGTTCTTACACCTCACCAATGATTAAATAACAATAATGTGTGTACCCGCCACTTGTTATCTTCTCTTTAATATGTGTACCACTGCACTGCAGATAGCATGATTCTCATGGATACTTTTTGTCTACCTCTAGATGAGATACCATGGTCATTTCACCCTGACTTTCTAAACAAGAATCCTAATCTTCACCGTGGTCTTGTCCATGACTTCAAAGTCCTCACATGGGATCCAACTCCTTGAGTCAAACTTCCATTAAAAGGATGACTCCCTCAAAATAACATCTTCATCTCTGTAATTAATGTTATAAATAGAATGCTCCCTCAAAGGATAGCTATGTAAAGATATTTCAAAAAAAAAATACATCGAGAGAATCCAAAGATTCCCGCATCGATCAGCTTCACGAAGACTTCAAGGAGTTAATTTCCTCATCCCATATAGAATTCCCGCATTGACCAGTCTATCTCAAATACAAGTCAACATAGAAAGCCTTTTATTTATAGTCTTGCTGATTCTAACCTTGGATCTCTTGACCAAAGAGCATTCTACCTCATACCATATAAAAAGTAATCACCTTTCACTCCGCTCACCATTTGCACTCCCATTTTACTACCACCTCAAGGGACCTCTTGGAAAATATGACATTTGGTGATCATGTGGCTATTATTCACCTTTATAACAATCAATCATGTAATGTCTGTAGGTTCTTACATTCATCACCTCTTCTAAGGTATGACCTACTCGGTATGATCCTAACTAATCAGGCATCTTTCTTTCCCCCTCTTATCTTTTAACCTTTTTTTATTATGTATTGATTACCTTATACAAGACTTGGTCCTCGATGCTTACCTTTGGGGTAATATTCTTCTTCCACCACAATCAAAATCACCTATACCAAGTTTCCCACAAATCACCCACACCTAATAGATCTAAACCCAAATCATGCCTAAAACCTACCAACTCATTTTCATACCTCCTCATATTCTTCCCTAGCTTATGGGAGAACTAAATCAGCCTGTGGTCCCTTTTAACCAGGACTATGTAGGCAACACTCTGAGGGGATGGAGCCCTTGGAGGTTAGATCGACCACTTTCTACCCTAACCAATTCATCTCTCATCTTCCTAAATTACATTCCACCCCACTTAGTTTCCTTTTTATGTCAAAAATTAGAAATTAAACCAAACAAACAAGAAGTTTCTTAACATTTTTATCGTCATCACAACATACATTTATTATGACTACCATTTCTCTACCATCATCATGCATGTATTATAAATTATCTCGCACATGACCCATACCATCATTCATTGCACAAGTTAATGAATCACAACTTCAACCAATTTAAATTCAACCCTACCTATGGCCTAACTCAACCCATGCCTATGACCTGACTCGATCCATGCCTATGGACCTAAATCAACCATGCCTATTACCTAATTTAACCATGCCTATACCATAAAACTAACTCAACCATGCCTATTACCTGACTCAATCCCTACCCATATCGTGACCTAGATAATTTGGACCTGGAACATCGCTAGTGACCTTTGACCTCATGTGTTCACTCTACCTTGTATTCATGTTACCTATGTTGATTGACATCTTGACTTTACCTTGCTTCTTGCTGTGACTATTTATCCTGAACCAACCCTCAGTGTACCGAAACATACCTAAACGTTCCTGCACATAACCTTGCATTCATGTTTCCTGACCATATCCTATACCTTGGATACCATAATTACCTCTACCTTCTTTGGATAAACCTATCAATCCTTAGACAATGTATAGTTTTTTTTCTCTTCAACCTGGTGTTGTGTTGTAGTTTATACGTGTGCGTGCATTTGACTATTACTACCTTTAACCCTGACCCATTACCTAAATTACCCGAGTATACCTTTTTCTTTTTTCACCCATTACCTGCCTTCCTTTTCATCACATTCACCTTATATAAAACCACTCACTGCTTCTACCTTTTTCCTTGTCAGCTCTTGGTTTGAGGCGGATCACCTTCAACCACACATGGGGCAACCACATATTATTTTTTTCAGTGTCACTTACCAATACAAGCTACGTAACAAAAAGGGGCAAAATTTAGACACTAAAATTAGGTCACACTCCCCCTAGTCCCTTGATAAATAAATACCTTGAACACATCCACCTAGTCATGGCCCCCCTTCACCCCACTATAATATTAATTTAATTATTTAAATTAAATTAATTCATCATCCTCACAATATATATTATTTAAATATCCTAATTGAGATAGTTCCCACATATCCACCTGTCCTAGGCACCTCATCTAGTCACCTCACCCTAAGACTTATTTTTCGTAAGTTTCCATAACTAACTAAGACCTACCAAAACCCTAAAAATCAATGCATACATTCCCTCTAACCACATTCCCACGCATGATAGAGGGATAGCTTCCATTCGAATCCATAGAGGTAAATGAAAGTGAGATCCCAGAAAATCAAGGGGATCTACCTAGTTTAGTAAACCTAGGAAATCCCGCCATAACTGACGTCGGTTACCCTTAACCACTATCAGTTAAGCCGGAACCATTGTTGGTTACCATTTAACTCCTAAAACAACCTTATTTCAAGGTTGGCACATTTATGAGAGAGAGAGAAATAAATCTTCTAAGAAGAAGTGACAAAACTAGAGCTGCATGCAAGCAGAACCAACATCCATGTACAAGCATCAGAACACCCATAGCTAGTACCTGAAGCAATCTCACAACCACCTACCTTCATGGGAGCATCTGGGGAAGTCACCAACACTACACCAAGTTCATTTGATCACCCACCATTACCAACCAAGCATCAAGCTCGTACAAATAGTAAGTTTTTTTAACCTGCATTGGTTCCTTGTCATTTGAGTAGATCCTTTTACACTTGTTATTAGTTTCTTCTTTCATTTCCATTCCCCACCATTTTATCTCCATGCAAAACTTGAACATATCTTTACCCACACCATTGAATTGCCCATATCCAGACCTTAATCATTCCTGTGCATGTCTAGGATCCCTACGAATCTTGTCATTGTCCTTCCACCTTCATCTAACCTCAGATCTATCACCCAGCCAAGTTTTATCAAGTTTTCTATACCTCGACCATACCGACGCTGGTCACCCATAACTATCACCAGTTAACCTAAACCAACGTTGGTCTCTATGTCTTATATTAGAAACCTATATTAGAACCTCAAACCACCACCAAATACCCTAAACTTCCCAAAATCTGACCCTGACCAATAACAATATCCTTGACAGTGACCTTAACCTTCAGATTCAATCATAGCCTAGCTTGTTGTGAATGAATTTTGCTTATTGTAGATGAATGAGATACCTAAATCATTTTAACTACAGTAGGATTTCATTTATTTCTCACATTGATTTGCTTTAAATAGTGAATTGATAGCCATCTAAGAGGTATCACACTTCCTGTATCTAGCACACGCTAGGCAGTCCACTGCATATATTGTTTAACTTTTATTTGGTGGTCTTGTGTTCCATTTCAAGTAGTTCCTCCAAGAAAAAATGAATATCTCATGATTAGCTTTGGATTCATAAGTCATATGCATGCAAAAAACTACAACTAATATCTCAAGAGGTATTCCTCCTAGCCCATTACCCTTATTTGTTTCCTCATTTCCCAGGAAACATCTAAGAATCATGTGAAATAAAAGGGTTTTAGGAAAGGGTTTAAAGAATCCTGTGGCGCGTGCAATGCACATGGATAGAACCAAGGGTTTGGGACTTAGAAAAATTGGATGTTTGGGGCTGAACATGTGAAAATCATGACCCAATTGTGCATGGATAAGATGCCAGCCTGGTGATAGGTTGGCCCAGGAAGGAGCATGCCTGTAGTAGAATCTTCTAGAAGCACATCATGGGATAAAATGGGAAGCTCAGACCTGGAGGAGCATGCTTGCATAGAGGACCACATTCAGACACTTAACATTGGATCTGAGGGTGATAGAGGATGAGTTGGTAGTACAGAAAATCTATAAATAAAAGCTCCTGTAGAGTAAATAGAGAGACTTAAGGAGTGGGCGGAGCTTTGCAAAAATATTGCAAGAACTCTGTTAATGGGTAATTGCATTCAAAAAAGGATGTATTGAGTATGGGGAATGTAATTTTCTTTTTGGTATCTTAGTTACATAAGTCTAGTTATAATGCATGACTGTGGTCTACTTCTCTATGACATTCTGTAATGGCTCCATGGATGTAATGAGGTTACCTGTTATATATACATGAATATCAATGATTCTGATGCATACTTATCTCTCATGAGTTCTCTTTCCTTTTATGCTAAGTATGGATGCTTGTATGCTTCTTTCTATTATGATACGCGTTATAGATTCTGTTAAGTACTCTATCTGAAATGACTACAAGGGTCTAGAGGCCGTCATGAGCTCTATGGTTCTTTTATGTCCTTAATCCATTTGAAAGTATTTCAAACACAAATCATAGATGATGTTTCCCACTAAACTCACATAAAAGAGAGACTCAGCACCTGCGTGTGCCTCGGGTGAGTGCCTATATTTTGCTAGGTGATAGGCCGGCATGCATGGGGTTCCTTTCTTTTGTGTTAAGGGTAAAAATGACTACATCGATCATCCAACCACTCATATGAAATCCTAGTGGGTGATGTTGCTCCAAACCTGATTCCATATTCCATTGAACTCATCTGATTCCATCCTGGTCCATATGTGTTCCTCCTCAGCATCCATACATATCCATAATAATTATTGATGTGATTCCATGTCATATAATTGTTGCTCCATTCATTTTGTGTATAGCCATAATGATTTCTCCTCCAATTTCTTGTATATCCATATAGATTACTTCCCTCATGTGTCCTAGAATGTCTCTAATATTTTTTTCTCTCATAATGATGTGGGTGTCTATATGGTGCAACCTTAGTATCCTCAACCTTATCAACCTTTTCCTCAACTTTCTTTTTCTCTTCCACCTTGTTTGCTATTTTTTTTTCTCTTGAGTAGAGGAATTATTTTTTATTTATTTTTATCATGTTCTTCATCCTCCACTTTTGAATGATCCTAATTCTATTTTTCACCATTTTCAAAGTCATATTCATGCTCTATTTTAGATTAATTTTTTCCTTTCTGAGTGTGATATCTTGCAATGTAATTTTATTTCTCTTGTACCATAATTTCATGAATTTATTTTGCACATTAATATTAATTGTTCAAAATGTCTCTAACTAAGGATGTCCAAGAAAAAAATCCATACCATCCATATCTAAAGGATAAAAATATGAATGTAAAACATATTTATCTATAGAAAGCTTTAAATCTTCAAAATCTTGAATTTTCTTACCATCCACTTGAGATTCCTTTATACGCTTTGATTGAACATGTAGATGTTGAGCTATATCCATATTGATAAAGTTATATTTGCTGCTAGGGTTTAGGGAAAAAATTAACTTTTTCCTTTTAATTCACCCTTCAAACTGAAATATTGAAGCTTCCATCCTTGGAGAAGTATTGTTTGAACTCGTATCTTGATCTGTTGTTGCTCTTTCTAAATCATGTGTAGTAGCTACAACAGTTTCTTCTTTTTATTTTTTTCTTCTTCTTTTGATATTTACCCTTCCTCACTATTATCATTACATTCTTCTTCTTTCTCCTAATTTTCTTCTTTTATTTCCCATCTGTTCATGAAAACATATTCCAATTCATCCAAAGACCAATTAGACTTTTATTTTTCTAACTTAGAAAATGAAATCTGTGTAGGCCGACTAATCCAAAATTTGAATAACCAAATATCTGATGGTTTAGAGAATATCTCCCTAAATTTGTTCCACCTTTCTCCAACATCAATCCTGTCATCTCCAAACAAATTTACCATTCCCATGATCCATAAAACTAGGGTTTTTATGAATGACCCTTTTGATCAGAACTTTTTCTAACCCTTGCGGCTAGAGATCAGAAAAAAAATATAAAAAACAAAACACAAAACCTAATTTAATTTTTGAGATATTTCTAAAAAATGTAATAAAATCAGAATTTTTAAAAAAATTACAGTATGTGTAGAAAAATATTGAAAAACCATAAAATCGAAATACATCTCTCAAAATAGATCCAAAAGTTCTGAAAATTTTGGAGCATTACTGTGACATGTATTTACAACAACCCAAAAAAAATTAGAAGCTAGTTCATCATAATTTAGAGGATATATATGAAATCATAAAATTAGGGTTTCAACCCTAAAATGGACATATATTTCTAAAAACAAATCCAAAATCTCTAAAAGTTGGAGGGAAGATAATTTGAATTATTTATCCACTCCCCAAAAAATATCTAAAAAATTCCAAGCCGATCTCTAGATATAGGTTAATCACCAACATTAGGGTTTCATCCCATAAATTGCCCGAATTGCTGTTCTGATACCACTTGATAAGATATTTGCATGAAATAAGGAATAATATGCAGAAGATAACACAACATAAGAGATATGGGTGGGCCAAGATGCCCAAATATTCAATATATGTAGAATAATACCCTTAAGGTAGGGAAACACCATAAGGTGCTCCTTAAATAAGGAATAACTCCACAATCTCTCAAGATGGGAATCCACTTTGAGGGGGACAACTCCAATAAACCTCTACCAAGTAGAAGACCCAAACCCTACATCCATGACCCCCTCATAATGATACTCACATCCTTTATATAAACATATATTACTCTTAGTGAATAGGTAACACCTAATCCCAATGTAGGCCGACTCATTACCCAATATAACTACTTCCTATGTGACCCCATATATTATAAACATATAACTAACTAAGGGGATGTGTGCCACATTTTGGTATCTCCATCAACCCATATACATTATAATATCATATCCCTAGGTACTGTAGAATAATTTCTACATCTTATAGGGATATCTTGTTTCTGTTGTATTTTGTCGCAACGGCCCCTTTTATTTTTATGTTATTTTGTTCCTCTTCAGGGATCAATTTTGATTAATTATGAGACTAAACTTGGAGGGAATCCATGTGTCCTTTTGGAACATGTTAGATCTAGAAAAAATAACCTAGAACCTTAAAAAAGTGTGCAGCTTCCACGTGGCAGAAGCACAATGACATAGCCCAAGAGAGCAGAAAAGTCAAAAGGAAAGGAAAAGATCCCGGAAGGCTCCACGTGTCGTCCATGCGTAACAAAAAAGGGAGAAAACAAAATATCATCCTAAATTAGTGTGCAGCCTCCACATGTCACTCAAGGAATCTATCACCACCCAAAGAACCAACCGAAGGAGTAAAAGGATTCGCAGTTCGGCGGATTGAATGCAATCCCAAGTCCCAAAACAAGTAGTTGAGATTCACCCCATGGGTCAAAGATCATGTAGGTAAAGAACTAAATGTAGACAGATGAAATCATAATGGAAAATGCATCAGAGAGCAAGACACATGATCTATAAAAGAGGGTCCTGGTGCTAGTATAGAAGAAGAAAAAAACGAAGCAGAAAACCCCTGAAAGATTTTTAGGTTTAACAGCTTTTGTTCATCAACCTTAGCAAGTCTATGTTCTAAAGAGATACTGTAGTCTGTAACATTCTTGGCCTTATGTATTGTTTTCTCTATAAATAAGATTTCTTATTTAGGCACAAATAAGTTCATAATACTCTGGGTTTTGATTCTCTACTGTATGCTTTTATTCATTTTGATGAATGTTTATGTTTCTATCGTGCTATACGCCCTTAGATCCTTACATAAATCTGTTCATTTACAAATGGTTATGTTTCAATTCTTTATAGCCTTGGATAGCACAAAATATCTATAAGAGGGTTAATCATGTTCACTACTCCTTAACTGGTCTATTAGTCATTTCGGTTTCTACCTCTGTAATTTTAGTAAAGTTCTGATGCATCACCTTAGTTAGGATTTTCATTATGTTTTATCTCTAACCCTCACCTCAACACAACCAGAGAAGAGCCATCTTCTATAAAATATGGAGGTTATCTTAGCGGCCAAGTCCCACATATATAAGATTCCCCATGAATTTTATCGCTCATCTATAAATATAATCATCAACGGTTTTCCTGGTACGCTCAATGGGACAAGCATTAGAATCTTAAACTTAAAATATTGCTAAGTTTGGTGTGTGGCATAGCAATTCCTATCCTTTGGAGGCTCTGTAGTAACACATCTGGTGACTCTATTCAACATCTCAACTTGTCTCAATAGTATTGGTGAGTTAATCCTCTGTAGTTTATGAGAAGGATTCAAACAAGGTCAAGAGCTAGAGAAGAAGGTGCATTTGAATATCTACAATTTTCCCTAGGAAGAGGTAGAAAGATTCAAAGATCTCCATCTCCTCCAAACTATACTATTTCAACACCTCTTCCTATAAGGCCCTTCTTACAATCCACTAGAGTTATCAAGCCTATCATAATGGCTCATCAACCACCTCCTCCTCTGAGATAATTCGTCTCAAAGAATCAAGGAAGTCTATTCATCTTGCCAGTACATTCGGTGACATGGAATCTCATCCCAACAAATGCAATGAAGGCACTTCCTAAATTCAGTGGGTGAAGACTTTAAGACCCCAGATAAACATCCTCAAGATGTTGCAGAGATATGCATAGTACATTATATCACAGTGAAAGATGTTACCTTAAGGTTATTGGCTACCTCATTCAAGGGGAACACCCTCGACTGGTACCGATCCTTGACTTCTTACTCCATTGGTACTTGGGATTAGTTGGGAGATGTTTTTATTAGAAGATTGAATGAAAAGGGAGATAGGTATTTACTCTTAGAGAAACTTATCAACATCATGAAAGCTCCACAAGAGCCTATGATGGACTTTAACACTAGATTCCATAAGACATGGAAAAGGATTCCAATTTTATCCAAGCTGCTAGCAGGTATGGATATTATCTTTTGCTTAAAATCTCTAAACTCAGATATCTCTATCATGATTCAGTCATTGGGAGGAGATTATTTGCCAAAGGAATATGATATTGCGGTCCAGGATGAGAATAATTTGATAGATTATGATATACTCCCCCAAAGGTCCCTTTTCCAGTATATCTAGAGATAGCCTCCCTTCCTCAGGAATATGCCTCAAGCTCCACTCAAAATTTTGCATCAATATATAGCTACCCATCCCCTCAAGGGGCCACTGCCTCTATAGAAACAACATCATCTTCTACAGAGATGGAGTAAGTAAAAAATATTCTTAGGAATTTCTCTAATGAGATAGTTAACCTTAAGAGGAATTGAGTGTACCTTAGATAGAATTATCAAAGCTACCAAGGGAATATGCCTGACTATCCTCTATAATATCAAAATGCGCAGCAACCACCACCAATATAGCCATCTAACTAAATTATCCTAGTGTAGTCATTTTTAAGCCCTTCCCAAAGAAAAAAAAAATCCCATGCGTGCCGGCCTATCACCTAGTGAGCATTGGGCGCTCACATGAGGCACACGCAGGCACCGAGTCCCACATTTATGTGAGTTATATGAGAATGCATTACTTGTTATAGCAACTTAAGGGAATAGTTTGTAAATGAACCGCACATTCATCTTAGAACTCAGAATGACTTCTAAACCAATGTATTCATTCATATAAGGAAAGCATTACAGAACATAGATCTGAATTATAACAGATAAATACACAGGGGTTTACACCCACTCATATGAAATATGCCTATAACCATGTAGTAGAACTGGAACCACACATATATTCATATTAATCATGTTGATAACCATATTACAATAACTCAGGGATTCACAAATTCATCTGATAATGCAGATCAATATCATGCATCAGAGATGGATTTAGGCCCTTTATAGCATAAAGAAAAATGTTCAAAACCCATGTGATTAGTACAACATATTCCTATAGATCCTCTAAATCCAACCTATGGAGCTCTCATAGTATTCTTGCATGGATTTGCCTCTTTCTATTTCTATTCCTTTTCCTTTGGCGGGTGCTTGTATTTATAGCCTTTCTTAACATGTTAAAGCCTTCATGGGAGTTGTAGATCCATTGCCAAGTGTCCAAGGTGGTCCTCCATGGGATCATGCTTCTCCAGGCTCGATCTCTCCACTCTTTGTAATGATGGCCTTATAGAATATTGCATCGTAAGGTATATTCCTTTCGTGGGCACCAAGCTGCTAGGTTGACACCTTATCCATTCCGCATGCACAATCAGGTCACATTTTTATTGTGTTCTTCCTGATACGCCTAATATGGATAAGTCCCAAAACCTTTGCTTTTCCTTACACACTTTTCTCGTTACACACCCGTCTTCAAATAGGCCTTGTGTGCCTACTCGCCTTCTTGTACTTAGCTAATATTTTAGGAGCCCAACATTACCCCACACTATGCTTGTTCTCTGTCCATGGGAACATTTCCTCAATGAATAAAGAATAATCATTTTTAGAATGGTTTGAGGAAAGAATAAAGGAATGAAGAATCTTAGGGGAAGAAATAAACAATGAGGAACAATTATTATTTCTGCAAGAGGAGAGGGAAATATTTCATTAAGTCAGCCTCCAACTTATTCTAGGTATCGACCTCACTCTAGGCCTGGTGACAAAGATTGCCAACTAGGGTGCTCACCTCTTCAAAGATTAGCCCTTCTCCTTGGTTATTCATTGTTTCTATGATCCCCTCCAACTGTTTTCCCAAATTCTCAAGTGCGGCCATCCTTCGAGTGATTTGGGGATACAAATCCTTCAGCTGGTTCTTAATTGAGCCCTACAAGGTCTCAATGGCCTCTGAATTTTTCTCAACCTTGGTCTAAATGGTTCTATAGGAATTCCTGGAGCTCTACTTCATGGGTGGTGACCAAAATGCTCGCTAATCTATCTCTATCAGTATAGTTATCATAGGTGGCCTCAGCGATTTGGGTGGTGGCTTTCACATCCACGATCTTTCCATCATGAGGATGCGGGTAAAGTATTCTAGACACTCCAGGGTGGACTTTCTTGTATTGGGCCACAATGGCCACAACATTCATATTGTCCTCCTTTTCCTTGCATGTAGATTCCTCCTCTACAGAATCCAAGGCCAGGGGTAGAGGTGCTCAGGTTTTCTGATGCCATAGCCAAGATTTGCTCCGTTGGCATGGTTTTCTGAAGTATGGTAGTTCATAGAGTTGTAGCAACCTTGTCTTCTCCAACATAACCTTTACCTCATCATTGTAAATGGGCATACGTTCTGGTGTTCTCTTGTTTTCATCCTCCTCATCATTTTCTCTTATGCCTATATAGGCCTCCAAGTTGGTTGGGCGAACCAAATCCAAAGCCATATTCTTCTCTATTGTGCTGGTGTAGTGATTGTAATCACACACAGTCATATTTCTTAGGTGTGATTCCCATTCTTTTCCCAGCAACAGAATAACTTTATGCAACACCTTGTCTGGGTACTAAATTTCCATGTACCATTATTCATTTGTGCTTGCATCAGCAGTCATTTTCTTCCCCTTACCTTTGCCCTTCTACTTCTTTGGTGAGATGGTTGATTTCCTTGTAGAAAAGTTGTAGATGGTCCCCTAAGATATTTTCCGGCACACATTTAGCCATACCTTATTTACTTGAGTTCATCTCTCCTAATCATTGAGCTTTGTTGTCATTCTTCTGGTTAGGTTATTAATTCAAGTGTATTTTCCTTTCTCTTCTCTACCGCTCTATCCATCCCCAAGCTTGATCGTTGTGGGAAAATCCTAATTCTATGCCCTAGTCACCAAACCCTATTGTGCTAGTGCAGTGATTGTAATCACACACAGTCATCTTTCTTAGGTTTGATTCCCATTCTTTTCCTAGCAACATGGAAAAACCCTTCAACAAGATGGCACTTGTTTACTCAACTTCTCCATGCCCGTGTACTCCTTTCCTACTGGTTTTTAATTTTACCCTAGCTATGTACTTCAAATATCTCAAATAATTCCTTCGACGCAAAGATCTTGCTTTGGATGCCCTAGTTCACTAGAGATTTCTTTTCTTCATAAACACAATGCAAATAATGAAGTGCTCGACCTTTTATTTATAGTTTTTCTCTTTTCCCAACATTAAATTATCTATCACCTACCACTGTACTTCGACCTTAAATGTAGCTTTTCCACTAACCCAGTCTTAAGTGCTTTGTCTCACGCACCACCACTTGCATGAAAACCCCGTTACAACCTTCTGACAGGTAAAGTCAACCTGATTGAAGCCTTCTTATGTGCACATTCTTAGCACCAAAGGTACTTCTTCTATCCTTTTCCTATTTTTTCCCTTACCTACCTCATGTTGTTCCTACACTCTTCCTTCCTTTTTTCTATACGTGGTTTCTACAAGGATTTCTTGACACCAACCATTTATGTCCATATCTTCTTTATATGCCTATTACCCTCACGTTCCTTTAGTTCTTTAACCAATCCATTCACCATAACTTCTACTTCTGGCTCAACTCATATTATGAGCCTATACTCCGCATCACTCCACCCCACAGTAAATAGATGTGCGGTCCTCTGTGCATGTACAAACTTCAAAAATTAATGTGGTTACCAACGCCTAAGGTGTAAAACAAACAACAATAAAAATGATGAGAAAGGGAAACATAGAAAAGGAAATTACATAAAGGGAAACCTAAACTAACTGGCAACATGACCTTATTTACAAATGCCAAGAAGACTTATTTATAGTAGGGCTTCAGCCTACTCCCATTGAAGTGGCCTGGTAATCTTGTCCCATCCATCACTTGTAACTGACAAGCTCCTGAATCAAGAATGTATGATATGAGGTAAGGTCCCAACCAATGGACTTTTAACTTCCCAGGATGGCGCAGATACTTGGAATCATATAATAAAACCAACTACCCAACCTCAAACATCGTGTTCATGATATGACAATCATGCCTCACTTTTTGTCTTGATTTCTCTATCCTTTGACTCCACCTAACAAGTGATCACCTTTCGTCCAACTGCATTAATTTATAAATTCTTTCCTCCATCACTTGATCATCAGCTAAACCTCTTACGCGTGCTATATGCAGTGAAGGTAACATGAATTCAATTGGTAAAATAGGCTCCGTGCCGAACACCAATTGAAATGGTGTGGCCTTGTTCAAAAATTTATAGGTTTTCCTGTATTCCCATTCGACAGATGATACCTTATCATCCCAATCTTATCTTCCGACATCATAGATCTTAGTTAACGTATGACTTAGTATTTTGTTAAATGCCTCAATAGTCCCATTTGCTCGAGGGTGATATGGGGTAGTCTTATGATGGGACACAATAAATTATGCCAACAGGATCTTAACTATTTCATTGAGAAAGTGTGTACCCCTATCACTTGTTAAACTTAAAGGGAAACCATATATGTTGATTATATTTTACAATAAGAATCTAGTAGTTATCACCATGGTGTAATCCCTTGTAGGTGTTACCTCTTCCCATCATGTTAAATAATTAGTGCAAGTGATGATATACCACAAACCAGTCCTTCACGTTGCTGGTGAGATTGGTCCTACAAAGTCGATGGCCCATTTTTCAAATGGTTCCGCGCTGGCTATTGGTTGTAAGGGAATTTCATCCCTCTTTCTAGGTTTTCCAAGGCAATGGCAATGGTCACAGGCCTTCTAAAACTCAATACAATATTGGTATATGGTTTTCCACCAAATCCTTGCAAGAAGAATCTTCCGCGTGGTTGAATTTTCCACCTAGTGTCCTCTTGTGATCCCACCATGCACTTCTTCCATAATTGCAATGCGCTCATGTTCTAGCATGCATCAGCACATAACCTGATCACAACCTAATTTTTATAGATCTTCGTGAATAAGCATGTAGCGTGCAACACGTATAGCCAAATTTTTTCTCTCCATAACCCTCATCCCTTCTGGTGTCATACCTATTTTTAAGAACACTGTGATATCTTCCAAGTTTGAGGGTGCACGCCGTAATCTAAATAGTTGTGCATCTAGCATGGTCTCCTCAATTATTTGTGTGTCCTCTCCCAAATCAATCCTTGACAAGTGGTTAGGTTCTAAATTATTCTTTCTGGGCTTTACCACCACCATAAATTCAAATTCTTGAAATAGGAGGACCCAACAACATATGCGCTCTTGCAAAATGGGTTGGTTGACTAAGTATTTTGATGCCATATGATCTGTGTAGAATATGAAGGGTGATTCTCGTAGATACTGACTAAACTTATGTAGCATGTAGATCGTTGACAATGCTTTGTGCTCAGTAGTTGTGTAATTCTACTCTACTGGTGTTAATTTCTTGCTTGTAAAACTCAAGGGATGATCGACAATTACTTCACTAGGTTGTGCTAGTACTACCCCCATTACTGTCCCTGAGGCATCCACGTGTACATGGAAAGGATTATCCCAAGAGGGGAACTATAATATGAGCACCATTACAAGCCTTTCTTTTAAAGTGTCAAATGCCTTCTGTTGCGCCTTTCCCCAATGAAAGGCACTTTTATGTTTCAATAATTCTTCTAAAGACATGGCGATTTTGGCATACCTCTTAATGAAATTCTTGTAATATCATGTGTGTCTAAGGAATCTGCACATGACACTTTGGGTAGTAGGCTACCCCGAACCAACAATGACTGCAACTTTGGCGGGATCCACTAGCAAGCCTTCTTTGTATATAATATTCCCTAATAAGGTTCCAAATGGGGTAGAAAAGACATACTTTTTGATGTTGAGGGATATCCTCAATTGTCGACACCTTTCAAACATTGGTCTTAAGTTATCACAATGGTATTTGATGAGACCATATATAGTCCAATCATCAAATAGACCTGAAGAAATTTGTGGATGAAGTCCTTGAAGACTTAAACTACAATGCGTGAGAACACAATAGATGCATTCTTCAACCCAAAAGGCATGACCGTGTAGGAAAAAATTCCCCATTCAGTGGAAAAAGTTATCTTTCTCTGGTCTTCCTTTGTAGTCCATACCTAGTGGCACCCTAAGAATCCATCCATGAAGGAGTAAACTTCGCGCCCGGCCACTACCTCTAAGATTTCTTCAGTAAAAAGGGTAGGGAAAGGATCAATGATACATACTGCATTCAGGTCTCTGTAGTCCACAAAAATCCTGATCCTCCCATCCTTCTTGATGCTGATGACCATTGGGCTTATCCATTCTGACTCTTAAACCACCTCAATGATACTTGATGCTATCATTTTTCTATCTCTTCCTTAACCCGTACGCGTAAATTTGGATTCATTCGATAAGGTCTCTTCTGAATCGGGTGTGCACCTTCTTTTAACTTGATCTTCATTTCTCCTAAGGAATGGTGGACGCCTTTAAGTTCATGGTACTCGTTGTAAACACCTAAATTTGGTTACATTCCCCTTAACCCCTGATTAGATAACCAACTTAAACATGGGCACCTAACCATGGCCCCCTTTCACCCCATATTAATAATTAATTTAATTATTTTAATTAAATTAAATACCCATCCTCACAATATCCATTATTTTACTACCTTAATTGACCTAATATCCACCTCACCCTAGACCTATTCTTGGCATGTTTCCATTACTAACAATAACTAAGTCTTAATTGCTTTAATGAGCTAAGATTTAGTCTAACCCTAAAATTAATGCCTAAGATTTCTCTAACCACATTCCCACTCATTAGAAGGGAAGATTATGTTCGGATCTGTGGGAATAAACCAACTTGGCCCAAGAAATTAGAGAGATCTACCCATTTTAGTAAACCTAGGGAATCCCGCCTTAACCGATGTCGGTCAGACCTAAACCAACACCAGTCAAGACATAACCATCGTCAGTTACTATTGATTGACCTTAACAACCTTGTTTGGTAGGTTGGAACATTCTGAGAGAAATAAGGTGAGAAGAGAGCTGTATACAAGTAGAAACAGAGTCTTTTCATGCACCCAGACATCCATAGCCAGCACAAGGACAGTTCCAGAAGCATTGACACTCATGGTAACATTCAGGGATGCATCACCATTGCACCAAGCTCCATTCCATCAACTGATCATCACCACCATCCAACCATTGGACCAAAAACATTGGTAAGTGTTTTTTGTAAAGCACACACCAGGTTTGCACAGAAAATATAATTCACGGAATAATAATTTACCTTCAAAATTCATTCAAGTTTGTATTATAGAATATATAGAATAACTTGTTCCTATAATTTAGGAAACAAGTATAACCACTAACTCCATCAAGCCTATTTACGTGGGTGAGTACAACCTACTCAACCACTACACAAGCCAACAAATATTAGTTGTTTATAAAACAACTAATTACAATAGTAATTCCTTTTACATTAATAATACACAAACTATATTATAATGTGAAGCACTAAACAAGATATTCCTAACATTCCCCCCCTTAGTGCGAACATGGTAGAAAAACATCCACACTCTCAACTGCAGTATGCTCACCCCTATGGCATGTCCAACTCTGTGACTCATGACCTTGATCCAAAATAAAGGCTCTCTCCTTCCATGGTTTTAAACAGGCTTACCACAAACCTTGAAGTGACAGGAACCTCATCAACTGTCCACCTCGTGTGGTTTTCTGGATCCTCCCACAAACCCTTTCAAGATCCATGAACTGACTTACTCTGGTGCTACTGTTCACCACTATGCTTATACATCAATGAATAATGTAGGAAACACAACATGCATATCACAAAACTGCAGAATAGAAGATATACTGAAAAAATTTCACATTACTTCCTATAAGAATTGTAATGTTCTTAATTATAGTCTCTATCTTTGATCGCTGCCACTCGATCTCGAACAGCATAGAAAACTGCCACTGCCACTGGAAGCTTTCCTTGACTAAGTCTTTTTGGGTGCAAAATGGGAATGGAACATTGGTATGTATTCCTCCCCACAATGTGAAATTCCACACATATAGATACTGAGAAGCAAACTGCATCGAAGAACATACTCCTGAATGGATCTTGCTAGTTAGGTCTTGCTGCACATGGTCACTAATGCTAGTGAACGTATTCTCCTAGCTAACCATCTTCCAACGAAGTACGGCAGTCAGAGGACCAAGTCAGTCAGAGGATCACTGACAGTCATCTGTGCTCCAACACAACTTTCTTTCCAACATCCATCAAATGCCACACAAACCAGGAACATTGCAGACTGAAGCACTCTGAGAAAATGGAAACCACACTGAAAATCATATACTCACACTGCACACCTGTGCCACCAAATCATTTTGTGCGGCCCCATCGTTGGTGACTGACGAGAGGTCGCTGTCTGACCTCCAGCCTCCGATGCCTCCATCCTCCATTAACATGCTGCTAGCTCAGCTGGGTTTGGATATGAAGCTCATTTGTTTCCACATTGAAGTTATTCTCCCCCCGCAATGTGAAACATTTTAGTTTTAGGACGTCGGGTACAACCGATAATGCGTCCCACAAAATAGCCAAAAAATATGATATTTTTCAAAGTGGGTATTTTATCCCAAAATTAGAACCACTATAATGAGAATTAAAAAATAAACACTTTTGCAAAAAATGGTGCTCAATTTTGAGTTACTGTGCAAAAGTTATTGAGGTTACAATTTCCCGTAAATTGGTCCAATTAAAATAAAATTGAATTGCCCTCAAAATTCAATTATTAAGCAAAAAATATAGAAATATATATATATATATATTTTAAACTATAGTTTTGCTAAATAATTAAAAAAAAATTGACCAATAAGAAAAAACCATTGTGTTGCATTTCTTTTCCCGGATGTGCATTTCCAGCCACAAAAATGTTTGTTTGATAGCAATTTTGTCATATCTACATTCTGAATCTGACCCTGATGTAAACTACAAAGTTGTGTGTCTTTTTCTCATCTTTTCAACCCAAAAATAATCGCCTCAATCCGATGTTTTATGAGGAATATATGTTCATTTTACTGAACACTACTTGCTGTATTTTTTTGGACGGATTTTTGAATATTCTCTTTGGCCTCTTAAATCTTCTTGGCTCTCATAGGAATAACCTGCTCTGGTACCAAATGTAAAGCACACACCAGGTTTGCACAGAAAATATAATTCACAGAATAATAATTTACCTTCAAAATTCATTCAAGTTTGTATTACAGAATATATAGAATAACTTGTTCCTATAATTTAGGAAACAAGTATAACCACTAACTCCATCAAGCCTATTTACGTGGGTGAGTACAACCTACTCAACCACTACACAAGCCAACAAATATTAGTTGTTTATAAAACAACTAATTACAATAGTAATTCATTTTACATTAATAATACACAAACTATATTATAATGTGAAGCACTAAACAAGATATTCCTAACATTTTTATCATTAATTATTTCCATTCTTATTCTTCTCATAGAGTTGTTACCATTTCTATTATCAATCTTCTATTAACATTCCCATCCCCCCATAGCCTTCTTTTTGACAAACTCAAAAACCTCACCCACCCATTTATCAGATCACCTATCCTAGTGCTTCTACCTCTCAAAGTGTTCTCAATATTCCCGCAAACCTTGTCATCCCCTTCTTTATCCCCTTCTAACCTTACCTAGACTCTACAATAAGGTTTTCTTTGAACTACTGTCATCCTACTATACCGACATCAGTTACCCATAACCATCATCGATATCCCTTAACCATCATCAGTTATACCCAACCAACATTGGTCTATGTGTTTTATACCCATAACCTCCTACCAATTGACCTAAACAACCTAGAACTAGATCCTGACCAGTCCCAGTACCTTAACAGTTACCTCATCCTTTAGATCTAGCTATAGCCTATCTTTTTGTGATTGGATTTTCTTATTTTAATTGAATGAGATACCTAAATCATATCAACTATAGTAAGAATTTACTTATTTATTACATTAATTTATTCTAAACAGTGGATTGACAACCATCTAGGAAGTATCACACTTCTTGGAACTAGCATACACTAGGCAGACCACTGTCATATATCATTTAACTTCTCTTTTGTGGTCTTGTTTTCTATTACAGGTAGTTCCTCCTAGCCAAAAGGAAGCTCTCACAATTGGAATTGGGTTAAGAAGTCAAACCATGTGCATCAACCTCCAACCAACCCATTTAACATGTATTCCTCCTAGCCTATAACATTATTTGTTTCGTCATTCAAAAATGTAAAGAAAACAGTGAAAAACACCCGCGAGGAAACACATATTAGAAGTCACGCAACAGATCAATGATTTTCAAAAATTCCTTTTCCGACCAATAGTCATCGATGATAGCCTCCTTAGGTTCAGACTCCATACCAATGTTAACCTTCTTTATCTTCAAGGGATCATGGTAGGTGTGTGCTTTCTCATCAGTGTTGTTAATGACCTCACGTGTGCCCTCTAAATGATCAACATCCAACGTGTTCATCTCTTCCCCGTTTATGACATAGACAAATTTTCCTTTTTCCTTTTCCATACACACATGCTCAAAATATGCTTCCTTTGATTCTTCCTTGTAGAGGTGCGTCTCTATGTCAGGTTTTTCCAGTAATTCCAACAGGCTATCCTCAGCCATGGCACTATCTCCTACTGTAAGGTGCTTGATTGTTTGCAATGCCTTATCCACTGATGGTTTGGTGCTTCTATACTCAAATTATTGAATGAGGTCATCCACCAACTCTTGCCAATTACCTATTTGATGATGCATCTCTGAATGAATGTACCATGTACGTGCACATCCTTACAAGGTGGAATACAACTTGTGTACCCACAACGAAGGTGGTAATGCTTCCGCACTTCCCATCCGGGCTTCCTCACATGCTTGGATATGAAACGAAGAGGTTTCTTTCCCATGGTAGTCTTGTATAGCCATGAGCACATTGCTTCTTGAAAATATTACAGAGAGTGCAATTCTTACCTTGCTCCACTCTAGGAGGTTCTCCCAATGTGTAGCCCACTAACGTACTATAGTCCTAAGTAGGTTATAGTTGAACATTCTTATTCGTCCTCATTTATCCACTGGGATTCCATTTCCTACAGAAAAATCTCAGGGAATGACCCTCCCAAATAGCTAGGCAACTTCTTTCCTCCTAGGTACTTGACAGAGCACACCTTTGTCACCCTTGTGATCGGTTCTTTTAATTGTTTCCCAATCAACTCAAAGGTCCCGTGCACCCAATTGTCGCATGCTACACTAGTGGTAACACTCATGGACTGAGAATCTTCTAATTGAATGACCACCTCTATGGGGTGAATTACCTCAGGATCTCTGATGGAGTACACGTAGATCCTATCAAGGAACTCTTCTCCCAATGGCTCATTGTAGGGTGCTGAATTCCCATCCGTCAAAGGGATGATCACCTACTCTTCCTTGTTTTTGAAACTAATATATCCTTTGTTAAACTTTATGTCAACATTATTACTATAACACCATGGGTGCCTAAGCAATGCTGGAAACTTTTCTTCCTTTGTGAGCACCAAGAATTCAAAGTCTCCAGTGAACTTGGCCCCTTGAATGGTGATAACTGCATCCTTCAATACTCCAATGGACATTGCCTTAGTCTTGTTATCCATATACAACACATTCAAAGATGGTTGTAATGTGGGGATTCCCATCTGATTCCATCCATCTAAGGTAAGAACAATCACCTCTGCTCTCATGTCAATGAGGATATTGCTCAGAATCCATCCATCAACAACCACATTCAGAGTAATCTCTTTATCATAGTCAAGGATATGCGAAGAAAGGTTTGCATACAAAACCTGTCTCTCGTGCTCTGCTCTGGCATGTGGTACCTTCTCCCTTAGCTATTCTCCCAACAAGGGAATAATATTCTCTTACCTCAACATTTTACATACTTCCTTGACCTCATCTAGGTCACT
Organism: Taxus chinensis; assembly: GCA_019776745.2. NCBI lineage: Eukaryota > Viridiplantae > Streptophyta > Pinopsida > Cupressales > Taxaceae > Taxus > Taxus chinensis. The sequence continues at coordinate 941,077,115 of CM034149.1, forward strand.
TCTTGGAACCTCGTTATCCTTCTGCTGCCCTATGTACCTCAATTTCTCCTTGAGGCACTGTATCCCCCCTGTAAAACTCTGAATCACATCCATAGTCTCTTGGTATACTTCTTTCTAATGGGTAGGGTCTGGGTACTTCCCATGTAACACCTTCTCTCTAGAAACTAATTTCCTTGGTCTTGGAATCTCCCTGGCATGTGCGATCTCTACATGTGTTGTCACCAATACAGGTTCTAGTTCTAACTCATGCGCCACTCTTGGCATCTATTGTGAGTCGATGTTTTTAACACTCACCATAACAGTTCCCTTATCTTTCCGGTGTTGCTGTTTCATATGCTTATATATATTCAGACATTCTTCGTACTTGTGCTTCTTCCTGCACCATAAGTATCATAGTAGATCATGACACTTACGTTTATAATGCTATGTAGATCCATAATTATAACATGTTCCCCATGAGAACTCACTTCTTCCTCTGTTGTGGTTATCACAACCACAAAATCCTCCACAAAAACATTTTCCACATGCCCCTCCATCTGCGTGCACTTCATAACATCATTCATCATCTTTAGAACTGCCAACAAGGCTAGTATAGTGCACACCCACATCAATAGGATCATGGATTTGATCGACCAGTCTGTAGTCCTTGGTATCATGCATTATAGAGGTACATATCTTGAAAAAGCAAGAAACATTTTTCAGATTGCACGTTGGAGTAGAGGGAATCTACTTGAATCATGATCCCTATGGCAGATCTCATAGTCTACCACCATAGCACGCATAAACTTCCGAGGGTAACTATCCTTTGCATGACCCTCCACTTTGCAGTCTGTATACCAAAGCCCACTATGGACCTCATGCTCTAAGTTTGTAGAGAGCTTATCCAATTGCTTGGCCATTATGGAAATTTGGGCCTCCAAGAATATACTAACACTAGTATCCACACTCCTAACAACTTCAGCGCGTAAGGCAACCTCTAAATCCTTACGTGGGTCAGTGAACATTTTATGTCACAATGCCCTCCTAAATGGAGTGATCAACCCTCCAAAAAATAATTGATCATGCTGTGAGGTGTGGATGTCATATGATAGTCTGGACATGAGAGTTTTAAACTATGCATCATACTCTTACATACACTCTACCATTCCCTATTGGATCTCCTTCAAGGTTTTGATGCTCTTCTACTCAAACTCTAGAATATGAAACTCTACGAGGAAAGAAATTTTCAACATTGTATAATCCACCACCATTTGATGGGGGTCATACTTCCTATACCAGCTATGCACATGCCCTTGTAATGTAGTTACAAATTGGCTTGCCTTCTGCTCTAGGCCAGTGATCCCTTTTGCACGCCACAGTAACTCGCACTTGTACACATGCTCTACAACATCTTAAATACCCATATAGTCTGGTAAGTGCAAAGACATATCGAAAAACACTTGGGGTGGCTGGGGTCCTTGTCCTCCTGAGATAGAGCCTTGGTTTCCTCTGGTGTTTCCTCCATTGTTACCTCCACCAGATCCACTAGGTCCACCAGGTCATGTTCTTCTTGACCCACCAGATCCACTGGATGCACCAGGTCCTATTCCTCTTGACCCACCAGATCCACCAGATCCACCAGGTCCTGAAGTGGTCATGCAAAGGGTTCCCAACGTTTCAATGAACTGCACACCGATAGTCTGTGACAATGTCCCACTATTAATAGTGTACCTGACGCCACTCCCAGATGTGAGATCGAAGGCTTTTGTATCCAAAATTTTTCCAAAAATTCCTCCAAACATTGTAATGGTATGTGTAGCCATAAAAGTCCCAAACAAGAAATTATATCTCCTAGGTGTAGATCGGTCACTTCCACCGATACTAGCTGGGTTAACAATACTCTTCCCTAGATTTGAAAAAAAAAGTGCCAAGGTTCGGTTGCCACGTGGGTTCAGATGCGTGCCAATGACTCTTCTTTCTCCACATGATGAACTCTCATCAGAAGTTGAAGGGGCTTCTCTTAAACACTTTCCAAGATGGGGTAGCACAGACTGCTCAGGCTCCACATTCTCCACGTGAACTTCAACACCCTTTCACAACATCTACCTCCATAAATCCATCACACTTACTACCTCATGTTGTCTATTAATCTCCCTTTCACGAGCTTCATTATACTTGATTCATCTCTCCTCCATTTCCTTTTTAGCTGTAACGTCCTCCATCTTCCTCCACCCTAGCTTCCTTTCCTAGCACTCAGAGAACTTATCCGGCCATGGGGAATGCTTCTAAACTCATAGTAATGACCAATATCTTCATAGCCAGAGGGATAACATGTAAAAATTATCCTCTAGGCTCCCTTAGAAACTCAAACTCAATGATCTCTGGGCAAGACTACATCGAAATGGCGTATTCTAACATATAACTAGTTAGCACCCTCTTCCATTAGTGATCAATAGCACGTGTCAATGTTAGATCTGCATCTTATAGCCTCTGATAGTCATCTTGGGTCCACACGCATGATCTACAAAACTAGATTGATCTGGATGTGTATGTTGAGAGCCATTCATATAGCTCTACTGGGAAGTAACAAAATAATGTTTCATATAACTCATTGTATATGCTCTCTTCTACCCATCCATGTGTACTAAACTCAGGCCCAGTGCTGAATCTTTAAGCAAACTTGTCCTCTGTGCTCTTGAACCAGGTTTCAACACTTTCTAAATTTAGGTGTTCTATCATTACACATCACAAAGAAAAAAACTTATGTCATTTCTCATAATAAATTTGAAAAGAGGTCCTAGAAATGGAACCAAGATGTAGTCATTTTTAAGTCCTTCCCAAAGAACAAAAAACTCCCATGCGCGTCGACCTATCACCTAGCGGGAACTGGGTACTCACCTGAGGCACGCGTGGGAAATGATTCCCTCATTTATATGATTTGTGTGAGAATGCATTACTTGCAACAGAAACTTAAGGGAACAGTTTGGAAATGAACCATACATTCATCTTAGAGCTTAGAACGACTTCTAGACTAATGTATTCATTCATATAAGGAAAGCATTACAAAACATAGATCTAAATTATAAAAAAAATAAATACATAGGGATTTACACCCACTCATATGAAATATACCTATAACCATGTAGTATATCTGGAACCACACATATATTCATATTAAGCATGTTAATAACCATATTACAATAACTCAGGAAATCACAAATTCATCTGATAATGCATATCAATATCATGCATCAAAGATGGATTTAGGCCCTTCATATTACAAAGAAAAATGTTCAAAACCCATCCTCTTAGTAAAAATTATTCCTAAATATCCTCTAAACCCAACCTATGGAGCTCTCACAGTATTCCTGGATGGCTTCACCTCTTTCTATTTCTATCCCTTTTCCTTTGGCGGGGTGCTTGTATTTATAGCCTTTCTTAACATGGTCAAGCCTTCGCGGGAGTTGTAGATCCATTTCTAAGTGTCCAAGGTGGTCCTCCATGGGAGCATGGTTCCCCAGGCTAGAGTTCTCAACTATTTGCAATGATGGCCTTCTAGAATCTTCCATCACAAGGTATATTCCTTCCGTGGGCACCAAGCTGCCAGGATGACACCTTATCCATTCCGCATGTGCAGTCAGGTCATGATTTTCTCAAGTTTGTCTTGATATGCCAAATATGGCTAAGTCCCAAAATCTTTGCTTTGCCTTGCACGATTTTCTCCTTGCGTGCCTGTATTTAAATAGGCCTTACACGCCTATGTTCCTTCTTGTACTTGGCCAATATTTTAGGGGCCCAACACCCATTCATAACACCAATTCAAATGCTCCCACCCAATAAGGGGAGAGAAATTATTCCAAGAAAGAATAATTTTGTGGAAGATCCCAATGCTCGGTGTTTTCCTTGCAATACCAGTCATATGAAAAGATATTTCCCTTAAGGGAATCTACAACAAAAGGTAGCAGAAAAAAGAGCAATAGAAGGCTACTAGTTCCAGGATGGTGGACCCTTCCATTCCCCAAGAATTCAAAATTCAGCCTTGGTTGCACAAATGTGAGGGATGTCCCTAAAAAAAGAAGCAGAAATCACGCCTGAACATGCGTTGTTCTCTTAGGTCGAAGGAGAAGATTTTGTGTTTACAAACAAAGTATCTACTTCTAACCCAATGTAGTCATATTATAACACTCACTCCAATATGTGGATGATAGAAGCCAAAATCCCTGCTCCTAAAGTAAGGAATGAGGCAAGAAGAGAGCCCCCACCATTTACTGCTCCTCTTCCCATAGTCAGATAAGAAACTATGGCAGTTTCTCAAAGTCAAGGTACCTTTCATCCAGCAGTTGAAAGACTGAAATATGCACAAGTTTCCAAGGCACAACCACTCGGGCCAATGAATGTAGTCTAGAAAATCAAAAGAGTGCCAACCAATGTATCCTTGTGAGATATCTTGGGTATTCTGGAGAAAAAATAATGGCTTCAAGAAGCGCTAAAATCTAATAGTGGTCCAACTGTGACTAGAAAGGGAAAAGTGCAGCTCAAAGTGACTCAAGTTCAAACAGAGTTAGTATTAATGAACCAGAAGGGATGAAGTAAGTAAGCTAAGACCTCAACCTATTTTTTATGACTCTTATAATTAGTAATACATTATTTCATAACTCCATGATTGACTCTGGTGCAAGCACTAAAGTTATGTCTAAAGTAATAGAAGATGCTCTGGGAATCAAATATGAACCCTTAAGAAAAGGAGTCATGCAACTGGATAAAAAATCAATCCAAACCATTGGGGTTATCATAGGTCTCCCATTACAACTCTATTCCTACCCGAACATAATTATTTCCTAGGATATCATCGTAATTAATGTTCCACCAGTCTTCAGGTTGTGTCTATCTTGCAACTTCATAACAAAAATTGGAGGCTATATGTCACTTGATTGGTCTCATCTTATTATATGAACTAAGTATGGATCAAAGATGAAAGTGGTATCAGAGCCCCTCATGGATTTGCATATAACGGATCAAGTAGCCTCAGTTTTTTAAGCCTCACACACCATGATCACCTGAGAATAGGAGTCATATATGGATGAAGGTGACCATTAAAGAGGAAAATATCCGGTTAACTTATTGCCAGGTGACCCCTTCAGAAATTTTGATTCCACTGAGTTAGGAGCTTATGTAATTTTTGATGAGAACCCCAACATTCCAAATATCATGAAGGAGGATAGTAAAAGTGAAAAGAATCCCGTAAAGGATTCACACATATGGAGTTTCCACTTTAATAGTGCTAGAAGCAGATATGGCTCAGGAGCTGAAATATGCTTGTCTTCACCAAGTGGGAGGAAGATACTCCATGTATTCTGTTTCCAATTCACTTGCACCAGTAATGAAGTAGAGTATTAAGATTTAGTTTATGGTCTAACATTGGCATGAAAAGAATACATTCAACAATTGAGAGTCTTTTGAGACTCTGAGTTAGTTGTGACTAAATTTAGAAACACTACTGCAACAAAGAACCCAAGAATGAGGTCCTATCGACATAGGGTATGGGATATTATTGAATATTTTGAGGCCTTTGACATCAAGGTTATCCCTCGAGACCAAAACATAGAAGTGGACAAGATGGCCCAGATCGGACCGTAATTCGACCCTACTAAGGACCTACTGGTGAACAAGGACGTAGTAAAGCTGATCACCCACCCATCCATACCTGATAATGTGGATCATTGACAAGTCTTCGAGAGTGACTAGAAGATATTTCTCTTCCTACAATAATCTGAAGAGTTTGTAGACCAAATCCAACAAATATAGAGATCAAGTTATCCAGCTCAGAATGAATAAACTTCCAAAAGGGCTGATAACATTGCAAAAATATATTTGACTCCAATTATACTAATATAGATAGGAAGAAGTTTGCGGCAATTAAAGAAGACTATATTGAGATAGAAGTAGCTCATGGAAAGAAGTTAAAGGTAGGAAAATTAGTCACCAAGCAAGAAAGAGAAAGAATTGTGGCTTTATACCATAAATATGATAAGGCGGTGGCCTAGAATTATAAAGACCTACATGATGTCATCTAACATACCATTGATAGAGGAAGGAAAAAAACATGTGCATCAAAAGCATATGCCAATGAACCTAAAGATAGAGTCTCTCATGGCTGAAGAACTCGGGAAGCTCTTAGAAGCTAAAATAATCTTTTCAATTAATCATTCCACATGGGTGTCCAATTTGGTACCCATAAGGAAGAAGAATGATGAAATTATAATTTGTATGAATTTCAAATATCTAAATAATGTGTCTCATAAATACCACTAACCATTTCCTTCCACAGAGTAAATATTACAAACAGTAGTAGGGGCAGAAATATTTTCTCTACTGGATGGTTTTTTAGGTTATAATAAAATATGGTTCATAGAAGAAGATCAACATAAGACCACCTTCACAACCAAGTTGGGAACCTTCATATATGCAAATATTCCATTCAGACTCACCAATGTTGGGGAAACCTTTCAGAGATCCATCGATGCTGCATTTGGAGAGCTAATCAACAAGGTAATCCTAATATACTTGGATGATTTCATTGTGTTCACCAGGAGGGGAGAATATCATTTTGACACACTAGAGGTTGTATTCAAGAAGTGTCAAGAATTTGGAATCTCTCTAAATCCAAAGAAGTGTGTTTTTAGAGTACCACAAGGAAAAATCCTGGGACACATTGTCTCGAAAGATGGAATTCAATAAGAAGGCAGTACAATATTTCTTAGGAAAGATCAATTTTTTTAGCAAGTTCATGTAAGACTTTGCCAGAATGATCCGCCTAATCACACTGATGCTAAAGAAGGATCTAAATTTCAAATGGACCACCAAAGGCTGAAAATCCTTTGAGGAAATCAAAATAGCCATTACATCCTGTTGCCATGCTAAATGTCAATCATAAAAGTTTGAAATTTTGGCCATGAAAATCAAGCCTATACTCAAAATATCCTTGACCCGGGTAATGTGAACCTTCTCTTCAGCCAATCTTTGACCATGTAAACCCCATCATGGATGAGAGGGACATGCTAACTAGATTTTTAAAAAAAAATTCATGTGTAGGTAATCTGGTGAGAAAAAATTCATGTGTTCATTATTATTTTCCTGGAAGAAGTTGCTCCCAGAGGCCTAGAAATGACCTATTTTCAGACTTCTTGCACCTACAGAGCACCCCTAGAGATGTCTAAAGTAAATATAATACCTTCAAGAAGTATGTGATAGAGTTTTGTAACTATCTAGGGTAGTTAAGGAAGGTTCTGGAAGAAAATCAGTGTTCAGGAACAAGTTATGTGAAATTGGGTCTTTGAGAGCAGGGTATTGGGAAATGCAAGTCCTAAAAAATCTAGTCACCTTGTTCCAAGAGTTTTAGGAGCTCAGTGAAGATTCAAAAGCTCTTACCCTAGGCATTGGAGATTAAAAAAGATCATACTTCATGTTGAAATCATCAAGGAAAGGTTTTGGGAACATTGAGATGTGAAAACATGTCTGACAATGTGATACAAAGGTATTGGTATTAGTTGTAACTTTCTCGAAAGGTTTCAGAAGCCTCATGAATATTTGGGAGCCTAACCAAAGCTCAAATTAAATTATATTTAATTATATTCATGACTCATATGATGTGTTAGTTCGTGGTGATCATAAACTCTTCCTATCACTCAGTTTATTGGCACACACCTAGATGTAAAAGTTAAAATTTGGGTAGCCGATGATGAATAATTCATTTTTAGGAATTATAGATATTCATCATTAGATTCATTTTCCCATTTCCATAAATATTCATTTATTATATGACCTATTTTCATTGAAATTTACTTCTAAAATGGTGAAAACAAGTTTGTGCCAAAACTGCCAGTTGTTGACGTGCAGGACAACAAACTTGTTAATGCGCGTGAAGAAGGTTTTTGTTGACGTGTGATAACAAATCAACTCTTGACACCCAAAAGAAACTTCTTGACGCATATAGTGACTCGATAGTGATTTTATAGGCATATGGAAGGCTCAAAACATGAGAATGAGGGTTTCTTATGTGTGACACGAAAAACCAAGATGATAACAAAAACATTGATGTGTGACAGCGAGGGTTGTTTAAGCATGACATAAATGATTTTTGACACATGATCGTGAGGATTATTATCGTGTGACATGGAAACCAAGATGATATTTAAAATGTTGAGGCGTGACAAGAAGGGAAATGTTGACACATGACAGGAATGGAAATGCTGACGTGCAATAGGAAGGAAAATGCTGATGCGCGATAGGAATGTAAATGATGACATGCAACAAGAGAGTCAAGATTTTTTCATGTGACATAGAAAATTGAGGTCACTTTTTCAAGCAGAATTTTTGATGACCCAGTCAAATGTCATGCATAAAGAGGATGATGTCATGCACAAAGGGGATTTTTGGGTGGCACGTAGAATGATGTCGTGTATCAAGAAAATTTTTTGTGGCATGGAAAATGATGTCATGCGTCAAGAAGATTTTGATCAACCTGAAAGCTTATATGAGCAAAAGATGAAGGGTCACAAGTGATGAAGGAATATCAAAGGTCGCGATAGGAACCTGGAAGGTCAACAATCATGAAGGAAGGTGAAAGGTCATGCAAGGGAGACGAAAGGACATTCTTGGACCTATAAATATGAAGGGCACCCTCATTTAAGGGGAGGTCAATGCTTGTTTTCTAGCTCTCACTATCTTTCTAGAAGAAAGTGTATCCATTTCTTCTGTTCCCTATCTACTACAATTCTCTCTCCATCTCAACATGTACTCCAGGAGCATTATAAATTGTACAACATGATGCAATAAGACTTTTTGTTTCTTGTTGATTATTCCTCTTTCTTTTTAAATGGTTTCTTCTGATTGATTACAAGTGAAATATTATGATTTTGATGCAACAAACTATACTAGGTTATTTGTTGATGGAAATATTTCTCTCAGTTTCCTTTCCTATCTCCCTCACTAAGCAATTTTCTTCTCTTGTATCAAATACAAGAAATTGCCACAGGTTTAGGAAGTATTCCCTGTGTGATCTCCTATCTTCGGCCACCCTAAAAATTAGTTTAGATTGTTTTCATTTCCTTGTTTTTCAATAAATGGAGCTGCCCCATTCAAGCAGAGGGACTCAGTCCCATGCATTGTTGGTGAGAAATCAATAATTTTCTCACTCAAAAAATTATTTTGCCAACAATTTTTGGTGCCCATCGTGGGGAAGATTTAGCATATCTGCACCCAATTTTTAGTCCACAAAATCCAAAAAAAAAATTGTATATTCCAAAAATAAAATAAAAAAATCTAGAATTTGAAAAGTCATTGAGCCTTATGTCCTCCACTGATGGATATTCCTGGTAATCCCCAGTCTTGAGGTTTGAGATTCTATTTCATATACAAGAAGATATTGCATCAGATTTGAGGGAAATTATTTGGAAAAATAGAGAAAACTTTGCTCATTACTTCACTAGCTACAAGAGTTCTAGATTCTGAAGAAGAATGTGCAGAGGCCTTGGAAAGAGCAAGATAAGTTTAGAACCAATAGAGGAGAGTGTAGAGGAGTCTTGTCTGAATTTCACATTCAAGCTGGCTAATAAAAGGTATACAAGATCTTCAAGAGCTAGTGGTGTGTCTGATCCCAACTTCGAAGGAACAGTTGCAAGCTGATTTTAGACTTCTTATCGGTCAAATTGCAAGGATAGGTTGACAATACTCCCCAAAATTTGATCCCACTTCTTCTTTTGAGCCCCCTACTGAAGGAGTTCCAGTTGAACCTTTAAAAAACATTCCTCCACAAGAGGAGATTGAAAGAGGATGCTTGAAAAGAATTGAAGTCATTCTTGAAATATTTGAAGAAGAAGAGGAAGAAGCCGAAGAAGAACCACCAATGGCTCAACAAGCACCACTACCCTGGGGAAAAAATATAGGTCCCTTAGCTCTCACCCCACCTCTGCATGACCTTCCTAGAGGGTCAAGAAATAATTTTCCTAAGTTCCATGGTGATGGGAAAAACATCCAGATGACCATATTGCAGCTTTCATCATGGATTGTGGAGTACTAAGGAGTTGGATATGAAGATGTATCAGTAGGCCTTTTTGTAGAATCTCTACAAGATGTAACAACATACTTGTTTTACCACTTTCATGTCAGGTCTATAACTAACTGGAATGACATGAAGACTAAGTTCGAAACGAGATTCAAACCTGCAGAGGATACTCATGCGCTATTGGTCCAGTGGTCTCAACTGAAGAAAGAACCCTTCGAACCAATGAGGGAGTTCATGGAAAAATTCAATAGGATGCTTTATAAGATTCCTGAAGTAGCCAAACCTACTGAAGATAAGCAAGACTAAGTTTTTTCACAAGTGCCCAACTTCCTGAGGTGAGTTATATGCTAAGAAGAACTCAAGCAAGGGATTTAGATGAAACAAAAAATCTTGCAATTAAGGTGGAAGATGATTTGATCATGTGGGAAAAATAAAGAAAGGTTTAAGTAAGGAGAAAGGCCAGAGCTTGAACACAAGTACCACAGATTCATTAGTTCAGAAATTGGCTAATGATGTCTTGTCTCTCAAGAAGCAATTGGCTCAAGTTTCTATGAGTAGAGAGGCACCTAAGAAGAACTTTCAAAATAGACAAAGGATTAGCCCACCTCCTCAAATAATTTCTCTAGAGGAACCTCCTATCAATGCCACCTATGATACACAGGGTGATGATGAGGATGAGATCATTGAACAAGATGATGACAATGAAGAAGAATATGGGCTTGGAATTGAAGAAGTCAATGATGTTGATATTGGGTATTTTGAATACTCATATGGAGATGAAGGTGAAGAAGGTGATGCACCAAGTTTCTCTTACGTGGTGTTCACTCGTTCTCAATAAAAAATCAAAGTCCTTCGGCTACTACTCTTAAGAAGAAGAAAGATGTAGATTCTTCTGTGGCGACTCCGTCTAATAAAATAATCAACAAAGGAGTTGCACTTCCTCCTTGTATGGAATATGCTAAAGAAAAACTAGACCTTATGGCAGCCAAGAAGACCACCGATGAAACAAGTAAGTCTCCTAAGTCTACATATGTTAAAGAGTCTTCTTCTAAGGTTTCTAATATTACTTCCAAAACAGTAAATGTGTCTAGTAAAACTTTTGAGGCACTTAATAAGCCTGCAGTAGTTTCCAAATCTATCTCTACTGCCAAAATAACCCCTACTCCCAAAGTAGTATCTTTTTCCAAATACTTCCACCACCTCAGACATCGTTACTTCCATCCTCTTTTGATATCATAGATCATGTCAAAAGGTCTAAGGTCCAAATATCTGAGTCTGAATATTTGCAGAACCATCCAGAACAATTTGATAAACTAGTATGGTTTATCAAAGGTAGTAACCCAAAGCCCAATTCCATCACACCCTCTTCCAAAGGGTTACTACCAACTCCTCCTTCCCCATCATCTCAAAACATGCTATCCCTAAGTGCATCCAAGACTGATAAGGTCGAACCATTCTACCTTTCTCTTCTTATTGGAGGCTATCAATTGAAATAATTATATTATAGACTCAGGTGCTTTTGATAACATGATGCCAATAAAAGTAGATAATGCCCTTGGTCTAACTATAATATGAGCTAAAGGTCAGTGTTATTCTATGGAAACTAAAGAAGTCTCACTTGTGGGAAGAATAAAGGATGCCCAAGTTGCTTTAGCCAATTTTCTTGAAAAGAAAGTGTTATTGACTATCCTAGTAGCAGACATTCCAGCCTCATATGGGATGTTGTTGAGTAGAAGTTTCTGCAGAGATTTGGGAGGAGAAATTCAGATGGACTAGTCTTCAACAATTATTCCAGTCAAGGGACAAATGAAAAAGTTATTTCTGACAAGAAAAATAAAGTATACAGTGCACAAATCAGAAGATACTAGAGCAGACATTCTTTATCAAGACAATGGACATGGGAACTACTTTATAGCTTCTAAAGGGGAAGATGAAATTCCTTATCCTTATAGGACCAAGCATTCCTTTTTGATGGGATATTGAATATGAAGGAGAGTGGATAAATTTTGAGTTGCAGGAGGGAAGCCTCAGATTATCAAATGATGTAAGCCATGAAGGAGAAAATGCAATTCTTGATGAATCCTAAGATAAAAAAGATGACAATGTTTTATCCATGTTAAGGAGGTGTTCTCACTCCCATTCAAAGATGAAGATTCTCTTGACCATGTCATGTTGAAAGAAGAAAGACAAATTTGTGACGAGACTTTAAAATATTTGAAAGAAGAATCTGTGCAAGGACTATTAAGAGTTGTGGGAAGAGACAAAAGATCCTCAACTCAGCTTTGAACTCCTAATGCGAACCATGGAAGTACAAGAAAAATATGAATCTAGTGTTGGTTTCTCAAGCAATCCAAAATTTGGTCATGATCAATTCTATCAAGGTGAGAAATCCAATGTCCCTCTTGAGATAGTGTTTGATGAATGTGTTGATGAAAATAAATTTTTCAACTTTCCATTTGAAGATAGGGATATTCTTATCATGTGGGAAAGATTGAAACAAAGGTCCTCAAGTCCTTTGAAGATGAAGTATCTCATATTAAAGAAGTAGTAGGGTTCAATGAACCTTGGGATGATGGATCAATTTCTCCACATAATTTCATTGAGTTCAAAAACAAAGTTAATCTTCAAATAAGTACGGTGATGAGCTCTCAAATTTTTTGAAAAAGGAATCCTTGCAAGAAAATTTGAAAGTTGTGGAAGGTACAGAAGATCTTGATCTAAGTCTTGACCTCTTAACTTACGCTTGATGGCCATACAAGATAGGTATGAGACTATGTTTTCTCCTTCATCCCATATTGAAGTAGATTAAAAAAATATGAACTAAAGGCCCCTCATGAAAAATTTACCAATAAGTATGAATATGGGAAAGAGGAGTAACTTAAGAGCTTTCAAACAATCTAATAAAAAATCAGTCTTGGGGAAAAGATGAAATGATAAATAAGAAATCAGCAATGTGGGTGAACATAGAAGATGATTTACAATCTAAAATGGATAGAATTTGTGTAAAAATATCCAAGCATAAAAATGATCATAAAGGATCACCTGTCCCAAAAATGAAGGCACTTATGATACAAATTGGCTCTCATAAGAAGTTGAGAAAAGGAGGTCTACTTTATGGAACCGGTCAATGGCTTTGTGGAACACCAATGTTACCCATTCAGAGGTAACTTATGAAGAGAGAAAGTACTAAATTGAAAGCGGGTTATCCCCCGCATGTACCATAGGTGAATATAGGTTTGTGTATTTCCCTTTCTGTTATTTGTTTATGTTTGTCTTTTGTTTTTTACATTGCATGTACCATAGGTGAATATAGGTTTGTGTATTTCCCTTTTTAGTTGTGTGTTTCCCTTTCCTGTTATTTTTTTTGTGTCTTTTGTTTAAAAAAAAAAAAGGTTTTGTTGTATCTAAACCTATTTTGTAATGACTCCATAGCCCAATGGATAAGACGATGGTCCTCTTAATGTCTTGAGATTATGCTATTCATACTTGTTCTATATTCACATTTTTCAATCCAAGACAAGTCCCCATGATAGAGCTAGTTGTTCCCATGATAAATGCCAATCATAAAAATTGGAAATTTTGGCTATGAAAATCAAGCCTATACTCAAAAAATCCCTGACCCAGGTAATGTGAACCTTACCTTCGGCAAATCCCTAACCATGTAAACTCCATCATGGCTAAGAGGGATGTGATAATTAGATTTTAAAAAAAAATCATGTGCAAGTAAGTTGGCGAGAAACAATTCATGAGTTCATTATGATTTACTTGGAAGGAGTTGCTTCTGGAGGAGGCCTAAAAAGGGCCTATTTTCATAATTTTTTGCACTTGCAGAGCACCCCTGGAGATGTCTAAAGAAAATATAATGCCTTCAAGAAGTGTGTGATAGATTTGTGTAACTATAAAAGGAAGTTTAGGAAGTCTCTAGAAGAAAATTAGTGTTTAGGAACAAGTTATGTGAAATTGGGTCTTTGAGAGCAGGGTATTGGGAACTGCAAGTCCTAAAAATGCTAGTCACCTTGTTCCAAGAGTTTAAGGAGCTCAATGAAGATTCAAAAGCTCTTACCCTAGGCATCAGAGAGATATATGTTCATACTTCATGCTGAAATCATCAAGGAAATGTTTTGGGAACATTGAGATGTGAAAACTTGTCCGACAATGTGATACAAAGGTCATGGTATCAGCTTTAAATTTCTCAAAAGATTTCAGGAGCCTCGTGAATATTTGAGATCCTAACAAAAGATCAAATTAAATTATATTTAATGATATTCATGACTCATATGATGTGTTAGTTTGTTCTGATCGCAAATTCTTCCTATCACTCAGTTTATTGGCATGCACTTGGATGTAAAAGTCAATTTTTTGGTAAACGATGACGAAGAATTAATTTTTAGGACTTATATATATGGTCATTGGATTAATTGGTACTTTTCCATAAATATTCATATATTATATGACTTATTTTCATTTAACATTACTCTCAAAATGGCAAAGACAAGTTCGCGCCAGAACTTCCAGTTACTAATGTGTAAAAACAAACTTGTTGACGCACATCAAGAAGGTTTTTGTTGATGTGTGACAAAAAATCAACTCTTGATGCCAAAAAATGATTATTCTGTCACCTAACGGTGATTTTTAGCGCATCTGGTGTTACCAAAATATTGTGTAACATTATTAAATAAAATGTAATATTATTAATAATGAGTTTATAGAACTCATATTAATAATATAGTTGTAATAATTTTATTATCGGTGAGTTGTGAGAACAACTCATGTAATTATTTTAGTGTGAGATATATCTTAGGGATAAGTTTGAGAGAATGTAGGGATTGGAGAGAGATATGTGGGTTGTTGAGGATTGATGTTGACTCCTTGTATTACGGAGAACATCCTCTTATATAATGTAAACTCCATCTATGTAAATGTATCCCAGATGATTTCTAAATTTTCATATTATAATATTCGGTGTTTATTTCTTATTATGCAATTTTTATCATTGGTATCATACTAGGTTGGATGGAGTTTGCTTGAGCTCTTCTATCTGCGGCTTTGGAGTCTTTCTCAACTATTTTTCATTTATGGATCCAATAACATGCAAAGCTCATTATATTGCTATAGAGACTTAAATGATTAGACAATCACCTATGCACAAAAGGTCTACATGTGTTCTTTTAATACTTGTTTTATTCACTCGGTTTGAAATCAAACGTGATATATTTCTATCACATGTAATTTTTATCAGTGTTAATTTTTGAGGACATCTGTTTGCACATTATCAGATTCTTACCTGCCGTATCCATGGCTTTTACATTGAACTACCCTTAGTCTTAGGAAAAAAAATATGACAATCATGTTTTTGTAGCTGTCTGAAAGGATAGGTGATAGAGGAGTTTTCAAAGGACCATATGTATTGAGATCCATGCCAAATTAGTCCATTGACGTCTCTTTGCAACAGTCGATTTGTATGTCCACATGTTTTTGTGTCATAAAATACGTAGTCTTTGAAGTGATATGTTCTATTTTTCTACATCATGTCTCTATTGGGAATATTGATTTTTCATTTGTATTGTTTCTAGATGTTGTTGGCCCTCCAAATATTGAAAACTTGGCTCCCCTCCATGGCATACTCAAGCTCAACAACATATTATACTGGATCTACTACAGAAAAAAAATAACAACATTGAATTTTCCTTCTCATCAACTTTGTATTGGATTTTCCACCTTAGGACGGTAGTCATTACCTTGTCTGTATTTTGTTTTATGAGTTTCAGTATTAGTAATTTCATTTTAATTGTTTAGGTTTTATGAAAACATATAGAGTCAATTAAATTTATGTTCGTGAGTCTATGTGGTCATTATTTATTTTAATGACATTTTTATATGTCATTCTCTAAGTCTTAAAAAAAATAAGAGTCATATTTTAAATCATGGTCATTAGTCTAGTGTTATTTTTCATATAATCGAGTTACATCATTTTGTTTTTTATCACGTAGTCCTATGTGATTAAATCATGTAGTATGTTAAAAAGTGTTGTTTTTTAAATTTGTAAATCATCATCAATAGTGTCAATTATGTTCCAGTGAATAATAGGTAGTCAATTTCAAATAGGTGATTATTGTTGAGATTCATTGTGTGTCAAGTGTAAAAGTTAAAAGTTGTGAAAATAAAAAAACATTTTCCTCACGAATGCATTTTTGGTGTAAACCGACATCCAATTTTTAGGAGAATAAGATGAATAATATTGTAGTTCTAATGATGGAGCGCACCCAGGGCATTGCCTTGGGACCCTGTAAGGGGCACTACCCCTTGACCCCACCGGGGGCTACCACCCCCAGACCACCGCTTTGGAATTTCAGAACCAAAGAGAAGATTTGTGGGGAAGATGCATCGACAAAAGGTGGTGCAAAATTTGAGCTCCATGGTCTAATCTGCTGAGTAAGTAGCGACACATGGAGGAATGAGGTAACGGAGGCTAGAGATCAATCAAAGACCTCTTGTTAGTCACCAACAACAAGGCCACATGAAGTTGTGGTGACAGTGTGTGTATGTGTGTTTTCTTTTATTTCAGATTTGTAGTATGATTTCAGAGTTCCTGTTTGAATAAGTTAAATGTTCACATTGAGGGGGGGAATTGGAACATGGTATCAATGTTTAATTTTCCTTCTATTCAGTTTGTATTCAGTAAGCAGTGGTTCCTACATGATTCCCTGAAGGAAAGACATAGTGGACATATGAAAGCACAAAGGAAAAGTGACAACATGATATTTCAGTTGTTGGTTATCCTGTAAAATGATCCTTTGTTTCTGTAACATTCCTATTTTAAGACTTTAGAAACAAGGGACTTTATTTTTAGTAATGTTCTCTGTTCTAAATATGTAATTTAGAACACACATTTCAAAAACAACCATTCTTATAATAGATAACCATATGCAGCTGTAATGACTTGGTAACTACTGATCTATTCATTTCATGACTCGGTGAACTACCGATCTATTCATGTTTAACACTAAGTATTGAATAATTGTCTGTATAGCACATATACTTGGTTCTCTTACCTTGTTCTAGGTATTGAGTTATTTTTCTAAGGAACCTAACTGAATAGTTGTTACCAATATTCATCTGCATCATGGTCCTTAGACTAGGCGACATAGGATAACACAACCAGCAGCTTGCGATACTTTGGCCAAAGATTTTAACATACTATTCCTATTACTTATTCCTTGATGGCATACTCTTCAATCCGGAATACGTCCTTCACCCCCACTCTATTGTTATCTAGAATTTCCTTTACTGACTTCTATCAGTCCTCTTGCCCAAGGTTTAACCCAAGTTCTGGTTAACAACATAGGTTATGATAAGAAGGAGCTCACAAGACTTAGGATAGATTGGCATACAATGTCAACCTAAGTCAGCCCCGTGTGCCAAGGTACCCTGAGTCCTAGAGGGCTACTTCTTATCGTAACTACGCTACTTCCCAGTCCTGGAGAGAAACGAAGTTCAAGTCAAAAAGTGTGTAGATCTAGACAATCAATGCAAAAGGGTGTTGCCACATGTCAACTACAGTGTTGTATCCTCGAGAAGATCCTAATCTTCTCAAAGGTACAACCCTACATTCGGCGTGTGCCAACATCCTACAGAATAGCCTCATCGAGATATACATACACCTAGGAGATTATTAAAGTTTAATTAATTTGGATTCTTAAAGGCAGATTTCAGCAACCCTGTTCAAACTCTAATCAAACTCTCTCCCTAAGTTCTTTTCCAAATCAGGTGCCATTACACCCTAAAGAACTTCCTTAACTTAAGATTTATTTTGATGTTTGTTAATTTTGGCTCAACAGGCAACTACCAGGAAGAAAGGACAACAACCTCTAAAGTTCCATTTAATGTGACTTAACCACTCAAGTGTAACAACCACCTAGGTTGTATCTTATTTAGACTTTATTAAAAAGAAACCTAATGATTACAAATCATATCTTCCTTTTTGTTTACTTTTTCATAAGAGAGGATGAGTCTTCCTCTTCGTGGTTAATATCTAGGGTTTAACACACCCTTTATTTCCTTTACAAATTTCATAGTTTTTCATTGTAAGTTCATTACACCTTACCTTAATAATATGAGTTGTTTAGATAAGATCATTGAAATTATGTATAGTTGCTTCACAATTAGGGAATTACTTTAATTTCCCTTTTTTCCTACTTATCCCAGAACACTCATTGAAACATATAAATAAAATGAAGAATATCAACAGGATAGGAATCCATTTATTTTACAAAAATACAAGATAATTTACATAAACCATGCAAGTATATTTACATTCTTCAATTCATTTTCAAAACTTATAAATTTACAACTTATGCATTTTAGGCATACTACATGACAATAGCCTTCATTCAAAAGAGAATAACTTTTCTTTTTCAATACACCATAAGAACAAATCAGAATTGTTCACAAGAATCAACTAGATCAGCCAATGCATCATATAAGTTTTTGCCTTCTTTTATCACTTATGAAGTCCATCTGTAAAAATTGCTAGCACGGGTCAGTTCAATGAATTGAGCATGATAAGCACTAAGCCTTAAAACGAAGTTCATTCCACTAATTGTTCCAATAAAAAAAAACCCTACTTTAATGACCAACTAGTAATTCATACTCCTTAAGCATAAGTAATATCATTAAAAGAAGAGCAATACTAAACTAGATTTAACAAAAAGAAGAACATAATATAACCTGTAAAATTTTTCTTACAAATTAAAGTATAATTGATCCTATCAATTATCTTTACAAAACCACAATTCATAACATATCATTGTTCCAATCCTTCCAAATACATTACAACACTTATCTTTACTATAAGATACATGAGTGTTTACGGCATATTCCCTCTTGGATGTTTCATCTAACTCTCAAGTAAAGAAGGAGAGAAACCATACCAATTATGCCAAAGTACATAACATCAACAAGGCAGAAACAGGTGTATATCATGATTTAAATTGTTCTTATAAAGGTCCTCTACTTTAAAATTCAACATTTTAAGGTATTCATCAAAACAAATCCAATCGAAAGAAATCCAAGAAGGAATGATGGATTAACAATCAACAAATCCAATCGAAAAAGTAAAGATGAGTATTGATCAAGCGGCCAAGAAGTAGTCCAGTTTTACTACTGCTTCTTGGCTGTAGGCTTGTTGTTTTGTTGCCGTTGTTTTGCTGTTAAGTCTCGTTTGTGTTGCTGTTTCTAGGCTTCGGCGTTCTTTGCTGTAACTTTTGTGCTTTGATACAGCTTCTCTGCTCCTCTCTCTTATTCAGGATTTTAGGCCTCCTTTTGTACACAAGGGTATAGTCCCTTTCAAAAAACTATTTACCAATATTAAAAAAAAACAATCAACAACAGGTTTGTAATTTATTTTTCCAACCTATCTTCAATCTCATTCTACTTCATTTTAGTCAAATGACAAGTATAAAAAAAAAGACTAATAAACACTAATTTCCTTTTCCAATAAGAATAAAAATCAGGAGATTCCAACCAATGAACTTAACCCAACTGCATTAGAAAAAGATTCTTAACAGAATAAGATCCCAGTCTATAATCATTTCTGTTAACATAATTAAATAGTTTTACCTCTTCCCATACATACAATTTAAGTTCATGTAGGAGTTCCAAGGAAAGAGAACCAGATCAACTTCAAGGAAAGAGAAAACTAAATGCTATCTTCCTTTCTAAATCTTTTCATTATAATGCATGAATTCTACTTTCCATTAGGAACATTATAACAAAGAAGCTCATACATAGTCCACAGACAGTAACATTTCACAGTTTATCATTCAAGGTCATTACATTCTTTCATTGGACCAGAATAGCCTGAAGAAAACATACTAACATTTTTCCTTCTTAGAACACTTTACCATCAAACAGTGAAGTTCTATCAATCCTTACCATTTATTTTCTCTTTTTAAACTTGATAATAAAACAATGGAGTTCAAACATAGTTCGCAATCTATTTGAATCGCAATTTATCTTCCTAGACTTAACATTCATTTATTGGACCCAACAAGAGGTAAGAAATTTGAGTAGAAGCTAACACTCAAAACTTTCCAATAGTTCAGGCAAGGAAAAACTATCTCGAAAGTATGTCAATGCATCATTACAAGAACTACAGATTGGGTTTCCAAAAAAATGACAAGATCAAAACATCATATAAATAAAACATACTGTCTAAGACTTGAATTACAAATTCAAGGACAATGTAAAGCATAAGTTCCCGCAAAGGATGAAGATCATTCAAATGCTTGTAACCAAGTTCGGGTAAAAATATGTTCCCTCTATAGTTTATAAAATAATCAAAAGACTATAATATCCGAACCAACACATCGTCCTGGTTACCATTTCAATTAAAAACACTAAGTAACAAATTGAATGTACAATGTTGCATCTCAATATCACAATCACGAATTCATAATACATCAGCACTGTAATGCTAGACCAAATACAATGAAATTGCTTATATACAGTTCATAGTAAGAAAAGAGCTTCCCTTCCTTGTTTACATTCTATCAAACCCTGTTTCGTATGGACTGAAAGATTCTTAACAGATCTCAAACCCGACGACAACTAAATATGACAGCTGGGTTCATAAAAAACCTAAAATAATAGTTAAATAGTTATAAGGAAAATAGTTGACAAGCACCATGCCTTAAGGCGGGCTTAAATCAATAGTCCAGTTTATCCAAGATAACTAGCACAGGTTCCAAGTGCATGCGAGTTCCAAAAATAGTCAATGTTTTTCGTAAGAAGAAATATAGAAACCAAACCATATACTGATTTATCCACTGTCCATTTAACTATGACATAAAACACAAGTATCATAGAACCAGGAATCTCTACTACTATTCTCTCTTCCAAAACAAGTTTCCAACTGAAGCTCGAATTTGTATACAAGATTAATAAGACTGGAGATCCTTACTAATTTGAGATCACAAAATGCAATGAGTTCACAAACAATAATCTCAACAACACATGTAGAACTCATAGTTCTTTTAAAAACTCAGCTAGTAATTCATTGTCAACAAAAGTGGTCGATACCAAACAACAATTTCTAACAACCAAAAAAGTTAACAGAGTTACCAACTTTGTTCTCGCATGCATAGTTATTTTGTGCAAAATACAATACAACATAAGCTTTCAATAGATTCAGCGTATATCATGGATTCAAAACCTAGAATGCAAGTTTTACAAAACCCATCAATCTATTAACTAGATAAAGCATGAAATGCACAAAATCATTAGAGAAAAGTTGTTTTAATGAAAACACTTAGAGGAAAGCAAGATATTTTAATAGTTAGAGCCTATCATGCTTGATAGTGTCACTGTGAAATCAAAGAAGACCTCTAGCCAAACTCGCTTCTTCCCCTCTTCTCCACGAAAGATCAAACAACCAAATACTTCTTCCACAATGCTTCGTATACATTCCACGAAAGGAAAATAGATTTGAAACCTCAAAAATAGCCATGAAGTGTAGTTTACTCTGCTGGTTCAAAAAAATAGAACGCATGTAGAAAGAAAATCGAAGAACATGCAAAATGAAACAACCCAACAAAAATCTACTGGCATGCCTACCAAAGCGGCTCGTGATCAAAAACCAAAAATAATTAATCTTATTAATTCCAAATCTCTCACTCAATCCTCCTTGCCACCCGCCTACCAAGTCTGACGAGTGCCAAGTCCAAGTTAACATAAGTTTCCATTTTAAGTGATACTTCCACCTAATCCTCCGCCAAACCAACTAACCCCTACCAAAGCTGGCAGTCTGTATGAATTAATAAACCTTATCAACATCATCATAAACGCCTTAGGAACCATCATCACTATGCATGCGACCCCCTTAAGTCCCAATTCATCCATTAGTTTAGGATATGTTAGATTGCTTAGGTTAGATCTTAGGTAGAATTTAAATTTATACCTTAGGATATAACACTAACAACTAACCCCCACCATGGCCATAGCAATTATGTTAGATTTCCATATAGGTACATAATTCAAAGTGCCATAGTTTAAAACACTAGGTTAGGTTACAAATCAACAATTCAACCAATCAAGACAGAATAAGGAGTTTTAGGTTAGGCTCAGAATTCTATCAAGTATCATAGCATAGATAGAAATATATATATATATAGAAATATATATATATATATATATATATATATATATATATATATATATATTACCTAGCTTAGGATCTCGTAGGTTAATCCTATATAGGATCCTGGTTCTCTGTCTTATGACGTGAATGGTTGCATGCCCATTTTTATCAGCAATGACCTGTCATGGTCAATCTTCAAGGACCTAAGCCAAACAACCTACTGAATGGAAGTACATTCACACAAAAATTAAATAACTTGCAACAAAAAAATTCGATCCAATGTGTATCTTAACTCTTGGAATGTCAATTTTACCATTCATTCAATAGAGCAGATTCAAAACATCCCCTGGATCACTGAAATTGATCCAAGGATGAGTCGGATAAAAAGAAAAGTTTACAACTCTTAAACCAGATTGCAAATCACCTACCAAAAGTGAAAAATGGATTCAGATAATTCATTCTAGTTTAGTCAAAGGATCTTAAGAGCAGAAATGACGTATCCATATCAAGCATGATTTCCAATAATTAGAAGAACATATCCTTATACAAAAAATCACATATCAACACTTGAATGCAAAGGAGGAAAATAACAACAGTCAAGGGTATTACAGGTTTAGGTTGTTGGTTTTCCTATAAAACCATCCTTTGTTGAAGTTTTTGGTTGTCTTGTAAAACCATCCTTGTTGAGGTTATTGGCTATCCTACAAAACCATCCAGATCATGAGCATGCATGGACGAAAAGCTGTAGAAGGAAGTGTGATTGTTGTTTCTATAATGTCAACATTAGGGGAGTGTATATTGGGAATTAATAATGTTAACAATAGGGGAGTGAATGTTACCAAAATATTGTGTAACATTATTAAATAAAATGTAATATTATTAATAATGAGTTTCTAGAACTCATATCAATAATATAGTTGTAATAGTTTTATTATTGGTGAGTTGTGAGAACAACTCATGTAACTATTTTAGTGTGAGAGATCTTAGGGATAAGTTTGAGAGATTGTAGGGATTGGAGAGAGATATGTGGGTTGTTGAGGATTGATGTTGACTCTTTGTATTAAGGAGAACATCCTCTTATATAATGTAAATTCCATCTATGTTGTAGACACCTAAAATATGCTTACACTTAGCATTTCCTCCCATTCAATCAATTGAGGACACTTCATTAATTCTCTATTCTTCGCTCCATTCTCATATGCCCATTCATGACACATTCTCAGTCACATTCCTCCTATAATCAGCTTAATCTGGCTAATATCTCTCTTATTATCTAAACATTCCTCCTTTCTACCATTAAGAACCTCCCTAGTTCGCTCTAGACCACTTCTATTGACTTCGTAGGCTATCTATCAGTCACAATTGATTATCCATAACCCTCCCAACTCTTAATGAGTCTCTAATCACTTGCTAATCAAGTTTAACTAGCCTAAATCCTAGTTAACTAGCCTAAAGCATGTTTATCCTTATCTAATCCTAAAGTTCTTTTAGGCTTTAGTCCCACATGCACCCAAAGTTCAAACTCTTCCATTTGGAAAACTATAAATAGAAGGGTCACCCCTCCCTATCAACCTTACACCTTGTTTTCATAACAAATCTCTCTCACATTTGGAGATATTGGCATTAGACCTCATTTGCATTAGCTTAGTTAATAGGCATTTGATCTTGGCTATCCTCAATTGTTGAAGCTCCTCCATCTTGCATCCATAACTTCATAGTAGGTTAGTAGGAGGGTATATAACTTGGTCTTGTAGCCATTTTAGAGAGACCTCTTCACCTCCATTAAAGAAGAAAAAAATATAATTTGATTGCTCATAGGTTTAACTAGGTTCAATTTATGTTTTAAGTAATCATAGAGTAGTTAGAGATAAAATGATAGTGTTTTAGTTTAATTCATTATTATAGAAGTTATCTTGTTTAGCACTCATCTCATGATGCATGGATGATTTAGAAAATATTTGAGGTTATTGATCCTCATTCCATAGCTTTTACAACTTTCCATTGCATACATTTGGCATGCCCGATGGGACACTTATGTCCACCCTCCATTAATGGAGGTCTTTTAGTTTTTTCAAAGCTTATTTTCAAGGTTTTTGCTCAAATCATTTGTTATTTCGACATTTTTATTTATAACCCTAGATAAATGACCTTCATTTATATGCATTTTGTGGGTTTGATATAGAAATAGGATACTTTAACTAACAACTAACCTGTTTGCTCTTGAAAATTTTAAATTTTGTGATTTTTTGTTGGTTTTTCATAGGGTGTGCGTAGGTGTCTAAAAAGGGCACGTACACATTGAAACCCCAACGTACTTATCGGATCAAGCACGTACCTGTCTGGAAGTCTTCATCATTTTTAAATTTACCTCTATAAGGATGCACACGCATCCCCGTCATCTAGGGCATGTATCAGCCTCTCTGGCCGCATATGCGTCAGGTGCTAGACTGTGTGAAAAAAAAAAATGTTAAACCTTTATAAGTACGCACACACATCTTTGTCATCTGGGGCATGTATCCACCTCTCTGGCCGCGTAGGTGTAAAAGGTCTGAATGTGTAAAAAATTTTGTATTTTTTTGTTTCAGGATTAAGCACGTACACGTCATAACCTGGGCGTCCATATCAATATAGGTGCATCTCTATCATATTGTGAGCATCTGTGTTTAATACATTGGGTTTTATTAATTTTTGACAACATGCGTACTTGTTAAGTGGGGCGTGTATCCATCGCTTAGGAAACTATGGTGTCCATATAGGCGTGCAGGTGTCTGTATTAAAAATTGAAATTTTTTATGGTCTACAAAATGCCTTTTTCCCTGATCCATTACTGCAGGTTCTAGGACTAAAATTTTTAAAACATGATTCTTTCTTAACATTTCAGTTTGCATAGATTAAAAGTGTTTTGTTTTTGACTTAGAAGTAGCTTTTGTAGAACTGTGTATTCTCTCTCCTCGCATCTTCCAAGGTGATATTGGAGATCAAAAACACCAATACAAAACTCATATAAATTGTTTGAAAAAACACTTGCTTTATAAAGGTTGAAGTAAAACTTTCATTTCAGTAGAGTTTTTCACGAATGCGTATGCTCTTCCTTTGCACCTTTTGGCGATCTTAGGAATCAAAATAAAAGTGGGAAACTCTCTTTCTTAACATCAACCTATGAAATATAAAATTACTAAAGACTTGTTGTCTACAGAACCTATCACTTGTCAAAGAAAGGTGTAACAAATAAAACACAAACCTTCTAATACATGTGTTCTTGCAGGTTGCCAAATGGTGTGCTACTTAAAAACCACATTGAGTTAAGCAAGATAAAAAAACACCATCATTCAAAACATTTTATTACAGATTTCGGAAAAGGGTATGTCCTTATCCACTCAACTGGAACATAACCCCTTTGACATAATGCCTTAAGCTATAAAAATGGGGGTGGTACCAGGAACCCTAAATTAGTCCACCGCTATGTAACCTCGTGGATGAAACAAGAAGCATCTCGCTTACCCACTTGAATAGTTTTCCTTGTGATTTAGCATTACAAATTTGTCTGTATCGCGACCCTGGAAAGAGTACATGATGGATGTATTTAGTTTCCACTATACTTGAAGGGGGGAAAGCCGAGATACTCCCAAATTAGTCAGTGTGACTTTTTGTGTAAATCGTGCCTGCTCTTAGATGGCTTTGTAACACCTAGTTGAGAGAGATTTATTAAGGAGGCCATTTTATCTTGAGACCCACTTTACTAGTCCTTTTATCGTGTCTTGGCCATCACAAAGTGATAACTTATTTTGATTCAGAAACTTGTTTTTCGAACAAGGAAAAGAATCCACTTAAGTTGGATCTAAGTGCATATTTAAATCACAGGAAATTAAAACGACATTTTCACTTAGCTTAGCTTCTTTCTCACCTATCAGAAGAGGCGAAGCTCTACCCAAGTGGAAACTTAGTTTATTTTTCATCTTTTGATCTACACCTTTGCATTCTTTTTGCCCATTTGGGGCAATAGAAGGCATCTTTTGAGAGTGTTGTTATAGATAGTGTTCACCACTTTTTTTTCCGTTTACGCTCATCCATGTTTGTGGCTGAGTTGTTAAACATAAAAACTGTGTGGATGCATCCTCATATCTTTAGTGGCCACTTGATCTTGATTTCAAGATCATCATCATAGTTCAGATTGAATCATCATTTATCTCCCTTTGATAGTGGTACCTTGTTCGCATTGTCTCAAACACAATTAATTTATACTTATGTTTCATGTTTTTCATTAAACATGATGTAAGTATCCACATTTTGGCGTGTACACTATGCACATTTTAACATGAATCCTCAGTATACCTTGAATGGTATTACTTCAAACATTGTCCCGAATCTTGAAAGGTGTCACTTATTATGTTTGCATCATTTCAATACCATCTTTGGCACTAATATCTTATCTTCTCCGCGAAGTTGGATAGACATGTCCAAATTGGTGTGGTTACGTGGCTTACATTTGTAAACCTCACCCTTTAACATTTTGGCCTTGTTGGTTGTTGAACGTGTCAAATTGTAAGCTTTGGTAGTGGGATTCGGATCTACCCTTTGTTAAAATTTATGCCTTGTTCATTTCAAGCTTGACATAAATATTGACATTGTGTTGATCATCTTTGCATCGAACTATCATTTTTCACACGCATGTTACATAGGGTGTATCTAACATTATTAATATTGGCTATTGTGTGTGACACTTTAATGATTATTCCTTGTGATTATGAGATCTGGAAACTCATTTTCTAAAAAAATCCTTTTAGAACTAAGTGATGATTAGTCATCACAATGTAGGCAGATGGGGTTGAGATTATTTAGGGATTAAAATCATGTTTGACTCCATATTATAGGGGTCTAATTATTGTTTCTATATGTAGCTCATCAATTCATGAATAAGATGTTCTGGGAATTAATTGAATTTTGTATTTTTATATGGTTTATCTAGGTTATACAATATGGGTAAAATATGATATTTTGTTTTACTATCAGAGCAGATTTCTACAGGATTAGAGTCTTTAGAGAGTATTTGAGATTTAGATTCTGCTGGAAGTGGGTTCGAAGTGGTAATTGACATTCTGATCTTGCGTATTAGGAGTCCCATTCTGGACAATACGATTTGAATCCTTCTGCATGCATAGTTGTTTGTGCGTATTTCATCATCCTAAATTACCTATGCATTCTATTGACCAACCTATGTATTGCATCGCCATTCTAGTAACTGTGATTACAAAGTTTTATCACTGTTTTTGAAGACTGTGTGTTTTTTAATCCTGTTTATTGGACATAGTTTGAGGAAAAAATCACAAGGGAAAGAATTTTTTTTGCAAAACTTTTGAAAATCCTAAAAGGGTCTGAAAAGAAGTTGGACTTAGAACTCATGGAAGTGTCATATCTTTCATTTTGATCGTAACATCAGATTGAGGTGATGTTTTTTTTTTTCAATGGAAACCTGTTTTTTCAAGATCTTTGCATTGATTATATGTTTCTGCTGCCAATATGAAAGTAAAATTTTACTTTATTGTAAGGGTGCATTTTCACGGATTCGACATCACCATAATGGAAATCCCGTTTTTTCAAAAATTTATGAATGCAAAGAATCACACATGGAAAGTGCATACTCAATTACATTTGATAAATAAAGACTTGTGGGAAATATGTTAAGGTAAAATATTCAAATCCCCCAACTGATGTTGATGAACACCAAATGGGAAAGCAAAACTAGGAAAGCAATAGCAATCCTTGGTCTTGGATTGTTTGATGCTTACTTGCATCATATTGATTTATCAAAAAGTTCAAATTTCATATGGACTACTTTGAACAAGCTATTTGGATCTCAAACAGGGAGTGCAATGGTGACACTCCAAGCACTGGGATTATTCAGTCTCAAGGGATGCATCTACAAGGTTGTTAGTGTGAGTTATCCTATGTGTCCTCCTCTCATGTTGGAGGGTCATCTCACATGGGTTAGGTTTAGGGTTAGGTTTAGGGTTTCATATGTGTCATGCACTAGGGTTACTCAGCACCCTATATGTACCCCTTTTCTATTCATTTATGAGTATGCCAAGACACTCCACTGTCTTTCCTCTATGCAAGCTTTGTTTCTGTTGAGCAAGTTCTTCCATTACTGATCAATTTTTTCCTTGCTATCGCTGGAGCTTTCACGATTCCGTTGGAGTGCAACTACTTCGTGGTGCCTCGTTTCTGATTCAATTCTCGCAAACTCTTTTCATGGTATCAGAGCTGAGATCGGGTAAACGTGCACTCGATTTAATTTTTGTTGCTATTACTCTTACTTGGTTTCGTTATTTTACTCTGCATGCAAGTCTTTTGATCACCATTTTCTGGAAATTATCTTGCTAATATCTCTAACAAGCTTTCTCGGAAAGTCGGTTTTTGTGTTTTTTTTCTTGTGCATGTTGTCTGTGGTTGCAGGATCCTTGAGGTTCTTCAGTTGTGGTTGCTTACTCAACTGCTGTCCAAAATAGAGATTAATTTCATTTGGCGTTTATAAATTATTAAAATGGAAGTGAAATTTTTTTAAATCACATTTGCCACGTTTTTTGGTGTGGGCAATCTAACTAACGTGTTTGCTCAGGCCATTTTTGGACTGCTCTCAAGGCATTTTTTTCACTGCATTGCACACTGTTGTTTTTTAATCTGTTAGCCACGTTTTTTTGTCTGCAAGGCATTTTTTAATCACATTTCCCATGTTTTTTTTGCTTCACAGGGTTGTAAAAATCACGGCTCTGCCACGTTTTTTTGCTTCACAGGGTTGTCTAAAAATCATTTGCCATGTTTTTTTTGGCAACGGCGTTTACTAAAACAAAAACTTTTCCAATGGTTTTGGCAGAAGCATTTTTATTACTTTGTACAGTTTTCATTGACTGGCCAGGCATGTACATTTGCACCTGTTGTCTTTTCACCCTTGGCGCCCACGCATCTAAAAACATCATTTCCCTGCTGTTATTTATCCTCAGCATGGCCTTTTTCTTGTTTTTTGGTGTAAGAACATAAAACGTGACTGTTCATTTTGTGCACGGCCTGTAATCTTTACAAGTCATTTTTGGTAAGTTTCCTTCCTTTCTTTTAAACTTACTCAATCTCTGCTTTTTTAAAAAACGGCTGTGTAAGTATACATGCTAAGCTTTTTTTGTACAATCAAACTTCTTTTTAGTAAGATTTTTAAAAACATCTTGGATTAATTAATATTTTATTTGTTTTCTTAATTAAAACTTGTTTTTTAAAGCCTTTTTCAAATCTTCTGTTTTAAAAATATTCATCTAAATCTTTTTTTAGATTAGATTAATTAGTTTTAATTAATTAGATTTAATTACATTAAATATATATTTAATTTCACATTATTTAAAATATATATCCTTGGCATTATAATTTGGTCTTTGATCTTGTTGTATTTTTAACCTTCTGACGAGTGTCGAAGACGAAGGGTGAGGTCGAGATTGGCAGGTGGCTAATTCCCCCTCGCAATACAAACAAACCCTATCTAAAATTCCATGTCATTTCCAACGAGCATACATACGACACCCTTTGCATGCGTTTAGGGTACTTTTTAATCCGTTTGCAGGCTTATTGGCTTTTTCTCATCAAATTGCGGGAATTGGTTTTTGCTATAACTTTTGACTCGTTGCTCGGTTTTGAGCACTTCTTTAGTCAAAGTTGCATGTTTTTTCGCACTCTAGATGATGGGATCATTAGCTTTGTAAACGCACTAATTTTATAAAGTGCCACATTCTGGGGGGATGTCTTTGTATTGCTTAATTCAGCTCAATTTTTTGAGCTTTGTTCTATTCCTTTTTTTTGTGGACTTGTGAGCGCGTCTGCCACAGTTTTATGACAAAGGGATTCTTTCATGTGACGTGAGACATTTTTTTCTCACCACCAGGGTTGGCTTTCGCCTCCTTTCTATTTTTTGCTTGTGCTTGTTTACGGTGTTCCTCTTTTGTTGTGCTCCACGAAACACTGTTGTGGTCTCCCCTCTTGCGCGTTATTACGCTAATTGCAAGACGAGTTACCAAGTGTTTCAAACCGCACGCACAGACCCGATTGTAATCAACGCACTAAACTATAAAGTGCCGAAAGCAGGGGGGTTGTTATTGTCCTGGGTGGTTGTGTTTCTTTTCTGCATTTCTTTCTCTCTCTCTCTCACTATGGATGCACTTTCAATTCCTTTTCTTACACCATTCAAATTTTTCGAATGGAGATCAAAAATAATAATGAAACTAAGGGGTAAAGGGTTATACCGCATCACCATGGGAACTGAGACTGAACCAGACGACGAACCTGAAAAATCTAAGTGCTTAAACCGTAGTGATGAAGCTTTAGGTCTTCTTTGCATGTCCGTTTCTCCTGACTTGCTCTTCCACATTGAGGCATCTAAAACACCTACATCTACGTGGAAAATGCTGGATGCGATGTTTGGACAACTAGATGACATGAGAGCGCATGAGTTGGAAAACGAACTACTAGGGTTAAATCCTAGTGACTTTGAAAACCTACAAGCCTTCTTCTCGAAATTTGTCCACATTAGATTATTGTTAAAAGGATGTCAAGTAGAAAAGAAAGATTCTCAACTGATCTTGTCGATTCTCTCTAAGCTAGGTCCCGAATATTTTGTCTTCGTGTCAACTTTCTACGCTACAAAAGCTGCTTTGGGCGATACTTGGACAATGCCCTCCTTTGACTATTTTTCATCCCAACTCATTTGAGAACAGGACAAACTCATTCAAATGGGGTCTCTCAAGTCCAAGTCACATGCCCTTGTAGCAAGTACTAGCAAGGGAAAGAAGACTGAAAAGAAGAAAGAAACTAAGGATCAACCTAAGAAAGAAACCAAGATCAAACCTAAAAATGACACAAACACTTCGACTTCTGAGCCTAGGGCACAGAAAAGCAAGTATTTGTGTTCCTATTGCAAGAAGACTGGTCACGACGAGAAACACTGTTTTAAGAAACAGATTGATCACTTATCTCATTTACTTGAGAAAAATAAAATAAGTGTTCCTGAATCAATAAAACAAAGTGCTCCGAAGGCCGAGTCTTCTGCTGCAAAAGGTGCTAGAAATGATAAGAAGAAAGGAAAGGCCCTTGTAGCCAAAGTTGCTCCTTCATCGACATGGATTATAGATTCTGGTGCCTCACACCACATGGGTTCTTCACATGTTGAGTTTTCCAACATCGAACCTTGTGGAATGTCCCAAATCACGATGGGTAATGACACGACAGTGTCAGTTTCTGGTAGTGGATCGGTAGAGATGGATGGGGGAACATTTAACCAAGTGTTGAGTGTTCCTGATCTCTCTACCAATCTCCTATCAGTTTACCAAATTACTCACCTTGGTGAAGGAATGTGAGTGGAATTTGGTCCTAACTCGGTGATTATTTGTGAGCTTAATAATGACACTACAGTGGCTGAGGGAAAGGCAGATCACCGTTCACGGTTGTACACCTTCTCCCACTTTACTTCTGATTCTATGCCCACTGCCTTGCTCACTCATGCAAATGAGGTTAGTAAGCTATGGCATGAGCGTTTTGGACATCTAAACTATCACTACCTTGAACAATTGAGTCAAAACGAAATGGTCAACGGGTTGCCTCGCGTCAAGTTTTCTAAGGGTCTTTGTGAGGGTTGTACCCTTGGAAAGCATCCTGAAAAGAACTTTGACAAAGGAAAATCCTAGAGAGCCACTCGTCCCTTGGATCTTGTTCACAGTGATGTTTCTGGTCCATTTCCTTCTCCTTCATTTACTAGAGCTCTTTATGTGCTAACCTTCATTGATGACTATTCACGATATACTTGGGTATATTTTCTTAAGCTTAAGTCTGAAGTCTTTGAACATTTTCAAGACTTTAAGGCTCTTGCTGAGAAACAGGTAGAACGGTCTATCAAGGTTCTCCAAACTGACAATGGAGGTGAATATGTAAACAATAGGTTCATGGATTTCTGTACTTCTAAAGGGATCTCTCTGCAGCATACAATTGCTTATAGCCCTTCACAGAATGGAGTCACAGAAATAAAGAACCGTACTCTTAAGGAGATGGCCACTTGTATGATTCACTCGAAGTCTCTTCCTCCGCAGTATTGGGCCGAAGTGGTGAATTGTGCAAATTACATTCAGAACTGTGTTCCACACAAGGTAGTAAGAGGGATGACACCCTTTGAATCCTGGTTTGGACGCAAGCCTGATGTTGAGCACTTTCGAGTCTTCGGATCCAAGGCTATGGCACGGATTCCCAAGAAGAAACGCAAGGCCTTGGAACCACAATCCAAACCTTGTATCTTTGTAGGGTATCCTGATGGCATGAAGGGATATCGATTGATGAATTCTACTTCTCATGAGCTATATATTGAGAGAGAAGTGTTAAGTTCGATGAGTCTTCTTTGACTTCTACTTCTCCACCTATAGAGGTTCTTCAGCTCGCTGATTCAGATTTTGACTCATCAGATGATGATACTGTTGAGCGTGCTCCTCTTCCGGATCCTCCCGACCATCAGACCTTTGAGTCTTCTGATTCTGACAGTAGTGATGATGAGGACTATGTCCCTTCTCACTCAAGTGAAGAATCTTCTGACTCTGAGCCTAATCCTCCTGGTCCCCTTTGGGCAAGGAAAACTTTGCAAAGTGCTGGAGATTTAGTTGGAGATACTTCGGATATGAGACGTACTCGCTCATATTTCATTGGACCCCACTCTTTCTTTGCCTCTTCTTCTGATCCACAGTCTTTCCAGGAGGCTTCTGGTATTCCTGAGTGGGATTCTGCCATGGATGAGGAGTATTCCTCTCTCATGAAGAACGATACTTGGGATCTCACCACTCTTCCGAAAGGAAGAAAAATCGTTCGGTGTAAGTGGGTGTTCCGAACAAAGTATGGAGTAGATGGAGACTTGAAATGTTTAAAGTGTGATTAGTAGCTAAGGGTTTCTCCAAGATAGCTGGGGTTGATTATACAGAAACTTTTGCTTCGATTGTGAAGATGACTTCTATTCGACTGACCCTAGCCATTGCCGCAAAAAACAGATGGAAAGTCCATCAAATGGACGTTAAGAGTGCCTTCCTTCATGGTGACCTAGAGGAAGAGATCTATATGGAACAACCTCTGGGTTATGCCCTGTTGTCCACTCAAAATTCTCCTGCTTTTGAGAAGTTGAAAATTAAAAATTTTGAAGTTCAATGTCTTTTCTGTTGTCCTGATAATGTGAAAAGTCAAGAAATTGGAAAAATCTGTGTTTTTTGGGTCATTTTGTGTGATTTTCGGGCCTGTCAGACATTTTTGTCCCGCGTGTCCCAAGTTCATTCGGGCTCTCTGTTCCCCGATCGGCCACTTTACCCGAAGTCTGTTTCTTTCGGGCCCGTCGGAACTTTTTGTCCCAAGTGTCCCAAGTTCACCCAGACTCATTGTTCCCTTTTCGTCCGTTTCGGCCGAATCGCGTACTCCGCGTACTTTCGTCCCTCATGTCCCAGAAGCATTTGTGCATACTTTTCCCGCATCACCCGTATCGGCCGAATCGCGCTTTCGCGTCCCGCGTGTCCCAAATGAACCAAAGGCCATTCGAGCTAATTTTTCCCGCTCTTCACAAATATCTTGCTTTCCAAGTTGGTAGGTGTGTATTTAATGCACATTAATTGTCTCTCTCTCTCCCAAACGACTATATAATGAACTGCCCCTTATGCGTTTTGCACACTGCTTTCTTGCTATCCTTTGCTCATACCTTTGTGATCAAGATTTTTGTGCGCATACTCATTTCCCCTGCAATTTCATCCCGAGTCCAGATTGCAACCTTGGCTTTTCAAATTGCTATCAAAATGAAGATTAAATTCCAAGGCCAGGAGCAAGTCTCACCGCTCGAGTCTGCCGTTCCCGATATCGGGGACAGTGAGGTTCGCCACCTCGACTTTGGAGATTTTTGGGCAAGAATGACAGACGCGAACCCTTCGCCTATGGCACAGGCAATTCATGACAGTGGTTTGGCATTCGCCGGTGGTTTCCCTATCTCGGTGCAATGCACAGATACAGTACTCTCCTGCGGTGCTCATTTCAACCCTGATTCGAGTGAACTGACGAATGTGCATGGAGAACTTATTGCTAAACTTGACGCTGCCGCTATTGGCGCTGCCCTAAGGATTCCAGAGATGGACAATGCTATAGTAATTTCTCAAAACCAGGCGCAAGCCCTCTTCGATCAGGACAGTGAGAAATATAAGGCGCGGGTGGCGAAGTCCTGGCTTAAAAACCCTAAAAAGGGGGTGTCTCGTCTATCCAAGGTTCTTTTCTGTGTAGATTTCAATGAGGAATTGTCAGATTTTATAATCCTACTGGCTCGGGTCATGGGCTTACCCTCTACAAATGAGTTCCATTTTTGGATGTGCCCGCTTATCAATATGGTGTGCGAAGGGACTCAGAATATCAATTGGGCAGAGATCATTAGTATGAACCTAGCAGAGCAGCTGTCCAATGTACAGCAAACAAAGAAATTTTACATGACTTCATACTTGATGTATACTCTGGCAGCATCAAGGCAATGGTTTGGCTTCTCATACATTGATGCTCACAAGGGTGACCCCGTATATGCCTACTGCCCTCAGTTCACCTTGGAAACTAGCAACCGCAACTTCAGAAGGGTGAATGATGCCTTCACCATGTACATCGTCAGGCTTCTGGAGAGCGACATAGCGAGGAGATTTTCTGATGAAGCTATGAATCTGATATCGCACTACGGTGCCTACTTCATCCAATTTAGGAAATTTTCCTATATAAGGCTTGCTGGCTATGAGAGCACCCCTCTCAAGCTCCCCATGTTCTGCAATGATAAGATGGCCTTAATAGAAGTATGCAGGCAATTGGACAAGTTGCATAGAACCTGCAGGGATAAGAAAATTACTGGTTTGCACTTTCCCATCTCTTTGGGAAACTACACCTGCAAAACGGCTCTAGATGCTCAAAACATAGAAAGAGCCCTGGCTCCCATCACTGTCCATTTCTTCAGGCCAAGAACCTGTTTTGACTTGAAGAAATTTATTGAGCAGAACATTAAGATCACTTATCATCATAGGGCAGACACAGAAGATTATTGGGCTGACTGTGCTGATGATTTTGAGGCAAGGAGGAGACACTACGGCAGATTTTCTCTTCAATTAATTCAAGAGCTTAGCCTGTACCAAGTTCCTGAAGGGCTCCAGGATGATAATTCTGACCTGTACTCATATGAGTATGAAAATGTGGTCAAACACACTCCCTTGGAGGATTTGGATTGGTTCAAAAAGGAGAAGGATGATCTGGTGGAAATCCTAGCTCCCGTCTTGGTAAGAACCAAAATCTGGTTTGACAGGAGAGTTCGCGAACTCAGAAGGCACTCAGGGGAATCCTCCTCCAAGGATACTACGACACCAAGAAGGGATGCATTAACACCCAGTGCAGAAACACCTGTGCAGACCCCTCCTGCCTCGTCAACTCAAGGTCCCACAGTCTCCACTCCTTCTTCATCCACCCAAGTATATCAGAAGAAAGCCAAGGAGGTGAAGAAGGAACCTATTGAAGAAGAGCCTACAACGAAGCATTCTGAATTGCCCTCAGGTCCAAGAGAACATCATTGTTCTTAGTGAAAGTGAAGAGAGTGAAGTGCCAGCTCCCATGAGTGCTCCTGAAGCCCCAATAGATAAGGACAAAGAAGTCCAAAGTACTGAGCTTCCGGGTGCTAGTGACTCCTCTGTACCAGAAGCCCCAAGCGCTCCACTCATATCCCAACTAGAGGCAACATCAGTGCAAACCTTGGGTGCCATGAGTTCTTTGTCTCTTGGCCCTCTTGCCCCACCTTCTTCTTCCTCCTCCTCTTTTGCATGGGTGCAGCCTCTTGTTGATAGTAGGAAGAGAAAGTCTTCCTCTCGGATCTCAGGGCCCAATTTTGATGCTGTGGCGGCCTTATTAGGTACTACTCCTCCTACTCCTGCTAAGAAATCCAGGAACTACCTCTAGGATAGTATCTGATGCTCAGGGCCAACAATTCTTGGAGATAGCCAAGCCCAAAGTAGACAAACCAGAGCATGATTTACAAGCATTTGATCTGGAGCTCTCAAGAATTCCCATGGGAGAGTCCACCCCTGAAGGTGAGATCCATAATCTTCAGGAAACAGTCACCAGAGTCATTGGGAGGGTAGAGAAAGGTCAACAAACCATAGAGCAGTTGGAGGAGCAGGCCCAGATTCTTACAAGTTTCATCAAGTCCCTGCTATCCAAGGATAAAGTTTTGGATCCTACCCCATTGACTACCCTTCCACCGCCTGTGATTCTCAGCCAAGATGAGGTACAGAGTATCAAAGATATACATAGGTATTCCATATACGGAAGGGCTATGGAGGCCATGGTGGATGACATGCTCATTGCGGGATTGAATTTCATTGGTGAAGCCTTCAAACTCAATGAGAAGGTGAATAATCTGCAACAAAAACTCTCCTCCACTATTGGGAACATAGATAAAGAACTCAAGCTTTGGAGCAGCTGTATAGTAGACCTTCACCTTATGGGGCAAGCTGATGAAAATATCTTAATGGCAAGTAAGGTCTTCGATGATGCCAAAGATAACCTGTCAAAATCATGGGTATACAGTGTAGAATGGAAAATCAAGGTTCTGGAGGAAGCTTTGGGAGAGTTAAGAAATAGCTGGCAGAAGGGTGAGGCCTTCAAGACTTTGGTTGTATCTACCTTCAAAGATATACATTTCCATCTTCATGATGAGACTTCTGGTGTGCCCTTCTCTTTACAAGAAATCAAAGCTCAATTCAGAGCTTTTGTTAAAAATAACTTGTTCAAAGAGGATTCTATCTCCAAAGAAAAGATGAAGGAAATCTGCTCTCTCCAGTCCGCTATCGAGGAAGCAAGCAAGGATTATCATACTCACGTCGAATTCGACAAAGAGATGGAGAAATGTCTCAGATTTTGGACTCAGTCCACCACCAACACATCAGTTCCACGTGGCAGAGACATAGCAGAAGCATTGAAAAGATTTAGACAATGGATCCTCAAATCAGTGGGTCCCTCCCAATCCTGAACGCTGTCTTCTTCTCCTGTTTCTTCTCTTCTCTTCCCTTCTTCATCAGAATTTATTGTAATTAGTTGGGGTATTGCGGTTAGCAGCCCTTTAACTAAACATTAGTTAAAAGAAGTAGTTACCAAGAGTAACTAATTTGTAAACTATATAATGGCCTCTCCTCGCCATTTTTGGAAGAGAGGAACTTGGCTTATCTTTGAAAGTGTAAAGAAATCATAAAGAAATCAATACAGAAGGATTTTTCTTTCTCTGTCTATCTGGTTCTTTTTATTCACAAGCTATTCATTAAATCTTGTTAGATCATTTGTCTGTATTATGCTGAGAAGCTTTGTATTCTTATAGATGTTATTCATAGAACTTTGTGTCTCTTCAAATTTCATCTTATTAATGTGATACAAATGATCTTATTCCAATTCGCTGTACCCTCGCATGCATAAGGAATTATTCTGTCATCTATAATTCTGAATGGTGCCTTTCTGCTCATTTCCACATTTTCATTCCTCTGTCCTTTTGTGATTGATGATCTTTTTAGCAAACACTTTCATAGTATCCAAGTTCCATAGTGAAACCATGCTCTGTATATGTGTAAATAGGTTTGTTTCTGAATAAGGGAACCTCTCCCATTAAAGAGGAGGGACTTCTTGTCCCCTGACTGTTGCTCTTCTTAAAGTTCCTTTTCGACGACCAATAGTTTTTGGCGACTCCGCTGGGGATTCGTTTTCCAGTTCTATAATCATTTATCGATCATCTTTTTTGATCTGGTGACTCCACGTTTTACTCGAGGGAGAAGGGCCCTTGGTATTGAAGATTCTCAGTTTCAGCTTTTGGAACAGTAGGGTTTTCCTTTCCCTTCAGCAAGAAGAAATATAAGAGCTCGTTCAACAAGCCCTCCTCCTGTCAAAGATAGAACCCCTACGGGTGGTATTCCTTCAGAGCAAATCAGTCCTAATCTCTGAGCTCTGATTCTTGCTGGTATTTCAGTTCCTCTTCAAGCCATTTTTACAAGAATGGTGGGTACCATTGCCTTGGGGCCATCGTGTTGGGCCTCTTTCCCTTCCTCAACCTTTGCATGAGTTACCTAGAGGTAATCGGAAGAACTTTCCTAAATTCAAGGGTGATGGCAAGGTACATCCTGATGAACACATCGCGGCCTTCATAGTTGCATGTGGAGTTCTGGGAGTTGAACATGAAGACGTCTCCGTAAGGATTTTTGTTGAGACTTTGCAAGATAATGCTGCTGATTGGTTCTATCACCTTCCGGCTGGAGCTATCACTAGCTGGAACACAATGAGGACTAGGTTTGAAAACCGTTTCAAACCGGCGGAAGACGTGCATGCTTTGCTAGCCCAAATTTCTCAAATAAAGAAGGAATCACAAGAGCCCATGAGAGAATTTGTGGCTCGATTCAACAGGTTAATTAACAAAATTCCACCAAATACTCAACCTGTAGATCAAATCCAAAAGTGCTTCTTCCTAAACGCCCAATTGCCTGAAGTTAGTTATGCATTGAGAAGGGCTAATCTTGCAACATTGGCCGAGGATCAAACTCTTGTTGTTAGTGTTGAAGATGATTTACTCATGTCGGGAAAGTTGAGGAGAGACCCTTCTAGATCTAAGTCTTCTTCTTCCTCCTCTTCCACTCCTGGACCTAATACTGATCCATTGGTACAAAAACTTGCAAATGATCTCATCGCCATTAAGAAACAATTGGCTCAGCATGCTCCATATGCAGACGTTCCAAGGAGGAATTTTCAGCCCAGAAATCATTTTCCTGCTTCTCAAACAAGACTAGCACTTGAAGGACCTCCTATTAAAGTCCCTGTCAATGCAACCTGTGAAGTTGAAGAACCAGAGGATGAGGAGGTTAATGAAGATTGTGAAGAATTTGTTGAAGAGGTTGATGATGAAACAGACGAACTTGAGGGATCTCGAGTTAATTTCTTTACCACTGAAGGCGTTGATGAAGGAGACGATTATGATGAAGTAGTAGCAGACATGAATAGTGAATCATACACTGTCATGACTCGAGAGCAGACAAATCAGAGGGAGAAAGTGATGCAGCCCACCAAAAATCTAAGGAGCAGCCGGCAACTATCCCTGTAATTGCAAAAAGAGGATCTCCTATCCCCATTTCATCCACGCCAAAGGTAAGTCCTATCAATTCTGCTACTAAAGTTACTTCTTTTTCTCCTAAAACTGATAAGCCTAGGATCCCAAGCGATGATAGCCCGTCCACTTCTGGGTCTTTCGATATTATTGATCACCTGAAAAAGACTAAGGTTCAAATCTCAGAGGCGGAATATTATCAAACCCATCCCAAGGCTTTTGCTAAAATGATTCACTTTGTCAATTCTCATTCTAAAACTACCTCTAAAGGCCTTTTACCCACTCCATCTTCTGCACCACAGCCCAATCTGGTAGCCACTGTCACCTCACCCAATGACAAAATCAAACCATTCTATGTGACACTCCTTATAGCCGGCCATAGGCTCAGTAATTGCGTCATAGACTCAGGAGCATCAGACAATGTAATGCCTGCCAAAGTAGCTCATGCCTTAGGCCTAACTCTCACACACACTTACGGATCTTGTTATTCCATGGAGAGTAAGGAAGTGCCCCTGATCGGAAGAATTAAGGATGCACAAGTGGCTTTTGCTACTTTGCCTGAGAAGAAAGTTTTGGCTACTATCCTAGTAGCAGACATTCCTCCTTCATATGGGATGCTGCTAAGTAGAAACTTCTGTAAGGATGTGGGTGGAGAAATTCAAATGGATTGGTCACATGCCCTCATACCTGTTAATGGGAAAATGAAGAAGTTGCTGCCTGAGAAGCAGTCTGAGTATATTGTACAAAAAATAGATGATCCCAAAGCACAAATACTCTATGAGGATATGGGGCATGGCAACTACATGATTATGTCTCCAGAAGAAATCCAACTCCCCAAAGTGTCACCTAAGGATCCTAATGGTGTTTGGATATTAGAGTTTGATGGAAGTTGTTCTTCAGCTGGTTCTGGAGCTGGTGTCATATTGGTGTCGCCTAAAGGAAGCATTCATCCTTTCTCATTCAAGTTGCAATTTGAAAATACCAATAATACAACAGAGTATGAAGCTCTTATTCTTGGACTCCAGGTAGCAAAAGAACAAGGTATAAAGAATCTTCTAGCTCGTGGAGATGCAGAGTTGATTGTCAAGCAAGTTAGGAACCTCTTCCAGGTAAAGAATAGAAGGTTGAAACATTACAGGAATCAGGTTTGGGACTCCATTGAATTTCTTGACGCCTTCTCCATCGAAGCAGTACCTAGGGAAGAGAATACCAGGGCTGATTCACTAGCAGTCTCAGGGTCATTGCTTATACCTCATCCTGACTTCTCTCAAGATAAGTTTACCATTGAGATGATCCATAGACCCAGTGTACCTGATAATACAAGTAACTGGAAAGTTTTCAATGATGATCAACACTTTCTTTCTTTCTTAGAACTCAAGGATAATTTTGAACAGTTGTACTTTGAAGGAAGCGATAATTTGCCTCGTGAAAGTGTGCCCTTTAACGAAGAAGCCGTCAAAGAAGAAGAGGTGGATCAGGATGGATGTATCAAACTCAAAGGAAACAAGATTCCAAAAGGATTGGTGAGTTTAGAAGAACTATTTGACAAACACGACAGGTATGTAAAGTTTAAAGCTTCTACTGGACCTCAACAATCAACTGAACATGAAAAAGTTAATATTGGGAGTTCTACTGATCCTAAACTCGTGAACATTGGAAAATGTTGTACATCAGATGAGAGGAAGAAGGTAATTAATCTTTTAAAGAAGTATAAAGATGTCCTTGCTTATTCCTATGAAGACTTAAAATCCTTTCAACCTAAGGAGATGCAGCATTTTATCCCTCTCAAGCCTGGAATTAAGCCTTTCAAACAGAAGCAGAGGCAATACAATCCTAAGATAGCTGACACCATTTTTCAGGAAATACAGAAGTTATTAAAAGCCAAAATCATTTTTCCTATTCACCATTCAACATGGATTGCCAATATTGTGCCTGTTAGAAAGAAA
Organism: Taxus chinensis; assembly: GCA_019776745.2. Taxonomy (NCBI): domain Eukaryota; kingdom Viridiplantae; phylum Streptophyta; class Pinopsida; order Cupressales; family Taxaceae; genus Taxus; species Taxus chinensis. The sequence goes on from CM034149.1 coordinate 941,118,424, forward strand.
AATGGTGAGATCCACATCTGTGTCGATTTTAGGAATCTGAATCAAGCTTCTTTAAAGGACAACTATCCTTTACCCATGATGGATCAGGTCTTGCAAGCAGTAACGGGATCCGAAATGTTGTCTATGCTTGATGGATTCTCAGGATATAACCAGGTAGAAGTTAATACCACAGATCAACACAAAACGGCTTTCACTACCCCTTGGGGTACCTTTGCTTACAAAAGGATGCCTTTTGGGCTCATTAATGCCGGTGCCACTTTTCAAAGGGCTATGGACTTGGCCTTTGGAAGTTTGAAAGGGAAGTGTATTGTCGTATACCTTGATGACTTGACTGTATTTTCTAAAACAAGGGCAGATCATTTTCAGCATCTAGAAACAGTTCTTTTGAAATGTAGAGAACATGGGATCTCTTTAAATCCTAAGAAATCTATTTTTTGTGTCACGGAGGGGAAATTATTGGGGCACATTGTCTCCAAATATGGTATAAAAATTGATCCTGAGCAAGTTCAAGCTATTCAGCAAATTCCTCTTCCAACTAGCAAAAAAGGAGTGCACTCTTTCTTTGGTAAGATTAACTTTCTGAGGAGATTCATCCCTGATTTTACAGAGCTAACTTTGAATATCTCTCAAATGATGAAAGGCAAACAAACGTTTGGTTGGTCTCCTGAAGGGAAAAAGGCCTTTGAAGGTATTAAAAAGGCTATTGCTAAGACTCCTGTTTTAGCGTGTCCAAATTTCAACAAAGATTTTATTATCTATTGCTATGCCACAGATAACACCCTGGCTGCTGTTTTGACTCAAAAAGATTCTAATAATCATGAACTCCCAATTGCATTCATGAGCTACATTCTAAAAAATCATGAGCTAAGATACACCATAATGGAGAAACATGCTTTCGCAGTGGTTAAAGCTGTCAAGCAGTTTCGTTTTTACATTCTTAATTCTCACTCCACAGTATTTGTACCAGATACAACCATCAAGTCCATTCTCACACAACAGGAGTTCGGATCCAAGAGAGGGAACTGGGTGGCCAAGGTCCAAGAATATGACATTGACATCAGACCAACTAAGCTCATTCGTGGAAAAGGCTTGTGTGAACTCATCGCTGAGGGAGCTGGACATGGGTTACTGGAGGATGAGGTTGATCTTCCTACCGTTTTGTTTCTTGGCTCAATCGATGAATGGTATGCTGATATCACACATTTTCTCACCTATGGGGAGTGCCCCTCTCATTTGACTACCAAAGAAAAGAGAGCTGTTAAACTAAGGTCAGCCCAATATGTTTTGTGGGAAAATGCCTTGTTTAAGCGTGGATTGGATGGGAGATTTTTAAAATGTGTGGACAAGGAACAACAGAAGAAGCTACTTTCTGCTTTTCATAATCAGGCATGTGGAGGGCACTACTCATCAACTGTTACTGCTCATAAGATTCTTCATGGAGGATATTACTGGCCTACCTTGTTCAGGGATGCATCGAAGTGGGTTGATAAATGTGAAGCATGTCAGACTTTCGTGGGTAGACCCAAGTTGGCTTCGTTGCCCCTTAAACCAGTTGTAATCGAAGAACCTTTTCAACAATGGGGTTTGGATTTCATTGGAACACTTAATCCCTCTTCTAGTGCTGGTCATACCCATGTATTAACCACCACAGATTATTTCACCAAGTGGGTAGAAGCCATTCCAGTAAAGAGTACTTCTTCAGAAGTAGTATGCAGTTTTATCAAAGAAAACATCTTGGTAAGGTATGGTGTGCCAAATAAGATCGTGACAGATAATGCTTCAAATTTTTCTTCAACAGAGATGATGGATTTTTGTTATGGATATGGCATCTCCCTGGCTCACTCCTCAGATTATTATCCTCAGGGGAATGGACAAGCAGAATCAACAAATAAAAATTTGGTGGCTATAATAAGGAAGTTAGTTAATGAGTCCCAACGGAACTGGCACAAGAAACTCTATGATGCTCTAAGAGAGCCATTGGGCAGATAGGATCACGCCCTAAGAGAGCCATTGGGATGTCCCCTTTTCAGGTAGTATACGGAGTGGAAGCTCAATTACCAGTAACAGTGGAGCTACCAGCCTTGCATCTAATGAAGGCCATTGAAGACACTAGTTTCAATGATTCTTTGGATAAGAGGATCATGTACCTCTACCAATTGAATGAGGATAGATTGAAAGTTGCTGATAGGATATCTGCCCACCAACAAAAAGTTAAGGTCTTATTTGATAAAAAGGCCAGGTTCAGAGATTTCAAAGTTGGAGACATTGTTTTATTGTGGGATAAAAGACATGAACCTCATGGCAGCCATGGCAAGTTTGATTCCCTTTGGCTTGGACCTTTCAAGATCAGGCACTTTGCTGGTAAGAAATTCTTTTTACCTTGATTATATGGATGGTTCTTCTCTCCCACTTCCTTATAGTGGGCAGTACCTGAAATTGTTTAAGTCATAGGTGATTAGGAAGTCCTTTTGTATATTATGTATAGCGTTTTCTTTTCCCCTTCCTTCTCTTTGTTTTGGTGTGTTGTCTTCTGTATTGTTTTGATTTGGTGACTCCGTGGCCCAATGGATAAGGTACTGGTCTACTTCCCCTAGTTTGTATGAATTCTTGCCTTGTCTCATTCTTTGAACTTTTGCCAAGTCATCCCCAGAAGGAGCCATGCTGTTGTCCACTCAAAATTCCCCTGCTTTTGAGAAGTTGAAAATTAAAAAATTTTGAAGTTCAATGTCTTTTCTGTTGTCCTGATAATGTGAAAAGTCAAGAAATTGGAAAAATCTACGTTTTTTTGGGTCATTTTGTGTGATTTTCGAGCCTGTCGGACATTTTTGTCCCGCGTTGTCCCAAGTTCATTCGGGCTCTCTGTTCCCCGATCGGCCGCTTTACCCGAAGTCTGTTTCTTTCGGGCCCGTCGGAACTTTTTGTCCCAAGTGTCCCAAGTTCGCCCGGACTCATTGTTCCCTTTTCGTCCATTTCGGCTGAATCGCGTACTCCACATACTTTCGTCCCTCATGTCCCAGAAGCATTTGTGCATACTTTTCCCGCATCGCCCGTATCGGCCGAATCACGCTTTCCGCGTCCTGCGTGTCCCAAATGAACCAAAGGCCATTCGAGCTAATTTTTCCCGCTCTTCACAAATATCTTGCTTTCCAAGTTGGTAGGTGTGTATTTAATGCACATTAATTGTCTCTCTCTCTCTCCCAAACGGCTATATAATGAACTGCCCCTTATGCGTTTTGCACACTGCTTTCTTGCTATCCTTTCCTCATACCTTTGCGATCAAGATTTTTGCGCGCATACTCATTTCCCCTGCAATTTCATCCCGAGTCCAGATTGCAACCTTGGCTTTTCAAATTGCTATCAAAATGAAGATTAAATTCCAAGGCCAGGAGCAAGTCTCACCGCTCGAGTCTGTCATTCTCGATATCGGGGATAGTGAGGTTCGCCACCTCGACTTTGGAGATTTTTGGGCAAGAATGACAGACGCGAACCCTTCACCTATGGCACAGGGAATTCATGACAGTGGTTTGGCATTCGACGGTGGTTTCCCTATCTCGGTGCAATGCGCAGATACAGTACTCTCCTGCGGTGCTCATTTCAACCCTGATTCGAGTGAACTGACAAATGTGCATGGAGAACTTATTGCTAAACTTGACGCTGCCGCTATTGGTGCTGCCCTAAGGATTCCAGAGATGGACAATGCTATAGTAATTTCTCAAAACCAGGCACAAGCCCTCTTCGATTAGGACAGTGAGAAATATAAGGCGCGGGTGGCGAAGTCCTGGCTTAAAAACCCTAAAAAGGGGGCGTCTCGTCTATCCAAGGTTCTTTTCCGTGTAGATTTCAATGAGGAATTGTCAGATTTTATAATCCTACTGGCTCGGGTCATGGGCTTACCCTCTACAAATGAGTTCCATTTTTGGATGTGCCCACTTATCAATATGGTGTGCGAAGGGACTCAGAATATCAATTGGGCAGAGATCATTAGTATGAACCTAGCAGAGCAGCTATTCCAATGTACAGCAAACAAAGAAATTTTACATGACTTCATACTTGATGTATACTCTGGCAGCATCAAGGCAATGGTTTGGCTTCTCATACATTGATGCTCACAAGGGTGACCCCGTATATGCCTACTGCCCTCAGTTCACCTTGGAAACTAGCAACCGCAACTTTAGAAGGGTGAATGATGGCCTTCACCATGTACATCGTCAGGCTTCTAGAGAGTGACACAGCGAGGAGATTTTCTGATGAAGCTATGAATCTGATATCGCACTACGGTGCCTACTTCATCCAATTTAGGAAATTTTCCTATACATGGCTTGCTAGCTATGAGAGCACCCCTCTCAAGCTCCCTATGTTTTACAATGATAAGAAGGCCTTAATAGAAGTATGTAGGCAATTGGATAAGTTGCATAGAACCTACAGGGATACGAAAATTACTGGTTTGCACTTTCCCATCTCTTTGGGAAACTACACCTGCAAAACGGCTCTAGATGCTCAAAACATAGAAAGAGCCCTGGCTCCCATCACTGTCCATTTTTTCAGGCTAAGAACCTGTCTTTGACTTGAAGAAATTTATTGAGTAGAACATTAAGATCACTTATCATCATAGGGCAAACACAAAAGATTATTGGGCTAACTGTGCTGATGATTTTGAGGCAAGGAGGAGACACTACGGCAGATTTTCTCTTGAATTAATTCAAGAGCTTAGCCTGAACCAAGTTCCTGAAGGGCTCCAGGATGATAATTCTGACCTGTACTCATATGAGTATGAAAATGTGGTCAAACACACTCCCTTGGAGGATTTGGATTGGTTCAAATAGGAGAAGGATGATCTGGGGCGAAATCCTAGCTCCCGTCTTGGTAAGAACCAAAATCTAGTTTGACAGGGAGAGTTCGCAAACTCAGAAGGCACTCAGGGGAATCCTCCTCCAAGGATACTACGACACCAAGAAGGGATGCATTAACACCCAGTGCAGAAACACCTGTGTAAACCCCTCTCCGCCTCGTCAACTAAAGGTCCCACAGTCTCCACTCCTTCTTCATCCACCCAAGTATATAAAAAGAAAGCCAAGGAGGTGAAGAAGGAACCTATTGAAGAAGAGCCTACAACGAAGCATTCTGAATTGCCCTCAGGTGCAAAGAACATAATTATTCTCAGTGAAAGTGAAGAGAGTGAAGTTCCAGCTCCCATGAGTGCTCCTAAAGCCCTCAATAGATAAGGACAAATAAGTCCAGAGTACTGAGCCTCCTGGTGCTAGTGACTCCTCTGTACCAGAAGCCCCAAGCGCTTCACTCATATCCCAACTAGAGACAACATCAGTGAAAACCTTGGGTGCCATGAGTTCTTTGTCTCTTGGCCCTCTTTCCAAACCTTCTTCTTCCACCTCCTCTTTTGCATGGGTGCAGCCTCTTGTTGATAGTAGGAAGAGAAAGTCTTCCTCTCGAACCTTAGTGCCCAATTATGATGCTGTGGCGGCCTTATTAGGTACTAACTCCTCCTACTTCTGCTAAGAAAGTCAGGACTACCTCTAGGATAGTATCTGATGCTCAGGGCCAAGCAATTCTTGGAGATAGCCAAGCCCAAAGTAGACAAACCAGAGCATGATTTACAAGCATCTGATCTAAAGCTCTCGAGAATTCCCATGGGAGAGTGCACTCTTAAAGGTGAGATCCATAATCTTCAGGAAACAGTCACCAAAGTCATTGGGAGGGTAGAGAAAGTTCAACAAAACCATAGAGTAGTTGGAGGAGCAGGCCCAAATTCTTACAAGTTTCATCAAGTCCCTGCTATCCAAGGATAAAGTTTTGGCTCCTACCCCACTGACTACCCTTCTGCCGCCTGTGATTCTCAGCTAAGATGAGTTACAAAGTATCAAAGATATACATAGGTATTCCATACAACGGAAGGGATATGGAGGCCATTTGGTTTGGATGACATGCTCATTGTGGAATTGAATTTCGTTTGGTGAAGTCTTCAAAATCAATGAGAAGGTGACTAATCTGCAACAAAAACTCTCCCTCAACTATTGGGAACATAGATAAAGAACTCAAGCTTTAGAGCAGTTGTATAAGTAGACCTTCCCATTATGGGGCAAGCTGATGAAAATATCTTAATGGACAAGTAAGGTTCTTCAGTGATGTCAAAGATAAACCTGTCAAAATCATGGGTATACAATGTAGAATGGAAAATCAAGGTTCTGGAGGAAGCTTTGGGAGAGTTAAGAAATAACTGGGCATAAGGGTGAGGCCTTCAAGACTTTGGTTGTATCTCCCTTTCAAAGATACACACTGCCATCTTCATGATGAGACTTCTGGTGTGCCCTTCTCCTTACAAGAAATCAAAGCTCAGTTAAGAGCTTTTGTTAAAAATAACTTGTTCAAAGAGGATTCTATATCCAAAGAAAATATGAAGGAAATATGCTCTCTCCAGTCCACTATCGAGGAAGCAAGCAAGGATTATCATACGCACATTGAATTTGACAAAGAGATGGAGAAATGTCTTGGATTTTGGGCTCAATCCACCGCCAACACGTCAGTTCCACGTGGCAGAGACATAGCAGAAGCATTGAAAAGATTTAGACAATGGATCCATAAATCAGTGGGTCCCTCACAATCCTGAACACTTGTCTTCTTCTCCTGTTTGGTTCTCACCTAAAATCATAAATAATCCAAAATTATAAATAATCCTACAAAATGTCACTCTTTGGTTCTCACCTATTCATGTCCGTGACTCACGGATCATCTTGATCTACCTCCATCAACAAAAGCTAGGCTTCTTACTATGTCTGTAGTCTAGGGCACAACGAGTTACCTGACACTATTTTGTAGTGCACATTGCTTTATCATTGCACCGAAGTGTCCTCCATTATTCCCCTTGCATGTATCCTTGCTTAGGGAACAATCGTCAACCCTTGTATTTAACTCGCACAGGTCGCAACTGAATCTCGATAACAAAAACATTGCATCTTGTTTCTCTGTTAGTTTAGCTTATTTGATTTCTTGTATTACATTGCATTTTGTATGTTCCATAGTAGGCATATTTTACTTTCTCGTATTGCATTGCATTTTGTATGTTGCATGGAGTTTGTGTTTTTAGCAATGGACATTTGTTCATATATGGCTTTTCATGTCATACTACACTTTTGTTCATTCTTTTTAATAAGGACCGATGATGAAGATCACTAGCAATATGATGAAAAATAAAGTTGTGTAAAAGGAATTAGATGGATGTTGGCTCATTCCCCCTTCCTTATTCCTCTTTTTCTTCTATATCCCTTTTCTCCTTGTTCACACTATTCTTTCTTCTGTTCTACTTATGCCATCTTTTCTATATTCAATCGAGTTCTTCTATCACCCCATCGACAATTGAGGGGGAATCCTCCATTCTACTCATTTTTCTTCTATCGCTTCAAGATTTTCTATTTGTTTATGATTGTCTACTTTCTTTGAAGTGACGTCACTTACATCACCTCAAAGAGGGGCAAATGTAGAAACATAAAATATGCTTACACTTAGCATTTCCTCCCATTCAATCAATTGACGACACTTCGTTAATTCCCTATTCTTCACTCCATTCTTGGATGCCCATTCATGACACCTTCTTAGTCACATTCCTCCTATAATCAGCTTAATTTGGCTAATATCTCTCTTATTATCTAAACATTCCTCCTTTCGACCATTCAAAACTGCCCTAGTTCTCTCTAGACCACTTCTATTGGCTTTGTAGGCTATCTATCAGTCACAATTGATTATCTAGACCCCTCCCAACTCTCAATGAGTCTGTAATCACTTGCTAATCAAGTTTAACTAGCCTAAATCCTAGTTAGCTAGCCTAAACCAACATTAACTAAGCCTAAAGCATATTTATCCTTATCTAATCCTAAAATGTTTTTTAGGCTTTAGTCCCACATGTACCCAAAGTTAAAACTCTTCCATTTGGAAAACTATAAATAAAAGGGTCACCCCTCCTTCTCAACCTTACACCTTGTTTTCATAACAAATCTCTCTCACATTTGGAGATATTGGCATTAGACCTCATTTGCATTAGCTAAGCTAATAGGCATTTGATCTTGGCTATCCTCCATTGTTGAAGCTCCTCCATCTTGGATCCATAACTTCATAGTAGGTTAGTAGGATGGTATCTTACTTGGTCTTGTAGCCATTTTAGAGAGACCTCTTAACCTCCATTGAAGAAACAACAAATCTAAGTTTATTGCTCATAGGTTTAACTAAGTTCAATTTATGTTTTAAGTAATCATAGAGTAGTTAGAAATAAAATGAAATTGTTTTAGTTTAATTCATTATTGTAGAAGTTACCTTGTTTAGCACTCATCTCATGATGCATGGATGAGTTAACAAAGCTTTGAGGTTCTTTATCCTCATTCCATAGCTTTTGCAACTTTCCATTGCATACATATGCAAATGTATCCCAGATGATTTATAAATTTGCATATTATAATATTAAGTGTTTATTTATTGTTGTGCAGTTTTAATCATCTGGAAGGTTTAAGGTGCGTGATAACAAGGGTTTCTAATGCGTGACATAGAAACTAAGATGAAAAAAAAATGTTGATGCACAATAACAAGGTTTGTTGACACGTGACAACAATGAATGTTAATGTGCAACAATGAGGATTGTTGTCGTACAACACAAAAACAAAAGTGATAATCGAAATGCTGATGCTCAAAAGGAATAGAAATGCTGACACGTGACAAGAAGGAAAATGTTTATGCACGACAGGAATGGAAATGATGACGTGTGACAAGAGAGTCAAGATGTTGTCGTGTAACACGGAAAATGAGGTCACCTTTTCAAGAAGAATTTTGGTGACCTAGTCAAATGTCATGTGTTAGGAGGATGATGTCATGCACAAAGGGTATTTTTGGGTGACACAAAGAATGATGTCGTGTGTTAAGCAGATTTTTGGTGGCACGGAACATGATGTTGTGTGCCAAGAAGATGAAGGGTCACTGGTGATGAAGGAGTATCAAAGGTCGCGAAAAGAACCTAGAAGGTTAAAAGTCATGAAGGAAGGTAACAGGTCATGTGGGGGAGATGAAAGGACATTCTTAGACCTATAAATATGAAGAGAGCCTTCATTTCAGGGGAGGAACTAATGCTTGTTTGCTAGCTTTCACTGTCTTTCTAGAAGCAAGTGTATCTATTTATTTTGTTCCCTATCTACTACTATTCTCTCTCCATCTGAACAATACTCCAAGAGCATTGTAAATTGTGTAACATGATGCAATAAGACTTTGTGTTTCTTGTTGATTATTCCTCTTTCTTTGCAAATGGTTTCTTTTGATTGATTATAAGTGAAATGTTCTTATTTTGATGTAAAAAACTTTCTATATTATTTGTTGATTGAAATATTTCTCTAAGTTTCCTTTCCTATCTCCCTCACTAAATAATTTTCTTCTCTTGTATCAAATACAAGCAATTGCCACAGGTTTAGGGAAGTATTCTTGTGTGATCTTCGGTCTTCGGGCCACCCTGAAAAATTGTTTTAAATTGTTTTCATTTCCTTATTTTCAATAAATGGAGCTTCCCCATTAAAGAAGATGGACTTAGTCCCATAAATTGTTGGTGAGAACTCACTAATTTTCTCACTTGAAAAATTATTTCTCCAACACATCCTCTCTAGTGTTACGTAATCCAAATTTTTCCAAAGATTTCATCATTTATGTATATGGAAGCGAACATAGTGTGGCATCCATGTTGACATAAAGGGGAGTGTCACAAGAAGAGGAGAATCTAGTATCCTTCTTTTCCAAGACTCTCCATGACTATGAAATAAGGTACAATTTCATGGAGAAGCAGGCTTATGTCATTGTCATAGGGCTGAAGAAATTCACAAATCTTGTGACCAATAGTAAGATCATGATCTTGTTGCACATTCTAGTGTCAAGGAATACATCACCGAAGGGAAGATAAATGATAAAAGGGATAACTGGATCACCAAGATCTTAGAGTATTATGTTGAGATAAATCCCAAAAAACTGGTAAAGGGAAATGGTACGTGTCAGTATCTCACCCAGGATCTAATGACACCAATAAATGATGAATCTAAGATGATGCTCCATATCCAAGAAAATGAATCCAGAAGTTGAGTATCTGATAGAATGCATTTCATGAAAATATGTGAGTGTCTGAGTCATCTTCCTCTAAAAATATAAGGTATTATCGACAGTAGGGATATGAATTCATCATAATTGATAATATCCTTTTCAAAATACACTTCAACGTGATCTTACTCAGATGCCTAGAAGATGAAGAGACCAAAAAGGGTCTTACATGAGTTACACCACGGTAGCTCAAGAGGTTACTTCTCGGCTAATAATACCACTATAAAGATTATAAAAGAGAGATACTTTTGGCCTAGTTTGTTCACGGATTGCCATGCAATGGTAAGCAAGTGAAAAATTTTCCCAATTCTACACATGTTGTAGGAGAAATGTAGCATTGCCTCTTAACCCGATCCTAGTCGAAGAATCATTCATACAATGAGGCTTGGATTTCATCAAAATGGTGAGCCCAGTTTCAAGTGCAGGTCATAAATGGATTCTCATAGCCACCAATTATTTCACATGATTGTCATAGGTAGTTGTGTTAAAAGAAGCTACCGAGAATATGATCCTAGAACTTCTCCGTGACATAACCAAATGCTTCAGAACCCCCCGAAGGATCATATCAGATAATGCTAAGGATTTTTGAGGTGCCAAAGTATCTGACTTTACTACGAGCCAAGAGATTTCTCTAAAAACATCTTCCAACTATTACCCGTAGGGTAATGGTCTAGTAGATTCTACCAACACCAATCTGATAAGACTTATAAAAAGAATGGGGCATGAACATAAAATATCATGGCATGAACATGTCAAGATAACCTTATGGGCTGACTGGATTGTTTCACCATTTTCTGTAAGGATTTAGATGAAATAGATAATGGTATGGGCCAAGGAGGAATACTTATTGTGATGGTCTATTAAAGGTTGTTGTGCACATTATGACTTCTTGATCCAATGCTGACTATGAGAGCTTCCTTTTGGCTAGGAGGAACTACCTAAAATACAAAACAAGACACAAAAGAGAGTTAAATAGTATATGACAGTGGACTGCCTAGCGTATGCTAGATCCGGGAAGTGTGATACTTCCTAGAAGGCTGTCAATCCACTATTTATAAATCAATATAAAATAACTTAAACATGTAAATAAAATAATCTAGTGCTAGCATTCTGATTTGGGTGCCTCAGATTACTATCAGTTGATCTGATTAAATACTAAAATGCTATGCAGGTAAAGGTTTTGGGTTGGGTTGCGGGTAGCGCAGGTGGTCTGCAAGTCACAGACAGAGTCTTGGTAAGGTTGGGTGAGATTTTGGGTTATTTTGGGTGAGGTAATTAGGTTGCTGGTCTGGAAATAGTATTATCAGACACAAAGACCGATGTCAGTTAGGTATGACTGATGTCAGTTTAGGTATGACCGATATTGGTAACTATGGAAAGTGGCAGGGAGTCAGTGGAGGGTGTTTGGGCTCTCTTCTATCTTGGAAAAGAGAGTTGGAAAGGTCTCTGTGGGGGAGGGTGAGGTGACAGGTCCAAAATAGGTGTGGTAAGGTTTTGAGTGAGGTTTGGGGTAGGCTAAGGGTTGAGTTGTTAGGTTGGGTTGACAGTCATAGTGACCAATATCGATTAAGGAGACTGATGTCGGTATAAGATGGACTGACCATGGTTAGGGTTAACCGGTGTCGGTGACTATGGGGAACTAGAAGATGTTGTAGAATGAGTTTTGGGTCCTCTCTATGATTGCACAAAGAGTTTGGAGGGTGTTTGTAAGGTCTATGTGAGGGAGGTGGTTTTGGGATAGGTTTTTGTGAAGTTTAAGTGGGGTGTGAGGGGGTGGTTGATAGAGAGAAAACTGAGGGATAGATCTAAGTAAGAACAATGAATAGATGAAGGCAAATAGAGAATACAACTACAAGTGACAGAGGAGAAACCAACTTACTTGGAGTTCAGAAGGATTCTAAATGCCTGTAGTGGTGGAGAGGTGATTGAAGATGTTAGTGATGGTTGATCTGTGGAATGGTGCTTAGTGTTATGGTAGTGCTTCCTAGAATGCTACCGTGAATGCAAATACCTTTTGATCAGTCTTGGTGTTGGTTATGGCTATCTGGACATGTGTGAAAGGGCTTTGGTTCTTACTTGCATGTAGATATCCTTTGTTCCAAAACTTGAGAATGTGGCCAACCTCTCAAAAAAAGGTTACCAAAATGAATATAAGGTAACCGACGGTGGTTTAGGGTGACCAACATCGGTTTAGGGTTGACTAGTGTCGGTTAAGGTGGGAAATCCTAGGTTTACTAAAAATGCCAGATCTTGGCAATATTTTTGGGCCAGCTCAGTCTATCTCACGGATCAAAATGGAATGTTATGTTTTAATGAGTGGAATGAGGTTAGAGGGAGAATAGGCATATGATTTTAGGGTTTCACTAAGTCTTAGTTCATTAAGGTAGGTATGACTAAACCTTAGTTAGTTATGGTGAGTGAATGTTCAAGTCCTAGTAAAGGGGAAATATGCTAAAAATAGGTTTTTGGTGAGGTGTCTAGGTGGTGGTGGGGTGAGGTGGAAAGTAGTTTTAATTAAGGTAATTAAATAATGAATGAAGTGAGGATGAGTATTAATTTAATTGTAAATAATTAAATTAATATTAATGTGGGGTAAAAGGGTCATGGTTAGGTGAATATGTTTAAGTTGGCTATTTGAAAAGGGAGCAAGGGGAGTGTGACCCAATTTTGGTGTCTACATTTTCCCCCCTTTTTGTTGTGTAGCTTGTATTGGTAAGCGACGCTGACAAAAATAGGAAGTGATTGCCCCATGTGTGGGTGAAGGTGATCCCCCTCAAACCAGGCACTGATGAGGTGTAATATGGAATTGGTGAGTGGTTTGATAAAGGTGTAGTTGGTGAAGATAGGTGGGGAAGGGTATGAGTACTATGGGAAAGGGTGATGGTCAACTCAGGTAATAGGTAGTAGGCTGGGGTCAAAATTAGGTCATGGGTAATGGCAATCAAATGCATGCACATGTATAGATTGCAACATGGTACTAGGTTGAAGAGCTTGCAAACTCTACATCATCCAAGGTTGATAGGTTTATCCAAACAAGGGTGAAGTGATTCAGGTATCCAAGGTATAGGATATGGTCTAGAAACACAACATAGGTCAGGTAGGAATGTTTAGGTATGTTCTGGTACACCAAAGGTTTGGTCGGGATAAACGACACAGAAATAGGCAAGGTATGGTTGGTAGGCTAAAACAACATAGGTAACAACATCGCAAGGTATAGTGAGTACATAAGTCAATGGTCACACCAAGTAGGTTAGGGTCAGGTAAATAGGTCATGGCACGGGTAAGGCCAAGGTAAGATGCATGCACATAGATTATGGTAAGGTAGCCAGGTGGGAGAGCTCATAGACTCCACATTGTTGAAAAATTGATACAGTTATCCAAATAAGGCTTTGTTGAGGTCTGGTATCTAGGGTAGAGGATATGGTTTGGACACACAATGAGGTAAGATGTAGGAACATGTAGGTGTAGTTCTGGTACATCCAAAAGGTCAAGGTGTTGTTTGGGTAGACCACTTGATAGGTAGGAAAGGCAAGGTCATGTGGGTTCACCAAAATGGGTAACAATGGTGTAAGGTGTGGTGTGTATACAACATCAGAAGGTGCAAGAGGGTGTTGGTAGGTGGGCTAGGGTTGTTTGGAGGTAGATATGAGGATGGGAGGGGAAAAAGGATGCCCAAGGGTCAAGGGAAAGAATATAAGGTTGTTTGGGTAATTAGTGGGGGTGAGGGAGGGTGATAAGTAATAAGGTCATGAGGGTGATGTGTAAGGTCAGGGTCAACTTTGGGTTAGGTGAAAAAAAAATGGTTATGGGCAAGTAGATGTGGTGCAATGTGGAGAAATGGGGTAAAAAAAGGATAACCAACATTGGTTATGGAAAACCGATGCCAGTCTAGATGAAACTGACCATGGTAGACTAGGGCACACAACCGATGTTGGTCAAGTTAAATTGACGTTGGTCAGGTTGGGGATAGGGTAAAAAGTAAAAATCCAGGTGAAATGTTATTCATTTGTGCATTTGATGTGGTGGAAAATGACTTATGAGGAGGGTGAATTTTTTGACATGGATAAGTGGATGAAGTGAGTGGATGTGGCTGAGGTGGTGGTAGTTGGTTGGTTGGTGGAGCGAGCCAGAAGGGTCCATGGGGGAAGGTGGAATGAGATTGATTCGGAGGAGGCTTGGGAGGAAATTAGAGACATGGATTCATCAATGGGTGGAGGTGCGGGAGATACAGCAAGTAAGGGAGACCAGACATCCCAATGAGGAGGTGCTTGTGTGTAGAGGTAGGATTTGATCCATTTGTGGTTTTGAATTAAATTGTTTAGGAAAAAATGGAAAGAATGGGGGGGTTCAAAAATTTGAAAATGTGGATAAAATAAATGGATTTGGGTATGGGGAGATACCATAGAGGATATCTAGGTAAGTAAAAATGATTTTGGTGGGTTAGTTGGGTGTTTGGGTAGGTTTTAGGGTAGATTTTTTATTTTTGGAAAATTGGGGGCATGGGATTTTGACTGTGGAGCCAAAATAGTGACAGACATTTGCTCAAGGGTGACTGGCATTGGTCAGACTAAGCCAAAATTGGTCATGGTTAGGTGACTGATGTCGGTCATGTGTGACCAATAGTGGTCAGGAATGACTAATATCGGTCAACATAAATGGGGCAAGGCTAGGGTGGGAGGGGAAAGATTGGGTGGAAATAGGAATGGGTAGAAAAAGGGGGTATAAGAGGGACAAGAGGAGAGGAAGGAGGAAAGGGTTTAGGTAGGTAAGTGATGTCCAAGGTAAAGTAATATGGGGTTGGGGTAAATGGGGGTAGCGTAGATGATAGGTAAGGAAGTAGGTATGGAATAGATAGGTGTGTGGCATTTTTTGACATGGTTGAGTTGTATGGGTGCAGGCACGACATCAGCTAACAATGCGGGACATATTCCCACCATGCTTTTGGGGGAGATAAAACCTTATGTCACCAGTGGAGGAGTGGGGGCACATTCACGTGGTTGGCCTAGTTGGCATCAGATGGTATAGGTGGATCTGACGGGATCATAGCCTCATGGTCGCGCTCATCGATAGATGGGATGCCACAACCAACACTTTCTACTTAGCCTACCAGTGAGATGATGATCATGCTGGAGGATGTCTACCGGATATTACAGATTACCGATTTTTGGTGAGCCGATGTATACAGTGTTAGCTGATGTGGCCTTCGAGGAGATGATCACTGTGTTAGGGAGATGAGTGACGGAGTTGACTGAGCATAGCATGAGCCTTGTATACAAGGAAATGTACGTAGCACACCCTGAGGAGATACGTGTTGGCATTACTGATGATGGTGGTGGTAGGGTGTTATGTCTACCTCATTCAGAGGGTGACAGTTTCCCTGAGGTTTGATGGGGTTTTACGGGAGATGGTGGAGGATCAGGTCTGCTTTTCTTGGGCACCTTCCTATTTGGTGCAGTTATACAGATAGCTTTGGGTTACCAGAGGATGCACCACTACGGCCTATGTTGTACATTCATGTTGCATTGTTGGGCATATGAGCACATTTGTGATAGTGTGGTCGTGAGGATTTCCAGTAGTAGATTGGCATAGAGTGGATAGAGAGTAGGTTACAGGAGGTGGGTGGTAACTGGGGATCACCAACGAGGTAAGGAGGTGACCTATGATGTCATGCACTATAGGAAGAGGTTGGAGGGACTTTATGCGATGGATATCATATGATGGCCATATGTGGGCTACCCCGCATTTAGGGGTATGAGGCAAGAGCTCTGGGGGTTTCACTATTGCGAGGTGGATATAGGGTAGACATGCCGATGAGCACAAGATGATTCTAGTGGATAGAGTCTAGTGATAGTTTGGACTAGTCCAGGATGTGCCCCCACCTGTTGTACGATATCGCTAAGAGGATGTGGAGAGGCCTTTGCCTCTACCTCACCCTACAGATCTAGCAGGTCAGGTGGAGATGCAGGTGGATGGCCAGATTGATGATGTAGGGTGACTGATGGGTACAGACGGTGGTGGGCTGCAGAGTTATAGGCGACACCAACATGGCTAGGGCAGCCAGATTTGGCTACAGTGATAGTGCAGAGAGATGCACTATAGGGACAAGTGACAACATTAGGAGTGCAGTTGGCCACTGCATAGGAACATGTAGTTACCTTGAAGGGTAGGTGACTATTTTATAGGGACAACTAGCATAGGTACATGCACAGGGGCCAAGACAGGATGGGGCACAGATTGCCACTCTGCAGGCACAGGTCATGGGTTTGTAGAGCCAGCTAGCGCATCAAAGGCACAGGTAGCCACCTTATAGGGCCATGTGACTACATTATAGGGGAAGTTGGCTACTGCCCAGGGACAGGTGGTGGTACATGTACCTACACAGGGTCCAGGGACAGGAGTTATAGGCATAGGGACCAAGGCCAATAGCAATAGGTCTTAGTACATAGGTGGCAGTGAGGCCCATGCCGCCTCCATAGAAAATATCGATGGTGTGGTTTAGGGATGCCCTAAATGAGGTGCGCTATTATCAGGATCATTTGACTGCAGTCGGGATAGATGTCCCCTCCTATGTAGAGCACATGGTACAATAGGCCTTGAGTGAGAGGATGAGGTCCCGCACATAGTGTAGAGAGTACAGGGGGGCCGGTGATCCCATAGATAGGGTCAAGGTGAGGCCACTAGTTTAGAGGAGACCCAGCTACAGGTCTAGTGGGGGCATCAGACCTATACCTATGGTAGGTGGAGAGATGCTACAGGGTGCCAGACTGGAGAAGAGGAGACAGGTGAGATGGACATGGATATCAGAGGGGCTGATGATTGATGTTGTGTATTTTGATTATGATTTTTGATAGATACCGGCCTGTGTGTCGAAGATAGTGAGGTTGTATATGAGAGTTTTGATATTTTTGATCATATACCATGGCCTGTGTGCCGAAGATGGTGAGGTTATATACATGAGAGTTTTGACATTTTTGAGCATATATGCTGAAGACAGTGAGGTTTTTATGAGAGATTTATATTATTTTGTATCAGTGTATATTGGATGGATACACATATTTTTATGATGAGATCGATGATTGTGGATGATGTACTTGTGTTGAAAAATTTGATTGTTAGTTGTATATGGATGGAAACTAGGTGTTTTAGGCATGGTGAGAGTCAGGTTGGTGTAGGCATGGATTGAGTTAGGTCATAGGCATGGTTGAGTTAGGTCGGTTTAGGCATGATGGAGTCAGGTCACTTAGGTATGGTTGAGTTAGGTTGGTTAGGCATGATGGAGTCAGGTCATTTAGGCATGATTGAGTCAGGTTTAGGCATGATGGAGTTAAGTCACTTAGGCATGGTGTTTGAGTTAGGTCATTTAGGCATGGTTGGAGTTAGGGTTTATAATTTTGATTTAAGTTGTAAGTTTTTGGTAACATGGGAGATAAATGATGATGTATATGCATGTTATGGTTTAAATTTCCAAATATTGACTATAGTGGAAATGTGAAAATGATAAATGAATTATTTGATGATGTGGTAAAAATGTTTATTAATTGGTGCTTGTTTGGTTTAATTTCCAATTGTTGATAAAATGGAAACTAACTAAGGTAGAATGTGAATAGGAAAATGAAGGGAAAATTGGTTAGGGTAAAGAGTGGCTGAGCTAACCTCCAAGGGCCCCATGCCCTAGGAGTGTTACCTACATAGCCTCTAGTGAAAAGGGGCCTCAGGATGATGTAGTTCTCCCATAAGCTAGGGAAGAATATGATGAATTAGAGGAATGGGTTGGTAGATTTTAGGCATGATTGAATGTAGGTCATAGGCATGATTGAGTCTTAGGTGAAAGGCATGGTTGGGAAGTGAACATGTAGGTGTTGATGGTTTGGTCATGTATAGGATAATCAATAAGTAATGAGGAAGGTGAATGGTAAGAGGTGGTAAAAGAGCCACTTAATTGATAAGAAACCTAATGAGTCTACCATACCCTAGATGGGCTTATGAACGTAAGACCCTAAAGGCATTGCATAATGGACTATTCTAAGGGTGAAGAAAGTCACATGATCACAAAATGTCACAGTTGCATTGAGTCCCTTGAGTAGAGAGAAAATTAGGGTGAAAAGGAAATGAGGTGAAAGTGGGTGGTTTAGTGTAACTTAGTGTACTGCCAAGTATGTTTACCTAGCAAGAAACCCATGATCAAAAATAGGCAAGTCCATGACAAAAAAATTATCATTTTTGTCATTTGTTTGTTTTTAATAGACTGATCAATGCGGGAAGTCTATATGGGATGAGTATATTATCTCCTTGAGGTCTTTTTGAAGCTGATCGATGTGGGAAGATTCTGAACATTTTATTGTATTTTTGCAATGACTTTATATAGTTGTCCTTCAAGGGAGTAGTCTATTTATAATGGCGAGGTAGAGAGAAGAGATGTCCCTTTTGAGGGAGTCATCTTTTTGCTGGAAGTTTGACTCAAGGAGTTGAATCCCATTTTGTTTTTGGATGTTTTAAGTCATGGACATGACTATAGAGGAAGATTAGGTTCTTGTTTAGAAGACAAAACCATAACACACAGATGTTAACTATGAAAGAGGTGGTTTTGAGTGATGAATGACCATGGGATTCCATATTTAAAAGATGAAAAGTATCCATGAGAATCATGTTGTGAGTAGAGTCGTGGTACTCATATTGAAGATAAGGCTGAAAGGTGATGGGTAATCACATGATTCTTGTTTAGTCATTGATCCTCAAAAATGGGTAATATGGAAGGTGAACAATGCTCAAGGGATGAGCGGTCAATTGATAGAAATTGATATAGGACTTGATGTCAACAATAAAATGGTCAAGATGTAAGGCATTGAGGGGCTCAGGTTTGGGTTTACCTTCAAGTGAAGACAAACGATAAGCACCTGATCCATAGGCATGGGTAATGATATAGGGTCCAAGCCAATTAGGAGCAAATTTTCCCCGTTTACTTTTCTCTTCTTTAGTTACGTGTTGATTTTTCTTCAGGATGAGGTCACCAACCTGAAAGGTTCATTCATGGACATGTTTTTCATAGGCATGTTTGATACATTTTTAGTAGATTTGGAGATGGTCAAGAGCATTGAGACGATGTTCATCTAATAACTCAAGTTACGCCAAACAATCCTGGTGAAAGTCATCGTCGTTGAGCATGTCTTGTAGTGAGATGCAGAGAGATGGAATTTGGAATTCTAGAGGTAAGATAGCCTTGGTACTATAGACCAGAGAAAAAGGTGTGGTGGGAGTTGAGGTGCGAATACTAGTGCGGTAAGCCCACAAGGTGAAGGGGATGTGTGTATGCCAATCCTTCCCAGTATCGTCAACTACTTTCATAAGATTTTTGTTCAAGGTTTTATTGGTTGATTCTGCTTGGCCATTGGTTTGCAGGTAATAAGGTGAAAAGAAACTGATTTGGATGCCAAAATCATCACACAACTTACGTAGGGTTTTATTTTTGAATTACTTTCCATTATCAGTGATGAGACGGTGAGGAACACCAAAGTGACAAATGATGTGATGGTTGATGAATTCACATATTTTCTGGGCTTTTATAGAAATGAGGGGGATGGCTTCTACCCATGTAGTGTAATATTCAAGTAGTGGTTATAATCCATTGATGGTGTTGTGAAGAATGGGGATTGATCTCTCTGACAAGATCCAAGCCCTAGTGAGAGAAAATGTAGAAGGTCTTGTGTGACCTATAAGGCATGAATAGGTGTGTGATGAAGATTAGCATGTTGCTGACATTTCACACAACATTTGACATAGTCAAAATAGTCACGGTTTAGGGTTGGTAAATAATATCCAAGGTGAAGAATGTGTTTAGTGATGGCTAAACCACTAAAGTGGCCTCCAAAAACTCCATCGTGAACTTTCTTGATGGTGTAGGGAATTTTAGAACTTGTAAGGCATCGTAAGAGAATACTATCGAAGTCATGCTTATAAAGGAGACCACCCATGATGACATAGTGAGAGAAATTTTTAAGAAAGGTGCATTGTCCATTATGAGTGAGATCAGAAGGTAGAATGGAAAGGGAAAGATAGTCAGCAAACTGCTTATGAAAAAGGTCACGTGGGTCAGGTGCAATGGTTTCAATGGAGTGGACCTCACAAGGTAAATAATAGGGTGATTGTAACCTTTTTATTGTGAAAAATATTTTAGAGTCGGTGGGTGAAGTAGGTATCTAAGAAGCCAGGTAGGCCATGGTATCTACAAATTTATTGGTAGAATGTGGGGTGGTTTTAAGTTCATAACGGTCAAAGGTAGTCAAAATAATGTCCACATGATGCTTATACTTTTGAAGTATTTCATTACAAAACTGGTATATACCATTGACTTGGTTTACAACCAGATGGGAATCACCAAAGATATTAAATGAATAAACATATAAGGTGTAAGTGGCATGGAGATCCAATACGAGTGCTTTGTATTCAACAATATTGTTTGTATAATCAAAATCCAGTTTGAAAGATAAAGGCATAGGTTCACCATTAAGAGGAATGAGGATAACACCAGCCCCACCCCGATGCTAACACTTGGAGCCATCGAAGAAGAGTGTCATTTGGTAAGTGGTATCGTCTAAGGAGAGGGTAGTTATGGATTCATCTGGGAAATCAAAGTTAGAGGATTGATTCTCGGAAAGAGGTGCGTCTTCCAGGTGGTCAGCGATGGTTTGACCTTTGATGGATTTTTTATGAATTAATTCAAGGTCGAGGTCTATGAGAAGCATGAGCCAATGTGCAACACACTGATGTTGATAGGGTTTAGATTACATGTAATGTAAGGGGTCAGTATTGGTGACAACAAAGGTTTTGTGGTTGAGTAGGTAATGGAAATGTTTGGTGGAAAATTAAACTAAGGCTAAGCAGAGTTTTTCAGCATGGGTGTATCTAGTTTTGTAGTCCAAAAGGGCACGGATTATGTAATAATTAATGTTTTCTCTCTATGTTGTTCATTGTGATGAGCGAGCATGGCACCTAAAGAGTGGTTAGTGGCAGATATGTATAGGTAAAAGGGTTGGTCATCCTTAGGAGGATCAAGCACTTGTGGTTGAAGAAGGTATTATTTTAAGGCATCAAAGGATTTATGGCATTCATCATCCCATTTGAATGAGACATCATTCTTGAGTAAATGATGAAATGGTTTACGGCGGTCAAAAAGTTACGAGATAAAAAGAAGAATTGATTGCAACTTACCTTGCAAGCTTCAAATTTTTCAGAGATTAGTAGGTGGAGGAATTTATAGAATAAAATTTACTTTAGCAAGATCGACTTCTATGCCACACAAAGAAACAATGAAACGAAGGAGTTTTCCTGAAAGTACCGCAAAGACGCACTTCTTTGGTTGAAGGTGAACACAATACTTGATGAGGCGATCAAATATGACCTCAAGGACTGTCAGGTGTTCAGCCCAATGTTTTGATTTGGCAATAAGGTCATCTACAAAATCTTCCAATATGCGATGCATGATGTCATGGAAGATATAAGTCATGGCTCGCTGATATGTAGCACCAGTGTTTTTAAGGCCAAAAGGTATGAATCGATAGCATAAGGTCCCCCATGGAGTGATGAAGGAATTTTTGTGTTGATCTTCTGGAGAAAGTAATATTTTATTATAACCTGAGAAACCATCCATGAGTGATAGTATTTCATGGCCTCTAGTCAGATCAACTAGTTGGTCAATACTTGGTAGGGGTAAATCATTTTTTGGGACAAGATAGGTTGAGGTCACAAAAATCTGTGTAAATGCAGAGTCCCCTTGTTACTTTTATGACAAGAACGATGTTAGAAATCCATTGTGGATAATCAATGGGCACGTTGAAGGAAAATGAGAGAAGGCACTGGAGTTCTTCTTTAACAAGAAGAGAAATGCGAGGATGCATTTTTCGCAGATTTTGTTTTATGGGTTTGGCATGAGGAATGGTTAAAATATTGTGGACCATGATTTTTGGGTCAATACTAGGCATATCGACATAATACCAAAACAAAGCGTTGCTATGGTATTGGAGGAAAGAGGTAAAAGCTTCATGTTTAGTAACATCTAAATACTGGCCTATCTTTAGAATATGTGGGTCGTCTTGAGTATTAATGTTGATTTCAATAGTCGATTCATTCAACATGGTTTGTGTCTCAGAGGGTAATGACCGATGAATATAATAATCTTCCGCATCAAGGTAGGTGAGGATGGAATCATCTTCTTGACATTGAACAATGCTAATAAAAGGCATATCATCATTGATCACGTTGAGATACAGGAAGGGAATAGAAGAGGGAGCCTCACCATTACGTTGATAAGTTAGGGGTCCCAGGGAAATAGTGTTTTCAAAAAACAAAATTTAGGAGGGATAGAATTGGAATCTATGGACTTCGCAGGTGAAGGTGGTGATGTTGGTGAATGGGGTGAAGAAGGTTTATCTCCCCTAATGAGGTTAACGCAGGTCTTCTTGGAAGGTGGTGCAGAAAAGCTAATGCCACTATGGTCATTGTGTTTACGGGTGGTACAAAAAATGATAGTATGGAGGCCTTGTTTGTAAAAACCAAAGCCAAAGCCTTTCCATGTGCACCAGTGAAGGAAAGTGTGGGCGAAGAAATAGTTAGTAAAGGATTGGAGGTTAGATGAAAATGGTCATGTTTGGGATGGAGGTTTGGGTGAATAGGTGGCAGTGTCAATTATCCCATACGTTAAGCTAGTGTGAAGGTGGGGTGGATCATAAGGGAAAACCTCACCTATGCAGTAGTCATAACGAGGGTGATGACGTAGGTTTGCATACTCTTGCGAAGTGAGGAATGTGTCGATATTATATAGGCAGTACTCCCCTAGAGTGAGGCATTGAAAAATACCTTCCAAGGGATTGGTAAGAGATATGTGGGTAGTGGAGATAGAAAATTCACTAGATTATTGGAAAAGAGGGGTATCGATGGGTTGGGAAGCAGATTTATTAGTTGTGGAAGCTGTAGTAGTAATAGGAATAGAAGAATTAGATGCAGGAGAGGTGACAGAAGCATTGGTGGATGGGTTTGTGGGTGAAGGTTAAGTAGGGGTAGTGGAAGATGCCTCGACTGGTACAAGTACATCTTTGGGTAGGTACAACATGTTACAAGTTTTGAATGGCGACGAGTCGATGGAGATGGTGTAGTTATGTCCTTCATGCTCAAATTTTACACAATGGTGTAAATTTTAAGGTACATAACCCATGATGTGAGTCCAGGGTCTTCCGAGTAATAGGTTATACTAGAAATCTCCTTTAAGAGGTAGAATATTTCTCGGAAAGTGTGACGACCTACATGAACATGAAGGATAATGGTGCCAAGGGTGGAGGTGAGGGAATTGTTGAAGGAGCGTAGCATAACTGGGTTATTATGCATAGAGTTAAAAGGGATATGCATTTGATTGTATGTGTGGGAGGAGATGATATTAATGCTAGCACCACCATCAATCATGACACTTCGTACGCGTATGTTATCGATATAGACAGAAATGAATAGGGCTGGTATTAGGGTCATCTCACTGGAGAGGCACAATATCCTCATCAGAGAAGCTGAGGGAAAAAAATTGAGGAGTGGGAATGGGGGTAGAAAAAGGAGATTATTTGGTTAGTGAGGCCAAGTGGTGAGGTGTAATTATGGAGGCCACTGGTGTGGGGTCATTGGGTAAAACTTTAATGGATTACAAAACCTCGATAAGGGCTTGTCTATGAGATTCAGAAATTTGAACAAGATCATATAATGAAATCTTGAGATCATACTGATTTAGTTGTTTTATCATTGCGTGATGGGTAACCCCATAAGAGATAGGGTATGTAGGTCCGCGGATGGTGATTTTGGGTGTGGGTATAGATGCTATATTAGGCACAGGGTTGATTGATGGGCTAGTTACTTTTTCTTTGCCTTTATATTCTTTGAGCACGGGTAACAGCATGAACCATGTTAATATTAGTCGAGGTAGATGGAGAGGGTGTATCATGAAAGGTATGAAAGGTATAATGGCATGAGGGGAAAAATCCTAGTGGTGGATAAGAGCCTTGTGAAATGAGTAGGGCACACTAAAATTTGGGTGGTGATTTAGCCAACTCTCTAATACGGACCATGTTGATCTCAAATTTTGGAGGTGGGAAAAATGGTTGTGGGGGTCGAGATATTGATCGCTTGAATAGGTAAAGGATGATGATGTGTGGTGATAGGTGAAAGTGGAACATGGTACTCATCAAGAATTTCTTCATCGTCAAAAATTTTTTTTAGGAGGATAAATTTGGAGAAGCAATATCTTTAGAGCCTTACAATTTTTGACATCATGTCCTAGCATACGATGATAGGCACAAACCTTGGTTTCATAAAACCCTTTTGGTTTGGGTTTGAGATGATCGTAAGGTCAAAGTGGAGGTAATGTGATGATGGAAGTCTCTAAGCCATTGGTTAAAATGTTGGCATAGGACCCCACTGATGGATCACAATGGGAAGCGAGTGTGGGTTTGGGTAGAGTTGTGGATGATCATGAGGGAAGAGGATTAATAGGAGGGGGAATGGGTTGGTCCACTGGTTTGATAAGTGGTATGGTCTTATGTTTTGTCTAGCATCTACTTGGGTAAATGTGGGGTAGAAGAGCTGGTGATGGAAGGTTTTGTTAGTTTGACTACCTTATTGGAGGGGAGTGGATTCTTATCTTTGGTTGCACCTTCTTGGGTAAAGGTGACATAGGAGTATGTGTGTAGACACCAAAATTAGGTCACACTCCCCTTGGTCCCCTTTCGAATAACCAACTTGCACACATTCACCTAACCATGACCCTTATACCCCACATTAACATTAATTTAAATATTTATAATTAAATTAATACCCATCCTCACCCCATTATTAATTTAATTACTTTAATTAAATGAATAGCACCTCACCTAGACACCTCACCATAGACCTATTCATATAACATGTTTCCATAAATGAATAAGACTTGGTCCAAACCTAAAAATCAAGGCCTATTCTTCCTCTAACCACCTTCCCACTCATAAAAAGATAACGTCCATTCAGATTTGTGGATAAAGGAACGAACCTGATCCAAAAGATGCGAGATCTGCCATTTTTAGTAAATCTAGGGAATCCTGCCTTAACCGATGTCGTCATCCCTAAACCAATGCTCGGTCAACCAGGAACCACTGTCAGTTACCATTTATTCACCTTAGCAACCTTTTTTTTGGGTTGGCACATTTCTGAGATCAAGGGGATGAGAAGAGAACTACACAAGAAGAACCAGATCCTTTTTACACCTACAGACATCCATAGCTAGCACCAAGATAGATCAGAAGTATTTCACTCATAGAAGCATTCCAGGAAGCACTACCATGGCACCAAACACCATTCTTCTGATCAACTTTCCATCACCATTCAGCCATCAAACCTGCATCACAGTAAGTTTATCTTCTACCACCATAGTCTATTTCAGTATAATAACTTTTGTTAATTTTGTTATCAGTTTATACTTTGCATGTTCATTTCCCATCTTCTACCTACTTGTAGACTCAGCCATTCCTCTACCCACACCACCAAATCACCCATTCTCACCTCATACACCCTCTGAGTATACCTAAGACCTTTACAGACCTCCCTATCCACCCTTCCATCTCTGTTTAGCTTCAGTTTAACTCCTACAATCAGATCTCATTGAGTTCCTTTCACCCCGACCCTACTGATGTCGGTTACCCATGACCATCGTCGGTCCCTTCTAAACCATTTGGTTACACCAGACTGACATTGGTCTCTATGTTTCATACCCTTTGCCAATAACAGAACCAAACAACCTTCTACCAAGTGACCCAAACAACCCAGAACCTGACCTTGACCAGTTCCAACACCCTGACACCTACCTACCCTTCAGATCTGACTATAGCCTAGCCTGTTATATTAGATTTTCTTATTGTACTTGAATGAGATACCTAAATCATATCAACTACAATAGGAATTACTTTATTTCTTGCATTAAGTTTTTTTAAACAGTTGATTGACAGCCATCTAGGGAGTATCACACTTCCCAGATCTAGCACACGCTAGGCAGTCCACTGTCATATATTATTTAACTCTTCTTTTATGGTCTTGTTTTCTATTTTAGGTAGTTCCTCCCAGCCAAAAGGAAGCTCTCACAGTCAGCATTGGATTGAGAATTCAGAAGATGTGCAACAACCATCAACCAACCAGCATAAACAGGTATTCCTCCTCAGCCCATAACCCTTATCTGTTTCATCTCAATAATGTAAAGAAAATGGTGAAACATTTTGGCACACCCGGTGGGACCCATCTGGGGTTCCTTGCATTTTTCTTCATTCCTAGGTAAATATTGTGTGTTTGTTTATTTTCTAAACTTATTCACACTAAATTTCTTTCCCTGGTAATCCTCTCTTCTTCTAATTTTCTAAAACAACATCTATTTTTTGGTGCTTAAAACGAACCATTTCTTCTTTCTTGCATTGCATAAGTAGTGAAAGAGCACACTCCTACCTGTTCATCATTTGCTTCATCAATGTAATTTTTTGATTTGGGTTTAAAATCAGTTGCATTTCATCCTTGTATGCTGCATTTAGCTCACATTAAAATGAGGGCAACCTATATGTTGGAAGTCATGCCCAGCTGATGGTTGACACAAAGAATCATAGAAAAGCACTCTCTTTCTTCTTCTTCTACCAAATTACACAAAATTGAAAAAATACACATCTTCTTAAACAACATCTCACCCAGAAGAAGCTATCAACAATCACACGATCAGTGGATTGATAGTGGGCACCCAGCTGGTTACTTTTGTCCAGTCATTACCTCAGAGGATGGCATCGCCCCCACCATAACATAACCTGAAACCTCTCCTTTTAGATATCCTTCTTCATAGGAAGCCTTCCTCACCAAAACTCTACTCTAAATTCATGAGTCAGTCTTCTAAATAGCATAATCTCAACACATTAGAATCACTTGTTGGATACATGTTTTTAGCATTTGATTGACGTGCATTTTGAGGTGTGAGGATACATCTCTCCATTTTCCATTCTTTTTCCTTACACACTCCACAATCATAGTTGGAGTATTCTAACTTCTTCTGAGTGTGTTAGGACCTCATTATATCATCTCTAGGATTCTAGGTTGATCATTCATCTGATCTTAGTTCACAACAATCTATTTTCTTGCATTCTTCAAATTTTCACAGTAACTGGCATCAGTTTATTCACCATCATCGGTTTACACCTCACCTTCATTGGTTCTACCTAACTGCCATTGGTTCCCTATCCTTTTGGTTAACTTGCCCAAGGGACACCTATTCTCATCTTCTTCACTGTTTTGAGTTTTTCTAAGTCTCTGTACTCTCTGTACTCTCATAAATTGTCATCATACAACTTATCTATTTGACATTCATCAATTTTTTACCCCTTTGGTCAAACTACTTTTTTTCTCATAGTAACCAACCTCGGTTAGCCCTGAACCATCATCGGTCATCCTTAACCGATGTTAGTTACCCTGTGCTGAATCTCAACTGATACATTACCCAAATCCACCTATAAACACTTGTTTTTCTTCATTCCTACTGCTCTCTATGTCATCTGCAGGATACAACATCACCTGATATACATTCATTCACATGGTGTTGACTCACAACCAAGCTAACGCTCTTATATTCCATGTTAGTCATCAACCACTCCCGCCTAGTCCTTCACCACCCTCTGTTCTGTCACCCATGGATCCAACCCTACCTACCACCATTTTCACAGGTGATGAGGAATTCACATGACTCCTCGATCAGAATCCTGTGGCCTTACAAGTTCTACCTTTCCCACTCTTCCACCTGGGACTCCTTAGGTCAGTTGATATATGGCATTGTCTGTATCCATCTCTCCTACCCTTATTCCCACTTCTACATCAGTCCCTACTAATATGGCATTACCTTCACCTACTTTACCCCCAATGGTTTCACAGCTAGGCCCCATACCCGCTATGACCACTGCATCTGCAGTATCAGTCACACCTGTAGTATCTTTTGTCCCCTCATTGACCACCCAGACCATAACCCCATCTGCACCCATTGTCTCACAGATACCAATTACAACACAACCACCCGTGGTGTCGGTGACCCCTACTCCATTCCAGAATCTTGTCCTCTCCATCCGCAATCTCTGCCCCCAATCACTACTAGAGTCACTGCGACCATCCCACCTACATATACATACTATCAACAACCCCCTATCTCATCCATCACCCATTCTGGATATATGCCCTCTATGTCAATCCCCTATTCTCAACCTTCCTATTCAGCACCGCCATACACTGGAATGCCACCCACATCACATGTTCAGTACCAGCCCCCTTACGCCACAAGAGGAGCCCTTCCATCACAACCTACCAATGACCTCATCAAATTAATGATGGAAAGGATGCAGACACTAGAACATTGGTTTCTGGCTCACGCAATTCTCTCACCTATGATGAAATCTGTAATGAGACCATTCATCCATCCATTCCTATTCTCCCATACCCTGTACATTGGGAAATGCCAAAATTCAACCATTTCAATAGTAAAGAAGACCCACAACAACATTTGCAGTCTTTCAAACATGGGTGTTACCTGATTGCTCATGATGATGCTTTACTCCTACGAACCTTCCCGATGTCCCTGATAGGACCTGCATTGGACTGGTACAGTGGGCTACCCAGAACATTCCATCTACTCATTTAATCAAGTATCCCAAGCCTTCTTAGACCACTTCTCAATCAAAATTGTCAAGAAAGTCACTATGACTGATCTTTATTCCACATGACAGTATGATGACGAGTCTATCACTTGAATTTTTCACTCACTGGCGCAGCCTAATTAACCATCTCACATTTCAATTACCTCAAAATGAACTCATAGATTTGTTTACTCGGGCTTGTGCATTAGACACATCTCACCAACCCTACAGGTGCAGACCTTTCTGCACCTTTGACGAGGCATTCACCATGGCACGAAAATTGGTGAG
Source organism: Taxus chinensis (assembly GCA_019776745.2). Taxonomy (NCBI): domain Eukaryota; kingdom Viridiplantae; phylum Streptophyta; class Pinopsida; order Cupressales; family Taxaceae; genus Taxus; species Taxus chinensis. The sequence continues at coordinate 941,147,541 of CM034149.1, forward strand.
ATTTGTGCTATCGAAGAGAAGAAAATTCAGCTACATAACAAGAACATCACATTCAAATCAAATGATGCTTCTTCATCTTCAAAACCCCAAAACAACTATTCAAAACCCAAAGGATCTGTCAATGTTGTAGTTCTCAAGGCTATGGACCCTCTCACCCATCAAACCAAGCCAAACCTTCTTCTAATCTTTCTCCCCTCCAAGCTTTCCAGTTTAGACGAGAACAATGAAAGTACACTTCAATAGGAGAACCTTATTCTTCTATTTTGGAAAATCTTATTAAGGCTATGGTGCCATTACCCTTCCACCTATAAAACCACACACTGGTTTTGACCCTGAGCACCCCATGCCCATGGTATAAAGAACATGACTTTTACAACTATCATCATGTCAAAGGTCATAGCGATGATAACTACATCACCTTCAAGAATATCATCCAAGAAATGTTAGACAATGGAGATCTAGTCTTGGATAACCCAAATGCACCCGCTAACCAAAACCTACATATCTTCAAAAATCCATTCCCTAATCATGCCCCATCTTCCAACCAAACTAGTGACACTTCAACCAATGATAACAATGTCCATGAGGTCCATGCTATTTTTGATATGACATACCAGTTGCTTCCCAATTGCCCCATGTTCCTTCCATAGATGAAATATTAGCCTGAGCCCCCCTACCTACACAGGAACCTCTTTCATCTACTCCTCCACCCACAAAGGAACCCTTCATTTTCTCCTTCACCTGTGGAAGAACCTATAATTAGCACACCACCTTTGGCCCCTCAAATTACTGAGCAGTCATCAGTGGCACCTCTCCTACTCATAGGAGATACATGTCCACAACCTACACCATCACAAGGAGAGTCCACCTCATCTGGCCCATGTCTCTCCTCTACCCATGGAGGATCCTATAGAAATATCATTGCCTTTAGATGACCATTCTCCATCAGACCTCCAAGATCCCACTGATCTGCTTTCAGCTCTCTTACCCATAGAATCTGAAGGCTAGCCATTTCCCTGTTTCTCAAACACATTTTACAGGGATTTCTACTCGATCCACATTGGCCCCACTTAGAATAGTACCATTTTCATGCTTGGCTGATCACCTAGATTATGTTGATAGAGCCTTACTTTGGGGATTCCTTCTACTTCCTGTTTCAACCCAAATGCAATGTCACTCACTGACACCTCCACTATCTATCCAAAAGTGTTTCAAGTGACCAAACCAAACACAACCATGACTATTGCAAAACTTTCCATGTCACCACCCATATCCCAACACACACCTCTACCCACAACCCAACATACATCTACACCCAAACACCTACCCATGCCTATATCATCTCCCTTACTTAAACCCATCACTACCTTAGGGGTCATGCTGACATCGAACCTTACTCACCCACCCATCAAATTAGATTTAGCCACATCTTTCCAAACCAACACTAAAATTATTCTGACCCCTAAAAAGAAGACCCAACATTCTAGGCCTCATACACCAACCTCACCTACCACACCATTATCACCTTCACCTCTTCCATCCATCCTAGGACCTCACCCCTCGACCCTGGCCAAGCAACCTCCTTCCATTGGTAAACCAAGAATGCAGTAGCCCACCTCCTCATCATCAAACCTCTAATATACCCAAGTGATCCACACAACCTCCACCATCACCTCGTAACCTTCTTACCACCCATACCACCACTACCTTCCATAACTTCTTCACTACCCATGACACTTTCTTCTCTTCCACTCACACCTTCTACCCAACCTCTACCAACCACCTCCACCACAACTTGGTTACCCCTGTGGGTAACCCATCCTCTTCCACCATCTGATTTTCCCTCTACATCTCATACACCCATGTCACCTTTTCCCAAGAAGGTGCAACCTAAAGCTAAAAATATGCTACCCTCCAATAAGGTAGTTAAACCAACCAAACCTTCCATCGCCAGCTCTTCTACCATGCCCATACCCAAGTAGATGCAAACAAGACCTAAGACCACTCCACACACCAAACTAGTGGACCAACCCATTCCCCCTCCTATAAAGCCTCTTCCTCCATAATCAGCCACACCTGTACCCAAACCCAACACTCACCTCCCATTTGATCCACTAGCAGGGTCCTATGCCAAAATCTTAACCAATCTCCTTAAAACTTCTGTCATCACATTACCACCTCTTAGACCTTACGACCCACTCAAACCCAAACCAAAAGGGTTTGACAAAACTAAAATTTGTGCCTACCATCATGTGCTAGGACACGATGTAGAGAACTATAAGGCTTTAAAAACTTCCCTTGTCCAATTATGTCCTTCGAAGAAAATTTTGATGATGACCCCGCTCCACCTTCGCCAATCTCCCCAAATATCTTCATTACCATCCCTCATATCTCCACCCCCAACCATTTATCTCCACCCCCAAAATTTGAGATCAACATGGTCCATATAAGAGAGTTGGCCAAACCACCACCCAAATTCCAATGCGCCCTACTCATTTCACAAGGATATCCCCCACTAGGGTTTTTCCCCTCATGCCACTATACCTTTCATGACACACCCTCTTCATCCACCTCCCCTCAGATTAACATGGTTCACATTACCACCTGTGCATTCAGAAATACAAAGGAAAAGAAAAGGTAACTAGCCCATCAACCAACCCTGTACCCAACATACCATCTACACCCACCCAAGGTCACCATTCGAGGTCCTGCATATCCTATTTCTAATGGGGTCACACATCGCACAATGCTAAAACAACTACACCAATCCCCCCTAAAAATGTCTTTATATGACCTCGTCCAAACCTCTGAGTCACATGTCAAGCCCTCATGGAGGTCCTTCAATATATTGAGGTTTTACCAAATGACCCCATGCCCGTAGCCTCCATCATTACCCCTCACCACGTAGCCTCTCTCACTAGGTCATTGCCTTCCTCTACGCCTCCATTCCTACTTGTCAAGTAGCCACCCTCAACTTTTCATATGAAGAGATCACTCCCTTCTAGTCTAATGACCCCGACCCTGCTCTTTTTATCTCCATCTTTATCGATAATATATGCATATGACGCATTATGATTGATGGTGGTGCTAGTATTAACATCATCTCCTCCCATGCATATGACCAAATGTGAATACCTTCCAATTGCATGCATGGTAACCCAGTTATGTTGTGCTCCTTCAATGATGCCATGACCTCTACCCTGGGTACCATCATTCTCCATGTCCACATGGGTCCCTACACTATCCTAGAATTTTTTTTATGTCCTAGAAGGGGCGTTCCAGTATAACCTTTTGCTTGGTAGACCTTGGATCCACACCATGGGTTGTGTCCCTTCAAATTTACACCACTACCTCAAATTTGAACATGAAGGGACATAATTACACCATCCTTGCTGACCCATCACCTTTCAAGACCTGTAACATGCTATACTATGCCCAATGATGTGCTTGTACATGTCAAGGCATCTGCCACTATCCCTACTTCACCTTTCACCTACAAGCCCATCCACCAATACTGCCACCACCTCTCCCACATCTAACCTTGCTATCCCTACTACTGTTGCAACCTCTACTCACTGACTCACCTATTTCCCCATCATCTAGTGAGCCTTCTATCCCACTACCCACATATCAACTACTGATCCCTTAGAAGGTGTTTTTCAATGCCTCACTCTGGGGGAATACCGCCTATACAATATCAACACCTTCCTCACCCTGCAAGAGTATGGGAACCTATGTCAACACCCCAGTTATGACATCCACATTGGTGACATTTTTCCTTATGGCCCTCCCCACCTTCGCACTAATCTAATGTATGGGGGACTTGATATTACCACCTATAAACATAAACCTCCATCCCAAACCCAACCATTTTCATCTGACCTACACTCCCTCACTAATTGCCACTTCGCTCACACTTTCCTCCACCAGTGCACATGGAAAGGATTTGGCTTCGGATTTTACGAACATAGGCCACCATACTATCATTTCATGTACCTCTCATAAACACAATGACTGTAGTGGCATTTTTTTTGACACACCACCTTCTAAGAAGGGTGTCGACCTCATTCGAAAACCTTCCCCACCTCATTCACCCACATTACCCTCTTCACCCACGGAGTCCATAGATCTTGAATCTATTCCTCCTAACTTTTTTTTTCATAAACACCATTTCCCTGGGACCTTTGACCTATCAACGTGATGGAGAGGATCCCTCTTCTCTCCCATTCCTATATCCTAGACATGATCAATGACAATACACCTTCTATTAATGTCATTTAATGTTAGGATGATGAATACATCCTCACTACCTTGGTGCGGAAGATTCTTATATTCATCGGTCGTTACCTTCTGAGATGCAAACCATGTTTAATGAATCAACCATCAAAATCAACATTAGCACTCAGGACGACCTATACATTCTAAAGATCGCCAATCCTTAGATGTTACTGAATAGGAAGCCTTCACCTCTTTCCTTCGGGACCATAGCAACACGTTTTCCTGGTCCTATGTTGATATGGCCGGTATTGACCCAAAAATTGTAGTCCACAATATCGTAACCATTCCTGATGCCAAACCCATCAAACAAAAGCTACAGAAAATGCATCCTCGCATTGCTCTTTTGGTCAAAGAATAGCTTTAGATGCCTTCTCTCAGTTTCCTTCATCCTACCCATTGACTATCCCCAATGGATTTCTAACATTGTTCCTATCACAAAGGTGATAGGGGGAATTCTAAATTTACACATAATTCCTGTGACCTTAACCTAACTTGTCCCAAAGACAATTTTCCCCTACCAGGCATCGACCAACTAATTGATCTCACCACTGGCCATGAAATGCTATCACTCATAGATAGTTTCTCGGCTATAATCAAATATTACTAGCTCCAAAAGATCAACACAAGACTACCTTCATCACCCCTTGGGGGACTTTCTACTATCGAGTCATGCCTTTTGGCCTCAAAAATGCTAGTGCTACATATCAACTAGCCATGACTTACATCTTCCATGACATCATGCATCACATATTAGAAGATTACATGAAGATTCCAAATCCAAACATTGAATTAAACACCTGCCTATCCTTAAAGTCATCTTTGACTGCCTCATCAAGTATTGTGTGCATCTTCAACCAAAGAAGTGCATCTTTGCAGTACTTTCTGGAAAGCACCTGGGTTTCATCATTTCTTTGTGTGGCATAGAAGTTGATCCTGCTAAAGTCAAGGATATTCTGGAAATACCTCTGTCCACTAATCTCTGTAAACTTTGAATCCTACAAGGTAAGTTGCAATCTATTCGTTGTTTTATCTTGCAGCTTTCTGACCGCTGTCAACCATTCCATCATCTTCTCAAGAAAGACAGGTCATTCAAATGGGATGATGAATGTCATAAATCCTTTGAAACCTTAAAACAATACCTCCTTTCAACCACCAGTGCTCATTCCTCCTAAGGATGACCAGCCCTTTTACCTATATATTTCCACCTCTGACCATTCTTTAGGTGCCATGCTTGCTCATCGTGATGACCAACACCGAGAGCAAGTGGTTATTACATAAGTCATACCCTTATGTACTACGAAACTAGATATACCCACACCAAAAAACTCTGATTACCCTTAGTTTTTGTCGCCACCAAACTCCACCATTACCTACTCAACCATAAAACCTTCGTCATTACTAATACTGACCCACTTACACTATATGTATGCCAAACCCTATCAATATCAACATGCCGCACGTTGGATTATGCTTCTTGCCAACCTCGACCTCAAATTCATTCATCAAAATTCCCTCAAGGGCTAGGTTATTTCTGACCAACTAGCCAATGCACCTATTTCCAGGAATCAACCATCTAACTTTGATTTCCCAGATGAGTCTATAACTACCCTCTCCCTGGATGAACCCACTTACCAAATGAAACTCTTCTTCGATGGCTCCAAATGTCAACGTGGGGGTGGGGATAGTGTTATCCTCATTCCTCTTGATGGTGAACCTATGCCTTTATCTTTTAAACTCGATTTTGATTATACAAACAATATTGTTGAATATGAAGCACTTGCATTGGGTCTCCAGGTTGCCTATACCTTAGATGTTAAGTCAATTAATATCTTTGGTGATTCTTAGTTAGTTGTAAACCAAGTCAATGATATATACCAGTGTTTTAATGAGATACTTCAAAAGTATAAACATCATGTAGACATAGTTTTGACCACCTTTGACCGTTACGAACTTCAAACCACCCCACGATCTACCAATAAATTTCTGAATACCATGGCCTTCTTGGCTTCTTAGATACCTACTTCTTCTGCTAACTCTAAAATATTTGTCACAATACAAAGGCTACAATCACCCTCTTATTTACCTCGTGAGGTGTACTCCATCGGAACTGTTTCCCCTAACCCACGTGACCTTTGGTATAAGAAATATCCAGACTATCTTTCCCTTTCCATTCTACTCACCGATCTCACTTGTAATGGACAACGTGCCTTTCTTAGAAGTGTCTCCCATTATGTCATCATGGGTGGTATTATTGATAAGCACGGCTTCGACGACATTCTCTTATGATTCCTTACAAGTTCTAAAACTCCCTACACCATTAAGGAAGTCCACGATGGAATTTTTTGAGGTCACTTTAGTGGTTTAGCGGTTACAAAATGCATTATTCACCTAGGCTATTATTGGCCAACCCTAAATTGCGACTGTTGTGATTATGTCAAATGTTGCATGAAATTCCAGCAACATGCTAATCTCCATCACACACCTAGTCATTCCTTACAGGTCGCATGAGACCTTTGGAATTTCTCTCAATGGGGTTTAGACCTTGTCGGTGAGATCAATCCCCATTCTTCACAATGCCACTAATGGATCATAACCACTACTGAATATTACACTAAATGGGTAGAGTCCATTCCCCTCATTTCTACAAAAGACAAGAAAATATGTGAATTCATCAACCATCACATCATTTTTTGCTTTGGTGTTCCTCACCGCCTCATCACTGTTATTAGAAAGTAATTCAAAAAAAACCCTATGAAAACTATGCGACACTTTTGGCATCAACTCAGTTTCTCATCACCTTATTACCCGCAAACCAATGGCCAAGCTGAATCGACCAATAAAATATTGAACAAAATTCGTATGAAGGTTGTCAACGATACTGGGAAGGATTGGCATACACACATCCATTTCACCTTGTGGTCCTACCGCACTAGTATTAACACTTCGACTGCTACCACACCTTTTTCTTTGGTCTACTAAGGTTGTCTTACCTCTTGAAGTTTAGATTCCATCACTTTGTACCTCACTACAAGACATCCTAAATGATGATGAATTTCACCAAGATCATTTGGCACAACTCAAATTATTAGATGAATGTCATCTTAATACTCTTAACCATCTCCAGATCTACCAAAAACATATCAAACGTGCCTATAACAAACATGTTCACAAATGAACTTTTTAGGTTAGTGACCTCATCCTGAAGGAAAATCAACATGTAACCAAAAAGGAGAAAATTAAAGGAGGAAAATTTGCTCCTTATTGTCTTGGACCCTATATTGTTACCCATCTGCCTGTAACATCCTCATTTTATACATTAGAACAAGTCAATTTTTTTTTTTGATAAATGCTTCCAGGTTCTAAATACATAATTTAGAACTCACAAATCAAATAACCATTCTTATAACAGATAACCATATGTAGCTGTAATGACTCAGAGTACCTCCGATCTATTCATTCCATGACTCAGTAATCTACCGATCTATTCATGAGTAATAAGAGTTGGAGTTTTCATTTAACACTTCACTCTCGTGGTTCTCTTCCCTATTCTGGGATTCAGAATTCTCTGTCCAAGGAACCTAACTGAATAATTGTTACCATTATTCATCGGCATCTCATCCCTTAGACCAGGTGACTCAGGACAACGCAATCAGCAGCTTGCGATACTTTGGCCAAAGATTTGAAACATACTGCTTATGTATCGTATTCCTTAACGGCATACTCGTCAATCTGGAATACGTCCTTCACCCCATTCTTATGTTATATGGAATGTCTTATACCGACTTCTGTCAGTCCCCCTTATCCCAAGTTATTCACTCAGAAACGGATTAGTAAGGTGACAACGTTATATGGATGCACTAGTGGACTAGGGATAAGATGACATACTGGGCCAACCCTAGTTAAACCAGTGTGTCAAGATACCCCGAGTCTCCTAGGCAGCCATATAATGTGACCACATTCCTAATCGGTCCCAGAGTAACTTGCTCGAGTTAAAGATGTAAATCTTAACGATCAATGCAAAGGGTGTCGTCATAAGTCACCTGCATTGTTGTATCTTCTAGAAGATCCTAATCTTCTCAAAGGTACAACCCTGCAGTTGACTTGTACCATCAACCTTTAAATCCCCCTCGAAAAGATCTACTTGTTAAAAAGTGTTACATACACTGAGTTAAATTATATTAAAAGACGTTCCCCTAAGGTTAGCCTTTCCCGATCCCTGGGTTCCTCACCTTAGAATGACCTTTCTTAATAAAACCCTTTACACAGAGAAGTTGTTAAGACTAAGGTTCCATCAAGGAGTTCATAGAATATACATAATTCTAAATCAACGAAATTGGACAATAACTCATAAACTTCACATGAGATTGCGATCTGAACCCCATTTAGGTTTAATTCAGTTCTCATAACTGAACTTATATCTTACTTACAAGTATCAAGATATAGTGATTAAGATTCCAATTACACGTTGTCCTGGTTTAATCAAGACTAGGAATTAATAATTTAATTCAGCTTGTTTAGTGTCCTGCTTAGGTTTATTTTAACCCTAGTTTCCAGTAAGACAGTGATCTATATTTCCATTTAACTTTTGATAGAACACACTAAAATTGCTAAACAATCATAAGTATTCAGTCACATATTCTTGCAAGCTTACATTGATAATCACAAAAGTCTCCAAATTATACAATAATAATAATGCTCTCAAGATATTTGAACCGAAGAAGGTCAAACTATCAAGATAAGAATATAAACACATAAGTAACAAATATCAATTTCTGTTCCTTTCAGAACTAATCAAATACATTTTATGCATTCAGCATACTTGATACAATACTCTACGGAAAAAGAACATCTTTCCTCATATAGTACATTTAGAAAATCAAGCTGTATTTCAACATAAAATCAAATTAAACAATCTGATCATCCTATCAGATCTGCGTGCTTTTACCACTTACGGCATCCATCTGCAAAAATTTTCAACATGGGTCAGTTCGATGAACTGAGCATGATAAGCACTAGCTCTTAAAACAATTGCAATCCATCAATTGTTTTCATTAAACACCCTTTTTAAATGAGATCAAAACACCAAACAAGTAACATATTTCATCAAAATATTAGGGATCAAGAAGAATGAAAATATCTGAAACAACTATCCATCTGAATCCCCAGGACAACAAACATCAGACAGATCATTACATTCATCTTATTAAAAAGAATATCATAACAACCCATGATTCCAGCAGTAGTTAAAACAGTTCCAACAGTTAGATAAAAATATATATCAACATATACTTTACAACAGAGGAGAAATAAATGAATCATACATATTTCCCTTAGAACTAGCTCATGACTGTACCGTCTTTCCAAGAGTAAAGCATTCACCTTAAACACATGCGAATAAATCAGACGAGACCACAAAAATCACCATTGTTTTGTTTAAGTTTAAAATATAATAAACTACAGTACAATATCTCTCACGCCAAACAGTGATGACTATCTACCAAACAGACTCTGCATGACCTCCCACACGAAGCGAAAAACAAGAAGATAATCACAGCCATTGCCTATTGAGGTGCAGTCGACAACTCCTAAGTTTAATTAAACTCAAGAATTGATATCCATGCGACAGAAGACGTAACACGCCAACAATCCCTTACATCAACCTACAGCCCATTCTAGTCCTTTCTAATCACTGTAAGGCTTTTAGACCCAAGGTCGAAATCGAGAACTTCTATTTTATCACAGTCAACAATAGACTTCTTGACATTAAGTAATTGATGTTTCCCTAAGATTATGCAGAGATAATCTTACAACATTCCCGCAACATGCACAGCCTCATCTAACTGGAATAATTAGAAAGGAAACATAACATACCGTATTCACGTCTGGACACATTCAGAATTTGAAGCATGGTATTCATGACCCACTTTCACAGAGCCAAGATACATGATATCTATCTATACTCAAGGAACTCAATAGTGTCAAAAACAACAGTGTACCAAATCAGTCTTAATTAGAGACAGATACACTGGTTACCCATCAAGGATTCAACTGAATCCGAACAATAGTAAAGCTTCTACATGATAGATAATAGTTAATGATTCCAACTGTGCCAACAATGGTAAACATTCAAAATTAGGCTTATACAAAAGCTAATACTGATTTTGCAACAAGGAATCCAACTGAGCCTCTTCAATATTTTTCGCTCAAGCTTACACAGAAAGGAAACGTAAAAATACACCCAAAGAGTCTGTACCAAAAATTCATTACAAAATAACAGAGGTCACATTACCTGTTACTCCTTCAAGACTCTGACAAAATCAAATTACCAATATTCAAATATATATATAGCTTCAACAGTGGTCCATAATATACGAATCATTCAATGGACTCCACAGATTCGTTTTGAATACAATAAATATATATATTGCATACTATCAACGGGTTGAATCCCATAACCTCAACGCGAGGGAAAAACAACTTCAAAAAGGTCGCAATGAAATACTGTAATACAGCAAGTTATCCTTTCATAAATAACTTTAAATATCTTAGCGAAACCCAACAAGATTCTGTAACCACCATCTATAATAACCACGACAGAACTTACAAGGAAGTCGAGTTATACTGAACATTCAATCAAAAGTCCAACAGTATCTTTTCCTACCAGTATCGACAACAAGTAAGCATTAACAACAAGTATCAACAGTAACCTGTACCCGTTAAGAGAACAATACTTGGGTTCTCACAGAGCAGATCAAGTATCTTTCAAGCATACATTTCACAGACTTACGCCTGAATGCAAAACACAATAAAATAGAGCAACAGTTCGAAATACAATACACACCCATCAGGGGTTAAATTGAGAAATCGAACCAGCAAGAAGATACAGTAACAAAATCACCCGATGCTACCATAAAAATAATCTAAACCCATAAATCATCTTAACAGAGTTGTTTTAATGAAATCACTTGAAAGAAAGCAAGATTTTTAAAGGTTAGGGCCTAACATGCCTGGTTATTTTCTTAAAATTTTCGAAGCAGACCACTGAAAGAGCTCGAACCTTCTCCTCCTTTTCCAAGTTAGATCCACCAACAAAAATTTACTATTACCATGACTTATAAATTTTCCTTACCAAAGGAAAGAGCGAGTTACACTCATATTTGCCATGCAACTCCAAGAAGACTGGTGCGAAGAACTAGTGATCAGACAGAGGGAAAACCGGAGCGCTTGAAAAACCAAACAAACCATTAACTTTCCATTTTGCATGCCTTACCGTGAAACCCGAGCTCGAAGACCGAGTTCATAAATGGCATTTACTCTAAATTTCTCGCTAAATCTCCACTGCCACCGACCGCCATAGTTGGCGATGGACAAATGCACATCAAAGACCATTTCTAACTTTGGCGACCTGCCACGTCGGCTCTAGTTATCCGTTTTAAAAAATTCTACCAAATTACCTGTCCCTCATGCTTATCAATACATTTAATGATATAGAAACTACCGCCCATGGTTCGCACCTTTCCATATGTCCCCTTTCCTCCTTGTTCATTAGTTACGTTAGTAACTTAGGTTAGGATTTAGGCTAACACTTAGTCTAACCTCATTGCACAAAGATACTAACTTAGAACATTAGCTCTTAGCCTAGGTCTAGGTTAGATTAACACTAATCTAACCCCTAGGTTAAGTTTAGTTTTAGGTTACTAACCTTAATAAATCCAGTTAGGTCTAACATTTCATATGCTCAGAAAAAGAACCTACAACATACATTCATAAATAGGGTTCACTCCTGCACTGCCAAATGGCTATTGAATTATATGTAGCTGAATTATTACCTGGTCCACGATCAAGACCTTCTAGATATATTACGATATTGGGAACCAATTCATTTAACATGATCAGCCTGAGTTATACTCCGGACTAGCTTATTCAATGCATCCCGACCTTGCAACCTGCGTAAGGTCTATAATTTTAATTCTTCATGAATAAACTTAAAGCATCACTTGGATCAATACCAATGATCCAAGGCTAGGTCTTATAGATGGATAACTCCATAATTCGTTCCGAGATCAGATTAAACTCAGGTGTAAAATGAAAGAAATAAAAGAGTCCAATCATATTCTGACTCAGTCAAAGATCTACAATTTGCAAAGAAGATACAGTACATATCAAGCATGACTTCTCAATCAAGGGAACACATCCCTTCAAAAGAAATCATGTATCAACACTTGTATGCTCAGGAGGAAGTAACTACAGTCCAAGGTGTTACAATGCCTATGGATCAGGTGCTTATCATTTTTCTTCATTCTAAGGTAAACCTGAACCTGAGCCTCTGAACACCTTGCATCTTCAGTGATTTTATTGTTGACATCAAGTCCTATATCAATTTCTGTCAGTTGATTGCTCGTCTGTTGAGTGTTGTCCACCTTCCATATTACCCATTTTGAGGATCCACGAATCAACAAGAATCATGTGATTACCCATCACCTTTCAACCTTATCTTCAATATGAGTACCACGGATCTACTCATAAGCATGATTCTCATGGATACTTTTCATCTTTCTTCAAGGATGGAATCTCATCGTCATTGGTCACTTGAAACCATTTCTTTCATAGTTAACCTCGGTGTGTTATGGTTTTGTCTTCTAAACAAGAACCTCATCTTCCTTTATAGTATTTTCCATGACTTAAAATTTCTGAAAGACAAAATGGTATTCAAATCCTTGAGGCAAAATTCCAGCAAACATGATGACTCCCTCAAAAAGGAAATCTCTTCTCTCTAATCTCCAATGCTATAAATAGACTCCTCCCTCGAAGGATAACTATATAAAGTTCATTGAAAAAATACAATAAAAATGTTCAGAACGCTTCCCGCATCGATAAACTTCATGAAGACCTCAAGGAGATAATATAATCATCCCATATAGACCTCCCTGCATCAACCAGTCTATAAAAAACAAGCAAATGAATGAAGAAAATGATGATCTTTTTTTCATTGACTTGCATATTTTTGATCATGGGTTTCTTACTCCGGTAAACATGCTGTCATGTACACTAAGTTACGCTAAACCATCCCATTTTTCACCTCATTGCCTTTTCACCCTACTGTTCTATCTTGACTCAAGGGACTTTCCATAACTATGAAATTTCTCATGATCATGTGACTTTCTTCACCCTTATAATATTCAATTATGCAACTCCTTTTAGGGTCTCAAGTTCATAAGCCAATCTTTGGTATGATAGACTCATTAAGGTTCTTATTAATTAGGTGGATCTTTTACCACCTCTTACCATTCGCCTTCCTCATTACTTATTAATTATCCTATATAGGACCATATCATCAACACCTATATTTCAAAATCACTCAACCATGCCTATGACCTAAACTCAATCATGCCTATGACCTACATTCAACCATGCCTCACACCTACCACCCCATTCCTCTAATTTATCATAATCTTCCCTAGCTTATGGGAGAACTACATCGGCCTGAGGTCCCTTTTCACCGGGACTATGTAGGTAACACTTCGAGGGCATGGTGCCCTTGGTGTAACATCCCCATTTAAGAACATTAGAACAAGTAATTTTTTTTTTTGATAAATGCTTCCTAGTTCTAAATACATAATTTAGAACTCACAAATCAAAACCACCATTCTTATAACAGATAACCATATGCAGCTGTAATGACTCAGAGTACTTCCGATCTATTCATTCCATGACTCGGTAATCCACCGATCTATTCATGAGTATCAAAGAGTTGGAATTTTTTATTTTAACACATCACTCTTGCGGTTCTCTTCCCTAATCCGGGAATCAGAATGCTCTGTCCAAGGAACCTATCTGAATAATTGTTACCATTATTCATCGGCATCTCGTCCCTTAGATTAGGTGACATAGGACAACACAATCAACAACTTGCGATACTTTGGCCAAATATTTGAAAAATATTTCTTATGTCTCGTATTCCTTGACGGAATACTCGTCAATCTGGAATACGTCCTTCACCCCATTCATGTGTTATGTAGAATGTCTTACGCTGACTTCTGTCAGTCTCTCCTGCCCCAAGTTATTCACTCAGGAATGGATTAGTAATATGACAATGTTATAGGGATGCTCCCGAGGGCTAGGGATACGCTGACATACTGGGTCAACCCTAGTTAACCCAGTGTGTCAAGATACCCCGAGTCTCCTAGGGCAGCCTTATAACATAACCACGTTCCTAACCAGTCCCAAAGTAAATCTTGTTCAAGTTTAAGGTGTAAATCTTAATGATCAATGCAAAGGGTGTCGCCATAAGTCACCTGTATTGTTGTATCTTCGAGAAGATCCTAATCTTCTCGAAGGTACAACCCTGTAGTTGACTTGTGCCATCAACCTTCAAATCCGCCTCAAAAAGATCTACTTATATAAAAGTGTTACATACGTTGAATTAAAGTTATACTTTAAGACGCTCCTTTTAGGGTAGTCTTTTCCCAACCCCTGGGTTCCTCACCTTAGGATTACCTTTCTCAATAAAACCCATTACGCAAAGAGGAGTTATTAAGACTTGAGGTCCCAATAAGGAGTTCATAGAAAAACATAAATCTAAATCAACGAAACTGGACAATAACCCTTAATCTTCACATGAGATTGCTAACCAAACCCTTTTTGGTTTATATATCAGATCTCATAGCTGAAATATATCTTACTTATTAGTATTGAGATATAGTGATTAAAAATCCAATTAAACGTTGTCTTGACTTAGATCAAGACTAGGAAGTAATAATTTATTCAGCTCATTTAGCTTCCTGTTGAGGTTTATTTTAACCTTAGCTTCTCAAAAATCAGTGATCTAAATTACAATTAGCTTTAAATGGAACATAACAGAACTAATAAACATTTACAAGTATTTAGTCACATAATCTTTGCAAGGCTTACCTAGAGAATTCCCAAATATCTCCAAGGTATACAATAATATAAATGTACTTTAAAAAATTCGAACCGAAGAAGTTCAATCCATCAAGATACAGTTGCAACCATATACAAGTAACAATCCCTGTATTTCATTCATTACAAGCTAATCAATTGCAACTTATACATTCAGCATATGAGATACAATACTCAACAGCAAGAGAACAACTTCCTTCATATAATACAATTAGAGAAGTCAAATTGAAATTCAACATAAAACCAAATTAAATAATCTGAGCATCATATCAGATCTGCGCGCCTTTACCACTTACGACAACCATCTGCAAAATTGCCAACACGGGTTAGTTCTGTGAACTGAGCATGATAAGCACTAAATCTTAAAACAATTGCATTCTACCAATTGCTCTCATTGAACAACCTGTTTAAATGAAATCAAGCTAAATATCTTTCTACAATTTTAACATGACTATAATGCATAACCTCTATTATAGCTGTCAAATAGTCCTAAATATTTTCAGATGACTCAACGTACATATTAGAGACTAAGAAGAACAAAATAATTCCAAAACATCCATCCATTTGTATCTCCAAGACAACAACAATCCAACAATTTATTCCATTCTAAAAAGAATATCCTATCAGTTCGTATTTCAACAAGTATGATTCAAACAAGTCCACAAGGCAGTTTATAATAACTGGCAAGCTCACTGACATAATTCCTTTTTAATCATACACTATGTTAATGGTACAGACAAGTATAACCACCTATACAGCAACACACATTTTATGCCAGTCTCTCCATACCATACCACTGTCTATTCTTGTTTTACCCTTACCGTTGAGATCACATAAGGATACAAGAGAAGAAAACATTTATAGTTTCTAGACAAGGAGAGAATAACTTATTATTCATACAGTTATAGATATCAACATAACTTAACAGCAGAGGAGAAAGAAATAGAGACATTCATATTCCATTCCAATCATGTTCATGACTGTACCGTCCTCTCAAGAGTAATGCATTTACACTATATGCATGCGACTAAATCAGCCAAGACCACAAGAAGATACTACAGCTTCACCAGAATTCCAATATAAAATTCACCTGTAGATTATTAAGCAATACAAGAGTTCACGCGACAAGCAATAATAAAATAATCTAACCCCAAAAGGCTCAACAAATCTTTCCATATTATTCAACACATGCAAAATATCCAATGCCATCGCCTGTCATGGCATAGCTAGTAACTTTTTATCTCAGTCAAGCTCAAGACTAAATAACACAATAACAGAAAACGTAACCATGTGCAACCCAGTGACACTCCCACTGAATCGAAATACTCAGCAACAAACAGCTAAATCTAATCCCTACTAAATACAGCAAGGTCTTAAATCAGAAGCTGAAATCAAAAAATAATAACCACAACAAGATCTTCATAGAAGTCATCATCATATCATTATTTTCAACAAAGTTTCATCCAAGCCGAGATAATACGAATACAGCAAGGACTCATACAGAGTCGAGTTAAAAAAAGTAAACATAGCGTGGACTAGATCAGAAGTCGAGCCATCACGCAAACATGTCAGGGCTTCAACAGGAGTCGTGTTCACATGGAGATACTGCAAGGACTCCAACTGAGTCGTATCTAAAAAGAACTCATAGCCAGGGTTAGGATTGAAGTCGAATTCATATGAAAACATTCAAGGTCTCCAACTAATTCAACACCAACAATCTTCACAACTAAACTTCTACAGAAGTTGAAATACAAGATACATATTAAGGACTCCAACAGAGCCAATATCAATAAGTATTCACAACCAAGCTTAAACAGAAGCCGAAACACTAGTTACATATCAAGGACTCCAACTGAGTCCATAACAATAGTATTCTCAAATAAACTTCTACAGAAGTAGAAAGATACTATCTATTTCCTAGAATTCCAACTGTATCAATCTCAACAAGTGTTATCAACAAGGCTTCAACAAAAGTTGATACCAAACAAGAAAACATTTTATGGACTCCAACAAAGTCGAATTCGTACATTATCCTTGCAAGCATTTCTACGAAATCTAACCAAAATGCAAAACACAGCAAGATAATTCAACTGTATGAAACAAAATGTACACCCAACAAGGGTTCAACTGAATAATCGAGCCAGCATGAAGATACAGCAAATTAATTCATACAATGCTACCATAAAAACCAACTAGACCAAAAATCATCTTAACAGAGTTGTTCTAATGAAATCATTTGAAGGAAAGCAAGATTTTTAAAAGTTAGGGCCTAATATGCCTGGTAATGCTGCTTAAAAATCTGAAGAAGATCTCTTAATGAGCTCGAGCCTTCTCCTCTTCTTCCACGTTAGATTCAACAACAATAATTTGTTATTTCCATGCCTTATAAACTTTCCTTGATAGAGAAAAGAGCTAGTTATTCTCATAGTTGCCATGCAACACCAAGTAGACTAGTTTGAAGAACCAATGATCAAACAGAGAGAAAACCGGAGTGTATGGAAAACCAAACAACCAACTAGTTTTCCATTTTGCATGCCTTCCCGAGCAATCTGCACTCAGAAATCGAGTTCATTAATTGCATTAACTCCAAAATTCCCACTCAATCTCCATTGCCACCGACCGCCATAGTTGGCGATGGACAAATGCAAACCAAAGACCATTTCCATATTTGGTGACTCTGCCACGTCAGATTTCATTAGCCGTTTGAAACTTCCACCAAATCCCTTGTCCTTCATACTTATCCATCTCATTTAATTCCATAGAAACTACCGCCCATGGCTCGCACCCCTCCATAGGTCCCTTTCATCCATGATCATTAGTTTGGTTAGAAACATAGGTTAGATCTTAAGGTGATACTTAGTCTAACCTCCTTAGCGCTAGGTCACTAACCTTAGAAACATTTAGCTTATAGTCTAGGGCTAGGTTAGATTAGCACTAATCCAACCCATAGGTTATAGCTTAGGTTTACGTTATTAACCTTAATAAATCCAGTCTAGGTCTACAAATAGAATCATTCAGTATAAGAACCAACAGATATACATTCCCAAAATGGATTCAATCCAGCATTGATAATAAGCTAGCAATATGTATACCAGAATTTATTACCTGGCTCAAGGTCTAGACCTTCCTGATATTACAATATCAGGAACCAATTCATTTAACAAGATCAGCCTGAGTTAACTCTTGAATTTCTCATTCCACACATTCAGACCTTGCAACCTTCGTAAGGTCTATAATTTTTGGTTCATCTAGAATAAACTTAAAACATCTCTTGGATCAATGCAACTGATCCAAGGCTGAGTCATAAAGATGGGTAAATCCACAATTCATTCCGAAATCAGATTAAACTAAAAATGAAAGAAATAAAAGAGTCCAAGCATATCTTGGCTCAGTCAAAGATCTTCAAATGCAAAGAAGATACAATCCATATCAAGCATGACTTCACAATCAAAGGAACACATCTTTTTACAGAAGAAATCATATATCAACACTTGAATGCTCAGGAGGAAGTAACAATAGTTCAGGGTGTTACACTTGGAGGTTATCTTGGCCACTCTTTACCCTAACCAATGCCCCCTTTCACTTTCCTATTCAAGTTCTACCCTAGTTAGTTCCCATTTTATATCAATAACTGGAAATTAATCCAAATAAGAATCAATTACTACACATTTTTATTACATCATCAAATCATTCATTTATCATTTTCACATTTCCACTATAGCACATATTGGGAAATTAATACCATAAACTATCTATACATCACTATTTTTCCCCCATGTTACCTACAACTTGGACATTACCTCATACCTAAACCAACTTGACTCAATCGTGCCTAAACCAACCTAACTTAATTATACCTAAACCAACTTGACTCCATCATGCCTATGACCTGACTCAACCATGCCTACCACCTGACCCAACCATGCCTATAACCTAAATCCATCATGCCTAAACATAACCTGACACCATCATGCCTATAACCTAACTCCACCATGCCTAAAAATAACCTGACTCCATCATGCCTATGACTTGACTCCACCATGCCTAAACATACCTATTTTTCATCCATCTATACATAACAATCAAATTCTACCAACACAAGTAAATCATCAAAAAATCATCCATCTCATCATACAAATCTGTGTATCCATAGAACATATTTTCAGCATGTAGGCCGGTATATGATAAAAACTCTCAAAACTCTCGTATACATCCTCACTCTCTTTGGCACACAAGCCAGTATATATCCAAAATACAACTATACAAGACAAGACGTACATACGGCTATCAGGCATCACCCTAGTGGATATCCTCCATATCTGACACACCTGTCTCCTCCTCCTCTGCTATAGTGCAACATTCCACTAACATATCACTGCCCACCATGGGTCCTGGCCTGATCTCTACTGCCACACCTGTCATGTTTGCACTGTCGGATGTGGTAGAGGCAGAGGCCTCTCCACGTCATCCCTCCTATAGTGTGGGAAGGGTGGGGGTATATCCTGAAGCAGCTCGAATAGCCATCTGACCCTATCTACGGGTATCATCTCGTGCTCTCTAGCACGATGCCCATCTATCCATTGGAATAGTTGTATTCCATCTAGCTCATCGGCCATCTGTCTATACGAAGGAAATATAACATAGGGTCTCCAAATGATGTCCATGCCTGACAAGCCCTTTAATAAACACCTATAATAGGCTACATCATGTGTATCTGTGATAGAAAAACACTCTCCAATCACAGGTACCCATCGTCTGTAACCCACCCGCACAAAGCCTGGCTCAAATGCATCATCTCGGGGCATACCATTTGGATGCACACACACAATGTGTTCATATGCCCAGAAGTGCAGTAAGAAAGTGTAACACAGGTTGAACCTCCATAGCCACCCATAAGCCCATAGCTCTCTATACAACTACACCAAGAATGTGGGCGCCCATGAAAAATGAGTCCTGTCCTCCACCATATCGTCTAGAAACACCCATCAATGATCGTGGAAATTTCCCACCCTCTATATCTAGTAGTGCCAAACAATAAACTACCTCCATCAGCAACACCACTAGCCTCATATGTTCTGAATGGGCTTAGTACATATCTTTGTAGCTCATACTGGCACTATGGAACCTCAACTCGGCTAACCCCTCACCAAAAACGGTTAGCATCAACTCCTCAGACACCTCTAAGGAGATCGAATACACCTTCTTCCCCACTATCGGTAACTGTAGGATCCTGTACACATCCTCCAAGGTGACTGTGATCTCACCCGTTGGTAGATGGAATGTATTGGTTGTCGAGTCCCATATGTTAATGAGAGAAACCATCAAACTCAGCTTCCAAAATATGTGCCCATAGTGCATGACCCCAATCAGCCCAACCTCTATAACATGGCCCCAATCATCAGCTGTCGCGCTCCCTCACACCTCCACCACTAGGGGCAGTACCCTATCTCGCATCCGTAGCTGATCTCTCACCTACATCCAATAAACCATCACATTATTACACCTTAACCATACCTATTCATCCCCCTTAACCAAGATATTTTTAGGCAACCCTACCTTTCTATCTCCTTCCCTCCCTTAACCACCCATCCCGCTCATTGTAAACCCATTTTTCTTTCAAATTTTTACCGGCATCAGTTTATATTGACCGCCCATGGTCTACCACAACCAGCATCACTCACCTCATCTGTGACCCTTACCAGCTCACACCAACCGACATTGACAAACCCTTGACCAACGTCAGTCACTTTCGTGGTCAAATTCTATGATGCCAAACCCCTATTTCCCTTAATACTTCACCATTTCTCCCTAGCTACCCACTCATTCCTACCTAAAACCCCCCTTAACCCCTCCCCACCCCTCATTTACCTAAATCCACCCTTCCCATTCCTATTACACCTAATTTTACTTCCCACATTCAAAATTCACTTTTCCTCCAAAAAACCCATTATCCCTCACCTGACCTCTATACACCACTCTACCTCACAACACCAGGAATGGGATTGAATCATACGCCATCACATTGCCATCTCTGTGGTGGCATGTTGGGCTACTACACCAGTGGTCCCCATGATCCCTCTCCTTCCTCTGCCATCACTAACCAATCTCCTCACCTCCAACAAACCGAATCAATTAAAAAAATCTCATGGACCCACCTATCTCCTACCAATCACTCACCATGAGGCTCACCGACTTAGCTCTCCATCTTGTTTGGTCACTTTCCACCTTTTCCTCTCTCCTTTATCATTTTCTCTTATTTGGAAAATTACAAATGATTCTGCAAAAAGTTAAAATTTACTTTTTTAACCTCTCCCTGACTTGATCGACGTCGGTTTTACCAAGAACGACCTCGGTCATGTGCCCTACCATACTGTGGTCAGTTTCCCTAGACCATCATTGGTTAAAAATGACTGGTGTCAGCTACCTGTGTTGACCCCATCCCAACCCATTGCACCTTCTGTACTCACCCGCAACGTTTTTCACCTAACCCAAATCTGACCCTGACCCTCCACCTCATCCTCCTAACCTCATCATTTATCCCCCAACCTCACCATCAGTTGGGGAATATTCCTACCCCTCCCATGGCCTTACCTATACCACACCTACTTTTGACCCACACCTGACCTCCCGTGATGTGACCATCAACCTTGCACACTCACTTTAACTTACAATGTTGTTACCAAGTTGTTAGCCTACCAACCATACCTTGCCTTTGGCCATGACCCTTATCCAAACAAATCTTAACCTTTTGACCTCTTGGATTTACTGGAACCACACCTACAAGTTCCTGCATCTTACCTTGTTGTGTGTTTGGATTATATCCTTGACCCTAGATACCGGACCTTAATAACCCTTGTTTGGATAACTCGATCGACCTTGGACGATGTAGAGTTTAAAATCTCTTCAACCTGATATCGTGTTATGATCTCTGTGTGTGCGTACATTTGATTGAAACTACCCATTACTCATTTTTACCTCCACCTACCCTACCCACACTTACCTACCTAACCGTTGATTATATGGATATTCCCATGTCCTCACTCATTGCATCTTACGATGATGGTACCTGTTTTACTCAACCTAATAGCCTTACCTTGCCTATGGTCATGACCCTTGTCCAAAAAAACCTTGACCTTTTGACCTTTTGGATGTAATGGAACCACACCTATGCATTCGTGCATCTTACCTCATTGAGTGCCCAGACCATATCCTTTACCATAGATACCAGACCTCAATAACCCTTGTTTGGATGACCTTTACGACCCCAGCTAATGTAAATTTGTTATGTTGAGTAACCCTTGTATCCCATGGCATTTCAAAATGTGTGCGTATGTCTAAATTCTATACCTAGTCACCCACCCTACCTTTTACAATCACCATACTCTCGAACCTCACCTTCTTCACACCTAACCCTATTCTCTCAAACCACCCATCGACTCTTTATTCTTCCTCATCGGTGCCTGATTTGAGGGGGATCACTCATACTTCTATATGGGGCACCCAAATTTACCATCTCACCCTAAATTCACATGGGGAAAAAACCAACCTTCAGTTTTTTCACACCACCTACTAATACAGGCTGCCCAAAAAAAGGGGCAAAATGTAGACACCAAAATTGGGTCACACTCCCCTTGGTCCCCTTTCGAATAATCAACTTACACACATTCACTTAACCATGACCCTTATACCCCACATTAACATTAATTTAATTATTTATAATTAAATTAATACCCATCCTCACCCCATTATTAATTTAATTACTTTAATTAAATGAGTAGACACCTCACCTAGACACCTCACCATTAACCTATTCATAGCATGTTTCCATAAATGAATAAGACTTGGTCCAAACCTAAAAATCAAGACATATTATTCCTCTAACCACCTTCCTGCTCATTAAAAGGTAATGCCCATTCAGATCCGTGGATAAAGAAATGAACTTGAACTAAAAGATGTGAGATTTTCCATTTTTAGTAAACCTAGGGAATCCCACCTTAACCGATGCCGGTAATCCCTAAACCAACACCGGTCAACCCAGTACCACCATTGGTTACCATTTATTCACATTAGCAACCTTGTTTTTGGGTTGGCACATTCTGAGATCAAGGGTATGAGAAGAGAACTACATGCAAGCAGAACTAGATCCTTTTCACACCTACAAATATCCATAGCCAGCACCAGGATAGATCCAGAAGCATTTCACTCATGGAAGCATTCCAAGAAGCACTATCGTGGCACCAAACACCATTCTTCTGATCAATTTCCATCACTATTCAGCCATCAAACCTACATCATAGTAAGTGTATCTTCTACTAGCATAGTCCGTTTCAATTTAATAGCCTTTGTTACTTCTGTTATCAGTTTATACTTTGCATGTTCCTTTCCCATCTTCTACCTACTTTTAGACTTAGCCATTCCTCTACCCACACCACCAAATCACCCATTATCACCTCTTACACCCCTCTGAGTATACCTGAGACCTTTATAGACCTCCATATCTACCCTTCCATCTCTGTTTAGCTTCAATTCAACTCCTACAATTAGATCTCATTGATTTCCTTTCACCCTGACCCTATTGACGTCAGTCATCCATGACCATCACCGGTCCCTTTTAATTCATCATCTATTTCACCTCACCGACATACACTTGTGCCAATAACAAATCCAACCTACCTTCTACGAAGTAGCCCAAACAACCCATAACCTGACCCTAACCAGTTCCAACATCCTGACACCTACCTATCCTTCATATCTAACCATAGCCTAGCCTTTTATGTTAGATTTTCTTATTGTGATTGAATCAAATACCTAAATCATATTAACTATAGGAGGAATTTGTTTATTTCTTGCATTAATTTGTTTAAAATAGTGGATTGACAGCCATCTAGGGAGTATCACACTTCCCGGATCTAGCACACACTAGGCAGTCCACTATCATATATTATTTAATTCTTCTTTTGTGGTCTTGTTTTCTATTTCAGGTAGTTCCTCCTAGCCAAAAGGAAACTCTCATAGTCAACATTGGATTGAGAAGTAATAATGCACACAACAACCATCAACTGACCAACAATAATAGGTATTCCTTCTCAACCCATAACCCTTATTTGTTTCGTCTTAATAAAGTAAAAAAAATGGTGAAACAATGGGATGTAGAAGGGAAAGTAGATGGTGGAAGAGAATGGTCTACCCACGGGAACAACCGAGTTATGGTGGAAGTGGTTGGTAGAGGTTGGGTAGATGGCATGGTTTGAATTCGTATAGGCAAGGTTGGGGTTATAGTAACGGGTGGGGGTATAGGTGGCAATAAGTGCATGGATGATGTAACACCTTGGACAAACTGTTATATTTCTCTTTTGCATTACAAGCATCGACATGTGATTTTCTTGAATGAGGTGTGTTCCCTTGATTGTTAAAAATCATGCTTGTTGTGGATAAATCATTTCTATTCTTGGATTCTTTAGAATGGAATGATATGGCTTGCAAGAATCCATTTTCACTTCTTATTAATAAGCTGCAATCTGATTTTGAGAGTTGCAAACTTATCTCTTTTGACTGACTCATCCTTGGATCAGTTTTAGTGATCCAAGGAATGTTTTAAAATCTTCTTAATGGACTGAATGGTAAATTTGCATTCATTAGTTGAGAGGCATAGCGAACTAAACTTTTGTATTTTACAAATTCTTTGGTCTTGTATTAACGTGACTTAAGTAAGTTGTATGTTGTGCTTGGGTCTTTGGGATTGATCTTTATAGGACATTTTTGGCGTAAACAAAATATAGTCTGCTTAATACTATGAAGGGGATCAGAATCCTAAAACTAAAGTATTATCCTAACAGAATCCTAAACTAGGTAAGAGCACCTACTTCCTAGCTATGTCTACTTAAATGGGTTATAATCTAACCTAAGCTTCTTATTCTATTTTGTTTGGGTGGTGTCCTAACCTAATCTCTTGTGCTAAATGAATAAGGGAGGGGGAGATTACTATAGTAATTCTAGACTATATTAACCTAATGCCTAATACTAATGGTTGTGAATTTAATCTAACCTAAGGTGGAAATTACCTATGGTAATGTTTTAAGACCTAAGGTGATTTATTGTTAGACTAACGTAAGTCTTGAGAAATCTAGCCTAAACTATTTAAAAGGAACCTAAGGGTCACATGGCACTAAGGTGACGGTTTTGATGGAATTCAAGTGATTTGATTTGGGTTTAATGCATGGGAGGTACTGCCAGTTTTGGTAAAGGCTAGTTAACTATGGTGGAGGCTTACTTGGAGGCTTCAGTAAATATCGAATTGCATGTTAATTTGGAAATGGCATTCACCAGTTTTGAGAGGTGGGTGGCAAGGAGAGATAAGCGGGAGATTTGAGATTAATGGCATTAATGGACCTCAATTTTTATGTGCAACCCATCTTGGAAACAAGGGAGGCAGATTTGTGGGAGGTTATTTGGTTTTTCATGTCTTGTGACGAGTGCATTGTTTGGCTCATTAATATCATTTCTTCAAGCCAAAAATACTCTTTTTAATATGACTTATTAGTACATGGGGATGTTTTGTGTAGTTATATCTTAGTAGGTTTGATGCATTTTTCCTTGCTATAGTTTATGAAAAGTGATTATCACATGAACCTCCTACTAACTGTCTTTGTGAGATCAAACGTGATGACGTGTGCAGGGAATGATGGAAGTTGTTGGTAGTTATGGAGCCTGAGTTCGAAGCATATGACTAAAGACTGTTTCCATCAAGTTGACCTATTATCCCGGGCTTGATCCTAACGGCCCGTAGAGATTTATGTGTTTTAATTGATATTTGACGAACAGTGTTTGATGCTGCACTTGATATGGAAGATCGTGTAACCAACAGTTATCTATCTGAATACTTTGTCTTCATAACTTGGTAGTACCACTTTTTGATATATTGAAGGATATTATCTACATATAGTTCTTTTTTATTATTCTTACTATCTATGTTATGAACTTATTTCTGAGTTAATGAAAGCCATGGCATTTTTGTGAATCAGAAGTTATTAACCCCTCTATCTCGAGGAAGAGCAAGGGCCCACTCAACTGAGGAGATACGAGGTTATTTCAAGTTCATGCATACATTTCTTTGATTAGATTTACTGCAATTGTCATTTGATAAATCTTATATGCATGTTTTGATTAACTGTATCTACTTTCTCCATTACTGACTTTCACTTATAATAGATGATTTTGTTATGCAAATTTGCTTAAAGAATAGTCTTGCTTTCCGACTAAGTCTCCATTTATTCAGTTGTGATTTCATTTGTTAAGAATAGTGTGTGCGTATTTCATTTCACAGGACAGAAGATTAGTTGTTAAATTCCCTTTCATCGCAAATAGTTGAATTTTGTAGAACTGTATTTAATTTCCATAGATTTTAAATGCATTTCCATAGAATAGTCACTAAACTAAACAACCCCCCAACAGACCCAACATATAACAGGTTCTCCTAGACTCCATTGCATATTGCCTAGGACACAGCCCTGGTTTAGAATGACACTAACAAATATTATGTCAGTTAAATTATTGGAAGAATACAACGACCCATCATTTTTTTCATCCATTGCTGGGGACATAACCATAAGCTCCATTATTTTAATTCCATATGCTAAGGGTGTTAATGGAGTTCATGTAGGAAACCAGTAGTTCTCTCGGACCTCATTTTAAAACCAACCAACCTAGATGCATAGGTCGCGAGATAACCAAGGGAGATTTATGGCACACAATATTCAACAAATATCTCTAGACACTTAACATGAGGAAGAAACACTGAGATTGATACAGATTCCAACCTCAACTCCTAGAACATCTTCTAAGCATTTTGTATCCTCTTCACACCACTCGGCAATGGGGGGACCTTGGGAATGCTGAAGACCAACCTTTAGGATGAACCTTTACATATCCCATTTTCCTCGATGCAGATGAGGATGAACCCATGAAAAACATCTCACCATCCATCCTCCCCCTCTTTTGAGGAATGACCAAAGAAGACCCTGATTAGTTTCTATTTGAATTTAAAATCTTGTGCCAGACATATGACTACCGAACTAACAATCAAAAACTCAAATTGTTTCCCTCCACTCTCAAAGATTATGCTATGAGATGGTTTATGGGGTTACCATCTAACTCCATTAATTCCTGGGAAGCCATGGAAACAACCTTCCTGGATAAGTACCAAGACTATTGTAGGGGAAGGGATAGGAAGGAAGATTTCTTCCAAATACGGCAAAAGGAAGATGATAATCTAGAGGATTATCTGGATAGATTCCTCTTTCTCCATAAACACAGTGGGTATGAGTTACATGTAGACATCACTAAAACAGTCGTTCTTAAAGGACTAGATGAGGAAACCAAGGATTCCCTCCATCTTATGGGAGGAGGAGACATGCATAAACTCACCATGGAACAAATCACTGAGCTATGTAGAAGATACTCTAGAACACGTGGAGGAATATGAAGAAAACAAACATCCAAGTCTTTGGGTACCTCTGAACTTCTAGAAGAAACGGCCAACATGAAAACAGGACATTTTGCTGCAATTAACATCCACCATAGATGGACTTAAGGTAAAAGCCACCCCTGCTAAAGAACCATTGGACATGTATTGCCCTAAATTTTGGAAGAGGAACCCCTTGAGAGAATGTCCTTTGGATGTCAAAGACATGTGCTTAATCTGTGAAGTTACTGATCATGACACTAAGCATTGCACACTTTTACCACATTTGAAGGGAGGTTTGAATTCCATTTCTCAAAGAAGTGTTGAATTAAATTTTTTCCAAAGACCAAACAATCAGGGTGGATTCCCATCTAGACCAACTCAGAATCCCTGGAGGATGTCATGGCCAAATCAAGCCTCTTAGTCTTCTTGGGGACAACCTGAGTGGGAAAACTCAAACTAGATGACTTATCCATATCCACCACCTTGGAAAAATCCCTACACTCAGCTGAGGTTTGGCTCCACCACCCGCAGCCAATCCTTGGCACAATCAGTAGTGGGGTCCTTAACAAAATTTTAGCCAAAATCAGTCCTGGGCACCACCACAAAACGGTAATCAACAATGTAGGTTCTAGCCGCCACAATAAGCTTTAATGCCTCCACCTCAAGCCTACCAAAATCAAGGTCAAGAAACACAAACACAACTTCCGGCTCAGCCAGTATCCAATCCTAAAAATCAACAGATAACTTCAATTGATGACATAGACCCAGGTAACACCATGCAGATTAACACTATTGATAATTTACGACTACGATCTGGCAAAATATTTGAACCCTCATATTGTTATCATAGAACTGCCTGA
This sequence comes from Taxus chinensis, assembly GCA_019776745.2. Lineage (NCBI taxonomy): Eukaryota > Viridiplantae > Streptophyta > Pinopsida > Cupressales > Taxaceae > Taxus > Taxus chinensis. The sequence continues at coordinate 941,176,062 of CM034149.1, forward strand.
TGATGCCCATAAGGAAGAGAACCTTGATGGTAATAATTTTTCTTCACCAATGCCAAATAAACAGGATGATCAAATACCCAAATAGACTATAGCTCATTTTCCTGAGCAATTACAGGACACTCGAACTACAGATGAAACAAAACTAATTCAGGAATTGAAAAAAGTACATATTGAGGTCCCACTATTGTGTGAAATAAGGGAAATCCTTGAACTGAACCAAACCATTAGAAACAAGTGTATAAAAAAAACCAGGAAGGAAAAATAAATACCCAAATACTGTCATAGTTGAAGGGGATTTGGCTGATTTAGTTGTTGGCACCCTTATCTCACCAAAATATGGGGATCCTGGGAGTCCTGTCATTACTATTTGTATAAAACAACCAATTAATATCTAACGTTTTGGTGAATCTTGGTGCTGCTATTAATTTCATCACAACATAAATGTTTAATCTGCTAATCCTTAACAGGACTTCAACTGACCAACACTGTTCTGCAGTTAGCAGATCAATCCATTGTTGTACCTGATGGTGTGGTTGAAGATATAATGGTCACTGTTGAATCATGGGAGTACCCAATTGATTTCATGGTTTTGCAGCCTAAAGCTCGGAAGTTAGGATATTCAGTCATCTTGGGAAGACCTTGGTTGGCTACGGTTGCTACTTACATTGATTATAGGTCAGGAAACATGACAATTCTAAATGGGCATAAATCTAAACACATTTCATTATATCCTCCTTGCCAAGCCTTATATGAACAATTGTGACAAGGTATGGGTGGATTCTTTGGGTGCTAAGTCTTTGAGTTTCTTCTTTTCTAGCCACTATTGCAGTACACAATCATATGGCGGAAGTTGTGGAGTCATATACACTGACTGATTCTAAGGACTCTACGACTATGCAAATCAGCACTATTGCTATAGAATCTGGAATACCAGCATTAGACATCTCTTCTAGCTATTTCTCTTGTAGACATTACCTTTGTTGAGTCTAGTAGAAAACTCTATGCTTATAATTTTGAACATTTAGTTTCTGATTTCTATTGTCCTTTAACCAAGATTCTATCTTTTGACAACATATCCATCCTGCACATGCTTCAACCCCATGTTTTCCCATTGAATTATTTTATCACTAGTACATATCTTTCTCTTGTGAATGATACCAAGTACGTGCTTGTCAGTATGGGAAGAGAGCTGACCATAGGTAATGACTTGGAGGTCAATCAAGAAGCTAGGGTGCTTGAGGTTTTGAATAAAAATTCCCATGCTTTTGCTTGGGATGACACTGATATGAAAGGAATTCATCCTAGCATCTATACACATCATATTTACACTGATGATGTCAAACCTATAAGTCAGCCACAATGAAAGAATCAATCCAAAATTGAGAGACATAGTCAAAACTGAGATTGAAGAAACTACTAAATGTAGGTTTCATCTATCCTATATCTGATAGTCAGTGATTTTCCCCCATTAGTTATTGTTCCCGATAGAAGAATAATAAGTGGTGAATATGTTTTGACTACAGGGAACTTAACAAAGCCACCAAGAAGGATTATTTTCCCTTGCCTTTCATTGACCAAGTCCTAGACAATTTGGCTGGTAAGAAATATTTTTCTTTCTTGGATGGGTTTAGTGGGTATAATTAAATTAGTATTGCCCCTGCTGATTAGGATAAGACTAATTTTATGTGCCCTTAGGGTACATTCACTTATAGAGTCTTACCTTTTGGGCTTTGTAATGCCCCTGCTACGTTTCAGCTGGTAGTCTTGGCTATTTTTGCAAATCTTGCTAACGACTGTGTTGAGGTTTACATGGATGATTTCACTATCCATGGATTCACTTTTTAAGAATATTTGAATAATCTTGAAAAATTACTCAGTCGATGTGAACAACACCAACTATCTCTGAGTCATGAAAAATGTCAAATGATGGTTAATCAAGGAACTGTCTTAGGTCACCATGTTTCAGCCCAAGGTATACAGGTGGATCCCAAAAAGTTATCAGTCATCACCCAATTACCTACACCAGCTAATGAGACTGACATCAAAAGTTTCCTTGGTCATGCAGGTTATTACCGCCGATTCATACAAGATTTTAGCAAAATTTTCACCCCAATGTTTTCACTGCTAACCAAAGATTGTGTTTTTGAATGGTCTCCTCAGTGTCAACAGGAATTTGATTCTATCAAAGAAAAGATGACAACAACCCCTGTCTTACGTGGCCCTGACTGGGGACAACCTTTCCATATCCACACTGATGCTTCTAATACAACCATGGGCGCTATCCTTGGACAAAAAAACTCAGAAGATCATATGTATGTAATTTATTTTATCAGCAAAAATCTAACTCCTATGGAAAATAATTACACTACTACGGAAAAAGAGTTTCTAGTTGGTGTCTATGATTTGAATAAATTTTGTCATTACATCACTGGATATAAAAAATTTGTTTACATTGACCACTCTGCCATTCGATATTTGATGAAAAAACCAGTGGTTGGTGGAAGGCTTATGCACTGGTTGCTCTTGTTGCAAGAATTCAATCTCACTATTATAGATAAGCCTGGGAAATCTAACATTGTTGCTAATTTTCTTTCTATAATAAATGTTTCAAGTGATGACGAAGCACTCCAAGACCAATTTCCCGATGAACACTTGTTTGCTATCTCAGCTAAGACTCCTTGGTTTGCTGATCTTGTGAATTATTTAACAATAGGGAAGTTTCCTACCTATTTTACTCATAAGGAAAGAAGGTGATTGGTTAGAAATAGTGCAACATATAAATGGTGTAACCGATTCTTATTTAAATGTTGTCTTGACATGGTTCTTCATAGGTGTGTTCGAGAGGATGAGGTACATGACATACTACGAGCGTGTCATGATGAGCCAGGAGGTGGACATTATTCAATGAAACAAACAATTCACAAGATCCTTGCAGCAGGGTACTATTGGCCTTCCCTCCATAAGACTATCAAAAAGTATGTGTGGCAGTGTGATGCATGCTAACGAATGGGAAAACCTACACTTTCTATGCAAATTCCTCTGAATCCTCAGTTAGTTCTAGGACCATTTGAGAAATGGGGTATTGACTTTGTTGAACCATTTGATCCTCCATCTTTCGGGAAGGATTATCTCTTGGTATGCACGGACTACGTCACCAAATAGGCTGAAGTTGAAGCCTTGGCATCTGCCAACGAGGATGATGTTGTTGATTTTCTCTACAATCAGATATTGCTGCGATTTGGAGCACTAAGGGCCATTGTATCTAATCAAGGTGCTTAATTTGTTTCAAATATGATTGAAGATTTCTTGAAAATCTATAGAATCAAGCATCAGAAATTGTCACCATATCACCCCCAATCCAATGGGCAAGTGGAGGTAACCAATCGAGAACTTGTTATCCTATAAAATTGACAAGGGTAATTTTGTAGGTAACCATACCAAAAATTTCCATTTTGGTCCCCTGTTGAGGTCCTTTAACGTTTGGAATGGCATAAAATCCCTTTTCAGAAAATCTAGTTTTTAGAACTTGGTCATTTTCAACCTTTTTGGGTTGGGCACAATTTTCATTCACGTTACATCAACCAAAATTGTGCCCCTCTTTTCCTTTGGCACATTTTAGGGAGTGTCAACATCCTAAATGTTGTGCCTCTCTAAGGTGTGCCAATGCACAAGTGCCATCTTGTTATCACTCTCTAAAGTGCGTTGTGGGCGCTAAAAATGTAGTGTCGACACTCTCAAAGCTACGCCATGGCCCAAATCCCTTCGTGTCAAGATCCTCTTAGGTGCACCATAGAAAAATGTTGGTAGCATATTTATTGCACCTTTTGCTATATATAGGCACGTCTGACCTATCATTTTCACAATTGAAAAAATGTGAAAAGTTACTCCTCTGTGCTTGTTAGCATTCCTATCAGCCCCGCGTGTTGCCATTTTTTACGTTCATGGACCCCACATCGTCTCCTTCATCACTATATATTCTTGGTAAGTGGCCCTTGTCCTTCTTGTGGATTTTTTATATTTTTTATATTGGGCTAGGTGATTAGGATTGTTGATGATAACATGAACCTAAGAAGATAACACAATCCCAACACATCTTGCAAAACCCACCTGCAAGCCATTTTTCACTCTCCTTCCAGATCTGCAAATATGGAAGGCTCTACCTTAGAATGAACCCCTGCCCCTTTTCTCCTCTATCCTCTACTTTGCCAAGGTTAACCCCTTGCTATCAAAATTTGAGCTGAGAGAGTAAAAAACCAAAAAATGAAGAGAATCGGCCTGCTGTCTTCCACAGCGCAGTTTTCATACGTGTTGCGCTAAACACATTCGCACTAAGGCACACTGTGAACTCACGCAATAGAATCCTTTTCCCATGCCTTGTAAAAAACTACAAAATTCCTAAGGTGTGGGTGTAAGTGCACCTATAACAGCAACAACACTTCATGCTATGTAAACCCTTCCCGCACCGCGCAAGGTTAACCCCTTAGTGCACCTCACCTTGATGTTGCATCTTTTGCATCCAAGCCTTGGTGAACCATAAAACTCTGTAACACCAATCATATATACGCCCCACTAAAGGAATTCTAATGGTGCAAGTGCACATCCCTTGACACCAACATTTGAATGTTGTGTGTAGCCTTTCCATGGCCCGCGCCCCTTCTGGCACTACTGTTTCCCATGCAACACTTTCCCAAAGTTCACCTCACTTTTCTAAGTCCCTGCAACCTACAGTAAAGCTATGCCTTGCATCCAGAGGCTCATAAATTGCTAACTTTTCATTCTATAAGCTTTGATGGATGACTTAATGGCTAACATGGCTCTTCTGCGATGGAATTCCCTAATTCTTCTTGCATATCAACAGCTAAACTCAGATCCACACATGTCTTCACCCATTTCGCAACCTAACCTCATTACCTAAACCTTACACAATTATTTATTAATTACCTCATAATTGATAAATCCACATCGCCTTACCCGCCACCTCACTTGGCCACCTCACCATGACCTAGCCCTAACCCTAAACTAACCTAATTAGGACCCATGACTTGGTCTAGACTCACATCCATAACTAATGCCTCCTTACTCGCACCCAAAGCCGACCTTCTAGCCACTTGACCAAGCCCGCAACTGATCTCTCGGGAGAAAAGCAGGGAAGGTGGGCTATTTTACTAAAAATAGCCTACTTTTTCCTTACCGATGTCGGTTCCTACTCGACCGCCGTCGGTTACGCGACCGCCATCGGTTCCCTGTAAATGGGCTCCCCAAACCAAAACAACGGATCGGAATTTCATTTTGGAGATCAGTCGAAGGATTTCTGGATCAAGCGAGGAGCATTGCGAGCGAGGAACAGAGTCCAGACCTTCACTTGACCAAGCAGAGACAAGTGAAAAACCAGAAGTGTTTACAGCCAAGGAGATCAACTTGCATCTTCGTCAAAACCAGTAAGTCACATCTTGCATGTCCTCTATTATAACATTTCTTATGCTTCTTGGATCTCAGCGCTCCTAAATCCATTTCTGAATCCATTATCCAACGTACCATTGCCTCTAACTATCATTCTTTAGTTTCTAACCATCCCATTTCCTAATACTATCCAAAAACCAGCCATTACAAACACCACAACCAGCCCAGAAGATCCTAGAACCCACCGGTATCGGTTATCAGTAACCGCCATCGGTTATAGGTAACCGACATCGGTTCCTTTTGATCAAAACCAGGAAAAACAGCCCTTCCCCTACCCAGTTCAGCCAAGCAATTTAATTGATATTTTACAGTCTTTTGTGTTAATTCACGTTAGCAGGGAAACTGACCACCTTCGAAAGGAAGTTTTACATTTCCTGGGCCCAAGGCAGTTTCCTCATTTATTGTTTAATCAAATCTTGTGGTCTTGTGTTCTTATTTGCAGGTAGTCCTTCCCAGACAAAAAGGAGTTCTCCGCAGTCAACCTGATCTTTCTCTACGGTACGCGCACATCATCTCGACATTCTACAGGTATTCCTCCTAACCCTAACCTTATCTGTTTCTAAAAGGAACGAAGCATTTTCCTAGTGAAACATTTTGGCACGCCCGGTGGGACCCATTTTGGGTTTTTCTTTATTTCTTGCTTGCTTTCATTATAGGGAGCATACTTGCTGTTTTCTTCTTCTAAAGATATTCACGAGGTATTTTATTATTCTGGTAAAAGAACTTGCTTTGTTTTTGCATCTTGCATTAGTGAAAGTCATCTCTTTTGCTTCATCGAATATCACTTTCGATTTGGGTTTTAAAACACATGCATTGCATTCCTGCCTGTTGTTTTTCAATTCTAGTGAACATAGATTAAGTAACAGGTCGTACACGTGGGGGTGATATCCACGGTATTGACAGGAAATTAATCTTACATTCACTGCACAACACATACCGAATCACTTCACAATTAACACAACAGCTCAAACATCCCCCCTTTTCCGCGGTATTCCTCCGCCCGATTGAGGTAGCCTTATAAGCCAAAACAAACTTGACATTTCCCCTAAGTCTTGTTGTTTAGGATTCTGACATCATCTCTACGTCTAAAGGCATAAGCCCACGATAACTAAAATTAACCCTAGGGTTAGTCTCTGGATTTGCGTGTGCCATCTTGCTTGTTTTCAAATTCCTGTTTTCTCTGTCATACTTTGTCTTCTGTGATCAATAAGTTGATAAATATACTCAATGTTGCTAAAAATCAAATTAGCAGCCCTTTGTATCTTCTTATCCTAGATTTTTGACACCGGCATCGGTTAAGGGACCGACGTCGTTTTCCCTGTGACCGACACCGGTTAGTAAACCGATATCGGTTACTGTCTCCATCAGCCCCTGACAAACCAGCAACTTGCCAAATTCATCATTCTGAGGTTGTTTTTGTTCTTGATAGATTGAAACTTTACTGTGAACTGCTGTCCATGGTTGTTATCACTCGAAAGCAAGCCGCCGCCATGGTTTCACACGCTTGCTCTGTTTCTTTGCCTGAATCACCCCCTTCACCTTCTGTGGGGAATCCTACTGATACCAGTGAGGTTCCTAAAATTCCGGTGGGAGATAAGGACTTTGCCAAGTTTCTGGATGCTAATTCCAGCGCTGTACAATACTATTTGTCTCATACCCCTGACCGTACACCTGATGGTCAGCTCCTTGTAGGTATGCCTATCAGTATAGCTGCTCATTTAGCTCCCACTCCGCCTGATAATACCGCCTTGCTTCCTGCATCTCTAGCCCCGTCTCCCAATCTGACAGCTGCAGAGGTTCATACGACCCCGATTAGCTTTCCTTTTGTTAATCTTGGACCCCACGTATCGTTACCACCAACTGCCCCTACCTCATCTCTTTTGCAGACTGCTCCATTCATGACTTGCTCTCTGCCACCTATCCACACGAGCTTTCCTTCTCAAGCTCCGCCTACCTTTTCATTCCCATACACGTATCCAGTAACCTCAACACCTTATATGGGACATCCCTATTCTGGTGCACCATCATCTCATCCAACCACTGATTTCATCAAACAAATGATGGATAAAATGCAAAATCTGGAGGCTTCGGTTTCGGGAAGTCGTAGCGCCTTGACATACGAACAAGTTTGTCGGGAGCCCATTCACCCTTCTGTCCCCCTTCATTCATATCCTCCTCAATGGGAGTTGCCGAAATTTACTCGTTTTAATAGTAAGGAGGATCCTCAACAACACTTGCGATCATTTAGACATGCTTGTTATTTGATTGCCCATAATGACGCCTTGTTACTCCGCACCTTCCCTATGTCCTTATCAGGACCCGCCTTGGAGTGGTACAGTGCTTTAACCCAGCACTCGATCTTCTCTTTTAACCAACTAGCCCAATCTTTCTTGGATCATTTCTCCATTAACATTGCTAAGAAAGTATCTATCACCGACCTTTATGCCATCCGACAATTCGAAGACGAATCTATCGCAGATTTCGTGGGACGATGGCGCGGCCTTATCAACCAACTTACATATGCCTTGCCTCAAACCGAACTTATCGAACTATTTACGCGGGCTTGTGCTAAGCACATCTCCCCTACCCTCCAAATTCAAACTTTCCGTACATTCGACGAGGCCTTTACTATGGCTCGAAAACTAGAAATTCGAGCCTTAGAGGAAGAGAAATTGCGGTTGCGCAACAAGAACTCCACTTTCAGAACTCCTGATTCTACCAATAAACCAAATACCACCACTCCTCACGCGTCCACCTCTTCTAAATCAAAAGGAGCTGTCCACGCGGTGATGGTCAAATCCCAACCACCGTCCAATACTCCACCAAAAACCACTTATAAATACAAAGCCGAGCCCATCAACTACACTCCCTTGGGAGAAACCTATGGTGTGATATTGGAGAAATTGCTCAAAGCTGGGGCTATCACCTTGCCCCCTGTTAAACCTCACTCTGGGTTTGACTCCACCCGCGCAATACCTTCCTGGTACAAAGAAAATGACTTTTGTAACTTTCACCGCGTAAAAGGACATAGTCATGAAAACTGCAAGATGTTGAAAAACATAGTGCAGGAAATGGTTGACGCAGGGGATATAACACTCGATAATCCTAACGCCCCTGCTAACCGAAATCTGAAAATTTTCAACAAGCCATTCCCGAATCACTCGTCCAGCAGCAACGTGAACCAAGATATCTTAGCTGAGGAGAGTGTTCATGAGATCCATGCAGTCTTCGATTCCCAGCCAAAAGCCTCTATTGAAAAAATTTTAAATCAAGCCTCTCCACCAACACAGGAGTTTGAATCTCCTTCACCACCATCAAGCCAAAGTGAAATTATTCCTTTACCCATAGAAGAGTTAACTGCCCGGACTTCTCTTCTCATCAACGAGTCTTCTTACACCACATCCCTACAAGACTGTGAGCGGATGCTATCTAATTTATCTATTTCCCAGACGTCCCCTTCTACCACTCTTGCTACACAAGAGGAAGGCTCACCACTCCTTTTGACATCCTTAGACGAGAAATCTCTTACACTGACATCACTAAATTCTTTAGCCATGACAGACCCTCTCCAACATGCCCTTCTGCCTATTAGTCCCTCATCACCTAAATCTTTTCAACGACCAGTCGACCTCTTAACATCTATTGATACAGTGCCTCATCTACCCCCTGTATCACTCCCACAGTGGACTGGAATCACAACCCACCTTTCTTCCATACCAAAGTTCATATTCACACGTGAGGACTGTCATTCCACAGAAGATAGACAGGCCCTATGGGAACGTTTGAGTAGGCCATGTTCTACTCAAATGCAAATGACCAATCCTGATGCCTCCACCATATACCCGAAGTGCCTACAAAAGCTTAAAATGCCCATGTTCTCACCTTCACCCCCCTCACCTCTACCAAATGCCCCTTCCACTTCTATTAACTTAGCCAAATCTTCCCCTACGCTTGGGACCTCACCAATGCCCAGTCTAACACACCCGCCTAAGCGACTCGATTTATCCAAAAATAAACCCGCCCCGCCACCTAGGAGACGAACGCAATCCGTGCCTCTATCACAATTAAAACCCTCATCGTCACACCCACCTTCCATATTGGGACCTCATCCCTCCACCTTACACCAATATATCATACCTCCTTTGTTTTCTTCAAAACGACCTACGCCTTCTACACCTATACAGAGATCAAAGGGTATCACAACATCGTTACCCCGCGTATCCGGTCCACCTATCAACCCTAAACCAATCCCATCATCAAAGGATTTATTTTCTGTCACTCCCCTTTCTCCGTGGTTGTTTCCCGCTACCACGCCATCTGTAGCCTCATCATCTAACCAGCCGAACGTAACTTCTGTGTCAAAGAAACCACGTTTAGTGAAAAACATGTGTCAGCACCCCTCGGCTAAACCACCACCTGTACGAACCAACCACGCCCAAACATTACCAAAACCCGCACAACCAACACCCTCATCCGATTTTGACCCCCTCAAAGGATCTTACGCCAAAATCCTTGCTATGTTGGTGGAGAATGCGACCATTTCCCTACCTCCACTTAGACCTTATGACCCGTCTAAACCCCGACCTATGGGTTACGATGAGTCTAAAATCTGCGCTTATCACCGCACACCAGGACATGATGTGGAGGGATGCAAAGCTCTAAAAACCATCCTTCGTCAGTCACCTCTCCCGGATAGAAAGATTAAGAAAGACAACTTACGAAGGGAGAGACCTCTAGCGTCAATTCCCTCTACTATATCATCTATCCCCGCCTCACCAAGATCTATCATTATTACAACCCCACCTCTTGAAGACCATGAATTATCCCAACCATCTTCCTCATCTCAGATCTACGAGATTAATATGATTAGTGTCGCTACTCGAGGACAGAAAAACAATGGGAAAGCGAAAGAAAACACACCTGCGGCATCTCTTTCTCCTTCAACCATCCCGATTACACCACCACCTAAAGTGGTTATTCGCGGACCCGCCTATCCCGTCTCTAATGGAGTTGCCCACCGAACCATGATCAAACAGCTTCATCAATCGCCCGTAAAAATGACACTATATGATCTCATTCAGACTTCTGAATCTCATCGACAAGCTCTCGTTGAGATCCTTCAAGGGATAGAGGTTTTACCCAACGAAACCCTGCCCGTTGCCTCCATTCTAACACCCAATCACGTTGCCTCTCTCACCAAACAATCCATCTCCCCCACCACTTCTGTCTCAAAACAACAAGCCGCTGCAGTTAGTTTCTCGGAAGATGAAATTATCGACTTTGGTGCAGAAGACCCTGACCCTGCCCTTTTCATTTCCGCTTACGTCCGAGACATTCGAGTACGTCGGGTTATGATTGACGGGGGCGCTAGCCTAAACATCATCTCTTCAAAAGCCTTCCAACAAATGAACATCCCTTCTAGTTGCATGTGTGCCAACCCCATCATGTTACGGTCATTCAATGACGCTATTACTTCTACCTTAGGCACCGTGATCCTCAACATTCGCGTAGGCCCACGTACTTTACCCGAACTCTTCTATGTCCTTGAAGGAGAGTTCCAATATAATATATTGCTGGGTCGTCCTTGGATTCGAGCCATGGGATGCGTTCCCTCAACATTACATCGATGCATAAAATTTGAGTACGAGGGGAAGTCCTACACTGTAAAAGCTGATCCTCCCCCCTTCAAAACTTGCAATATGTTATACCGCCCAAACGATGTGCTTATACCAATTAAGACACCCATACATTCAACCCAACCATCCTCTTCAAATGTACCTCAACCATCCACCTCAACTGCACCTACGCCTTCAACTGATGAAACCACCGTCGCACAAACCACTTCTCTTCCCGCAGCTAACATCCCAACCTCCGACCCCTTAGTAGATGTTTTTCATCGCCTCACGCTGGGGGAGTACCGCCTATATAACGTTAGTTCTTTCCCTACCCCGCAGGAGTACGGACAATTACATGCACATCCCACCTACGACCGTCGCGTGGGGGAGGTAATCTCTTACGGACCACCCCATTGTCGCACTAACCTAACGTATGGGGGTGTTGACGCATCCTCCATTACCCCTGAACCTCCTCTTGGGGTGGTTCCCTTCCAATCCGATTTTCAATACCTGACAAATCGTCGCTTCGCTCTCACCTTCTTGACTCGCTGTGCGTGGAAAGGCTTTGGTTTTGGCCTTTACGAACAAGGCCGACATACACTCATTCCCGTGACCACACGCAAACATAATGATCGAAGTGGTCTCGGTTTTTCCGAAACACCTACACAGGAGACACCTCCTATCAGCTGTATCCTGGAAGAAGAAGACGTTGCCCCCACCGAACCATCATCACCCACTTTGCCATCATCACCCACAGAATCGATGGACCCTGAATCTATCCCTCCTAACTTTTTTTTTTCATAAATACCATCTTCATAGGTCCTCTCACTTATCAACGCGATAATGAGGACCCATCTTCCATTCCCCTTCTATATCCAGACATGATCGAAGAAGATTCGCCTTCGATTAATGTTGTTGAGTGCCAGGATGACGACTCCATCCTCACTTACCTTGGGGCGGACGACTCCTATCTTCAACGCGCCTTACCATCTGAAACTCAAACCATGCTGAACGAATCTACTATAGAAATCAACATCCACACGGAGGAAGATCCTCACATAGTGAAGATCGGACAATCCCTTAACACATCAGAACAAGCCGCCTTTACTACCTTTCTCCGTGCTCGCAACCAAGCTTTCGCATGGTCTTACGCTGACATGCCAGGAATTGATCCTACCATTGCCGTCCATAACATCACCCTAAACCCCGATTCCAAACCAGTCAAACAGAAATTGAGAAAAATGCATCCACGCATTGCTCTCTTGGTCAAAGAGGAGCTCCAACGACTCCTTTCTGTTTCCTTCATTCTGCCTATTGACTATCCTCAATGGATTTCTAACATCGTACCTGTCACGAAAGCGACGGGGGGACTTCGGATATGCACGGATTTCCGGGATCTTAACCTCGCTTGCCCTAAGGATGACTTCCCCCTCCCAAGTATTGATCAACTTGTTGATCTCACTGCGGGTCATGAAATGCTTTCTCTCATGGATGGCTTTTCAGGATACAACCAAATTTTGGTTGCCCCTGCCGATCAACACAAAACCGCCTTCATAACTCCTTGGGGAACCTTCTGTTATCGTGTCATGCCATTTGGCCTTAAGAATGCTGGTGCTACCTATCAGCGGGCTATGACCTACATTTTTCATGACATTATGCACACTATCCTTGAAGACTATGTCGACGATCTTCTCGGCAAGTCTAAACATCGTAGTGAACATCTCGATGTTTTAACCATTATTTTTGATCGCCTGTTACAATATTCTGTCCGCCTTCAACCGAAGAAATGTGTCTTTGGTGTTCTTTCGGGAAAACTTCTTGGCTTTATCGTCTCTTTGCGTGGCATTGAGGTCGATCCATCTAAAGTAAAAGCTATCCTAGAAATGCCCCCACCCAAAAACCTCAAACAATTGCGTAGTTTGCAGGGTAAACTTCAATCCATCCGGCGTTTCATCTCCCAACTCTCGGATCGATGTCACCCTTTTCATCACCTTCTAAAAAAGGACGTTGCCTTTCAATGGAGTGAGGAGTGTCACCAAGCCTTCGAAGCTCTCAAAACGTATCTCTTGCAGCCACCCGTGCTTATCCCACCCCAGGACGACCGCCCTTTCTACCTTTATCTTTCCGCCACTGACCATGCTATAGGAGCTATGCTCGCACATCGAGACTCGGCACGCCGAGAGCAGGCCGTTTATTATATAAGTCGTACCCTCGTGGATTACGAGACTAGGTATACACATGTAGAAAAATTGTGCCTAGCCCTATCATTCGTCGCCACCAAACTCCGACATTACCTCCTGAATCACAAAACTTTCGTCATCACCAACACAGACCCCATTCATTATATGTACGCCAAACCACACCTAAACCAACGCATCGCTCGATGGCTCATGCTCCTCGCCGACCTTGACCTTGAGTTTATACAACAGAAATCAATCAAAGGACAAACTCTTGCAGACCAACTTGCGGAGGCCCCTCTACCTGGGGAACAATTTACCAATTTTACCTTCCCCGACGAACTCATCGCCACTCTTTCGCTCGGAGAAGAGTCGTATCAACTGACCCTCTTCTTCGATGGATCTAAGTGCCAGCGCGGCGGAGGAGCCGGCGTTGTTCTCATCCCTCGTGACGCTGAACCTATGCCTCTTTCATTCCGGCTTGATTTCCCCTGCACTAATAATACAGCGGAATACGAGGCCCTTGTTCTGGGTCTCCAAGTTGCGATACACTTAGGCATTAAATCTATCCATATCTTTGGTGACTCTCAATTGGTAGTCAATCAAGTTATGGGCATCTACCAATGTAAAAACGAGGAACTTCAGAAATACAAACACCACGTGGAATCACTTCTAGCCTTATTTACTCACTATTCTATCCAAACCATTCCCCGCTCCACTAACAAATTTGCGGATACTATGGCTTGCTTAGCCTCGCAGATTCCCGCCGCACCAACTGACTCTGAATTATTCGTTGTGGTCCAGCAACTTTTTGCACCATCCTATTCAACCCCGGTAGTTTGCATGATAAATACTGTGTCTACTAATTCGCAGGATACCTGGTACCACCAATTTCACGACTACCTTACAATCTCTGTTCTCCCACCTGACCTTACTAGTAACGGAAAACGTGCTTTTCTCAAAAGTGTTTCGCGTTATGTTGTCATGGGAGGACTCCTCTATAAACGTGGCTTTGATGGCATCCTCCTTCGCTGTCTGACCAACGCTGAGGCCACTCATACCATCCAACAAGTACACGATGGGATTTGTGGTGGACATTTTAGTGGCCTTGCCGTGGCTAAACGAATCCTTCGCCTGGGTTATTATTGGCCTACTCTCAATAACGACTGCTACGAATATGTTAAGCGCTGTGTCATGTGTCAACAACATGCCAATCTTCAACATACTCCTAGCCACCCGCTACAAGTCGCTCGTGATCTTTGGCCTTTCTCACAATGGGGTTTAGACCTTATTGGTGAGATTCACCCGACCTCTTCACAACGTCACCGTTGGATAATCACAGCGACCGAATATTACACAAAATGGGTGGAGGCCATCCCACTCATTTCAATCAAAAAAGAAAAAATTGTCGAATTCATTAACCATCACATTATCTGTCGTTTTGGTATTCCTCATCGCCTAATAACAGATAATGGTAAATCTTTCAAAAACAAGTTGTTACAAGACCTTTGTGACAACTTTGGTATCAAACTTAGTTTCTCATCGCCTTACTATCCGCAGGCCAATGGTCAGGCTGAATCTTCTAATAAAACTCTAACCAAAATCCTCATGAAAGTTGTCAATGAATCTGGAAGAAATTGGCACGATCACATTCCCTTTGCCCTTTGGGCTTATCGTACTAGCATTCGTACCTCTACTAATGCCACACCTTTTTCTTTGGTATACGGTACCGAGGCTGTTTTGCCTCTCGAAATACAAATACCCTCCCTTAGAATATCTCTTCAGGATATTCTCACCAACGATGATTTCCGCCAAGAGCGGTTAGCCCAATTGGAGCTTCTTGACGAACGCCGTCTTACAGCTCTCGATCACCTTCAAATTTATCAAAAACGCATCAAGCGTGCTTATGATAAGCGACTTCATGAGCGTACCTTTAAGGTTGGTGATCTTGTCCTCAAAGAGAATCAACATGTCACCAAACTAGAAAAGAGCAAACGTGGAAAATTTGCTCCCAATTGGATTGGGCCTTATATAATCACTCACACCTATGGATCAGGCACTTATCGTTTAGCTTCGCTTAATGGTAAACCTGAGCCTGAACCCCTTAATGCCTTGCATCTTCGACCATTCTACTGTTGAAATTAGTGTTATATCACTTCTTATCTACCTACTGCTCGTCCCTTGAGCTCATTTACCGCTACATACACTTTGTTTTCTATATCTCCGAATAAAATCAAAATCACTTCGCACCTCCCCTTGATGATGCCTTCCCCTCTTTAGTCTAGTCCATGACTTCAAAGTATTAAAATAAGCCGTATTCTTAAGGGATTTTCTTGAGTCAAACTTCCTACTAAACTAGATGCTTCACGCCAAAAGAACATCTAGTCATCTAAAATTAAATATAGACTGCTCCCACGAAGGACAGCTATATGCCAAACTATTGCTGCTACTATAAATAGACTGCTCCCCTGAAGGACAGCTATGCACTAAAATCATCTCTGCTACTATAAATAGACTGCTCCCCCGAAGGACAGCTATACACAGTCAGCCTTTATCAGAAGCTTCTCGCATTGATCAGCTTCGTGAAGACCTCAAGAATAAAACAATCAATATCCCTTGTAGACTTCCCGCATCGATCAGTCTATATTCAATAAAATAAAAGCCTCATTCAAAAGAACTTTTTGGGTCATGGACTTGTCTATTTAGGGTAGGTTCTCTTTCGTTGTAACAAGTTCTTTGACCTCAGCTATATCATCCACCTCATCTCACCATTTGTTTCAACTCAAGGGACGTAACGTACACCTGATATATTGTGATCATACAACTCTTTTCAACTATGGACTTCTCGTCTATGCACGGCACTTAGGGCTTCAGGCTCGTTCTACGTTGTGTGGTTTGTTTAGCTCTTCTCACCTACGGAGCACTCTTTCCACTTTGCCTCGCGTCTAGAATTGTGTGTTGATCTTAATCAGGACACTATTCCCTACTACTTGGGTATGCTAACCTTTGCTTTACCTATACCTACACCAACAACATTATCCTACCAGCACCAACAACATTACCCTACCAACATCAAATTTTTACCAAACGACCAATTGCCTAAACCATACCAAATTGCCTAAATTCACCCCTCCCTGATCCTAAGGGAGAACTACATCGGTCTGAGGCCCGTCCTTGCTTTGTGCAATGGGCTATGTAGGCAGCACTTAGGAGACATGGGGTCTCCCAAGGTTAGCTCGACCATCCCCTACCATAACCTATCATGTGTGGTAAATATAAATATTTTTGTGTATTTCTATTTAATTACATTCCTCTTTGATCCTTTTTCAAAACACCGAAAGTCAAAACGACAACATTCTTATTATTATAACGCAAATCAACATACATATCTCGTTTTATTTAGATGTTAAACAAATACATCTTCTATATCATCGACGCGCAGGTCGGCACTCTTATTTATTCTTATACCTTGCTAACATTTATTTAGACCCTCACGCCTCATCCCAAACTAGGTGATGATCGTGATCGTCGACCCCTCTCGCTAGGCCTCTCTGTCCTCAAAGGTACCACGGCTATTGGTACCGCCCACTGATCTGCCAATCTCTCCTGTAACATCTGAATACGCCCTCTCGCATGGAGAACTCCAGCCTCTAGTCTCGCTGCTCGTGACTCCGCAACCACTAACAATCTTCTTGTCTCATTCACCTGCGTTTGGAGCTGCT
Source organism: Taxus chinensis (assembly GCA_019776745.2). Classification (NCBI taxonomy): domain Eukaryota; kingdom Viridiplantae; phylum Streptophyta; class Pinopsida; order Cupressales; family Taxaceae; genus Taxus; species Taxus chinensis. Next base: position 941,193,036 of record CM034149.1, read on the forward strand.
GAACCAAACGCTGCAGCCGATCCCTCTCTGCTGTAATCACAGCTATGTCAGGGCGATCGCGTACACCTCGCAACTCTGCTACCCACCATAACCTATAGGCCTCTGTCATTCCTGCATCCATTACACTGCGATCGGCTGCTATCTCCTCGGGCCCTTCTGGAGGTGTTGGCCGGGGAGGTGAGAATGCTGCCTCGGCATCGATCCTCATATATGGTCTATAAGCCTGTGGTATGTCCTGCACAAATCCAAATTGTCGCCGCACGCGATCTATAGGAATCCTCTCATATTCACCTGGCCTGTGCCCCGCGATCCACCTCAATCGCTCTACACCTCTCAACTCCTCAGCTATGTTCTCGGTTACCATATAGTTCCCGTAGGGCCTCCAACAGATATCCGCAACCGTCAACCTCTCCCATACCTGCCTGTAATACTCAATGTCACCCGGCACGGCCTGAGATCTTGCCTCTTGTTCTGTCTGGACCCATCGTCGGAATCCCAACCTCTGTACTCCGGTCTCTCCTGCCTGGATGGATCGGCCTATTGGTCGCACACAAACAATGTGCTCATAGGCCCAACAGTGTAATAAGTATGAGCAATCCAACGTTGTCCTGTGATTTCGCCTACAAGCCCATAAACCCCTGTATAGCTCCGCCAAATATGCAGGTGCCCATGCAAAAGTCACGTTCCTTTCTATCATCTCCCAAATAACACCCATCAATGCCTTTGGAAATCTTCCCCCTTCTGCCCTCGGTAACGCATAATACCCTACCGCTATCATTAAAATCACTGCTAACCTTGTCTCCTCAGGGTGTGCTGCATACATTACCCCATATGTGAATGACAAACCTCGCTGTGTTAAGTCTCGTGCATATGGACCAAACACTTCTGTTATCGCTGCCCGCCCCGCGCTAGGTAGTGCCTGATATACTGGTTCTCCTGTAATAGGGAGTCTCAAAATACGGAACACATCTTCCAAAGTTACTGTCATTTCACCTGTTGGCAGATAGAAGGTATTTGTCTCAGGATTCCATCTCTCAATCAGCGCCTGTAACATACCATGGTTACGTGCGATTCGTGAATAATATCGGATCCCACTTAACCCCAAACGATTTATCAACATCCATTCCGCTGGTGTTACATCCGCTCGGATTCGCGACAACAGCGCTGGCACACTATCATTCATCCTCAACCCTGCCTCTGCCTGCATACACCAAAACAACAAACAACCATTCAATCCATTAGGGTTTTTTTTCAAACATTCTGGAAATTCCTCCAGTAACCGGTATCGGTTATACATAACCGGTATCGGTTCAGTAACCGATACCGGTTCCTTCTAACCGCTACCGGTCACTGTCGATTACATGCATCTTGCCTAAAAACAACCACCTACGACAATAAATTGATCGTTTATTCCTTTCTATATACACAGACATACCCAAAACCCCGATTACCTACCCCATAACACTCACCTCATCTATACCCCTGGCTATCATGTTTTCTTTCTCATATCTACCCACCTACTCTACCCCATCTTATTCACAAACCATGCAGAAATCAAATCACAACCACACCGTTTACCTCTGGGGTTGCAGTAGCTTGAGGTGGCCCCTGTCTTCCCTCTTGTCCCTGCCTGCTGGATGTTTCTCCTCGTCCTGCCATTATCACCACCTTTTTCAAACCTGCCTTTCTGTCTTCTGAATCTCAGATCACAATTCACTTTCCTTGTCTCTTTTCTCCTTCTCACCCAAATCTCTCATGCAAATACCTGTCTCAGTCGTCAAAAAGCGTCGCGTTCGCGTATTTAACCTCTTGCATGGCTCTAAAATTAAAACTCAAGTTGCCACCCTAGCTTTTCTATTTTTAGAAAAACTCATACCTAAATAACCGGTATCGGTCGTGTAACCGATATCGGTCATGGAGATACCGACATCGGTTACCTAACCGATACCGGTTACACACCTTCCTTTTTTGAAACAGGGTTCTTTTCTTCATTTCTCATCTAAATTTTTGTCGCGCCCGCCTCTTTTCCTGCATAAACAACACAATTTACCACATTTTGTTCATCCACCACATATAACATTACAATTTCATTAAACATCATTTATTTTATACAAATACACAAACCATCAACTACGGATATCAAGAAACTATCAATCTATACATCATTTGGATCCAACTCATCAGTTACATATATCACAATGTCACAAAACCACCAATTCATCACATAACCTGACATTCATATATACGTACAAAAAAACAAAAACATCAGCATCATCCATCTATCAACATGTCAATTAAACTCATCACACATTCTATATATTACCAGCCATTAACCAAATATTTCAACACATTTTGAACACTGCATGTGGATCAAAACATCGTCTCTATATATATACAAATTTTCAAAAATACAATGTGCCCTACATCGGGGCCTCTGTGATCTCATAACATACCAAAGCCGGCACGCAGGCCGCAATACCTACCAAAAATCTCGACTCGGCTCGCAGGCCGGTCTCTCATATCAAAAATATACTCGGCTCGCAGGCCGGTATCAAATATACAACCCGTACTCGGCTCGCAGGCCGGTATATAATAAATAAATGAATCAAAACAATGAATAAGTGTAGGCACGCAGGCCTCTATCAATACAACCGGTTCGCAGACCGGTGCCCATGTCCCTATACAAAACCATGTCGGGGATCTATCAGCTCTCCCCACCGCCCTCGGCACCTCTCCCCGCTGGTCCCTGTGGTGCCTCTCGCCTCCTGCCTGTCACGGACACGCCAGCTGTGGCTGCCCCTCCCTGAGATCTCTGGCTGTGCGAGGTCTCTGCCCTATGCGCTGCATATGCCTGATACTCGACTCCGGTACTATCAAGAATATCCTGATAATAACGGGCCTCTGCTCTAACCTCCATATAGCGATCTCGCGCCACTGAAGGAACTGGGGCTGGTCCCCTGGCACCTAACACCAATACCCCCTGAGCCTGTACCTGCACCTGTGGCTGTGGTGCTGGTGGAGGTGCTGCCTGTGCCTGTACCTGCACCTGTGGCCGTGGTGGTATCTGGTGGCTGTGGCTGTGCTGCTGCTGGTACGGCTGCCTGTACCTGTACCTGCACCTGTGGCTGTGCTGCTGGTGGTGGTGCTGCCTGTGCCTGTACCTGAGCCTGGGCTAGCTGCCCCTGTAAGACCCCTATCTGTGCCTGTGCAGCAGCCAACTGTCCCTGTAATAGCTGCACCTGCCCCCGGAGCTGATCTCTCTCTGCCGTAACTGCAGCCAAGTCTGGCTGTGCAGGCGGTACTATCCTGGCTGCTCTCTGCCCAGCCCACCACACCCTGTATGCTCCCGTGCACCCGGCATCATCCACACCCTCACCTGCTGGTCTCTCCGCTACCCAGTCTGGATCCCAAGGCTGTGGCGCTGGCAGTGGGGCCTCTACATCATCCCTCCTGTACTGAGGGAAGGGAGGTGGCTCGTCCTGTCGCAGCCCCATCTGCCTGCGTACCCTCTCTAGGGGTATCCGCTCGTACTCTCCCGGCCTCCGTCCTGCTATCCAGAATGTATACTGGATCAGGCGCAGCTGTACGCGGGCTCCTCTGCCAGGCTGGTGACCTCTGTAGGGTCTCCATACAATGTCTACTGCTGTAAGGCCCTCTAGCAAGTGTCTATAATAGACCACATCCCGACCTGCAACAACTGCTCGTGGCTGGCCCACGACCCCCAACCACCTCTGAAAGCCATATCGGTATACGACCTGTGGCCCTGGCTGCTGGGGTAGCCCTACTGGCCTGATGCATACGATGTGCTCGTATGCCCAACAGTGCAACAAAAATGTAGAACAAATACCAAATCGCCTCCTCCGGCGATAGCCCCATAACTCCCTGTATAATTGCACCAGATACACTGGTGCCCATGCAAAACAGGTGTGCTCCTCCACCATCTCCAGCAGCACCCCCATCAATGCCCGTGGGAAGCGGCCTCCCTCTGAATCCGGGAGGGCGAAGCAGGTGATCCCTATCATCATCAACACGGCAAGCCGTGTCTCATGTCTGTGTGCGCGGTACATATCACCATATCCAATGCTCGCGCTATGATACGTAAGAAGCGCGGCTGCATCCCCAAAAACCTGCAGTATGCTATCCATGGCAGTCTCTGAATCTACCTGGAAAACGGCCTCTCCCTCGATCGGTAGCCGCAGGATGCGATACACATCCTCTAATGTGACGGTCATCTCCCCGGTCGGCAGATGGAACACATTGGCCGCCGGATCCCATCTCTCGATGAGGGCGACCATCAGACTGTGATCTCTCTCTATCGCTCTGTACCTCTGGACCCCGCCGAGTCCCACCTCGCGCATGATGGCCCAATGCGCCGCAGATATGTGTGGCCTCATCCGACTCAATAGTGGAGGCATCCTATCACGCATCGTCAACTGCTGACGTGCCTGCAAAACCAACCCACATTCTTAGACCCACTCTTTATTATAACATCTACTTTACCATCTAAACCCCCTTTTGTAACACCCAAAATCTAACCCCACACCTCACCCCCTCCACCCCAAACAACCAACCCAACCCAACCTTCACCAACACCCACAACAAACCTAAACCCTAAACCCTAAACCCCATCCCCAACCCAACCCACCTTCACCCTAAACCCTAAACCCACCCCACTCCACCCACCCAACCACCCAACCCACCTTCAAAAACCTAAACCCTAAACCCTAAACCCACCCCAACCAAGCCACCCAACCCACCCTTCAAACCTAAACCCTAAACCTAAACCCCCAAACCCAAACCCCCAACCCCTCCACCCACACCCAACACGCTACCCAACCCACCTTCAAACCTAAAAACCCTAAACCCCTTAAACCCTCCACCCAACCCCAACCCAACCCAACCCACCTTCAAACCTAAACCCTAAACCCCCTAAAAACCCACCCACTCAACCACCCAACCCACAAAACTCCCCCTAAACTCAACCTTCCCCACCGATACCGGCCGATACGCGACCGATGCCGGTAGCCCCCCCAATTCAACCTCACCCTATGCTTTTGCGACCGATGCCGGTCGCCTATTGACCGGCATCGGTCACTGTCTCCTGCCCGAGCCGAACCCCCGCGCGGCCCCCAAACACCATTTTTCACCTATTTTTACCCATCTACCCACCCAAACACCCCCAAATTTTACACACCTAGCCGCCTTACCCTATCTTACCTATCTACCCTCTCTCTTTTTCAAATTACGTCTATTTTACTCCTCATTTCCTAAAACAACTAAATTCCTACCCAAACCCCCAATCTCACTTAATACAACCAAATGCATAAAATAAAGAGTTTAGAACCTACCGGTACGACGACACGTCGTCGTGGTGGGATGGGTGGTGGCGGTCCAGCTGGTCCAGCCCTCCAGCTCCTCCTGCCTGTGCCATGGCTCCAATCCTGATCTGCTGGGTCCCCGGCCAATCACCTGCTGCCTCCTCAACTATTCGGGCCCACTATCAACTCTCTCCGCCAATCAAATAGCTCCACCTCACTCAATACCCCTCCAAATCAACTCTCCACGTCAGACAAGTCAATTTGGATTGCAAATAACAAAAGTGACAATGACAGGCCGTATTTTTCTTTTTATAGGTTTTTCGACCTTAACCGATGTCGGTTTCTTTTTTGCCCTAAGAAACCGGTATCGGTCCCTTAACCGATATCGGTCACGCAGAATCGACATCGGTTTGATACCCAACTTTCACCCCATTCTTTGCCGTTCTTTACTCCTTGCCTCTTTTTCACCAATATCGCCTCTGTCCACCTTTGCTGCACAACATTTGTTCACTGGTCCAGCCTGACCTAAGGCCTCCACCTACCTATTCGGCCCGACCCAAGGCCTCAACCTACCTATTCGGCCCGACCCAAGGCCTCAACCTACCAATTGGCCCGACCCAAGGCCTCAACCTACCAATTGGCCCGACCCAAGGCCTCAACCTACCTATTTGGCCCGACCCAAGGCCTCAACCTACCTATTCGGCCCGACCTAAGGCCTCCACCTACCTATTCGGCCCTGACCCAAGGCCTCAACCTACCAATTCAGCTCGACCCAAGGCCTCAACCTACCTAATTGGCCCGACCCAAGGCCTCAACCTACCAATTGGCCCGACCCAAGGCCTCAACCTACCAATTGGCCCGACCCAAGGCCTCGCCCTACCTAATTGGCCCGACCCAAGGCTTTGCAACCTACCTATTTGGCCCGACCCAAGGCCTCAACCTACCTAATTCGGCCCGACCCAAGGCCTCAACCTACCAATCGGCCCGACCCAAGGCCGCCCTACCTATTTGGCCTGACCCAAGGCCTCGCCCTACCTATTTGGCCCGACCCAAGGCCTCGCCCTACCTATTTGGCCCGACCCAAGGCCTCCACCTACCAATTGGCCCGACCCAAGGCCCCAACCTACCAATTGGGCCCGACCCAAGGCCTCGCCCTACCTATTCGGCCCGACCCAAGGCCCCAACCTACCAATTGGCCCGACCTAAGGCCTCCACCTACCCATTTGGCCCGACCCAAGGCCTTGCCCTCGCTATTTGGCCCGACCCAAGGCCGCCACCCAACAACTTGGCCCAACCCACGACCATACCACTTCCATACCTTACCCAAAATCAACACCATACACTTTATCCACCCATCCGGTAGTTTTTGGTTCAATCGAGCTCACCTGTTCGTGTTTTAGCACGATTAGGGTCCTTGACTTGATCTGTCAACCAACTTTGCCTAGACCTAGACCGTGACATTTATCTCAACCAAACCAACCATTTGGTACTTGCCGAACATGCCTAAACGTTCCTGTACCTTACCTGTTATATACCCTGGAGCTACTTCCTATGCCTTGGATACCAGGATTATATCACCCTTGTTTGGATAAACTATCGACCTTTGCCTATACATCGCTGGTTTGCTCGTCAAATCATATACCCTAGTCGTATTGTTGCATTTCAACATGCGTCTGCTTCCTTGGACCTTCCCTACCACCTTACCATCCTCTCTACAACATGTACCCTTTATCAACCCTATCCCTGATTTCCCGTTCACTCCATCTGTGATAGATTTGAGGGGGATTACCTATACCCTTAACAGGGGAAACCACTTCATATTATTGTCCGCGCAACTTTACAAAACAAGCTACATGACAATAAGGGGCTAATGTAGACACCAAATTCGTGTCTTACGACCCCTTGTGACCCGCATCCCATTTCGCAACCTAACCTCATTACCTAAACCTTACACAATTATTTATTAATTACCTCATAATTGATAAATCCACATCGCCTTACCCGCCACCTCACTTGGCCACCTCACCATGACCTAGCCCTAACCCTAAACTAACCTAATTAGGACCCATGACTTGGTCTAGACTCACATCCATAACTAATGCCTCCTTACTCGCACCCAAAGCCGACCTTCTAGCCACTTGACCAAGCCCGCAACTGATCCCTCGGGAGAAAAATAGGGAAGGTGGGCTATTTTACTAAAAATAGCCTACTTTTTCCTAACCGATGCCGGTTCCTACTCGACCGCCGTCGGTTACGCAACCGCCATCAGTTCCCTATAAATGGGCTCCCCAAACCAAAACAACGGATCAGAATTTCATTTTGAGAGATCAGTCAAAGGATTTCTGGATCAATCGAGGGCATTGCGAGCGAGGAACAGATTCCAGATCTTCACTTGACCAAGCAGAGACGAGTGAAAATACTAGACGTGCTTACAGCAAAGGAGATCAACTTGCACCTTCATCAAAACCAGTAAGTTACATTTTGCATGTCCTCCATCATAACATTTCTTATGCTTCTCGGATCTCAGTGCTCCTAAATCCATTTCTGAATCCATTATCCAACGTACCATTGCCTCTAACTATCATTCTTTTGCTTCTAACCATCCCATTTCCTAATACTATCCAAAAACCAGCCATTACAAACACCACAACCAGCCCAGAAGATCCTAGAACCCACCGGTATCGGTTATCAGTAACCGCCATCGGTTATAGGTAACTGGCATCGGTTCCTTTGATCAAAACCAAGAAAAACAGCCTTTCCCCTACCCAGTTCAGCCAAGCAATTTAATTGATATTTTACAGTCTTTTGTGTTAATTCACGTTAGCAGGGAAACTGACCACCTTCGAAAGGAAGTTTTACATTTCCTGGGCCCAAGGCAGTTTCCTCATTTATTGTTTAATCAAATCTTGTGGTCTTGTGTTCTTATTTGCAGGTAGTCCTTCCCAGACAAAAAGGAGTTCTCCGCAGTCAACCTGATCTTTCTCTACGGTACGCGCACATCATCTCGACATTCTACAGGTATTCCTCCTAACCCTAACCTTATCTGTTTCTAAAAGGAACGAAGCATTTTCCTAGTGAACATATGGGGTATGGCCCCAGGTCAAAATATACGAGTACTATTTAGAGTTAAGACTGGAGAACAACACAGCCCAATTCAGTAAAATCAACGATGTCTTCTTCTATGGTGTCATCTACCTCCTGAGGCCCAACATGACTTACAGTCGAATGACCAAAAGCATGGTCATAATGGGAACATCATCAGAGAGATTACAATGAGAGGCCTTATCCGTAGTGGATGCCCTTTGCAAGAAGCTTTCAAGAAGCAAAGGAAGAGAAGAGAATATTAAAAGAGCAAAACAAGCATCTTCTCCAAGCCCTACAAAAGATGGGCAATGCCCCTCCTATGACTGTCACTGAACCTCCCGAGGTTCTTAGTCAAGAGAAGATAAATGAGTATGCCAAGATCGGTGAGAAAGGTACAACAGTGGTCCACCTGGAGAGAGTAGATCCTCAATATAGTGAGGAAGTGATTGCAAAGTTCACAAAGCTCTATCAAAATATAGATCAAGTAAAAAAGGAACTCCAGGCAATAGCAGGGCCTATCTCTGAAGAGTTGGACCATGCCAGGTTACAACACGACATTCTAGAAGATGCTCGACTACCAAGTTGATGACTTGGTGAAATTCGACGTCTTTGATCACCCATGAGCACCCAACAAAGTCTTTGCTACTTTAGACTATCGGGTTGACCAAATGGAGTTTGTCTTGGAAAAGGGAGACAAAATCAAGGAGGAAGCCCTTGATGCCATGAATCAAATGGAGCAGATCATCTTAAGAATGTCTCCAAAGTTGCTTGGTGAAGCATACGCCTTGAGGAAGGAAGATGATACTATTCAGCTTTTCAAGGGAATCACGTTGCAGGTTTAGTGTCAAAGGCCACTTTTGATGTAGAATCTATCAAAAATATTCTAGCTTACCACGACTTTTGTTGGATACCTAATGGAGGCAGGAAATGAATACTTCTTCAAACTCCCGAAAAGACTCAGAGATGAACGAGAAACTTGTGAAGTCATCGGGTATCACACCAAGGGTCCCGCTCAAGATCAACTTCAGGTGATGGTTAGCAAGTTCATGGAGTATCAAGCTCAATTTCACATTACCTCTCCTGAGAAGAAGCAAGGACACTCCTTTCAGCCAAGGGATGACGATGAATAGCACCTTCCTCCTGGGATAAATTCCCATTTTTGTAAAAGTATTTAAAAGTATGTTGGCACAAAATGATGACATCATCCATGTTGCACCATGGGATGTTGTCATCCACAAAATTGCCCCAAAGTCAACATTTGACTTGTAAATATTTTGTAAATAGTTGTTCACACTCCTTTTTGTCTTCTTTCTCCTTCTTTCTCTCCTTCTATAAATACTTAGATACTTGTAGTATTCAAGGGTGAGCAAATTTGTATGAAAAATAGAAGTGAGGAGAGAAAGACTTTGAGCTTTCTTATAACAGACAAATATTAATACAAAAAATTGAGACTTTGTGTTGAATTCCTGTGTTATATGTTTAGATCTTTCTAAAGTTAGATATGCATGCTTATTTCTGTTGGATCTTCACCTATGCTTTTTTCATTTGTTTATCAGTATTGCTTTTTTTGTTTATATGAGTAAGTTTTGGCTCTTTTTACTACCGGCCCAAAACATAAACCCTTGACCTTTCTACTTTGGAATTCATTTCTTTTCTCCCTTCAGATCATGTTTTTTCTATTCTTTCCCCTTCATTCCTTTCTGTTCTTCATCGGAATTAACTCAACCCAGGATGAGAGATCCAAAACCCCCTGAAGGTAGAATATGTAAGACTTACAGAGATTCCTACTGGTAGAATAGCAATAAACTAGTTTCGCTTTGTTGTTTCAAAGAGGGTTATGCCCTACACACTATTGGCTTGTTTATCCATAGATCCCACCTACTTTGATAGATTTTCAGACCAACAGTTTTTGGTGACTCTACTGGGGAAAGAACCAGATCTATGTGAGTGTTATGTCAGCTAAAAGACAAACCAACAGTTTTTAAAGTTACTGGGAGACTAAGAAAATAGATAAAAACTGTAAAAATCACTACCTATTTGCAAATCTTAACTCTTTGTTTAAAATCCATTTTTTTGCAAAAGTGATCCAAACTAAAAATTTTCTTAAGAGATCCATAGATCTGGGCTAGTTAGAAACCTTTAGTTCACTGAGTTTTATAAAAATCCTGTATTTTTCATAGATCTGAGATCTGATAGTTTTACAAATATTTTCAAACCCTTGCAAAAATCAAATCTAAGATTTGAAAATCAGCTTACTAACTAAGTTAACCATCATTTTATCCTCGTTAATCTTTGTCATTAAAATACAATCGTTTTCAAAAGAGGGATAAAATTAAATATTTAAAAAAGTACATGCTACTGATTTTTGTCAGAAAAATCAGAAAATCAGCAAGTACAAAACAAAAAGAGTTTTTATAAATATGCTCTAAAATCATTACAGATCTAAACAGGATACACGGCAGTTGAGTCCCTTTAACCCATACAGAGAGTCTCACATGGGAAGTTGAGCTATTTTGTCTACTTCAAAGGCATAACTTCAGTATTACACTAGCATGCTTCACGTTGCTGAGTTCAGCTGATCGGTCAGCCATAAGTGTCTCACCTCCACGAAAGAACCATTTTTCACAAGGAGCCTCCACATCAATTTGTAGTGCTCTGTTACTAAGTGGAACCGCACTCCCATCTCGCGTCCTCTTTCCATATTTTCAAAAGGTAGTACCATGGGGAAATGCTATGGGCCCTCTTGCATTACCACATCTAGTTCACGCACTCCCTCATAGAAACCGCAAGAATTTCGCAAGATTTGATGGGAGTGGAAATCAAAGCATGGATTCACATATATCTACATTAATTATGTCATGCAGCATCCTATATGTGACCCATGAAGACGTGTCAGTATACCTCTTTCTAGAGACCTTGCATGGACCTGCAGCAGAGTGGTTCCAACACTTGTCGGTTGGATCTATCACCAGTTGGGCCACATTATGAACTATGTTTGAAGACATGTATAAGCCTTCAAAAGACACATTTGCATTACTGTCAAAGATTACTCACTTAAAGAAGGAGGCCAATGAAACCATGCGCGATTTTATCTCCCGTTTCAATTTGTTGATTAACCATGTGCCACCTGCCATGTTGCCAACACCAGAAAATCAAAAGTGTTTCTTTGTGAATGCCATGAGCTCAAGAGTAATTTTCTTACTCTTATAAGAACAAATAACCACCTTGGTCCTCGCTCAAGCTGCGGCCATTCAGATAGAAGACAACCTACTTATATTTGACAAGTTAAAATGAGAGCCATCCAAATCTAAGGCTCCAACTCCTTCTCAAGCCACTTCATCAGATCCGACATTCCAGAAGATGGCAAACGACTTGCTCACATTAAAGAAGCAATTAGCTCAAGATTCATCTACCCCTCCATACTGGGATATCCCACAGAGGAGCTTCACTCCCAAAAATGCCCCACAAATGCTGCATTTTCCTGCTGCTACTCCAAGGTTAGCACTTGAGGCCCCTCCAGTTAATGCCTTGGTCGAGATCGAAGAAGATGAGAAAATTTATGAAGAACCTTCATCGCAAGGTGAAGATGATCAAGATGTCGGTAAACCGATTGGTGACTCTACAATCAGGTATATGGAGTTTGAAGATGAGGAGTCTGATGAAGAGGAAGGTACCCAAGGGTATGCAAGTAGACAGTCATATACTATTTTCACCCGCTCACAAGGAGAAGAAGCAAAAGTTGCTACAAGGATACAAAAAGAGAAGGTTGTGTCGAACACGCCTCCAACCATTACTAAAAGAGGTAATCGTCTTCCTGCTCAAACTCCTATTAATCCTTTTATGAAAAAATATTTTCCTCCCATCTCTCCTCTAAATCAGCCTTCTTCTGTTTCCATAAAGACCAGTAACCCTACCCTACCATCGCGAAATGAGGGACTCATTCCTTCGTCAACACAACCTTTGGTCACATTCGACATAGTTGATCATGCTAAAAAGACCAAGATTCAAATGTCTGAGGCTGAATATCTTCAGTCTAACCCTTAACAGCTTGTAAGATTAACCAAATATATCCAAAGCCAAGATGTCGTCCCCTCTCATGTCTCCCTGAAAGGAATCCTTTCCACTCCTCCTACATCTCGCATAAATGTTTCCTCGACTTCCACATAGGAAAAATTGAACCTTTTTATCTCTCCCTCCTAATCAATGGTCACAAACTAAGCAACTGCATAATTGATTCTAGGGATTTCGATAATGTCATGCCAGCAAAGGTTACCCATGCTTTGGGCCTCACTCTTACCAAGCCTTTCGGTAGATATTACTCCATGGAAACCAAGTAGGTTCCATTGATTGGTCAGATCAAAGATGCACAGTTCACATTTGCAGCGTTACCAGAAAAAAGGGTTAAAATGATCATCCTCATTGCTGATATCCCAATAGCATATGGAATTCTATTAGGGAGAAGCTTTTGTAGAGAATTTGGTGGAGAGATTCACATGGACTGGTCCAAAGCCAGAATTCCCATCAAAGGAGTAATGCAGATTTTGGAGCTTGAATTACAAAAGAAGTACCTAGTCACCAACTCTGATGACCCCAAGGCCCATATTCTCTTTGAATCATCAGGGATGGGGAACTACTTCTTATCCACTGTGTTTGATAGAATGGAAATTATTGTCTAGGAGGAGGACCTTAATAAGATATGGACACTACAGTTTGATGGCAGTTGCACAACAAGTGGATGTGGCGCTGGAGCCATCCTGATATACCCAAAAGAAGAGATTTTCCCTCTTTCTTTCAAATTTTAGTTTTTCAATACAAACAATACTGCTGAGTATGAATCTTTGCTACTTAGTATGCAAGCTACAAAGGAAAGAGAAATTAAGAATCTAAAAGTACAAGGTGACGTCGAACTGATCATCAACTAGATAAAAGGGGTGTACCAAGTGAAGAATGACAGACTCAAGAGCTACCGTAATTTAGTATGGGACAACATTGAGGAATTTGATGCTTTCTCAATAAAAGGCCTTCCAAGAGCTCAAAATGACATGGCCGATTCATTGGCCATCTCAGTGTCTCTTATGCTCCCTCACCCAGGGCTGAAAATAGACACATATACCATTGAGGTAGTCTTTTGCCCAAGCGTGCTAGACAATTCTCAGCACTGGCAGGTATTCAACGATGACAATCAACTTGTTTCTTTTCTAGAAAAAGCTGATAATTTTAATGAGCTTCATTTTGAGGGATTTACTTCTGCATGTCGTGAATCTGTCACTGGTCAAGCAAAAGAATCAAAAGAAGGCGATGGCATATGTCAGCTCAAGGGAAATAAAATTCTAAAGGTTTTAGTCTCTCTAGAACTATTGTTTGACAAACATGATTGTTTTGTCAAGAAGAAGTGACAAGATGATCCTAACTCCTCTCTAGAGACTGAATCTGTCAACCTGGGTACTGTAGAACATCCGTAGTTTGTGAACATCGGGAAATGTTGTACACCCGAAGAAAAGTGGAAGTTTGTCAAATTTATAAAGAAGTATATGGACATATTAGCATGGTCTTATGCCGATCTAAAGTCTTTCAATCCTAAGGACGTTCAACATGAAATTCTGTTAAAGGACAATGTCAAACCCTTTCGCCAGAAACAGAGGCATTACAATCCCAAGATCTCAGGTACCATCCAGGTGGAAATATAGAAAATACTGGATGCGAGAATCATCTTTCCTATCCACCACAGTACTTGGGTCATGAACATTGTGCCCATATGAAAGAAGAATGGCGAGATACACATATGCGTACATTTTCGTAATCTAAATTAGGCATCCTTGAAGGACAATTACCTGCTACCCATAATGGATCAAGTTCTACAGGTAGTAATTGGTTTAGAGATGTTTTCCATGCTTGATTATTTTTCAGGCTATAATCAGATTGAAGTCTCACCTGAAGACCAATTCAAAACAACATTCAATACTCCCTGGGGCACATTCACCTATAGCAGGATGCCTTTTGGCTTGACCAATGTTGGTGCCACATTTCAGCGAGTGATGGACTTTGCATTCAAAGGTATGATGGGAAAGGTCATCATAGTTTATTTGGATGACTTAACTGTGTTCTCGAAAAAGTGAAGTGGTCATTGTGGTCATTTGGAGCAAGTATTGATTAGATTCCGAGAACACGGGATTTCCCTAAATCCCAAAAAGTTTGTTTTTGGGGTCACTGAAGGAAAGTTGTTGGGACACGTTGTCAGTAAGGAAGGAATAAATATAGACATCCAAAAGGGTTAAGGCTATTCAGAGTCTTACCTTACCCACAAGAAAGACTGATGTTCACTCCTTCTTCGGAAAGGTGAATTTTCTCAGATGCTTTGTTCCTGACTTCAGTGAAAATACTCGTCACATATAAAATATGATGAAAGGGTCACAAACTTTCCAGTGGAGTGAAGAAGGAAAGACATCATTCGAGGATATAAAAGCCTCCCTTGCTCCTGCACCTGTCATGGTATGTCCCGACTTCTCCAAGGATTTTATCATGTACAATTATGCATCTGTGCATATTGTATCAGCCATCTTAATGCAGAAAAAATCTAAGGATGTTAAATCTCCAATCGTGTTCATGAGCTCTCCTCTCAAGCTTCATGAATTGAAGATGTCTTAGTTAGACAAACATGCTTTCATAGTAGTCAAAGCTATCAAGAACTTCTGGTACTACATCCTAAACTCTCATACGGTAGTGCTAGTTCCTGACACGACAGTTAAGTCTATCCTAACTCAACAGGAGTTAGAAAGCTTATGAGGGAATTGGATCGCAAAGGTCCAAGAGTATGATCTAGACATAAAACCAACCAAGCTGGTAAGAGGCAAGGGCATATGTTAGCTTATGGCTGAAAACAAAGATTCAGAGGTCCCTAAAGAGAAAGTTGATCACACCGACAGGGAGCAGGGTGAACTTAAGAAAGTAGATTCTCTACCTATGGTTCTATTTGTTACAACTATCGACGAGTGGTATTCTGACATCACTTTCTTTCTCACTTATAGTGAGTGTCCAGCCCATCTAAATTTAAAGGAGAAGTGGACTATAAAGATCAGGGCTGCCAGATATGTCATATGGTATGAAGGTTTATACAAGCATGGGATTGATGGGATATTTTTGCGATGCGTTGACAAACCACAACAGATAAAATTTCTTGAAATTTTCACGACTCGGCCTGCAGTGGTCACTTCTCCTCATCCATAACAGCACATAAGATCATCCAGGCTAGCTACTACTAGCCAACGCTATTTCAGGATACAACCACCTAGGTAGAAAAATGTGAGCTCTACCAATAGTTTGTTAGAAAACCAAAATTGGCTACTTTTCCCCTCAGGCCCGTCATTATTGATGAACCATTCAGGAAATGGGGAATTGACTTTATCAGAGCCCTACATCTCTAATCAAGTGTCAGACATAGTTATGTCCTAACAACAACAAATTACTTCACCAAATGGGTGGAGGCCATACATGTTAAGAATGCCACCTCTGAAGTTGTTTGTAATTTCATCAAAGAAAATATCATCGCAAGATTTAGTATCCCACACAAGATCGTTGCTGATAATTCTTCCAACTACTCCTCATGGGAATTTATCAGTTTTTTCTATGGATATGGAATAACCTTGGCCCATGCCTCAGATTATTACCCCCAGGGGAAATGGTCAGGCAGAATCCAGTAATAAGAACCTAGTGACCATCATATGGAAGCTAGTCGATGAGAATCAGTGGTCATGGCACAAGTCATTGTATGATGCTTTGTGGGCAGACTGTATTATTTGAAGATGTCTCTTGGTATGTCACATTTTCAAGTGTTATATGGAATTGACGCTGAGCTCCCCATTTCTGCGGAACTTCTTGCTCTGCGCTTAGTATGAGGGATCAAAGATGAGACTTTCTAGAATTCTCTAGAAAAGAGGATCATGTATCTAACAGAACTTGAAGAAAAGAGAGTAAGAGTGGTTGACAGGATCACCGAACATCAGAATCAAGTCAAGAGATTATTTGATAAAAAGGCTAAGCAGAGGGATTTCCATGTGGGATATCTCGTCCTTTTATGGGACAAGCGAAGAGAGCCAAAGGGCATGCACAGGAAATTCAACTCTCTTTGGAGAGTGCCTTTCAAGATCAAGTAGCTAATGTTTCACACAGAATGCTTCCATTCCTAGAATAGAGTGGCTTCTATCCTTTCATTCCTTTGAGAAACAGATAAGGGTTAGGGCTAGGAGGAATACTTGTTGAATGTTGAGAGGGTGTGCGCGTACCATAGAGAGAGATCAGGTCGATTGCAAAGAACTCCTTTTTGTCTGGGAAGAACTACCTACAAGTAAGAATACAAGACCACCAGATTCTAATTAGATAATAAATGAGGGAACTGCCTTGGGCCCAGGAAATATTAGACTTCCTTTCAAAGGTGGTCAGTTCCCTTGCTAATATGAATTAACACACATTATTACAAAATTACAATTTAATTACCTTGTTAAAACAATAGAGGAAAGGGCTCGTTTTGGTTTTGAATCACAGTGACCGATGCCGGTCACTGTCACCGATACCAGTTTCTGATAACCGATATTGGTAGGGGCAGTGGTTTAGGGGCTTTTAGTGAAGGTTGGCTATAAGGTGGCTATAAGGTGGCTATGGTGTTTATAAGGCTAGTAAATGATTTGGGATAGGTAATGGGGTGATGGAGAAGACTCAGAGAGTATGGGGGCTGTTCTTGGGGGCAATGTAGGGGTAGAGGAATGACAGTTAGATGGAGGGTGTTACCAGGTAGTAGATCTAGGAATAGACTTAGAATTGCTGTGATTCAGAAGTCCAAGAAATGTTATTAAAAGAACATACAAGATACTACTTACTAATTCTTGATGGAGATATCAGGTCTGAAGACTGTGATAATGAAGGCAGGGCTCAGGTAGGATGATTGGACAATCAAAGATGAGTTATCTTCTCTCCTAATGCTTGGATGAGTGTCACTGGGCTCCGGTTACTCAGTTGCAGTCTTGGGCTTGATGTCCTTCTCTACAAACTCCTCTCTTTCCTTCACTTGTCTCTGCTCGGCCAAGTGAATTCCTGATCCTTCCAATCAATTCCCAGGTGAATCGGGTAAGTGCAGGAAGTTGATGGACAAATATAGGGTCATCTGTGGACATCATATTGCAAATAACAATATAATATCAACTTGTAGGGATTATTAGCAATACATACACTCAAAATTAGACAAAATTATATTAATATGAATCATAGCATCTGGAATCTAGTTTCTAAAATACTAATTTTTGTAAAAAATGGACAAGATTACCTATATTAAACACTCAAAATTCAATGACTTGGTATTTTTTTTTAAAAAGGCCGATAAGATTATAGTCCGTTTGCCCACAATTTGGATGACCAAAAATTGATATATATATTTTTCCTTTGGTGAGAAGTTATATACCACTATCTATCTTGGGATGGATTTTATTTTGTATTTTTTTGAGTAATATTTTATTTTTTATGATTTTTTCCGTGAAAGTGGTATGAAAACATAAAGAAAATAGAGCACTTTCCGTTTGCCCGCCATAACTTCATCAAAAAATATTGAAATCAAATAATTTTTTTTTGAACATGTATATAATTTCACCACGGTTGGGATGGTATAATTTTTATCACACTCTGATAAGTGAAACAAATTTTGCAGTCTTAAACATAGACATAAACATTCACAGGAAAAAGTGTCTTAAAGACCTACTATTAGTAAAAAATTATAAAATTATATTTATCCTCTTCTATTCACTTTAAAATCAGTATTTCTACAAAGTTAATAGTCTCCCCTACGCAATGGTAACATTTTTATGACATATTTTTTACTTTTCGGCATGGTTCAAGTCCGCGGAAGACTAAATTTGATGTTTTGTTGTTTTTAATGTAAAATTCAGGATTTGATGTCCACTTAATTGTCCCCCAACTTGGTGCACTTACACATTCCGTTCCTTTGTTTTTGGTTGGGGGAGGTCATTTACAGGGAACCGATGGTGGTTACGTAACTGACGACGGTCGAGTAGGAACCGATATCGGTTAAGTCAAAGTGAGCTATTTTTAGTAAAATAGTCAACTTTCCCTCCTTTTCTCCTAAGGAATTAGTTGTGGGCTTGGTCAAGTCATTATTAGGTTGATTTTGGTGCGAGTGAGGAGTAATTAGTCATGGGTGTGGATGTAGACCAAGTTATAGGTCTTAATTGGGTTATTTTAGCGTTAGGACTAGGTCATGATGAGGTGGCAAAATGAGGTGGCAGGTTTAGAGATGTGGATTTATTAATTATAAGTTAATTAATAAATAATTGTGTAAGGTTTAGGTGATGAGGCTAGGTTGTGAAATGAGATGTGGGGCACGGGGGGTCGTAAGACACAAATTTGGTGTCTACATTAGCCCCTTGTTGTCGTGTAGCTTGTCTTGTAAAGCTGCACTGACAATAATAAGAAGTGGCTACTCCTGTTAAGGGTATAGGTAATCCCCCTCAAATCTATCATAGATTGAGGTAACGTGAAATCAGGGATAGGGTTGATAAAGGGTAAATGGTGTTGATATGATGGTAAGATGGTGGGGTAAGTTCAAGGAAGTAAACGCACATTGAAATGTAGTAGTGCGACTGGGGTACATGATTTGAAGAGAAAACAAGCAATTCATAGGCAAAGGTCGATAGTTTATCCAAACAAGGGTGATATAATCCTGGTATCCAAGGCATAGGAAGTAGCTCCAGGGGATATAACGGGTAAGGTACATGAACATTTTAGGCATGTTCGGCAGTACCAAATGGTTGGTTTGGTTGAGATAAACGTCACGGTCTTGGTCTAGGCAAAGTTGGTCGACTGATCAAGTCAAGTACCCTAGTCATGCTGAAACATGAATAGGTGAGCTCGATTGAACAAAAGGTTACATGATGGGTGGATAAAATTGTAATTTATTGGTTTTAGGATGAGGTATTTAATTGGTGCGGCCTTGGGTTGGGCCGATTGATTAGTGAGGGCCATGGGTCGGGCCTGATTGGTTGGTTGCGGCCTTGGGTCGGGCCAAATGGTTGGTTACAGCCTTGGGTCAGGCCAAATGGTTGGTTGTAGCCTCGGGTCGGGCCTGATTGGTTGGTTGTGGCCTTGGGTCGGGCCAAATGGTTGGTTACGGCCTTGGGTCGGGCCAAATGGTTGGTTGTAGCCTTGGGTCAGGCCAAATGGTTGGTTGCGTCCTTGGGTCTGGCCAAATGATTGGTCGCGGCCTTGGGTCAGGCCAAATGGTTGGTTGCGGCCTTGGGTCGGGCCAAATGGTTGGTTGCGGCCTTGGGTCAAACTTGGTTGGTTGGGTGCGGCCGTGAATGTGGCCAATGAAATCAAAAAAGGCTATTTAGCAAAGGAGGGTATAGGTGATGTGGTCAGAAAGGGAGATTGGTGAATAAGGGCAGAAATTTTGGTAAAATAGGGATTAAACCGATATCGGTTAGCTATGACCGGTATCGGCTAGATGACCGATATCGGTATTTTTAGGGCACAATATAACCGATATCGGTTATAGGTCAAAAACCTATAAAAAGAAAAATACTACCTGTCATTGTCCACATTGTCAATTTAAAAACCAATTTTAGTTGTCTAAGGTGTTTTAGTGATATTTTTGAGTTTGTCGGCTGAGGTGGCATTATTTGAATGGAGAAGTGAGTGAGTTTGGTAGACCCCAATGAGTAGGAGGCAGAATTTGATTAGTGGAGAACCTGGCTGAGGAGATTTGGAGCCATGGCACAGCCAAGAGGAGCAGGAGGTGCTGGACCAGCTGGACCACCACCACCTATCCCACCACGCTAACGTTGTACTCGTACCGGTAGGCTCTGAGCTCTCTACCTTATGTGAATTTAATGAGTTTAAGCTAGATGTGGGTTTTGGGTAGGAATCCAAGTTTTGAATAAAACAATGAATAAATTGAGGTTATTTTGAAAAATGGAGTGGATAGGTAGGTTAGTTGGGTCAAGGCGGCAGGTGTGGGTAGGTTTTTAGGTTTTTTTCAATTGGTAAAAGGGTAGAAATAGGCAAAAAATGGGTTTTTGGGGGGCCGCGTCGGGTTTGGCTCCGGCCGTGGACAGTGACCGATGTCAGTCCCTAGGCGACCGGCATCGGTCACAAAATTTTTAGGAAAAGTGGGTTGTGGGTAGACCGGCAATCGGTCATATGTCGACTGGCGCCGGTGTATATCAAGTGCTATAGGGGACCGATGCCAGTCAAGGGTGACCGGTACCAGATCATTAGTTAGGTTTATTTTTGTTTTGTTTCGTTGTTGGTGTTTGTGTTGTGTTGTTTGGTTGTTTGTGTTTTGTTGTTTGGTTGTTGTTTAGGGTGAAGAGGGAGGGGGGTAGAGTTGATAGGAAAGGTGATTGGGATGGGGGGGGCAATGGGGTGGTTGTGTGGTTGGTTTAGTTAGGATAGATTAAGTGTTGCGTATGAATTAGGAGGTGTTAAATTGGTAGGGGGCATAGTTAGATGGCGAGAGTAGATCATGGGTGATTGGTAGGGTGTGAGATAAGGAAAGGGGATATCGTAGATGTTTTAAGGGTAAGATAGGTGGGTGTAGATGTGTGTTATAGAGTCGGGGTGTGGTCAGGAGGGTAAAAGGGGGTATAGAGTGTGAAAGGAGTTGTTTTTGTAAAGGGTAGGTCTAATGAAGTGGGTTTTTTTTGCAGGGCATGTTAGCAGCTTACGATGCTAGGATCGGATGCCCTCCGCTATTGAGACGGATGCGGGCACATGTGTCCGCAACGTAGTGGGCCATTATGCACGAGGTGGGACTCAATGGAGTCTAGCAGTATAGGGCTGTGGATAGAGACCATAGCCTTATGGTTGCCCTCATTGAGAGATGGGATCCGGTGACCAATGTTTTCCATCTCCCTACCGGAGAGATGACTATTACCCTTGAGGATGTATATCACATCCTGAGACTGCCGATCGTAGGGGAGGTAGTATTCCAGGTATATGCGGAGATGGCTATGGACAGCATCCTTCAGGTATTTGGGGATGCAGTGGCATTATTGACTTATCACAGCGCAAGCATTGCCTATGGGGACATGTATCGTGCCAACAGACATGAGACACGACTTACCGTGTTGATGATGATAGGTATCACCTGCTTCGCCCTCCCAGACTCAAAGGGAGGTCGCTTCCCATGGGCTTTGATGGGGAGTGCTGCACGAGATGATAGAGGAGCATACGTGCTTATGCCTGGGCACCAGTATATCTGGTGCAGCTATACAGAGAGCTGTGGGGGTTATCGCCAGATGAGGTGATTTGGGATTTGCTCGACATTTTTGTTAAACTGCTGGGTATATGAGAACATCATATGTATACGACCAGTAGGGCTACCCCAGCAGCCAGGGGCCACATGGTTATCTACAGATATGGCTTTCAGAGGTGGATTGGGGGTCGTGGGCCAGCCACGAGCGATGCTCGCAGGACAGGACGTAGCCTATTACCGATATATGTTAGAGGGGTTGAATGTGCTGGACATTGTATGGAGGCCCTACAGAGGCTATCAGCCCCGAGGAGGACCCCGAGCACGGATGCGCTGGATCCAGTATACTTTCCTAGATAGCAGGACGGAGGCCTGAGAGCATGAACGGATACCCCTAGAGAGGGTACGATGACAGTTGGGGCTACGACAGGATGAGCTGCCTCCCTTCCCTCAGTACCAGAGGGATGATGTAGAGGCCCCACTACCTGCACCACATCCCGTGGACCCAGATTGGGTAGCAGAGAGACCGGTGGACGATACAGTGGATGATGCCAGAGTGATAGGTGCTTTTTTGGTTTGGTGGGCAGGTCAGAGAGTAGCTAGGATAACATAGCCTGTACATAGCCAGATTTGGCAGCTGTTATAGCAGAGAGGGACCACCTCCTAGGACAGGTGTAGTTATTACAGGGGTAGCTTGCTACTACACAGGCACAGATCAGGGTATTACAGGGGCATTTAGCCCAGGCATAGGCTCAGGCACAGCCCCAGGAACCAGTATAGCCACAGGCACCAACGTAGCCACAGGTATCGACACAGGCACCTGCACAGCCACAGGCACAGGCATAGGTACAGGTGTAGGTACAGGTGCCACCACAAGCATAGGGTGTACTGGCAGGGCAGGGGCCATTGCTATTAGGAGTCGGGGGACCAACCCCAGCAGCCATGGTGGCACGGGCCCGTTATATGGAGGTGAAAGCAGAGGCCTGGTATTATCAGGATGTCCTTGATGGTAGCGGGGCTGACTATCAGCCATATGCGGTGCACTGAGCTAAGACCTCTCAGAGCCAAAGATCCCAGGGGGGCGCAGCCACAACCGGTGGGTCGGTGATAGGGAGGAGGCGAGAGCTAGCACAGGGACCAGCAGGGAGAGGGGATGAGGGTGGTGGGGAGAGCTGAGATTATCCCTGGTAGAGCAGAGATGGGTTTTTGGACTTTGGATATAGACACCTGTCTGCAAACCGGGGTATGTATATAGAGGCCTGCGTGCCTGGCCCACATATGATTCATTTATTCATTCTTGTTGTATATACCGGCCTGTGGGCCAAGTACAGGTTGTATAGTTGATACTAGGCCTGCGAGCCACGTATATTTTTGACATGAGAGACCAGCCTGCGAGCTGAGTCGAGATTGTGACAGTGATAGTGGCCTGCGTGCTGGCTTTGTATTATTTTGAGATCACAGAGGCCCCCCATGCAGAGCAAGTTGTATATCTGAAACATTGATATATATAGAGATGATGATTTTGATCGAGATGGTGTGTATAAAATGTTTTTATGTGTTTTGTCAATGGGTTTTTGAAATTTAATGTGTATAGATGATGAGTTAGATCCAAATGGTGTATATACTGATGGGTTTGATGTAGATATTGAAATGTCATACGTATTTTGTGTTGATGGTTGTTTTATTGTAGATAGATGATGTTGATGAAATTGTGATGATATATTGATGTGATTTTGATGACAAATATTGATAATGGTTTTGTTATGTAGGAAACAGAGGCGGGGCGCCACAAAAATTTTACAAAAAAATAAAGAAAAGGCCCAGGTTTAAGCAAAATGAGACATGTGACCGATATCGGTTATGTAACCAACATGGTAGATTAAGGACCGATATCGGTTAGGTAACCGATACCGGTTATTCCAAAACGAGCAAAGCTAAAATAGAAAAGCTTGGGTGGCAACTTAAGTTCTTATTTTTAGAGTCATGCAACAAGTTAAATACGTGAATGTGAGACTGTTTGACGATTGATATAGGTAATTGCATGAAAGAATTGAGTGATAAGGAGGAAAGAGACAGGTTAAAGTGAGTGTGGGGCTGAGATTAAGAAGGTAGAAAGGAAAGTTATTTTTTGAAGAGCGTGATGAACATGGTTAGACGAGGAGAAACATCCAACAGGCATGGGACGAGAGGGAAGACAAGTTCCATCCCAAGCAGCTGCATCCCGAGAGGTAAACTGTTTGGTTGTATTTTAATTCTTACATGTTTTGTTGAATAGGCTGAGAAAAGGTAAGAGGGTAGAGATGAGAAAAAAAAAGGTGATAGGCAAGGGTTTGGGATAGAGTGAGTGTTATGGGGTAGGTAAGCAGGGTTTTCACATATGTTTATAGGTAGAGAGAGGAGTAAATGAGCAAAATAATTATCGTAGGTGGTGGGTTTTAAGTAGGGTGTATAGGATTGACAATGACCGATATCGTTTAGATATAACCGATATCAGTTAGTAAACCAGTATCGGTTATCTATAACCGATACC
Organism: Taxus chinensis; assembly: GCA_019776745.2. Lineage (NCBI taxonomy): Eukaryota > Viridiplantae > Streptophyta > Pinopsida > Cupressales > Taxaceae > Taxus > Taxus chinensis. Next base: position 941,217,220 of record CM034149.1, read on the forward strand.
GGTTACTGTAGGAATTTCCAGAATGTGAGAAAAAACACTTGGGGATTTGATTTATTGAATGGTTGTGTGTCGTTTTGATGTATGCAGGCAGAGGCAGGGTTGAGGATGAATGATAGTGTGCCAGCTTTGCTGTCACGAATCCGAGTGGATGTAACACCAGCTGAATGGGCATTGATAAACTGTGTGGGGTTAAGTGGAATCCACTATTATTCACGAATCACACGCAATCATGCTATGTTGCAGGCGTTGATTGAGAGGTGGAATCCGGAAAATAATACCTTCTATCTGCCAACAGGGGAGATGACAGTGACGTTGGAAGATGTGTTTAGAATTTTGAGGCTCCTAATTACAGGAAGACTAGTGTATTAGGCATTACCTAGCGCGGGGCGGGGAGTGATAACAACAGTATTTGGTTTAGCTACACGAGATTTAACACAACGAGGTTTGACATTCACTTATGGTACAATGTATGTAACACACCCTGAGGAAACAAGGTTGGCAGTGGTATTAATGATAGTAGTGGGGTATTATGCATTACCGAGGGTGGAGGGGGGAAGATTTCTAAAAGCATTGATGAGTGTTATTTGGGAAATGATAGAAAGGAGTGTGACTTTCGCATGGACACCTGCATATCTGGCGGAGTTATACAGGGGTTTATGGGCCTGCAGGTAAAAACACAGGGTGACACTGGATTGTTCATACTTATTACATTGTTCGGCCTATGAGCACATTGTTTGTGTGCGACCAATAGGCCGACCCATCCAGTCAGGAGAGATAGGAGTGCAGAGGTTGGGATTAAGACGATGGGTCCAGACAGAACAAGAGGCGAGATCCCAGTCCATGATAGATGACATCGAGTATTATAGGCAGGTATGGGAGATGGTGACGATTACGGATATTTGTTGGAGACCTTACGGGAACTATATGGTGATGGAGCACATAGTTGAGGAGTTGAGGGGGTGTAGAGCGATTAAGGTGGATTACAGGGCACAGGCCAGGTGAGTATGAGAGGATTCCTCTAGATCACATGTGGTGAAAATTTGGATTTGTTCAGGATATACCTATGGCTTATAGACCATACATGAGGATTGACACCGAGGCAGCATTCTCACCTCCTCGGCTAACACCTCCAGAAGGGCCAGAGGAGATAGCAGCCGATCGCAGGGTAATGGATGCAGGAGTGACAGAGGCCTATAGATTATGGTGGGTAGCAGAGCTGCGAGGTGTACGTGATCTTCCTGACATAGTTGTGATTACAGCGGAGAGAGATCATCTACAGGGTTTAGTTCATCAGCTCCAAACGCGGGTGAATGAGACAACGGGATTGTTAGCGGTTGCAGAGTCACGAGTGGAGAGACTAGAGGCAAGATTCCTCCACGTGAGAGGACGTATTCGTATGTTACAGGAGATGTTGGTGGATCAGTGGGAGGAACCAATAGCAGTGGCACCTTTGAGGATGGAGAGGCCAAGTGAGTGGCATCGACGATCATGATCACCACCTGATTCGGGAGGAGGCGCAAGGGTCTAAGTGAATTTCATAAAAGTATAAGAATAAATAAGGATGCCGACCTGCGCGTCGATGATAGAGAAGATGTATTTGTTTAACATTGAAATAAAACTAAATATGTATGTTGATTTGAGTTATGATAATAATAAGAATGGTTGTGTTTTGAATGTTTTGTTTTGAAAAAGGATAAAGATGAATGTGAGCGAATAGAAATACACAAATAGATTTATATATACCACACATGATAGGTTATGGTAGGGGATGGTCGAGCTAACCTTGGGAGACCCCATGTCTCCTAAGTGCTGCCTACATAGCCCATTGCACAAAGCAAGGAGGGGCCTCAGACCGATGTAGTTCTCCCTTAGGACCAGGGAGAGGTGAATTCAGGCAATTTGGTTGTGGTTAGGCAATTTGTTGGTTGGTAAAAAATATTGATATTGGTAGGGTAATGTTATTGGTGTTAGTAAGGGATTGGCGATGTTGGTGTAGGTATAGGTGAAATGAAAGTTAGCTTACCCAAGTAGTAGGGAACCGTGTCCTGATTAAGGTCAACACATAACCCTAGAGTCGAGTAAAAGAGGCAGAAGTGTCCCGTAGTTGAGAAGAGCTAAACAAACCACATATATTAACATAGGATGGGCTTGAATCCCTAGGTGCCTTGCATAGGTGAGAAGTCAATAGGTGAAAAGAGTCGTATTATCACAATATATCGGATATACGTCACGTCCCTTGAGTTTTGTTGTGTTGACGAATGGTGAGGTGAGGTGGCTGGTATAGCTGGGGTGCAGAGAACTTATTATAAGGTGATTATTCTGACGAAAGAGAACCAAACCTAAATAGACAAGTCCATGACTCAAAAGTGCTTTGGAATACTGCTTTTATTTTTCTGGATATAGACTGATCAATGTGGGAAGTCCATAGGGGATATGTATTTTGTTGTTCTTGAGGTCTTCACGAAGCTGATCAATACGAGAAGCTTCTGATAAAGGCTAACTTTGTATAGCTGTCCTTCAAGGGAGCAGTCTATTTATAGTAGCAGATGCAGTTTTTGTGTATAGCTGTCCTTCGGGGGAGCAGTCTATTTATAATAGTAGAAGTGACTTTGCACATAGCTATCCTTCGAGGGAGCAGTCTATGTATAACTTAGAGGTCTAGATGTCCGTTTGGCATGAAGCATCTAGTTTTGTAGGAAGTTTGACTCAAGAATATCCCATAAGTGTATAATTGAGAACATGTTATTTTGATACTTTTAAGTCATGGACCAGACTAAAAAGGGGAAGGCATCTTTAAGAGGAGGTAATGACCAAACCACGTGAGCTTGATTCTATTTTGAGATGCATGGAACAAAAATGTATGAGGTAGTAAATGAGCTCAAGGGACGAGCGCAAGGTAGATAAGAAGTGATATAACACTAAATTCAACAGTAGAATGGTCGAAGATGCAAGGCATTAAGGGGTTCAGGCTCAGGTTTACCATTAAGCGAAGCTAAACGGTAAGTGCCTGATCCATAAGTATGAGTGATAATGTAGGGCCCAATCCAATTAGGAGCAAATTTTCCACGTTTTCTCTTTTCTAGTTTGGTTACATGCTGATTCTCTTTGAGGACAAGATCACCAACCTTAAAGGTACACTCATGGAGTCGCTTATCATAAGCACACTTGATGTGTTTTTGATAGATTTGAAGGTGGTCAAGAGCTGTAAGACGACGCTCGTCAAGAAGCTCCAATTGGGCTAACCGCTCTTGGCGGAAATCATCATTGGTGAGAATATCCTGAAGAGATATTCTTAGGGAGGGTATTTGTATTTCGAGAGGCAAGACAGCCTCGGTACCATATACCAAAGAGAATGGGGTGGCATTAGTGGAGGTGCGAATGCTAGTCCGATAAGCCCAAAGGGCAAAGGGGATGTGATCAGGCCAATTGCTTCTAGAATCGTTAACAACTTTCATGAGGATTTTGGTGAGGGTTTTATTAGAAGATTCAGCTTGACCATTTGCTTGTGGATAGTAAGGTGATGAGAAGCTAAGTTTGATACCAAAGTTGTCACAAAGGTCTTGTAACAACTTATTTTTGAAATATTTTCCATTATCTGTTATCAGGCGATGAGGAACGCCAAAACGACAGATAATGTGATGGTTAATGAATTCGATGATTTTTTCTTTTTTGGTTGAAATGAGTGGAATGGCTTCCACCCATTTAGTGTAATATTCGGTTGCTGTGATTATCCAACGGTGACGTTGCGAAGATGGTGGGTGAATCTCACCAATAAGGTCTAAACCCCATTGTGAGAAAGGCCAAAGATCTCGTGTGACCTGTAGCAGATGGCTAGGAGTATGTTGAAGGTTGGCATGTTGTTGACACATAACACAACGCTTAACATATTTGTAGTAGTCGTTATTAAGAGTAGGCCAATAATAGCCTAGGCGAAGGATTCGTTTGGCCACGGCAAGGCCACTAAAATGTCCACCACAAATACCGTCGTGGACTTGTTGGATGGTATAGGTGACCTCCGCACCGGTTAGACATCGAAGGAGGATGCCATCAAAGCCACGTTTATAGAGGAGTCCCCCCATGATGACATAACGAGAAACACTTTTAAGAAAAGCACGTTTGCCGTTACTAGTAAGGTCAGGTGGGAGAACAGAGGTTGTAAGATAGTCGTGAAATTGGTGATACCAGGTATCCTGCGAATTAGCAGACACATTATTTATCATACAAACATCTGGGGGAGTAAGATGGGGCAAAGAGTTGTTGGACCAAGATGAATATGTCAGAGTCAGTTGGTGAGGCAGGAATTTGCGAGGCTAAGCAAGCCATAGTATCTGCAAATTTGTTAGTGGAGCGGGGAATGGTTTGGATAGAATAATGAGTAAATAAGGTCAAAAGTGAATCCACGTAATGTTTGTACTTTTGAAGTTCCTCATTTTTACATTGGTAGATGCCCATAACTTGATTGACTACCAGTTGGGAGTCACCGAAAATGTTAATAGACTTGACACCTAAGTGTAACGCAACCTGGAGACCCAAAACAAGGGCCTCGTATTCTGCTGTATTATTAGTACAGGGGAAATCGAGCCGGAATGAAAGAGGCATAGGCTCAGCATTAAGAGGAATGAGAACAACGTCGGCTCCACCGCCATGCTGGCATTTGGATCCATCGAAGAAGAGGGTCATTGGATATGACTCCTCACTGAGTGAAAGAGTGGCAATGAGTTCGTCGGGGAAATTAAAATTGGTAAATTACTCCCCAGGTAAAGGGGCTTCTGCGAGTTGGTCTGCGATAGTTTGTCCTTTGATTGACTTCTGGTGTACAAATTCAAGGTCGAGGTCAGTGAGGAGCATAAGCCATCGGGCGATGCGTTGGTTTAGATGAGGTTTGGTGTACATATAATGAATGGGGTCCGCGTTGGTGATGACAAAAGTTTTGTGATTCAGGAGGTAGTGTCGGAGTTTGGTGGCTACGAATGATAGGGCTAGGCACAACTTTTCTACATGTGTATACCTAGTCTCGTAATCCACGAGAGTACGACTTATGTAATAAACGGCTTGTTCTCGATGCTCGGAGTCACGATGTGCGAGCATGGCTCCTACAGCATGGTCGGTGGCAGAAAGGTAAAGATAAAAAGGGTGATCGTCTTGAGGTGGGATAAGCACGGGTGGCTGCAAGAGATAGGCTTTAAGAGCCTCAAAGGCTTGGTGGCACTCTTCGCTCCATTGAAAGACAATGTCCTTTTTAAGGAGATGATGGAAAGGTTGACATCGATCTGAGAGTTGGGAGATGAAACGCCGGATAGATTGGAGTTTACCTTGCAAACTACGTAACTGTTTGAGGTTAGTAGGTGGGGGCATTTCTAGGATAGCTTTGACTTTAGCTGGATCGACCTCGATGCCACGCAAAGAGACGATAAAACCAAGAAGTTTTCCCGAAAGGACACCAAAGACACATTTCTTTGGTTGAAGATGAACACAATATTGTAACAGGTGATCGAAAATAATGGTTAAAACATCGAGATGTTCACTGCGATGTTTAGATTTTCCAAGAAGATCATCGACATAATCCTCAAGGATAGTGTGCATAATGTCATGAAATATGTAAGTCATAGCCCGCTGGTAGGTCGCACCAGCATTCTTAAGGCCAAATGGCATGACACGATAACAGAAGGTTCCCCAAGGAGTTATGAAGGCAGTTTTATGTTGATCGGCCGGGGCTACCAAAATTTGATTGTATCCCGAGAAGCCATCCATGAGAGAAAGCATCTCATGGCCCGCAGTGAGATCAACAAGTTGATCAATACTTGGGAGGGGGAAGTCATCCTTCGGGCAAGCGAGGTTAAGGTCTCGGAAATCCGTACATATCCGAAGTCCCCCCGTTGCTTTAGTAACAGGTACGATGTTAGAGATCCATTGAGGATAGTCAATAGGTAAGATGAAGGAAACAGAAAGGAGTCGTTGAAGCTCTTCTTTGACCAAGAGGGCAATGCGTGGATGCATTTTTCTCAGTTTCTACTTAACTGGTTTGGCATCGGGTTTTAGGGTAATGTTATGGACAGCAATGTCAGGATCAATTCCTGGCATGTCAGCGTAGGACCAAGCGAAAGCTTGGTTGCGGGCACGGAGGAAGGTAGTGAAGGCAGTTTGTTCTGATGCGGTAAGAGATTGTCTGATCTTCACAATGTGAGGATCATCCTCAGTGTGAATGTTGATTTCTATAGTCGACTCATTCAACATGGTTTGAGTATCAGATGGTAAGGCGCGTTGAATATAAGAGTCGTCCGCACCAAGGTAAGTGAGGATGGAGTTGTCATCCTGGCACTCAACAACATTAATTGAAGGTGAGTCCTCTTCGATCATGTCTGGATACAGAAGGGGAAGAGAAGATGGGTCTTCATTATCGCGTTGATAAGTGAGAGGACCCAAGAAGATAGCGTTTATGAAAAAAAAAAGTTAGGAGGGATAGATTCAGGGTTTATCGACTCTGTGGGTGACGATGGCAAAATGGGTGATGATGGTTCGGAAGGGGTGACTTCGTCATCTTCCTGGATACAACGGATATGCGATGTTTTTAGTGTAAGGGGGTTCAGAGAATCCAAGACCATGACGATCTTTGTGTTTGCGTGTAGTAATGGGAATGATTGTATGTCGGCCTTGTTCATAAAGACCAAAACCAAAACCTTTCCAAGCACAGCGAGTCAAGAAGGTGAGGGCGAAAATGATGATTTGTCAGGTATTGAAAATCAGATTGGAAGGGAACCACACCAAGGGGAGGTTCAGGGGTAACAGAGGATGTGTCGACACCCCCATACGTTAGGTTGGTGTGGCAATTAGGTGGTCCGTAGGAGATTACCTCCCCCACACGACGGTCGTAGGTAGGATGCGCATGTAACTGTCCGTACTCCTGTGGGGTATGGAAAGAGCTAACGTTATATAGGTGATACTCCCCCAGCGTGAGGCGTTGAAAAACATCTACTAAAGGGTCTGAGGTTGGGATGTTGTCCACGGGAAAGGAAGTGGTATTTGCGACAGCGGTCTCATTGGTTGAAGGTGTAGGTGTGGTTGAGGTGGATGGTTGAGGTGTGGTTGAAGTGGATGGTTGGGTTGGATGAATGGGTGTCTTGACTGGTACAAGCACATCATTGGGGCGATATAACATATTGCAGGTTTTGAAGGGGGGAGGGTCAGCTTTTACGGTATAGGACTTCCCCTCGTACTCAAATTTTATGCATCTATGTAAGGTGGAGGGAACGCATCCCATAGCCCGGATCCAAGGGCGGCCTAACAACATGTTGTATTGGAATTCTCCCTCAAGGACATAGAAGAGTTCAGGTAAGGTACGTGGCCCTACATGAATGTTAAGGATCACAGTGCCTAAGGTAGAAGTAATAGCATCGTTGAATGAACGCAGCATGGTGGGGTTGGCACACATGCAGCTAGAGGGGATATTCATTTGTTGGAAGGCTTTAGAAGAGATGATGTTTAGGCTAGCACCCCCGTCAATCATAACACGGCATACGCGGATGTCCCGAATGTAAGCTGAGATGAAAAGAGTGGGGTCAGGATCTTCTGCACCAAAGTCAACAATTTCGTCTTCGGAGAAACTGACAGCAGCGGTTTGCTGTACAGGGACGGAAGTGGTAGATTGTTTGGTGAGAGAGGCAACGTGGTTGGGTGTTAAGATGGAGGTAACGGGCAAGGTTTCATTAGGTAAGACCTCTATACCTTGAAGGATTTCAACGAGAGCTTGTCGATGAGATTCAGAGGCCTGAATGAGATCATACAGTGTCATTTTTACAGGTGATTGGTGAAGCTGTTTGATCATGGTTCGGTGGGCAACTCCATTAGAGATGGGGTAGGCAGGTCCATGAATAACCACTTTAGGTGATGGTGCGATCGGGATGGTGGACGGAGAAAGAGAGGCCGCAGGTGTGCTTTCTTTAGCTTTCCCATTGTTTTTCTGCCCTCGAGTAGCAACACTAATCATATTGATCTCGTGAACACGAGAGGAGGAAGACGGTAGGGATAAGTCATGGTCTTCGAGAGGTGGGGTTGTAATAATGATAGATCTTGGTGAGGAGGGGACAGGTGGTATAGGAGAGGGGATTGAAGCTAAAGGTTTCTCCCTTCGTAAATTGTCTTTCTTAACCTTTTTATCTGAGAGAGGTGACTGACGAAGTATGGCTTTCAACGCTTTGCATCCCTCTACATCATGTCCTGGTGTGCAGTGGTAAGCACAGATTTTAGACTCATCATAACCTATAGGTCGAGGTTTAGATGGATCATAGGGTCTAAGTGGGGGTAGGGAAATGGTCACATTCTCCACCAACATTGCAAGGATTTTGGCGTAAGACCCTTTGAGCGGGTCAAAGTCAGAGGAAAATGAGGCTATTGACTGGGTAGGTTTCGGTAATGACTGGGTATGGTTGATTTGTATGGGTGGCGGCTTAGCCAAGGGGTTTTGATAATTGGATTTAACTAAACGTGACCTCTTCGGCGCAGAAGTTATGTTTAGCTGGTCAGATGACGTGGTAGCAGCAAACAACCATGGAGAAAGAGGAGTGACAGTAAACAAATCCTTTGATGATGGAGTTTGTTTAGAGTTGATAGGTGGACAGGATACTTGGGGTGACGGTGTTGATATACCCTTGGATCTTTGTATGGGTGCAGAAGGTGTAGGTCATTTTAAAGAAAACGCAGGAGGTATGATGTATTGATGCAAGGTGGAGGGATGAGGTCCCAATATAGAAGGTAGGTGTGACGGTGATGGTTTTAGTTGTGATAGAGACATAGGTTGGACTTGAGGAGATTGGGTCTGTCTCCTAAGTGGATGGACGGCTTTACTTTTGGATAAATCTAACCGTTTAGGTGGGTGTGTTAGACTGGGTATTGGTGAGGTCCCAAGCGTAGGGGAAGGTTTGGTTAGGTCAATAGAGGTGGATGAGGTATTTGGTAGAGATGAGGGGGGTGAAGATGAGGACATAGGCATTTTAAGCTTTTGTAAACACTTCGGGTATATGGTAGAGGCATCTGGATCGGTCATCTGCATTTGAGTAGAATATGGTGTACTCAAACATTCCCATAGGACTCGTCTATCTTCTGAGGGGTGACAATCCTCACGTGTGAATAGGAACTTTTGTATGGAAGAAAGGTGGGTTGTGATTCCGGTCCACTGTGGGTGTGATACAGGGGGTAAATGAGGTACTGTATCAATGGGCGTTAAGAGGTCAACCGGTCGCTGAAAAGATTTAGGTGATGAAGAACTAATAGGTAGGAGGGCATGTTTGAGAGGATCCGTCATGATTAAAGAATTTGGTGATGTCGGTTCAAGGGGTTTCTCATCTAAGGATGACGAAAAAAGTGGCGAGTCTTCCTCTTGTACAACAAGAGTGGTAGAAGGAGATGTTTGGGAAATAGATAAGCTAGATAACATCCGCTCACAGTCTTGCAGAGATGTGGTGTAAGAAGGCTCCTCTGTGAGAAGAGAACTCTGGGTGGTTAATTCCTTTATGGGTAAAGGAACGGCAAGGATTTCGTCTTGTCTTGATGGTGGTGAAGGGGGTTCGGGTTCCTGCGTTAGTGAAGAGGCTTGATTCAGAATTTTCTCGATAGAGGCTTTTGGCTGGGAGTCGAAGACTGCATGGATTTCATGAACACTCTCCTCAGCTAAGATATCTTGGTTTATGTTACTGTTAGATGAGTGGTTCGGGAATGGTTTGTTGAAGATTTTCAAATTTTGGTTAGCAGGGGCATTAGGATTATCGAGGGCTATATCCCCTGCATCAACCATTTCCTGCACTATGTTTTTCAACATCTTGCAGTTTTCATGACTGTGTCCCTTCACGCGGTGGAAGTTACAGAAGTCATTTTCTTTGTACCAAGAAGGTATAGCGCGGGTGGAATCAAACCCGGAGTGAGGTTTAACAGGAGGTAAGGTAATAGCTCCTGCCTTGAGCAATTTTTCCAATATCACACCATAAGTTTCTCCCAAGGGAGTGTAATTGATGGGCTCGGCTTTATACTTATAGGTGGTTTTTGGCGGGGTATTAGACGGTGCTTGGGATTTGACCATCACCGCATGGACACTCCTTTTGATTTCGAAGCAGTCGATGCGTGAGAATTGGTGGTGTTAGGTTTGTTGGTGGAGTCTTGGGTTCAGAAATTGGGGTTTTTGTTGTGCAACCGCAATTTCTCTTCCTCTAAGGCTCGAATCTCTAGTTTTCGAGCCATAGTAAAGGCCTCGTCAAATGTGTGGAAAGTTTGAATTTGGAGGGTAGGAGAAATGTGCTTAGCGCAGGCCCGCGTAAAGAGTTCGATAAGTTCGGCCTAAGGCAAGGCATAAGTAAGTTGGTTGATAAGGCCCCGCCATCGTCCAACGAAATCTGCGATAGATTCGTCTTCAAATTGTCAGATGGCATAGAGGTCGGTGATAGATACTTTCTTAGCAATGTTAATGGAGAAATGATCCAAGAAAGATTGGGCTAATTGGTTAAAAGAGAAGATTGAGTGCTGGGTTAAAGCACTGTACCACTCCAAGGCGGGTCCTGATAAGGACATGGGAAAGGTGCGGAGTAGTAAGGCATCATCATGAGCAATCAGATAGCAGGCATGTCTAAATGATCGCAAATGTTGTTGAGGATCCTCCTTACTATTAAAACGAGTGAATTTTGGTAATTCCCATTGAGGAGGATATGAATGAAGGGGGACAGAAGGATGAATAGGCTCCTGACAAACTTGCTCGTATGTCAGGGTGCTATGGCTTCCTGAAACAGAAGCCTCCAGATTTTGCATTTTGTCCATCATTTGTTTGATTAAATCAGTGGTTGGATGAGATGATGGTGCGGTTGCTCCGTAAACGGAGGGGGATTGGGCCAAGGGCCACCACTAGACAATGGTGGGGTTAAATGTTGATAAGGTATTGAGGACGAATATGTTGAGGTGACCGAATAGGGATGTCCTATATAAGATGTTGAAGTCACCGGATACGTGTGTGGAAATGAAAAGGTGGGCGGAGCTTGAGAAGGAAAGCTTGTGTGAATAGGTGGCAGAGAGCAAGTTATGAAAGGAGCAGTCTGCGAGAGAGACGAGGTAGGAGCAGTCAGCGGTAATGATATATGGGGCCCCAGATTAACAAAAGGAAAGCCAATCTGTGCCGTAAGAACCTCTGAAGTCACTGAGTTGGGTGACGGGGCTAAGGATGAAGAAGGCAAGGCGGAATTATCAGGTGGAGAAGGAGCTAAGTGAGCGGCTATACTAATAGGCATACCAACAAGGAGTTGACCATCGGGTGTACGGTCAGGGGCATGAGACAAATAGTACTGTACAGCGCTAGGATTAGCGTCCAAAAATTTCACAAATTCCTTATCTCCTACAGGGATTTTGGGAACCTCGCTGGTGTCCGTAGGATTCCCCACAGGATGTGAAGGGGGTGATTCAGGCAAAGGCACGGAGCAGGCATGTGAAACCATGGCTGCAGCTTGTTTCCGAGTGATAACAACCATGGACAAGAGTACACAGTAGGGATGTAATCTATCAGGAACAGAAGCAACAACAAAGTGTTGGAATTGGTGGGTTGCTGGTTTTGGGAACTGTGAAAGACAGTAACCGATATCGGTCAGATAACCGATGTCGGTCAGGCTGTAGCTGGCGTCGGTAAGTTAACCGATGTCGGTATAATAGGACCGGTGTAAGAAGCTGTAGGAAGTTGCTGATTTGGGGTTAACAGTGCTTAGTATGCCTACCAAACTGTTCTGAAGTGATCACAGAAAATAGTGTATGACAGAGAAACAGAACAAAAAAAACAAGCAAGATGCACAAGCAAATTAACAGACTAAACCTAGGATTAGTTTTAATCACTTTGGGCTTATGCCTTAGACGCAAGATGATGTCAATCCTAAATAGAAGACTTAGGGGAAATGTCAAGTTTGTTTTGGCTTATAAAGTTACCTCAATCGGGCAGAGGAATACCGCGGAAAAGGGGGGATGTTTGAGCTGTTGTGTTAATTATGATGTGATTCGGTATGTGTTGTGCAGTGAAAGTAAGATTAATTTCTTGTCAATACCGTGGATATCACCCCCACGTGTATGACCTGTTACTTAATCTATGTTCACTAGAATTGAAAACGACAAGCAAGAATGTGATGCACGTGTTTTAAACCCAAATCGAAAATGATATTCGATGAAGCAAAGAAGATGACTTTCACTAATGCAAAGATGTGAAAGCAAGACAAATTCTTTTACCAAATAACAGAATATCTTGTGAATATTTTAGAAGAAGAAAATAGCAAGTGTGCTCCCTATATGAAAGCAAGCAAGAAAGAAAGAAACCCAAAATGGGTCCCACCGGGCGTGCCAAAATGTTTCGCACAGAATGCTTCCGTTCCTGGAATAGAGTTGCTTCTATCCTTTCATTCCTTTGAGAAACAGATAAGGGTTAGGGCTAGGAGGAATACCTGTTGAATGTTGAGAGGGTGTGCGCGTACCGTAGAGAGAGATCAGGTCGATTGCGAAGAACTCCTTTTTGTCTGGGAAGGACTACCTGCAAGTAAGAATACAAGACCACCAGATTCTAATTAGACAATAAATGAGGGAACTGCCTTGGGCCCAGGAAATATTAGACTTCCTTTCGAAGGTGGTCAGTTCCCCTGCTAATATGAATTAACACAAATTATTGCAAAATTACAATTTAATTACCTTGTTAAAACAATAGAGGAAAGGGCTAGTTTTGGTTTTGAATCACAGTGACCGATGCCGGTCACTGTCACCGGTACCAGTTTCTGATAACCGATATCGGTAGGGGCAGTGGTTTAGGGGCTTTTAGTGAAGGTTGGCTATAAGGTGGCTATAAGGTGGCTATGGTGTTTATAAGGCTGGTAAATGATTGGGGATAGGTAATGGGGTGATGGAGAAGGCTCAGAGGGTATGGGAGCTGTTCTTGGGGGCAGTGTAGGGGTAGAGGAATGATAGTTAGATGGAGGGTGTTACCGGGTAGTAGATCTAGGAATAGACTTAGAATTACTGTGATTCAGAAGTCCAAGAAATGTTATTAAAAGAACATACAAGATACTACTTACTAATTCCTGATGAAGATACAGGTCTAAAGGACTGTGATGACGAAGGCAGGATTCAGGTAGGATGATCTGACAATCCAAGATGAGCTATCTTCTCTCCCAATGCTTGGATGAGTGTCACTGGGCTCCGGTTACTCAGTTGCAGTCTTGGGCTTGATGTCCTTCTCTGTAAACTCCTCTCTTTCCTTCACTTGTCTCTGCTCGGCCAAGTGAATTCCCGATCCTTCCAAATCAATTCCCAGGTTCCAGATCCTTTGTTTTTGGTTGGGGGAGGTCATTTACAGGGAACCGATGGCAGTTACGTAACCGACGGCGGTCGAGTAGGAACCGATATCGGTTAAGTCAAAGTGAGCTATTTTTAGTAAAATAGCCAACTTTCCCTCCTTTTCTCCCGAGGAATTAGTTGTGGGCTTGGTCAAGTCATTATTAGGTTGATTTTGGTGCGGGTGAGGAGTAATTAGTCATGGGTGTGGATGTAGACCAAGTTATAGGTCTTAATTAGGTTAGTTTAGGGTTAGGACTAGGTCATGATGAGGTGGTGAAATGAGGTGGCAGGTTTGGAGATGTGGATTTATTAATTATAAGGTAATTAATAAATAATTGTGTAAGGTTTAGGTGATGAGGCTAGGTTGCGAAATGAGATGCGGGGCACGGGGGGTCGTAATTTTAGAACTTGGTCATTTTTAACCTTTTTGGGTTGGGTGCAATTTTCATTCATGTTACATCAACCAAAACTGCGCCCCTCTTTTCCTTTGGTGCATTCTAGGGAGTGTCAACATCCTAAATGTTGCATCTCTCTAAGGTGTGCCAAGGCGCAAGCACCATCTTGTTATCACTCTCTAAAGTGCGTTGTGGGCACTAAAAATGTAGTGTCGACACTCTCAAAGTTGTGCCATTGCGTGAATCCCTTCGTGTCAACATCCACTTAGGTCTGCCATAGAAAAAGTTTGGTGGTGCATTTATTGCACCTTTTGCTATATATAGGCACATCTGACCTGTCATTTTCACAATTAAAAAATGTGAAAAGTTATTCCTCTATGCTTGTCAGCATTCTTGTTAGCCCCGCGTGTTGCCATTTGTCATGTTCGTGGACCCCACATCGTCTCTTTCATCATTATATATTCCTGATAAGTGGCACTTGTCCTTCTAGTGGATTTTTTGTGGTTTTTATATTGGGCTAGGTGATTAGGATTGTTGATGATAACATGAACCTAAGAAGATAACACAATCCCAACACATCTTGCAAAACCCACCTGCAAGCCTTTTTCCACTCTCCTTCCAGATCTGCAAATCTGGAAGGCTCTGCCTTAGAATGGACCCCTACTCCTTTTCTCCTCTAACCCCTGATTTGTCAAGGTTAACCCCTTGCTATCAAAATCTGAGTTGAGAGAGTAAAAAACCACAAAATGAAGAGAATCGGCCTACTGTCTTCCATGGCATAGTTTTCATATGTGTTACGCTAAACACAATCATTCCAAGACGTACTATGAACTCATGCAACAAAAGCCTTTTCCCGTGCCTTGTAAAAAAATACAAAATTCCTAAGGCACAGGTGCAAACGTACCTACAGTAGCAACAACACTTCATGTTATGTAAACCCTTCTCACGCCGCGCAAGCTTAACCCCTTAGTGCACCTCACCTTGATGTTGCATCTTTTGCATCCTAGCCTTGGTGCACCATAAAACTATGTAACACTAATCATATATGTTCCCCACTAAGGGAATTCCAATGGCACAAGTGCACATCCCTTGACACCAACATTTGAATGTTGTGTGTAGCCTTTCCACACCCTGCGCCCCTTCTGGCACTACTTTTTCCCATATAACACTTTCCCAAAGTGTGCCTAGCTTTTCTAAGTCCCTGCAGCCTGCAGTAAAGTTGTACCTTGTGTCCAGAGGCTCATAAATTGTTAACTTTTCATTCAGTAAGTTTTGATGGATGACATAACAATTAACATGGCTCTTCTACAATGGACTTCCCTAATTCTTCTTGCAGATCAATATCTAAACTCAGATCCACACATGTCTTCATCAAGTAAGAAGCAAACCAAATCCAAGGGTAAAGGCAAGCTAACAGAGCAAGAAATGAAATATAAATACCAAAGGGTCAGGATGCCTGAATCTCTTGCAGAGTGTGATCTTGATATTAGAGATTTAAAAATCAGGCACATTGACATGGAGGACTTCTGGGCCAGAACCAAGAAGGTCATAGGCAGCCCATGGATGGATAAATTGGTTAGCAGTGGTCTGTACTTTGCTACAAGGCTCCCAGTGAGTGAAATCAATAATGAGTTTATGATGTTGGTGGGATGTTGTTACAATAAGGACACAAGATGTGTCAAAAATGAGAAGGGCGAGGTGATAATCAACCTCACGGCTAGACATTTTGAGATCATGTTGGGTATCCCTCACCATCGACATTTTGTAGCAGTGATCTAGGAGGACTACATGAAGACATGGACTAAAAATGAAGACAAATGTATACAATTAATGAATGAGGTGTACCTCAAGAATAAGAAGGTGACAAGCAGGTGGCCACGAGTCATTCATTGCAGTGAATTTTTAGAGGAGCTGAGTGACACAATCACCTTCCTGAGCAGGGTGTTTTGGCTCCCTGATACTCATTATTTTCACAAGTGGATGCTCAGGTATTTAGAAACAATGAATAAAAATGTTCCCGATTAGTGTTTTAACTGGGGAGAGATTATCAGCAGCACAATCTCGGAGCAGCTTCAACAACTTTTAACAACTGGGAGGTTCTATATGAACTCCTATGTAGTATATGTTGTTGCCTCAGAGAGGGACTACCCAACATTGAATTAGTATGGGGTATGGCCCCAGGTCCAAATATACAAGTACTATCCAAAGTTAAGACTAGAGAACAACATAGCCCAATTCAGTAAAATCAACGATGTCTTCTTTAATGGCATCATCTGCCTCTTGAGGCCCAACATGACTTACAGTCGGATGACCAAAAGTGAGGTCACCACCACAGAGAAGTGGGGAGCATTATTCACACAATTCCCCACTTTCACCTATCTCAGAGCCGTTAACTTCTTGGGAGAACCCACTAAATTGCCAAGGTATGCGGGACCCAAACTGATCCTGTTAGAGCTGTCTAAATAGCTCATCACATACTATGAGAAGTGTTTGAAAAGGAATAAGGGTGGAACTCCATTCCCCCTCACAGTGGGCAGGTACACCTGCACTTCACAGAGAAAAGCCCGGGAGATGTTTGCAGAGCTTGAATTGCTCAATTTGAAGCATAATTTCCCAGCAAGGCCAACCTTTTACCCTCATTATTACCTTCCAAGGGCAAAGATTGATCCAATTCACGTCCCTCAAATTGAAGATATCTACATCGATCTATATCACGAAGTTGAGCTCAGACGAAAGGATCACTCCTGACTAGCCTTGGCAGATATCATTCAATATGGTGTGGCTATCATCCCAAAGGATTTCCAAGCAATTGATCAAGAAGTTGATCAATTTTATCTAGATATGGATGGGGATAATTGGCTGTTTGCCAAAATTGATAGGAACAAGGCCCCTTAGACTATAGAGGAAAGGGTCAAGGGCACTCTGCAGCACACCGAGCATTGGTGCAAGAAAAATGGTATCATCTACCTTGGGGTAGACTTTACCACATCTCCCTTAGGTAATGCACCATCCAAGCCAAAACATTTTCCTGAAGGCAAAGGAAAAGATAAAGAAGGAGAAGCAAGTACTACTCAGAAAGATGTTCCTAAGAGCCCTCCTTCCACCACCGAGGAACAAGTTGTGGACTTAGTGTCCCCAGGAAGAGAATAAGTGGCCAGTACTCCAATGGACACATCCTCTCAGGATGTTATCACATCTACAACTGACAAAGTATCAACCATTCCCTCTCTTGCTCCTCCTTCCCCTCCTCATGTCACTCAAACAACCGCTCCTTTGGTTGTGTCTTCTCCCCCATCTTCTACCGTTCCCCCTCCCTCTTCCTCCATCTTCTCTTCCCTTGTGGATCTGTCCCCCAACATTTCTTCCCTCATCTCACATATCCCTTCCGCCCCCACGGTTCCCTCTCTTGTAGTGACTCCTAACCCCATGAGTGTTGGAGAGTTGGCTTCTTTCTCAATGCCGCCACCAAGTGTCTTGACACATTTCCCCATGTCCATTGTAGTTGCTCCTTCTTCCACCCCCGTTTCCTCCTCTTCCTCTGTTCCCACTCCCCTAAGTCCATAATAGATCTCTAAACACCTGAGCCAACATAAGAGGAAAGTCCCTATTGCACCCATGGACTTCTCCATTATTCCGACTAAAGGGCCTAAGAAGCAAAAGGCTATAACCCACTTCTCTCAAAGCACTTCAAGTGAAAGGGTTATGGAGATCATGTACCCTGATCTCACAAAGACGAAAGAAGATTTGTCTCCTAAAAATTTTACAGTGAATCAGGTCACAATGGGAACATCGTCAGAGAGCCTGCAAGGAGAGGCCTTATTCGTAGTGGATGCCCTTTGCAAGAATCTTCGAGAAGTAAAGGAAGAGAAGAGAATATTAAAAGAGCAAAACAAGCATCTTCTCCAAGCCCTGGAAAAGATGGGCAATGCCCCTCCTATGAATTTTTCCAGCCCTCCCGAAGTTCTTAGTTAGGAGAAGATAAATGAGTACGCCAAGATCAGTGAGCAAGGTACATTAGTGTCTGCCTGGAGAGAGAAGATCCTCAAAGATAGTGAGGAAGTGATTACCAAATTCACAGAGCTCTATCAAAATATAGATCGAACAAACAAGGAACTCCAAGCAATAGCAGGGCCTATCTTTGAAGAGTTGGACCATTCCAGGTTACAACATGAGACATTATAGAAAATTCTCAACTACCCAGTCGATGACTTGGTGAAATTCGGCATCTTTGATCACCTGCGAGCACCCAACAAAGTCCTTGCTGCTTTAGACTATCAGGTTGACCAAATGGAGTTTGTCTTAGAAAAGATAGATAAAATCAAGGAGGAAGCCCTAGATGCCATGCATCAAATGGAGTAGATCATCTTAAGAATGTCTCCAGGGTTGCTTGGTGTAGTGTATGCCTTGAGGAAGGTAGATGATACTATTTAACTTTTCAAGGAAATCACATCACAAGGTTTAGCGTCAGAGGCCACTTTTGATGTAGAATCTATCAACAACCTTTTGGCCTGTCATGACTTCGTTGGATACCTAATGGAGGTAGGAAACGAATAATTCAAACTCCCAGAAAGACTCATAGATGAACGAGAAACTTGCGAAGTCATCAGGGATCACACCAAGGGTCCCGCTCAGGATCAACTTCAAGCGATGGTTAGCAAGTTCATGGAGTATTGAGATCAATTTCACATTACCTCTCCTGAGCAGAAGCAAGACACTCCTTTCAAGCCAAGGGATGACGATGAATAGGCTCCTTCCTCCTGGGATAAATCCCATTTTTGTAAAAGTATTTAAAAGTATGTTGGCACAAATGATGACATCATCCATGTTGCACCATGGGATGTTGTCATCCACAAAATTGCCCCAAAGTCAACATTTGACTTTTAAATATTTTGTAAATAAGTTGTTAGCTCCTTTTTGTCTTCTTTCTCCTTCTCCTTCTATAAATACTTGGATACTTGTAGTATTCAAGGGTGAGCAAATTTGTATGAAAAATAGAAGTGAGGAGAGAAAGACTTTGAACTTTCTTGTAACAGGACAAATATTAATACAAAAAATTGAGACTTTGTGCTGAATTCCTGTGTTATGTGTTAGATATTTTTTAAGTTAGATCTACATGTTTATTCTGTTGGATTCACCTATGCTTTTTTCATTTGTCTCTCAGTTTCCTACATCCTACCCATTAACTATCCCCAATTGATTTTGTTGTCACCAAATCACTGCACCCCCTGAATGGCCTGAGAATGAATCATGACATTCGGTGTGATTGAGACACATGGGATCACCTCTCAAGTTGTGGGACTTGGGCTTGAGGTGAACCTCCAGAGAAGGCCGACTTCCTCTTCCTAAACTAAACACAACACTACTTCTAATGCAAGATAAAAGGGCTATCTATTCTTATGCTAACATTTCATGGGATTAGGGAAAGAGATTTGTAAGGAAATAAAACCTATATTAGAAGTGGTGATGCACCAAATTAAGGGATGCTTAACATCTGGAAGGGTTAATGTGGGAGGTATGTTTGCATCACTGACCACCTTCACCTATGGCAACTAGAAAAAAAAGGGTACAAAATACCACAAAACAGGGTGGACGTTCCTCTGTTAAACATGAGTGTACATAAGAATAGATAAAATCATATTTGACACACAATTAATTCATCAAAAGTAAACCACACATGCATATAACAAACATCTATTTCCGTAACTAGGGATAATAATGACATAAAATTAATGCAAAAGGAAAATAATATTTTCACAACTGACATAAATGATAGTAGTATTATTCCTCCACAACATGAAATAAATGACCTACAATAAAGGTAAGATAATCACTATCACTAAGGAATTGTAAATTCACAAAGTAAACACTGATTAATATTCAACACAATAAATCAGATTTTTAACACCAAGGTGTAACTCTGAATATAATTAAAAGGTTTCATATAATCTCTTAGCACTCTTCCAAGTTTGAATACCAACTCCTCTTTAGAAATAATCTATCATCCCCCTACTAACTGGAAGCATTCAACTATTTATATGTTCTTAGGCTGAGCCATTACATCTGGGCCCTTAACTAACATTTAACTAAAAATAGAAATGTCATTAATACTAAGGGAACATGCTCCCATGAAAATAGAAAATTTATTGCAAAAGGTTTGACCAAGTCAACCCTACATCTTTGACTAATTCGAAACTCGAATCTGTCCTCTCATGGCTACTCAACTTGATATGGGTTCAAATTCAGGTTGTTACTATCTTTAGAAAATGCCTCATCCACTTTAGAAATGGTGGTTCTCGCACCTTGTAACTCACTGTATATCTCAACAGCCTACTTAATCTTCTCTTTTCCCTTGTTGTGGAAGTAGACATTAAGCTCTGTGTTTCAGAATTTGAAGTTAGAGAAATTTTGAAAATAAAGTGTTCGAAAACCCAAAAGAAAAATCTCCAAAATTTTGCAGAGGAAATTTCTAAAATAAATCTCTAAAATTCTGCAGAGGAAAGTTTCGAAAGAAATCTCCGAAGTCAAAAGTTCCAAAATTCCGAACCAGAAAGATCTGAAATTTTTTTCAAAAAAATTCTCTGAAAATTTTTCCCGAAATTTTCTCCGAAAATTTCTCCAAATTGTTTTTTCGAAAATTTCTCCAAAACTTTTTCCCAAAATTTCTCCAAAATTTTTTCCAAAAAAAATTTCCAAAAATTTGAATTTTGGAGTTTTGGGGTTTCAAGCTTTGGAATTTTCAACTTGCTCGACATTTTTAATCCCAAAAATCTCTAAAATTCTGAAACGGAATTGTCTGAAAAGAATCCCCGAAATTAAACTCTGAAAGCTTGATTTAATTCGGCCTACCTAGTTCCTGAGCTTCTGGTCCTACGATGACTCCACGACCTTCATTACTCACTATCTTGATTTCCTTATTTCTAAATGTAGATTCAACCAGCAAAATGAGTTTGGTACAGAGCTCTCTCTATGCAAATCACACTAACACATGCCAGCTAACTCAACGAGCAACTCAACCACTTTTAGCTCGTGCGCATCGGCATAGACAAGTTTTCAAGCCTTATGTTGTCCTTTCTTAAACTTATAAACTTTTCTATGAACAAATGGGACATGAGGGTATGAAAAGACACCTAAACAAACATATGCAAATTTTAACTGTGTCTTTCTTGAGTTGAGCAAGTATGGGCCCTTCCAAAGGTAATTTTATCATTCTAAGACCAATTTAAACCTCCAAGATATGAAAAAGAAGAAACAATCCTAGAGGATCCAAAAACCTTCTGGAATAACATACAAGGCTTTCAAATCTTTAAGTTATCATGATAACCCCAAAATCTTTATGGAAGAATCTTCGGTCTCAGGGTATTATCATATTGTCCATTTTTTCCCAGGGGAAAAATTTGACAACATTTTTGGCAACCTCTCAGGTATGTTTGCATGCTAAACATGATTCCAGTAGCCTTAAGTCGTCCATTGGGCATGGATTCAATATTTTTCAATTGTTGGTTGGATATTTTGTTAATCCAAAATATGAGGTTCAACCACAGTACATGGGATTGAATCCCTCCTCAAAGACAGGTGAGGCTGCCTGTTTATTACTAATCTAAAACACAGCAGAAACAATAGATACAGTATTCACACTAATCTAACCATTGGGGTTGGGATAGAATCCTGAAATCCATATCCATACATTGGGAAGATGTCATTTTTCTTAATGGACAGGGTCAAGAATTATTACAATGGAAGAAACACAATGGAAAGGAAATGAGAAAAACATATTTTCTTTCGAGTAAACACAGAGCACGAAATAATCATATGAGCTTTAGATCATAGATATAATGTTTGAAATGATTAGAATCACCAAGATTCTAAACAAATAATAGCTTAAGATTATGAACATAAGAATAATATCTTAAGATAGATATATCTCATAACACAAAGTTTGCAAAATAGTATCAACTCCTATTCCTCAAAATGATTAAAAGAAAACACAAAGTTTTTCTTCTTTCACAATATCTCCCAATATTTCAAAAATCTCAACCCTTTGGAATGTACACACATCCCTAATTTATAATAGAAAAGAGTAGAGAGAAAATAGGATAAATCCTAGAAAATAGTCTTTTAACGAGAGTCCTATTTTGCTTGACTCTCATGCAGGAGACCAAGTCAAAATTTGCTTCCTATGTGATGAAACAGAAATGAAAAAGACATGTCAATTTCAAGATTGAACTGACATGAAACATCAAGACTTAGTCTGAATTGTCATCTTTTTCTTCCTCATCTTTCCCTTCCTCTAACTGAGCCTGTTTGTTCTGAAATTCTTGGAACTTACGGATTATACCTTGCATCTCATTTTTGTCAGGCGCAGTGGAATGATCACTCAAGACTTCACATCTTTCATGAGTGTCATTGGCACTACCAGGAAGCTTTCTTAATCTTTTGTTGAGTTTTCTCAAGGCCTCCAAATAATGTTCAATCTTTACAAACCTGTCAATGATTTCAATACCAAATCCGTGAGTTGGTGCATGCTGAATAGATTCTTGGATTTGTTTGAAAAGATCATCGGCTGATAGGATGCCTGAGTTTCCAACTGACACTTCTGCACATATTTTTAACAGTTCTTCTTCCAGGTCGCTCTTGCCATCAATCAACTGATCTCTTGATTCTCTCAATTTACCATAGGATTCATTGAGAATCTTTACCTGAACCTGATGGCTTTGGTCAGCTGGAAATGCTTATCCACATGTGGGATGATGCCTTCTTCTACCAAGAGGCGTGATGGCATTTGCTTTTAACACCTGGAGAGCTTTGAAAGTCAAATCAAGGTGTCCAATTTCTTGGGAGAAATCATTGTCCATCTTTTCTCCATCAATTTGAATATTCCCCAAAGATTGATAGACTTCCACGGTGTCTTGAATCACTTCCTTCCCCTGTTGGAGCAGCCTTTGGTTCCATTCATCAACCACCCTTCATTTTTTTATTAGTCTTCTCAATTGTAGGCACTGATGAGAAATCGAATCCGATAGGGACAGAGGAAGATTGTATGGATTCAAAGGGTTTTGAGAGCTTAAGCAATACCTCAGTCAACTGCTCCACCTTTCTTTCAAGCTCATCTCTGTTGTCTTTTGTTTCCTTCAATTTCTGGCATAGCACGTTTGTGGCATCCCGTGCATCCTATTGTGCTCCTTCTGTTGTCACCTCTCCTAGAGCCACCCTGGTTATCTGATAGTAAGAGGCTGTTATGTCCTCTTTTGTTTTGTCAGTCATAGGAGTGGCAATCTCCATAAACTTATGCCCCGAAGCGTCCACCAAAACCCTTAAAACTATTTTTTGTTTCTTGGCTGATTTAGCAGTAGAAGCCTTGAGTGAGCTAAAATCAAAGGATGGTATGGGTACAATCACCTTCCTCTTCCTCGGAGTTTTCTCGTGTAACCATTGAGGCATGTTAGAGTTAGTTTCCACTATTGTAGAAGTTGGTATCATACTTTCAGGAGGAGAGGGATCCAATGGCGAAGTGGGGATAGTTACCAATGTGGCAGCAGATTCAATAAAAAGAGGCATAGGAGGGGGCGTGTTGGTGATTACTTTGGTACCAACAGAGAGGGGTGAGAGTCCATAGAAAATTCTGGCCATGATTGAAGAAGTCAATGGGGAATGAGGAGGTAGAAGTGGTTGTGAGGGAGGAAGCGCAGATCCAAACTCCAAGTCCTGGGATGCAAGAGATAAGGTCTCTTCAGTTGGGTAGTCAACAAATGGTGAAACTAGAGGCTGGCTTCCTTCTCCTTCCAAATAAATTTCACCTATTTCTCGAGGTGTTGGTGATTCTGGCACATTCACTGTTTCAACTGGAGAAACAATTAAAGAGATTTCTCGTTCTCTTCTCTTCTTGACAAACTTGACCTTTATAGGTCCCTTAGAAGATCTTTTGTCTTTTCCCTTTTTGGAGGGCCCCGCCTCTGAAGCAACCAACTTCGAAAAATTATCATCCTTAAAACTCATTCCCCAAGAGGCGAGCCATGCTTTGGTGCATGTAAGAATCAGGGCTGACCTATCTGTAATGGAGGATTTTTCACTGATAGACCAATCAATAGGTGGGAAAACATAATGATCTTCATTCATTCCATCATAGGAAGGGTCTAGAATACTTTCATTATCACTAGTAACTTCTGGTAAGTTAGCAAGCTCAAGTATTTAAATCTCAACAAGTATTTAAATCTCAACAAGTGTCAATCTGCTATGATCTTTTCTTCGGACAAAAACCTCATCACGTAAATCAATCCAAACATATTCTACACTTGGTACGTGCGGGTAGAGAGTTCCATATGCCTTGAGGACTCCTTGAATATCAAACCCGTCTCGGGGCTTCATGTGCTTCTTCAATTTATCTTGAAACTCATGGAAAATGTTGTTAGCTTTCACCACCGTTGAACAAGTATACCTTCCAATAGAAATTGGGAAAGATACAGCGGCCTTGTGTTTACTCTGTTGGAACTTGTGAAAATACAACAATTACCTAACCAACTCCATCAAGATTAGTTTGTCCCCTGGATATCTAGGAAAATGGAAAGGATCCCCTGGGTACATGACTACTCGAGGATATGTGAACTTCTAAAATTTCAAGAAGACACAACCCCATTTTGAAACTTCAGCCCATGCTTCATCAGATACTCTCATTTTCCTCAGTTTGGGACTTAACCTGCAGATGTTCTCATAAAATAAGGCATCATTTACCCTTCTGAATTGGTCTTCAGACCCTTTTCTTGTCATCTGAGGGAAATACTGATAAACATGCTCCACTGTCTTGTTCCCCTTGGTGTCCAACCTGGGATAGTTCCTCATGTCGGTCGCTGCATAGGTGACATATGAGGACATATAAAACTTTCCCATAGACAGGATTGTTGTCATTTGAGAATCTATCTCGTTACTGATAAGAGTACCCCAATCAATTTCCTGTTGATTCTTCGTAATAATGATCATGAACTGGTACATCCATCCTTGGAAAACATTTGATTCAGGGAAACTAAAAACCCGACTCAAAAGAGTAATGATATCATTGATTTCCTGAATTAAATCACTTCTGGGAACAAGTCTTGGGAACCTGGAAACATCCGGTTTGGCTTTGATTAGGAACTTCTTATTCACGTGCTTGATGAAATCCTCCTGATCATTGTCCCAAGATTTTTGGGCTGACTTGAGATCCACATCTCCATATTCCTCAAAATTAGGCAGCTTAAGAAGGTCATCAAAGTAACCTCCGTCCAATTTGATTACAACTTATCCCGCCTAGTTTTTCACAGAATGAGAAGTAGAGTCATAATTTGAAGCACAGGCCAAGATGAACTCGGGGCACTGAGTGGACATAGGGAAGCCTGCCGCAAGAGGTAGGCCACTACCGACTATTGATTTCATCCATGGAGTTTGAGAAGGGCTCTTGACCCTATTCCAGAAATCCTCCATGTCTATGTTTCCGAGCTCTGTATCTCGGATGTCGAAATTATAGTCAATATAGAATGGAGACTCCACCTTCCTGAATTTGTATTTCATCCTCCCTGAATTTTCAGTCTTATCTTGTGATGGACCAGGGTCCGACATGAGGAATTTAGAAGGAGGAGAGTGTCAGAGATCAGAAGATGTTGAACACTGTGAAAAACCTGACACACTGAGGAGGATGTCGGGGAGTTCAAAAAACCTGACACATTGAAAAGGATGCCGGAGAGTTCAGAAAACCCGTCACTAAGGAGAATGCCGAAGAGTTTGAAAAACCTGACACACTAAACTTTTCCGATATACCACGGTTTTGAACACTTCAAAGCACCCTGCGAAACCCGAGAAGAGGGAATAGGGTAATTGTTGAGTTGAAACATACAGGTTTCCTTCACCATTTATATCCCAAACATATTTTTAATTATAACAACATTCTGGGGAATAAAACAAAGTGATAATTCCAAAGGGGTAAACCCTAAAACATAAACCTGATTTAGAAAACAACCCCCAAAATGGAAAAGATAAAAACCCCAAAACAACCCTGATAAGAAACTTGGAAGAATTCCTTACACAATTAATCCACAAAAACCACAAACAAAGAATGAAGAAAAATACCTTCAACCAGGACAAGGAATGATAAAAAATGAGCAATGCAATCGGGCATAGAGGTGAGTTTTGGGTTTCGGGGTCGAAGATGCATGCACGAAAATCCATGATGTAAAAAGTACATTTGGTAAAAATGACATGGAAATCCAAATATATATGAAAATTCACATTTAATACACTTCAGTTGACACGTGCCAACTACCCAACAACTTGGCATTAATGCTATGTCAGCATGCTTGGGATATCTAGAAACCCGACACAAAGGTTTTTAGAGTAATTTAGGTTTTGGGATGCGGGAAACAATTGACATGAAGCATGATGCTTGATAGCCCCAGAAACCTAAAACAAAGGAGTAAATCGGGCTTCGGGGATCGGAAGACATGCAACATGAAGCATGTTTTGACGAAGGCATGTTCCGATGCTCAGAAGATCCACAAACCTGACTCACCTTACTTGATGCGGGTTTCGGGTTTCGGGGAACACACGACATGAAGCATCTAAAACACATGTTGTCTTTCTTGTGAAACCCGAAAACCTGATTATCTCTCTGAAAGGTAATTTTTAGAAAACCAGCTCAAAAATTTCTTAGGGTTATCTGATTTTTTGGCATAAACTCAAAAATGAGATAAAAACTGGCTCTAGTTGGGGACTTTATTTGTGATATCAAAGGAAGAGAACTCAAAAGCTCTGGCTTTATCCATTGGGCTACGGAGTCAGAAAAGAAGAAAACCGAAAAACAAAACAAGGAAAGAAAGAAGACTAAAAGTAAAACACATGACAAAAAATAAAGTATGTACAATGCAAAAGAGCATCTTGCATTAATGATGGAACAACTTCAGATGTTGACCACTAAAAGGAAAAGCGAGTAACTCTCCATCAAGGTATGATAGATGGAAACTATTTTCACCACTCAGCTGATGAATCTTAAAAGGTCCTTTCCATAAAGAGTTGAACTTTCCGTGCATTCCTTTCTACTCTCTCCTCTTATCCCAAAGCAACACCAAGTCTCCAATTTGGAAATGACGTTGCCTTGATTTCTTGTCAAAAAATTTCTTTACTTTGCTTTGATGGTCTGCAATGCGATCAACCACCTTGCTCCGTTCCTCCTCTAGCCTAGCTAGATACATAACCCTTTTCTCGATAGAATTTTGAAAAGTCACATCTTCGACTGCTTTGGCCAACTGTAAGGTTGGAAATTCTACTAAGATAGGAATCTCAGCATCAATCTCGTACAACACTTAGAAAGGAGACATTCCTATAGCTCGCTTTGGGGTAATCCAATCAGCCCACAACGCATCATACAATGCTTTGTACCATGTCCTCTAATTTTCATCTACTAGCTTTCTAATTATTGTAACCAGGTTCTTGTTGTTGGACTCATCTTGCCCATTGCCTTGGGGATAATAATTAGATGAGTGAGCCAGAGTGATGCCGAATCCATAGCAAATTCTGTCAACTCATGCGATGAGAAATTGGAGGCATTGTCAGCCACAATCTTGTGAGGCACACCAAATCTGACAATTATATTTTCTTTAAGGAACTTACACACAACTTCTGTGGCACGGCTTCCACCCACTTGGTAAAATAGTCTGTAGCAGTCAGCACGTAATTGTGTCTAGCACTGGAGGTAGGATTCAACATTCCAATGAAGTCAATTCCCCACTGGCGAAAAGGTTCTTCAATCACTACGGGCTTCAGGGGAAGATCTGCTAGCTTGGACGACCAACGAAATGTTGACAAGCTTCACACTTGGACACCCACTCTTCTGAATCCTGAAAGAGAGTAGGCCAATAGTACCTAGCCCATAGGATCTTATAAGTTTTTACAGAGGATGAGAAATGTCCTCCGCATGCTAGGCTATGGAAGGATTCTAACAACTTTAACTGTTTTGATTTATCAACACAGCACAAGAAAACACCATCAATACCTTTCTTGTATATTCCGTTATCCCACAAGAGGTATCTTGCAGATCTTAACTTGACTATCCTCTTCTCCTTTTGGCTTAAATGCGGGGGGAATTCACCATACGTCAAAAAGAAAGCAATTTCTGTGTACCATTCATCAATTGTACTCATGAAAAGCACCATGGGAAACTTTGAAGAAGTATCTTTGGTCTTTTCACATTCTGCTTCAGCATGGTTTTCTGCGATCAATTGGCACAGGCCCCTTCCTCGTACCAACTTGGTAGGTCTGATGTCCAAGTTGTACTCCTGAACTTTAGCTATCTAGGTACCTCATTGGCTCCCCAACTCTTGTTGAGTCAAAATGGATTTAACGGCAGTGTCGGGAACGAGAACGAGGGTATGGGAGTTCAGCACATAGTACCTAAAATGTTTCACCGCTCGTACCACTGCATAAGCATGCTTTTTAATTTGTGACAGTTTTAGCTCATGTTCCTTCAATGGAAAGCTCATAAAAGCAATGGGAGCTTCGATGCCCTCTACGTTCTCCTACATCAGGATGGCCGACACTGTGTGAGCAGAGGCATAGCTATACATGATGAAATCTTTTTTGAAATCTAGACATACTAGGATAGGAGCACAAGTAACTGCCCTTTTGACTTCATCAAATGTAAGCTTCCCTTCAGTACTCCATCGAAATGGGATTTTGTCTTTCATCATCCCAAGGATATCCTTAGTTTTATCAGCAAAATCAGGTACGAACCTTCTTAGGAAATTGACCTTTCCGAAGAATGAATGAACCCCAGTTTTACTTATGGGTAGGGTAAGGCTTTGAAGGGATTTTACTCTCTCTGGGTCGATTTTGGTTCCTTCTTTAGTCACGATATGACCCAGTAGCTTTCCTTTGGTCACTCCAAACATGGACTTCTTGGGATTTAATGAAATCCCGTGACGCCTGCATCTCAAAAGTACTTACTCTAAATGATGATAATGATCACTCCGTTTTTTAGAGAAAACGGTCAAGTCATCCAAATATACCACTATGACTTTGCCCATCAGGTCTCTGAATGCCAAGTCCATAGCTCTCTGAAAGGTGGCTCCAGCATTGATTAAGCTGAAAGGCATTCTCCTGTAAGCAAAGGTACCCCATGGGGTTGTGAAGGCTATCTTGTGTTGATCCTCCACAGTTACCTCAACTTGATTATATCCTAAAAATCCATCGAGCATGGATAGCATTTCTGATCCAGTAACAGTTTGTAACACCTGATCCATGATAGGCAAGGGATATTTGTCCTTCAACGAAGACTAATTTAGGTTCCGAAAGTCAACACAAATTCAGATTTCGCCATTCTTCTTCATGACAGGGACGATGTTAGCAATCCAGGTGGAGTGATGGATTGGAAAAATAATTCTGGCATCTAACATTTTCTAAATTTCTGCAAGGATAGTCCCTAAGATCTTGCTGTTGTAATGTCTTTGCTTCTGCCTGTATGGTTTCACATCAGGCTTCAAAGGGATACTATGATGTACATCTTTGGGCTTGAAGGATTTTAGATCTGCATAAGACTAGGCTAACACATCCATGTATCTCTTCAGGAGTGAAGTTAATTTTGCTTTCTCCTCAGGGGAACAACATTTCCCAATATTCACCATTCAAGGTTGATCAGACAAACCTAGATTGACTTGATCTACTTCTGAAGAAGAAGCTCCTTCAAATTGTCTCTTGTTTTGAATAAAACGATCATGCTTGTCAAACAAACCCTCCAGAGAAACCAGAACTTTGGGTATCTTGTTTCCTTTAAGCTGAATAAACTCGCCATCAACCTCTTGATATGGATCTGAGACAGATTCACGGAAAGCTGATTCTGAACCTTCAAAGTACAGATCACTGAAATTGTCAGCCTTTTCTTGAAAAGCCAACACCTGTTGATCGTCATTGAACACTTGCCAGTGAGCCACATTATCTGGGATACTGGGACGGTACACAATCTCAATGGTATACATATCTTGTTTGAACTAGGGATGAGGGAGAAGGAATGATGAAGACACAGCTAAAGAATCATCCTTGTCA
Organism: Taxus chinensis; assembly: GCA_019776745.2. Lineage (NCBI taxonomy): Eukaryota > Viridiplantae > Streptophyta > Pinopsida > Cupressales > Taxaceae > Taxus > Taxus chinensis. The sequence goes on from CM034149.1 coordinate 941,247,003, forward strand.
TTATAATCTCTCAAAACTACCTTAATGGAGAACGCATCAAAGCATTCTATATTATCCCAAACTTTGTTCCTGTAATGTCTCAAATGATCATTTTTTACCTGATAGATTCCCTTGACCTAGTTGACAATCAGCTCCACATCCCCTTGAACCTTGAGATTTTGAATTCCCTTCTGTCTAGCCATTTCTAATCCTAGTAACAAAGCTTCATATTTAGCCGTGTTATTAGTATTATCAAACTGCAATTTGTAAGCAGATGGGAAAATCTTGGAATTAGGAGATATAAGAACTAGTCTAGTGCCCGATCCGGTAGTTGAGCAGCTACCATCGAATTTGAGGGTCCATATAGCATTAGGATCTTCTTCCTTGACATCCATAGCCGGTATCTCTGAAGTCATGAAATAATTTCTAAAGCTAGTGTTTTGCTCGGAATGTTTCGGCTTCTGGGAATAGAGTTGCTTCTATCCTTTCATTCCTTTTAGAAACAGATAGGGTTAGGGCTAGGAGGAATACCTGTTAAATGTAAAGATGGTGTGCGCGTACCGTAGAGAAAGATCAGGTTGACTGCGAAGAACTCCTTTTTGTCTTGGAAGGACTACCTGCAAATAAGAACACAAGACCACAAGATTTTGATTAAACAATAAATGAGGAAACTACCTTGGGCCCAGGAAATATAAAACTTCCTTTCGAAGGTGGTCAGTTTCCCTGCTAATATGAATTAACACAAAAGACTGTAAAGTATCAATTAAATTACTTCATTGGAATGGATAGGGGAAAGGCTGATTTCTGGTTGTAGTCAGGATAACCGATACCGGTCTCTGGTAACCGATGTCGGTAGGGTTTAGGATCTGTAGGTTGGTTGTTTTGTGGGGTGTTTGTGTTGTTTGGTAGCTGTGTTATTTATTAGGCTGTAAATGGGTGATATTAGGAAATGAGGTGATGAGAGGTAGATGAATGACGGTTAGATGAAATGGCACGCTGGGTAGTGGATTCAGAAATTGATTTATGAGGACTGTGATTCAAAAGGCATAAGAAATGTTATAACAGAAGACATGCAAGATGTGACTTACCTGGTTTTTGACGAAGATGCAAGTTGATCTCCTTGCTGCAAACGCTTCTGGTTTCTTCACTTGTCCTCTGCTCGGTCAAGTGAAGATCTGGACTCTGTTGATCGCTCCCAATGATTTCTCTTGATTCAAAATCCTTCCACCTGATCCAAAAATGAAATTCTGGTCCTTTGTTTTTGGTTTGGGGAGGCCATTTATAGGGAACCGATGGCGGTTACGTAACCGACGGCGGTCGAGTAGGAACCGGCATCGGTAAGGGAAAAAGTAGGCTATTTTTAGTAAAAATAGCCCACCTTCCCTACTTTTCTCCCGAGAGATTAGTTGGCGGGCTTGGTCAAGTGACTAGAAGGTCGGTTTTTGGGTGCGAGAAAGGGGTCATTAGTCATGGGTGGTAGGTGTAGACCAAGTTTTAGGTCTTAATTAGGTTAGTTTAGGATTAGAGGGCTAGGTCATGATGAGGTGGGCAAAATGAGGTGATGGGGATTTATCAATTACAAAGGTAATTAATAAATAATTGTGTAAGGTTTAGGTAATGAGTTAGGTTGCGAAATGGATGCGGGTCACAAGGGGTCGTAAGACACGAATTTGGTGTCTACATTAGCCCTTATTGTCGTGTAGCTTATGTTGTAAAGCTGCGCGGACAATAATATGAAGTTGGTTTCTTCTCCTGTTAAGGATATAGGTAATCCCCCTCAAATCTATCACAGATTGAGTGAACGGTAAGGGGTGATAAAGGGTGGGTTACATGTTGTACGAGGAGGCTGGTAAAGGTGGTGGGTAGGTCCAAGGCACGCTATGTTTTCTTTTTTTTTCCCCCTTTTTTTCCCTTTTTTGGGGGGGGGGGGGGGGGGGTTTTTGGGGGGGGGGGGGTGGGGGGGGGGGGGGGGGGGGGGGGGGGGGGGGGGGGGGGGGGGGGGGGGGGGGGGGGGGGGGGGGGGGGGGGGGGGGGGGGGGGGGGGGGGGGGGGGGTGGATGGTAAGGTGTGGGTACGGTTACAAGGCGCAGACGCATGTGAAATGCAATAGTGCGACTAGGGTACATGAGTTGACGAGTAAACCCGCAATGTAAGGCAAGGTCGATAGTTTATCCAAACAAGGGTGATATAATCCTGGTATCAAAGGCATAGGAAGTAGATCCAAGGGGGGTATATAACAGGTAAGGTACAGAACGTTTAGGCATGTTCGATTAACAAAATGGTTGGTTTGGCTTTGAGAGAAACGTCACGGTTTAGGTTAGGCAAAAGTTGTGACAGATAAAGTCAGGACCCTATCCTGCTAAAACAACAAACAGGTGAGTCGATTGAACAAAAAACAGGATAGTGGAGATAAAAGTGTATGGTGTTGATTCTTAGGTAAGGTATGCGGTTGGTGGACCAGGGTCGGGCCAGGGTGGGTTACGGCCTTGGCTCGGCAGGGGGGGGTAGGTTGAGGCTTTGGGTAGGGCACAAAAAAAATGGTAGGTGTGAGGCCGGGGGTGGCGCCTAGGTAGGTTGAGGCCGGTGATTCAAAAGGCATAAGAAATGCTTTATAACAGAGACCTGCAAGATGTTGGACTTATGGTTTTGACGAGGAGCAAGTTGATATCCTTTTGCTGCAAACGCTTTGGTTTCTTCACTGTCTCTGCTCTGGTCAAGTGAAGATTCGGACTCTGTTGATCGCTCCCAGAGATTTCTCTTGATTCAAAATCCTTCCCCTGATCCAAAAATGAAAATTCTTGTCCTTTGTTTTGGTTTGGCGGAGGCCATTATAGGAACCCGATGGCGGGTTACGTAACCGACGGAGGCGAGTAGGAACCGGCATCGGTAAGGAAAAAGTAGGCTATTTTTAGTAAAATAGCCCACCATTCACTACTTTCTCCAGAGAGATTGTTGCGGGGCTTGGTCAAGTGACTTAGAAAGGTCGGTTTTGCGGTGCGAGAAGGGGTCATTAGTCATGGGTGTAGGTGCTAGACCACGTTAGTTTTAGGTCTTAATGGTTGTTTAGGTAGGGCTAGAGCATGATGAAGGTGGCAAAATGAGTGGGTGATTGATGGGGATTTTAATCAATTACAAGGAAGTAATAAATAATTGTGTAAGGTTGAGTTAGGTAATGAGGTTAGGTTTGCGAAATGGGATGCGGGTCACAAGGGTCGTAAGACACGAATTTGGTTGTCGCCATAGCCCCGGATTGTCGGTAGCTTATGTTTGTAAAGCTGCGCGGAACAATAATAGGAAGTGGTTTCTCCTGTTAAGGATATAGGTTAATCCCCCCAATCTATCACAGATTGAGTGAACGGGAAGGGTTGAATAAAGGGTACTGGTTTGTAGAGAGGATGGTAAGGTGGGTGGGGTAGGTCCAAGGCAGCAGAGACGCATGCTGAAATGCTAAATAGTGCGACTAGGGTACATGATTTGACGAGTTAAAGGTAAACCAGCAATGTATAGGACAAAGGTCGTAGTGTATCCAAACAAGGGTGATATAATACTGGTATCCAAGGGCATATGGACAGTTAGCTCCAAGGTATATAACAGGGTAAGGTTACAGGAACGTTTAGGCATGTTCGGCATTACAAATGTTGGTTTGGTTGAGATAAACGGTCACGGTCTAGGTCTAGGCAAAGTTGGTCGACAGACAAGTCAAAGGGACCATAAATCGCCTAAAACACAAACAGTTGGTGAGGCTCGATTGAACAAAAAAACTAAGGATAGGTGGATATAAATAAAAGGTAGGGTGTTGATTTAGGTATAATGTATGAGGTGGGTGTTGACCATGGGTCGGGCCAAGGTTTGTGGGTTAAGGCCTTGGCTCGGGCCGGGGGGGGTAGGTTAGGTTGAGCTTGGGTCGGGCCAAATGGTAGGGTCGACGGCAGTTGGGTCGGGCGAGAACCGACAAGAATAATAGGTAGGTTGAGCCTGGGGCGGGCCGAATAGGTAGGTTGAGCCTTGGGGAAGGCTGATGAATAGGTTTGGTTTTGGGTTGGGATTGTTTGTTTGTGTGGTGTGTTGGGGTGGGTGGGGTGCGGTTTGGTTTTGGGTTGGTTGTTTGGGTGGGGGGTTTGGTTTTGGGTCGGGTGGGTTTTGGGTGGGGTGGGTTTGGTTTTGGTTGGGTGGGTTGTATGGGTAGGGGTTTGTATGGGTGGGGGTTGGGTGGGTTTTAGTGTGTGGTTGAAGGTAGGTTGCTAGAGGGGGGTGGTATAGAGTTGGGGTGTGGTGGGGGGAGACAAAGGGGTTTAGAGGGTAAAGTAGAATGGTTGTGATAAAGAGTAGGTTTAAGATGTGGGTTGGTTTTGCAGGCACGTCAGCAGTTGACGATGCGGGATAGGATGCCCCCGCTGTTGGTGCGGATGCGGCCACACGTATCTACGGCTCATTGGGCGATCATGCGCGAGGTGGGACTCGGCGGAGTCCAGCGATACAGAGCTATTGATAGAGATCACAGCCTGATGGTCGCCCTCATCGAGAGATGGGATCCGGCGACCAATGTGTTCCATCTCCCGACCGGAGAGATGACCATCACATTGGAGGATGTGTATCGCATACTTCGACTACCGATCGAGGGAGAGGCAGTCTTCCAGGTAGATTCGGAGACAGCGATGGACAGCATCCTGTAGGTTTTTGGAGATGCAGCTGTGCAACTTACCTATCACAGCGCGAGTATCGGGTATGGTGACATGTACCGTGCGCACCGACACGAGACATGCCTGGCTATGCTGATGATGATTGGGATCACCTGCTTCGCCCTCCCGGACTCAGAGGGATGCCGCTTTCCACGAGCATTGATGGGGGTGTTGCTTGAGATGGTGGAGGAGCATACTTGCTATGCGTGTGCACCAGTGTATCTGGTGCAGCTATACAGAGAGCTCTGGGGTTATCGCCGGATGCGGCGATTTGGTATTTGTTCGACTTTTTTACTTCACTGTTGGGCATATGAGCACATCATATGCATCAGACCAGTAGGGCTGCCCCAGCAGCCAGGGCCATAGGTTATATACAGATACGGCTTTCAGAGATGGTTGGGAGTCGTGGGGCAGCCACGAGTAGTGCTTGCGGGGAGAGACGTTGCCTACTACAGGCATTTATTAGAGGGCCTGATAGCGGTAGATATTGTATGGAGACCTTACAGAGGTCATCACCCTCGCGGAGGAGCCCGCTTAAGTTGCGTCTGATCCAGTACACATTCTGGATAGCAGGACGGAGGCCGGGAGAGTACGAGAGGATACCCCTAGAGAGGGTACGCAGGCAGATGGGGCTACGATAGGACAAGCCACCTCCCTTCCCTCAGTACAGGAGGGATGATGTAGAGGCCCCACTGCCTGCACCACAGCCCTTGGATCCAGATTGGGTTGCTGAGAGGCCAGCAGATGACACAGTAGATGATGCTGGTTGTACAGGAGCATACATGGTGTGGTGGGCTGGTCAGAGAGCGGCGAGGGTAGCACAGCCCACACAGCCAGACTTGGTAGCTATGACGGTAGAGAGAGATCAGCTCAGGGGTCAGGTGCAGCTCTTACAGGGGCAGCTTGCTGCTGCGCAGGCACAGATAGGGGTCTTACAGGGGCAGCTAGCCCAGGCGCAGGTACAGGTACAGGCACAGGCATAGGCACAGGCACAGGCACAGGCATAGGGTCAGGCACCACCACCACCAGCGGCACAGCCACAGCCCCAGGCACAGGTACAGATACCACCGCCAGCAGCAGCACAGCCACAGGCACCACTAGCACCGGCACAGGGGGTACTGGCAGTAGGAGTCCGAGGACCAGCCCCAGTACCGACGGTGGCACGGGATAGATACATGGAGGCGAGAGCGACGGCCCGGTACTATCAAGATGTCCTTGATAGTACTAGAGCTGAGTATCAGCCATATGCGGCACACCGAGCGGAGACCTCGCATAGTCAAAGATCGCAGGGAGGCGCAGCCACAGCCGGCGTGTCCGTTACAGGCAGGAGGCGAGAGGCGCCACAGGGACCAGCAGGGAGAGGTGCCGAGGGTGGTGGGGAGAGCTGAGGGATCCCTGCATTGTTTTTGTATATAGACATGGGCACCGGTCTGCGAACCGGTTGTGTTGATAGAGGCCTGCGTGCCTACATATTATTCATTGATTCATTCATTTTTTTGTATACCGGCCTGCGAGCTGAGTACGGGTTGTATAGTTGATACCGGCCTGCGAGCCGAGTATATTTTTGATATGAGGGACCGGCCTGTAAGCTGAGTCGAGGTTATTGACCTTTATTGTGGCCTACGTGCCGGCTTTGTTGGATGATGAGATCACAGAGGCCTCGATGTAGGGCACATTGTATATTTGAAACTTGTATATATATATAGAGATGATGTTTTGATCCACATGTTGTGTTCAAAATGTTTTTAAGTATTTTGTCGATGGTTTATGATATAGAATGTATGATGAGTTTAATTGACATGTTGATATATGGATGATGTGTTATATGATGAAATGTTGCATGTTTTGGTGCTGGTTTTGGGACATTGTTATATATGTATTTGGTGAGTTAGATCCAAATGATGTATAAATAGATAGTTTTTTGTTTTGTTTTGGTATCCTTAGTTGATGACTTGTTTGTTTTTGTAAAATAGATGATGTTAATGAAATTGTAATGATATGTGTGGTGGATGGAAAAATATGGATTAATGGTGATGAGATGTCAGGAAAAGAGGTGGGCGCGACAAAAATTAGGTAAAAAATGAAGAAAAGAACCATGTTTCAAAAAAGGTAGGTGTATAACCCGATATCGGTTAGATAACCAACGGCGGTAGTTAGTAGACTGATATTGGTTACATGACCGATATCGGTTATTTAGGTATGAGCTTTTCTAAAAATAAAAAGGCTAGGGTGGCAACTTAAGTTCTAATTTTTGAGAGCCATGCAAGAAGTTAAATACGGGAACACGATGCTTTTTGACGACTGAGACAGGTAATTGCATGAGAAATTTGAGTGATAAGGAGAAAAGAGACAGGGAAAGTGAATGTGTTCTGAGATTCAGAAGGTAGAAAGGCAAATCTGAAAAAGGGGTGGTGATCATGGAAGAACGAGGAGAAGCATCCAGTAGGCAGGGACGAGAGGGAAGACAAGGGCCACCTCAAGCTGCTGCAACTCAAGAGGTAAATGTTTTGGTTGTGATTTGATTACTGCATGTTTTGTGAATAAGATGGGGGAGAGTAGGTGGGTAGATTTGAGAAAGAAAAGATGATAAACAAGGGTTATAAATTAGGTGAGTGTTACATGGTAGGTAATCGGGGGTTTTTAGGTATGTCTGTGTATACCGAGCGGAATAAACGATCAATGTTATTGTCGTAGGTGGTTGTTTTTAGGCAAGGTGCATGATAATTGACAGTGACTGATACCGGTTAGGGATAACCGATATCGGTTACTAAACCGATAGCGGTTAGCTTGTAAATGGTATCGGTTACTAGTAGGAACTTCCAGAATGTGAGAAAAAAAAACCCGTGGTGATTTGATTTATTGAACAGTTATTGGTTATTTGTGACGTATGCAGGCAGAGGAAGGGCTAAGGATGAATGATAGTGTACTAGCACTGTTGTCACGAATCTGAGCGGATGTAATGCCAGCTAAATGGACATTGATAAATCATTTGGGGTTAAGTGGAATCCGCTATTATTCATGAATCGCACATAACCATGCTATGGTACAGGCGTTGATTGAGAGATGGAATCCTGAGACAAATACCTTCTATCTTCCAACAGGGGGGATGACAGTAACATTAGAAGATGTGTTCCATATTTTGAGACTCCCTATTACGGGAGAACCAGTATATCAGGCATTACCTAGCGCGGCGTGGGGAGCGATAACAACAGTATTTGGTCCATTCGCATGAGATTTGACACAGCAAGGTTTATCATTTACGTATGGGATAATGTATGCAGCACATCCTAAGGAGACAAGGTTAGCAGTAATATTAATGATAGCGGTAGGGTATTATGCATTACCGAGGGCAGAAGGGGGAAGATTTCCAAAGGCATTGATGTGTGTTATCTGGGAGATGATAGAAAGGAACGTGACTTTTGCATGGGCACCTGCATATTTGGCGGAGTTATACAGGGGTTTATGGGCTTGTAGGTGAAATCACAGGACGACACTGGATTGTTCATACTTATTACACTGTTGGGCCTATGAGCACATTGTTTGTGTGTGACCAGTAGGCCGATCCATCCAGTTAGGAGAAACCAGAGTACAGAGGTTGGGATTCAGACGATGGGTCTAGACAGAACAAGAGGCAAGATCTCAGGCCATGACGGGTGACATTGAGTATTACAGGCAGGTATGGGAGAGGGTGACGATTGCTGATATCTTTTGGCGGCCTTACGGGAACTATATGGTAACAGAGAATATAGCTGAGGAGTTGAGGGGTGTAGAGCGATTGAGGTGGATCGCAGGGCACAGGCCAGGTGAGTATGAGAGGATTCCTCTAGATCGCGTGCGGCGACAATTGGGATTGGTGCAAGACATACCGCAGGCTTATAGACCATATATGAGGATCGATGCCGAGGCAGCATTCTCACCTCCCCGGCCAACACCTCCAGAAGGGCCAGAGGAGATAGCAGCCGATCGCAGTGTAATGGATGCAGGAACGACAGAGGCCTATAGGTTATGGTGGGTAGCAGAGCTGCGAGGTGTACGTGATCGCCCTGACATAGCTGTGATTACAGCAGAGAGAGATCGTCTACAGAGTTTAGTTCAGCAGCTCCAAACGCAGGTGAATGAGGCAAGAAGATTGTTAGTGGTTGCGGAGTCACGAGCACAAGGACTAGAGACGAGAGATCTCCATGCGAGGGAGCGTATTCATATGTTACAGGAGAGATTGGCAGATTAGTGGGCGGTACCAATAGCTGTGGTACCTTTGAGGACAGAGAGGCCTGACGAAAGGCGTCGACGATCACGATCATCACCTGGGTCGGGATGAATCGTGAGGGTTTAAGTAAATGTTATAGAGGTATAAAATAAAGATGTCGACCTGCGTGTCGATGATAGAGAAGATGTATTTGTTTAACATCTAAATAAAACTGAATATGTATGTTGATTTGAGTTACGATAATAATAAGAATGTTTTCATGTTTTGATTTTCGGTGTTTTGAAAAAAGGATAAAGAGGAATGTGATGAAATAGAAATACACAAAAATATTTATATTTACCACACATGATAGGTTATGGTAGGGGATGGTCGAGCTAACCTTGGGAGACCCCATGTCTCCTAAGTGCTGCCTACATAGCCCATTGCACAAAGCAAGGAAGGGCCTCAGACCGATGTAGTTCTCCCTTAGGATCCAGGGAGAGGTGAATTCAGGCAATTTAGGTAGTGGTTAGGCGATTGGTTGGTTGGTAAAGGTATTGATAGTAATATTGGTAAGGTAAGGTTGTTGGTGTTGGTAATGAATTGGTGATGTTGTAAAAGGTATAAGGGAAGCGAAAGTTAGCCTACCCAAGTGGAAGGGAACCATGTCCTGATTAAGATCAACACACAATCCTAGATGCGAGGCAAAGTGGAAAGAGTGCTCCGTAGGTGAAAAGAGCTAAACAAACCACACAACGTAGAATGAGCTTGAAGCCCTAGGTACCGTGCATAGACGAGAAGTCAATAGGTGAAAAGAGTTGTATGATCACAATATATCGGGTGTACGTTACGTCCCTTGAGTTGAAACAAATGGTGAGGTGAGGTGGATGATATAGCTGAGGTACAGAGAACTTGTTACAAAGTGAGTGTTCTGACGAAAGAGAACCTACCCTAAATAGACAAGTCCATGACCCAAAAAATTCTTTTGAATGAGGCTTTTTATTTGACTGAATATAGACTGATCGATGCGGGAAGTCTACAAGGGATATTGATTGTACTATTCTTGAGGTCTTCACGAAGCTGATCAATGCGAGAAGCTTCTGATAAAGGCTGACTGTGTATAGCTGTCCTTCGAGGGAGCAGTCTATTTATAGTAGCAGATATGATTTTAGTGCATAGCTGTCCTTCGGGGGAGCAGTCTATATAGAATAGCAGCAATAATTTGGCATATAGCTGTCCTTCGAGGGAACAGTCTATATATAATTTAGATAGCTAGATGTTCTTTTGGCGTGAAGCATCTAGTTTGGTAGGAAGTTTGACTCAAGAAAATCCCATAAGAAGGTGGTATTTTAATACTTTGAAGTCATGGACTAGACTAAAAAGGGGAAGGCATTGTTTGAGGGGAGGTGAGAAGTGAGCTTGATTTTATTTGGAGATGTAGGAAACAAAATGTATGTAGCGGTAAATGAGCTCAAGGGATGAGCAGTAGGTAGATAAGAAGTGATATAACACTAAATTCAATAGTAGAATGGTCGAAGATGCAAGGCATTAAGGGGTTCAGGCTCAGGTTTACCATTAAGCGAAGCTAAACGATAAGTGCCTGATCCATAAGTGTGAGTGATTATATAAGGCCCAATCCAATTGGGAGCAAATTTTCCACGTTTGCTCTTTTCTAGTTTGGTTACATGTTGATTCTCTTTGAGGACAAGATCACCAACCTTAAAGGTACGCTCATGAAGTCGCTTATCATAAGCACGTTTGATGCGTTTTTGATAGATTTGAAGGTGATCAAGAGCTGTAAGACGACGTTCGTCAAGAAGCTCCAATTGGGCTAACCGCTCTTGGCGGAAATCATCGTTGGTGAGAATATCCTGAAGAGATATTCTAAGGGAGGGTATTTGTATTTCGAGAGGCAAGACAGCCTCGGTACCATATACCAAAGAAAAAGGTGTTGCATTAGTGGAGGTACGAATGCTAGTACGATAAGCCCAAAGGGCAAAGGGAATGTGATCATGCCAATTTCTTCCGGATTCATTGACAACTTTCATGAGGATTTTGGTTAGGGTTTTATTAGAAGATTCAGCCTGACCATTGGCATGCGGATAGTAAGGTGATGAGAAACTAAGTTTGATACCAAAGTTGTCACAAAGGTCTTGTAACAACTTGTTTTTAAAAGATTTTCCATTATCTGTTATCAGGCGATGAGGAACACCAAAACGACAAATAATGTGGTGGTTAATGAACTCTACAATTTTTTCTTTTTTAGTTGAAATGAGTGGAATAGCCTCCACCCATTTTGTGTAATATTCAGTTGCTGTGATAATCCATCGGTGACGTTGCGAAGAGGACGGATGAATCTCACCAATAAGGTCTAAACCCCATTGTGAGAAAGGCCAAAGATCTCGTGTGACCTGTAGCGGATGGCTAGGAGTATGTTGGAGGTTGGCATGTTGTTGACACATGACACAACGCTTAACATATTCGAGGCAGTCATTATTGAGAGTAGGCCAATAATAACCTAGGCGAAGGATTCGTTTAGCCACGGCAAGGCCACTAAAATGTCCACCACAAATCCCATCATGGACTTGTTGGATGGTATAGGTGACCTCCGCGCCAGTTAGACAGCGAAGGAGGATACCATCAAAGCCACGTTTTATAGAGGAGTCCCCCCATGACAAACATAACGTGAAACACTTTTAAGAAAAGCATGTTTGCCAGTTACTAGTAAGGTCAGGTGGGAGAACAGAGATTGTAAGATAGTCGTGAAATTGGTGGTACCAGGTATCCTGCGAATTAGTAGACCACAGTATTTATCATACAAACTACCGGGGTTGAGTAGGATGGGGCAAAAAGTTGTTGGACCACGACGAATAATTCAGAGTCAGTTGATGAAGCTGGAATTTGCGAGGCTAAGCAAGCCATAGTATCCACAAATTTGTTAGTGGAGCGGGGAATGGTTTGGATAGAATAGTGAGTAAATAAGGCTAGAAGTGAGTCCACGTAGTGTTTTGTATTTTTGAAGTTCCTCATTTTTACATTGGTAGATGCCCATAACTTGATTGACTACCAATTGAGAGTCGCCAAAAAATATTGATAGATTTGATACCTAAGTGCAGCGCAACCTGGAGACCCAGAACAAGGGCCTCGTATTCCGCTGTATTATTAGTGCAAGGGAAATCAAGTCGGAATGAAAGAGGCATAGGCTCGGTGTCGAGAGGAATAAGAACAACGCCGGCTCCTCCACCGCGTTGGCATTTGGATCCATCGAAGAAGAGGGTCATTTGATACGACTCTTCCCCGAGTGAAAGAGTGGCGATGAGTTCGTCAGGGAAATTAAAATTGGTGAATTGTTCCCCAGGTAAAGGGGCCTCCGCAAGTTGGTCTGCAAGATGGTTTGTCCTTTGATTGACTTCTATTGTATAAACTCAAGGTCGAGGTCGGTGAGGAGCATAAGCCATCGCGTGATGCGTTGGTTTAGATGTGGTTTGGCCATACATATAATGAATGGGGTCCGTGTTGGTGATGACAAAAGTTTTGTGATTCAGGAGGTAATGTCGGAGTTTGGTGGCTACGAATGATAGGGCTAGGCACAATTTTTCTACATGTGTATACCTAGTCTCGTAATCCACGAGGGTATGACTTATATAATAAATGGCTTGTTCTCGATTCTTAGAGTCACGATGTGCAAGCATGGCCCCTACAGCATGGTCAGTGGCGGAAAGGTAAAGGTAGAAAGGGCGGTCGTCTTGAGGTGGGATAAGCACGGGTGGCTGCAAGAGATAAGTTTTGAGAGCTTCAAAGGCTTGGTGGCACTCTTCGCTCCATTGAAAATCAATGTCCTTTTTAAGGAGGTGATGGAAAGGTTGACATCGATCCGAGAGTTGGGAGATGAAATGTCGGATAGATTGAAGCTTACCTTGTAAACTACGCAATTGTTTGAGATTAGTAGGTGGGGGCATTTCTAGGATAGCTTTGACTTTAGATGGATCGACCTCAATGCCACGCAAAGAGACGATAAAGCCCAAGAAGTTTTTCCGAAAGAACACCAAAGACACATTTCTTTGGTTGAAGACGAACAGAATATTGCAACAGGCGATCAAAAAATAATGGTTAAAACATCGAGATGTTCACTGCGATGTTTAGATTTTCCCAGAAGATCATCGACATAATCCTCAAGGATAGTGTGCATAATGTCATGAAAAATGTAAGTCATAGCCCGCTGATAGGTAGCACCAGCATTCTTAAGGCCAAACGGCATGACACGATAACAGAAGGTTCCCCAAGGAGTTATGAAGGTAGTTTTGTGTTGATCGGCAGGGGCAACCAAAATTTGGTTGTATCCTGAAAAGCCATCCATGAGAGAAAGCATTTCATGACCCGCAGTGAGATCAACAAGTTGATCAATACTTGGGAGGGGGAAGTCATCCTTGGGGGCAAGTGAGGTTAAGGTCTCGGAAATCCGTGCATATCTGAAGTCCCCCCGTCGCTTTAGTGACAGGTACGATGTTAGAAATCCATTGAGGATAGTCAATAGGCAAGATGAAGGAAACAGAAAGAAGTCGTTGAAGCTCTTCTTTGACCAAGAGGGCAATGCGTGGATGCATTTTTCTCAGTTTTTGTTTGACTGGTTTGGAATCGGGGTTTAGAGTGATGTTATGGATGGCAATGGTAGGATCAATTCCTGGCATGTCCGCGTAGGACCAAGCGAAAGCTTGGTTGCGGGTACGGAGAAAGGTAGTAAAGGCGGCTTGTTCTGATGTGTTAAGGGATTGTCCGATCTTCACAATGTGAGGATCCTCCTCCGTGTGGATGTTGATTTCTATAGTCGATTCATTCAACATGGTTTGAGTTTCAAATGGTAAGGCGCGTTGAAGATAGGAGTCGTCCGCCCCAAGGTAAGTGAGGATGGAGTCATCATCCTGGCACTCAACAACATTAATCAAAGGTGAATCCTCTTTGATCATGTCTGGATACAGAAGGGGAAGAGAAGATGGGTCCTCATTATCGTGTTGATAAGTGAGAGGACCTATGAAGATAGCATTTATGAAGAAAAAAAAAAGTTAGGAGGGATAGATTCAGGGGTCTATAGATCTCTGTGGGTGATGGTGGCAAAGTGGGTGATGATGGTTTGGTAGAGGTGACATCATCTTCTTCTAGAATACAGCTGACATGAGGTGTCTCCTGATATAGGCTGTTTCCAGGAAAACCGAGACCCACTGCGATCATTGTGTTTGTGCTGTGGTCACGGGAATAAGTGTATGTCGGCCTTGTTCGTAAAGACCAAAACCAAAAGCCTTTCCAAGCACAGCGAGTCAAGAAGGTGAGGGCGAAACGACGATTTGTCAAGTATTGAAAATCGGATTGGAAGGGAACCACACCAAGAGGAGGTTTACGGGTAATGGAGGATGTGTCAACACCCCCCATACGTTAGGTTGGTGCAAACAATGGGGTGGTCCGTAAGAGATTACCTCTCCCACGCGACGGTCGTAAGGTGGGATGTGCATGTAATTGTCCATACTCCTGCGGGGTAGGGAAAGAACTAATGTTATACTAAGCAGATACTCCCCTAGTGTAAGGTGTTGCAAAAACATCTACTAAGGGGTCGGAGGTTGGGATATTAGCTGTGGGAAAGGAAGTGGTTTTTGTGACGGTGGTTTCATCAGTTGAAAGCGTAGGTGCGGTTGAGGTGGGTGGTTGAGGTACATTAGAAGAGGATGGTTGGCTTGAGTGTATGGGTGTCTTGATTGGTATAAGCACATCATTAGGGCAGTATAACTATATTGCAGGTTTTAAAGGGGGGAGGATCAGCTTTTACGGTGTAGGACTTCCCCTCGTACTCAAATTTTATGCATCTATGTAATGTTGAGGGAACGCATCCCATGGCCCAGATGCAAGGGCGACCCAGTAATATATTATATTGGAACTCTCCCTCAAGGACATAGAAGAGTTCGGGTAAAGTACGTGGTCCTACTTTGAATGCTAAGGATCACGGGTACCTAAAGTGGAAGTAATAGCATCATTGAATGATCGCAACATGATCGGGTTGGCACACATGCAACTGGAAGGGATATTCATTTGTTGGAAGGCTTTCAAAGAGATGATATTTAGGATGGCGCCCCCATCAATCATAACACGACGTACCTGGATATCCTGAACATACGCTGAGATAAAAAAGAGTAGGGTCAAGATCTTCGGTACCAAAGTCGATAATTTCATCTTCGGAGAAACTGACGGTAGCGGCTTGCTGTAACAAAGCCCGAAGTGGTTGGGGAGATAGGTTGTTTAGTGAGTGAAGCAACATGATTAGGCATCAGAATAGAGGTAACAGGCAAGGTTTCATTAGGTAAAACCTCTATCTCTTGAAGGATCTCAACGAGAGCTTGTCGATGAGATTCAGTAGTCTGAATGAGATCATACAGTGTCAATTTTAGACGGGCGATTGGTGAAGCTATTTGATCATAGTTCGGTGGGCAACTCCATTAGAGATGGGGTAAGCGGGTCCGCAAATAACCACTTATAGGTGATGGTGTAATTGGGATGGTTGACAAAGAAAGAGGTGCCTGCAGGCGTGTTTTTTTGTTGCTTTTCCCATTTGTTTTTCTGCCCTCGAGTAGCGACACTAATCATATTAATCTTGTAGACCGGAGATGAAGAAGATGGTTGGGATAAGTCATGGTCTTCAAGAGGTGGGGTTGTAATAATGATATATTTTGGGGAGGCGGGGGATTGATGGTGATAAGTAGAGGGAATTGGAGCTAAAGGTCTCTCCCTTCGTAAGTTTTCTTCCTTAACCTTTGTATCTAGGAGAGGTGACTGACGAAGGATGGTTTTTTAAAGCTTTGCATCCCTCCACATCATGCCCTAGTGTGCAGTGATAGGCGCAGATTTTAGACTCATCATAACCTATAGGTCGGGGTTTAGACGGGTCATAAGGTCTAAGTGGGGGTAGGGAAATAGTCGTATTCTCTACCAACATAGCAAGGATTTTGGCGTAAGATCCTTTGAGTGGGTCAAAATTCGGAGGAGGATGAGGGTATTGGTTGCGCGAGTTTTGGTAATGTTTTGGCATGGTTGGTTTGTACGGAATTTTGGTAATGTTTGGGCATGGTTGGTTCGTATGGGTGGTGGTTTAGCCGAGGGGTGTTGACGACGTGTTTTTTACTGAACGTGGTTTCTTTGGCACAGAAGCTACATTCAGCTGGTTGGATGATGAGGCCACAGATGATGTGGTAGTCAGAAAACAACCACGGGGAAATAGGAGTTAGCCGAAAACAAATCTTTTGATGATGGAATTTGTTTAGGGTTGATAGGTGGACCCGGATACATGGAGTGACGGTGTTGACTATACCCTGGGATCTCTATATATGTGCAGAAGGCATAGGTCACTTTAAAGAAAATGCAGGAGGTATGATATATTGATGTAAGGTAGTAGGATGAGGTCCCAATATGGAAGGTAGGTATGACGATGATGGTTTTGATTGTGATAGAGGCATGGATTGAGTGTGTCTCCTAGGTGGCGGGGCAGCTTTATTCTTGGACAAATCTAGTCACTTAGGCGGGTGTGTTAGACTGGGTATTGGTGAGGTCCCAAGTGTAGGGGAAGGTTTGGTTAGGTAGATAGAGGTGGATGGGATACTTGGTATAGATGAGGGGGGTGCAGAATGAGGACATAGGCATTTTGAGTTTCTGTAAACACTTCGGGTATATGGTAGAGGTATCGGGATCGGTCATCTGCATTTGAGTAGAATAGGGAGTACTCAAACGTTCCCATAGGATTCGTCTATCTTCTGGAGAATGACAGTCTTCAGGTTTGAATTGTAAATTTTGTATGGAAGAAAGGTGGGTTGTGATTCCAGTCCACTGTGGGTGTGATACAGGGGGTAAATGAGGCACTGTATCAATAGATGTCAAGAGGTCAACCGGTCATTGAAAAGATTTAGGCGATGAAGAACTAATAGGTAAGAGGGCATGTTCGAGAGGATCCGTCATGGTTAAAGAATTTGGTGATGTCGGTGCAAGAGATTCCTCGTCTAAGGATGTCAAAAGGAGTGGCGTACCTTCCTCTTGTGCAGCAAGAGGGGTAGAAGGGGGAAATCTGGGAAATAGATAGGTTAGATAACATCCGTTCGCAATCTTGTAGGGATGTGGTATAAGAAGACTCATCGATGGGAAGAGAAGTCTGGGCAGTTAACTCCTTTATGGGTAAAGGAATGATTTCGCTTTGGTGCTTGATGGTGGTAAAGGAGGTTCGGGCTCCTGTGTTAGTGAAGAGGCTTGATTCAAAATTTTCTCGATAGAGGCTTTGGGCTGGGTATCGAAGACTGCATGGATCTCATGAACACTCTCCTCGGCTAAGATATCCTGGTTTACGTTACTGTTGGAAGAGTGATTCGGGAATGGTTTGTTGAATATTTTCAAATTTTGGTTGGCAGGGGCATTAGGATTATCGAGGGCTATATCCCCTGCGTCAACCATTTCCTGCACTATGTTTTTCAACATCTTGCAGTTTTCATGACTATGTCCTTTTACGCGGTGAAAGTTACAGAAGTCATTTTCTTTGTACCAGGAAGGTATAGCGTGGGTGGAGTCAAACCCAGAGTGAGGTTTAACAGGAGGCAAAGTGATAGCTCCGGCTTTGAGCAATTTTTCCAAGATGACGCCATAGGTTTCTCCTAAGGGAGTGTAATTGATGGGCTCGGCTTTGTACTTATAGGTGGTTTTTGGTGGAGTATTGGACGGTGCTTGAGATTTGACCATCACCGCGTGGACAGCTCCTTTTGATTTAGAAGAAGTGGACGCGTGAGGAGTGGTGGTATTTGGTTTATTGGTAGAATCAGGAGTTCGGAAATTGGGGGTTTTTGTTGCACAACCGCAATTTCTCTTCCTCTAAGGCTCGAATCTCTAGTTTTCGAGCCATAGTAAAGGCCTCATCAAATGTATGGAAAGTTTGAATTTGGAGGGTAGGAGAAATGTGCTTAGCACAGGCCCGCGTGAAAAGTTCGATAAGTTCGGTCTGAGGCAAGGCATACGTAAGTTGGTTGATAAGGCCGTGCCATCGTCTGACGAAATCTGTGATAGATTCATCTTCAAAATTGTCGGATGGCATAGAGGTCGGTGATAGATACTTTCTTGGCAATGTTAATGGAGAAATGATCCAAGAAAGATTGGGCTAGTTGGTTAAAAGAGAAGATTGAGTGCTGGGTTAAAGCACTGTACCACTCCAAGGCAGGTCCTGATAAGGACATGGGAAAGGTGCGGAGTAACAAGGCATCATCATGGGAAATCAAATAACAAGCATGTCTAAATGATCGCAAGTGTTGTTGAGGATCCTCTTTACTATTAAAACGAGTAAATTTCGGCAATTCCCATTGAGGAGGATATGAATGAAGGGGGACAGAAGGGTGAATAGGCTCCCGACAAACTTGCTCGTATGTCAAGGCGCTACGACTTCCTGAAACAGAAGCCTCCAGATTTTGCATTTTGTCCATCATTTGTTTAATTAAATCAGTAGTTGGATGAGATGATGGTGTGGTTGTGGTAAATGGAGGCAAATTGGGCCAAGGGCCACCGCTAGACAATGGTGGGGTTAAGTGTTGATAAGGTATGGAGGATGAATATGTTGAGGCAACCGAATAGGGATGTCCCATATAGGATGTTGAGGTTACTGGATACGTGTATGGGAATGAAAAGGTAGGCGGAGCTTGAGAAGGAAAGCTCGTGTGGATAGGTGGCAGAGAGCAAGTCATGAATGGAGCAGTCTGCAAGAGAGATGAGGTAGGGGCAGTTGGTGGTAATGATATGTGGGGTCCAAGATTAGCCAAAGGAAAGCCAATCTGAGTCGTATGAATCTCTGAAGCTGTCGGATTGGGAGATGGGGCTAAAGGTGCAGGAAGCAAGGCGGTGTTATCAGGCGGAGTGGGCGCTAAATGAGCAGCTATACTAATAGGCATGCCAACAAGGAGCTGACCATCAGGTGTACGGTCAGGGGCATGAGACAAATAGTATTGTACAGCACTAGGATTAGCATCTAGAAACTTGGCAAAGTCCTTATCTCCCACAGGAATTTTAGGAACCTCGCTGGTATCCATAGGATTCCCCATAGAATGTGAAGGGGGTGATTCAGGAAAAAGAAACAGAGCAAGCATGTGAAACCATGGTGGCGGCTTGCTTTTGAGTGATAACAACCATGGACAGGAGTTCACAGTAGGGTTTCAATCTATCAGGAATAGAAACAAACTCAGACTGGTAAAATTGGTAGGTTGCTGGTTTGTCAGGAATTGGAAAAGACAGTAACCGATATCGGTCTAGTAACCGATGTCGGTTATACTATAGCCGACGTCGGTCAGGTAACCGATGTCGGTGTAAGAAGTCTGGGCTAACAAGATATAAAAAGGCTGCTAATTTGATTTTTAACAATGTTTAGTATACTTGTCCAATTATTGATCACAGAAGACAGAGTATGAGAAAGAAAACAGAACTAAAAACAAGCAAGATGCACATGCAAATCCAGAGATTAACCCTAGGGTTAATTTTAATTATCGTGGGCTTATGCCTTTAGACGTAGAATGATGTCAGAATCCTAAACAACAAGACCTAGGGGAAATGTCAAGTTTGTTTTGGCTTATAAGGTTACCTCAATCGGGTGGAGGAATACCACGGAAAAAAGGGGGGATGTTTGAGCTGTTGTGTTAATTGTGAAGTGATTCGGTATGTGTTGTGCAGTGAAAGTAAGATTAATTTCTTATCAATACCGTGGATATCACCCCCACGTGTACGACCTGTTACTTAATCTACGTTCACTAGAATTGAAAAACAGCAAGCAGGAATGCAATGCACGTGTTTTAAACCCAAATCAAAAAATGATATGTTCGATGAAGCAAGAGAGATGACTTTCACTAATGCAAAACTAGGAAAGCAACACAAATTCTTTACGATAATATATAACAAAAGTTAGCAACAGCAAGTATGCTTCCTAAAATGAAAATAAGCAAGAGAAACAGAAACCCAAAATGGGTCCCACCGGGCGTGCCAAAATGTTTCACTCGGAATGTTTCGGCTTCTGGGAATAGAGTTGCTTCTATCCTTTCATTCCTTTTAGAAACAGATAGGGTTAGGGCTAGGAGGAATACCTGTTAAATGTCGAGATGGTGTGCGCGTACCGTAGAGAAAGATCAGGTTGACTGCGAAGAACTCCTTTTTGTCTTGGAAGGACTACCTGCAAATAAGAACACAAGACCACAAGATTTTGATTAAACAATAAATGAGGAAACTGCCTTGGGCCCAGGAAATATAAAACTTCCTTTCGAAGGTGGTTAGTTTCCCTGCTAATATGAATTAACACAAAAGACTGTAAAGTATCAATTAAATTACTTCGTTGGAATGGATAGGGGAAAGGCTAAATTTCAATGGTTGTAGTCACGTTGTTTGTAACGGTTACTGGTCGTCTGATAACCGATGTCAGGTTGAGTTATAAGGATAAACCAGACAGGATCTGAGGTTGTTAGGTGGCAAATAGGTGAGAAAAAGGTTTCTGAGGTGTATTTGTCACAGGCTGTACCGACGCCGGTGATACTAGGCAACCGACTGCGGTTAGATGAACCGCTACCGGTTAGGGGATAATACGCACGCTGGGTAGTGGCTTCAGCAATCTAATGGCTTCTGGATAGAGGACTGTGGTTGCAAAAGGTGATAAGTGGGGTTATTAAGATTGAAGGGATGGCAAGAGGGGAATGACTGGGAGGATAGACGAAGACTGCAGATTGTGGTAAAATGGCCTTCTGCTTGTAATATCAGGATGTATGGGTGAAGGTTAAGTGCAGTATGTCTGCTGATAGTAGATTCGGGTGAAGACTCTATGATTACTATTAATCAACAGGCTCAAGGAATCTGTGCTTAGAAACATATAAAACACTACTTACTCATCCCTAATGCAAAGATGCAGGTTTCAGGTCCCTTGTTAATGGTTTGAAGACAGGACCCAAGTTGGATGATCTGACAATCCAAGATGGCAGTTATCGTAACTCTTCTGGCGCTCAGATGTAGTGTTACTGGGCATCTGGTTATTTAGTTGCAGTCTTGGGCTTGATGTCCTTCTCTGTAAACTAGCTTCCTGTTTCTTCACTTGTCTCTACTCGGCCAAGTAAAAATCTAGATTGCGGGCTTGATCAAGCTGACTAGATGATCCCCATTGGATGCCAAAAATCCTTCGACCTTTGTTTCATGGGTGTAGGTATAGACCCAGTTTATAGGGAACTTAATGGCGGTTACGTTTAGGACCGACGGCTAGGTCGATGATGAGGTGGCAAACCGAGTATCGGTCAGGTCAAAGTGATGGCTATTTTTAGTAAAATAGCCAACTTTCCCTGCTAATTTCTCCCGAGGGATTAGTTGTGTAAGGCTTAGGTCAAGTGACTAGAAGGTCGGTTTTGGGTGCAAGAAAGGGGTCATTAGTCATGGGTGTGGATGTGGACCAAGTTATAGGTCTTAATTAGGTTAATTTAGGGTTAGGACTAGGTTATGATGAGGTGGCAAAATGAGGTGGCAGATAAGGTGATGTGGATTTATTAATTACAAGGTAATTAATAAATAATTGTGTAAGGTTTAGGTGATGAGGTTAGGTTGCGAAATGAGATGCAGGTCCTCGGGGGTCGTAAGACACAAATTTGGTGTCTACACTTCTCTTAGAAGGCAACGAATGCAAACTGTGCATCTTTGATTTGACCAATCAAGGGAACTTGTTTGGTTTCCATGGAGTAACACCGTCCATATGACTTAGTCAAAGTAAGCGCAAGGGCATGGGCTACTTTTGTGAGCATAACATTGTCGAGAGGCCCCTAAGTTGATGATGCAATTGCTGAGTTTAAACCCATTTATAAGCAAGGACAAATAAAATGGTTCAATATTTCCTGAAGAAGAAACAGAGGTAATATTTTTCTGAGGTGGGGGTTGAGTAGGATTTGGAAGGAGACCTTTTGAAGATGGGGGAATGGTGGCTTTACTTCTAATGAATTTGGCAAGTTTTTTGAACTGTTCGAGGATTTGACTGAAGGTATTCTGCTTCTGACATTTAGATTTTGGTTCTCTTTGCATGATCAATAATGTCAAAAGTAGTATAAGAAGGGGTGATGGTAGGCTCAATTCTAATCACATGAGCTTGAGCTGGGGCACTGACCTTAGGAAAGAAAGAGAATGAGGAGAAGTTTCCTTTTTGGTGACTTCTCTTTCAGTTTGTGCTGAAATAGGAGTACCTCTCTTAACTATGGCTATGGGAGGTTCCTTGTTCTTCTCCTTGGGGTTTTCAAGAGGTTTTCTTGGATTCTGAGATTGGGATCGAGTGAAGACAACAAATGACTGACCATCTGGTGCACATTCATCTTCTTCGTATTCCAAATACCCAATGCTGGAGTCGCCAGTTGAATCATCATAAGACTCATCAGCATATCCTGAAGCTTCAAAATCCTCGGGGGAATCTTGTTCTTTTGGTTCGTCCTCTTCTTCGACTATTTCTACTGCACTGCGTTAACAGGAGGAGCTTTGATTGCTAGCCTCAGTTGAGCAGGAGTTAACCGCGGCCTATCTCTTGCAGGCACACCATTGTTGTTATTGAAATTCCGTCTAGGGATATCCCGATACGGAACATTGCTCACCTACTGGGACATTTGATTTTTTAAAGCGATCAAATCATTAGCCATTTTTTGAATCATAGGATCAGTATTACCTTGGGAAGAACCTAGATTTTTAGGTTTGGGTACATCTTTTCTGATCCTTCCGGCCAAAATGAGATCATCCTCTATTTCAATAGCTGTTGACTGAGCGATAGCCAAATCTGGGATAGCCGACCTTCTTAATAAAACGCTCACATCAGGAGGCTGAGCATTAATGAAGAAGCATTTCTAGTTTTTTCAGAGTAGGTACAGCTATTTCCGGAATCTTTCGGATCAGCTTGTTAAACTTTTCCATGAAGTCCCGCATGGGTTCATGTGATTCCTTCTTCATATGGGTAAGTTGTGCTAACAAAGCATGAGAATCTTCGGCTGGTTTGAAACGTGCTTCAAATTTGGTCCTCATGGTAGCCCAATTTGTGATGCATGCATTCGGAAGGTGGTAAAACCATTCGGCTGCTGCACTGTGTAATGTTTCAACAAAAATTCAAACAGAGACATCTTCGTGAGCTACTCCAAGGACGCCGCATGCTACAAAGAAAGATGCAATGTGTTCATCAGGATGCTGCTTCCCATCCCCATTGAACTTGGGAATGTTTTTACGTGATCCATGTGGTAACTCGTGCAATGGTGGAGTTAAAGAAAGAGGACCAATAGCTGTGCCCCAAGGCATAAGTTGTGCTACCATCCTTCTGACAAGAGTGCTGTATGGGGATCCGAGTGTTAGACAAGAATAACGCGTGACAAGTTGTAGACACGTCTCGTTCTACGGGGATCCGAGTTTCTCTGAACAGGTGAAGAACTTCTAGTTCAGTTGGAAATAACGTTGTTCGGGGAAAGACTGAAATTGTGCCTTTGTAGTAACTCAAAGAGTGGATCAATTTCACCCTGGGCTCGGTGGGACCGAGTGAAGATCTTTCCGGCCAGCTTGAACTGGGAAAGAGATCTTGCTGAAAATAAGGCAAATACGGAGTCGCCAGACACCAAGAGGATAAGCTTTACACTATAAATCCGTATTCCCCAGTGGAGTCGCCAAAAACTGTTGGTTGGATATTTTGTCAATCCAAAATATGAGGTTCAACCACAGTACATGGGATTAAATCCCTCCTCAAAGACAGGTGAGGCTGCCTGTTTATTACTAATCTAAAACACAGCAGAAACAATATATATAGTATTCACACTAATCTAACCATTGGGGTTGGGATAGAATCCTGAAATCCATATCCACATGTTGGGAAGATGTCATTTTTCCAAATGGACAGGGTCAAGAATTATTATAACGGAATAAACACAATGGAAAGGAAATGAGAGAAACGTATTTTCTTTCGAGTAAACACAGAGCACGAAATAATCATACGAGCTTTAGATCACAAATATAATGTTTGAAATTATTTGGATCGTCAAGATGCTAAACAAAGAATAGCCTAAGATCATGAACATAAGAACAATATCTTAAGAAAAACACATCTCACAGCACAAAGTTTGCAAAAATAGTATCAGCTTCTATTCCTCGAATGATTAAAAGAAAACACAAAATTTTTCTTTTTCACAATAGCTCCCAATGTTCCAAAAATCTCAACCCTTTAGAGTGTACACACATCCCTAATTTATAATAGAAAAGAGTAGAGAGAAAATAGGATGAATCCTAGAAAATAGTCTTTTAACGAGAGTCCTATTTTGCTTGACTCTCACGTAGGAGACCAAGTCAAAATTTGCTTCCTATGTGATGAAACAGAAATGAAAAAGACATGTCAACTTCAAGATTGAAATGACATGAAACATCAAGACTTAGTCTGAATCGTCATCTTTTTCTTCCTCATCTTTCCCTTCCTCCAACTGAGCCTGTTTGTTCCAAAATTCTTGGAACTTTTAGATTATGCCTTGCATTTCGTTTTTGTCAGGTGTAGTGGAATGATCACTCAAAACTTTGCAGGTTTCATGAGTGTCACTGGCACTACCGGGAAGTTTCCTCAATCTTTTGCTGAGTCTTCTCAAGGCCTCCAAAGAATGTTCAATCTTTACAAACCTGTCAATGATTTCAATACCAAATCCGTGAGTTGGTTCATGCTGAACAAACTCTTGGACTTGTTTGAAAAGATTGTCAGCTGATAGGATGCCCGAATTTCCAACTGACACTTTTGCACAAATTTTCAGCAATTCTTCTTCCAGGTCACTTTTGCCATCAATCAATTGATCCCTTGATTCTCTCAATTTACCACAGGATTCGTTGAGAATATTTACCTTGAACCTGATGGCTTTGGTCAGCTGGAAATGCTTATCCGCATGTGGGATGATGCCTTCTTCTACCAAGAGGCGTGATGGCATTTTCTTTAACACCTGGAGAGCTTCGAAAGTCAAATCAAGATGTCCAATTTCTTGGGAGAAATCATCATCCATATTTTCTCCATCACTCTGAATATACCCCAAAGATTGATAGACTTCCACGACATCTTGAATCACTTCCTTCCCCTATTGAAGCATCCTTTGGATCCATTCATCGACCACCCTTCCTTTTTTATTAATCTTCTCAATTGTAGGCACTGATGAGAAATCGAATCCGACAGGGACAGAGGAAGATGATATGGATTCAAGGGGTTTTGAGAGCTTAAGAAATACCTCAGTCAACTGCTCCACCTTTCTTTTAAGCTCATCTCTGTTGTCTTTTGTTTCCTTCAATTTCTGGCACAGCACGTTTGTGGCATCTCGTGCATCCTGTTGTGCTCCTTCCATTGTCACCTCTCCTAGAGCCACCCTGGTTATCTGATAGGCAGAGGCTGTTATGTCCTCTTTGGTTTTGTCAGTTGCAGGAGTGGCGATCTCTAAAAACTTATGCCCTGAAGCGTCAACCAAAACCCTTGAAACTATTTTGGATTTCTTGGCTGATTTAGCAGTAGAAGCCTTGAGTGAGCTAAAATCAAAGGCTGGTATGGGTACAATCACCTTCCTCTTCCTCAGAGTTTTCTCTAGTAGCCATTGAGGTGTGTCAGAGGGAGTTTCCACTATTGTAGAAGTTGGTATCATACTTTCAGGAGGAGAGGGATCTAATGGCGAAGTGGGGATAGTTACCAATGTGGTACCAAATTCAATAAAAAGAGGCACAGGAGGGGGCGTGTTGGTGATTACTTTGGTACCAGCAGAGAGGGGTGAGAGTTGAGAGAAAATGCTGGCCATGATTGAAGAAGTTGATGGGGAATGAGGAGGTAGAAGTGGTTGTGAGGGAGGAAGCGCAGATCCAGACTCCAAGGCCTGGGATGCAAGAGATAAGGTCTCTTCAGCTGGGCAGTCAACAAATGGTGAAACCAGAGGCTAGCTTCCTTCTCCTTCCAAAGAAATTTCTCCTATTTTTGGTGGTGTTGGTGATTCTGGCACATTCACCATTTCAACTAGAGAAACAATTGAAGAGATTTCTCATTCTCTTCTCTTCTTGACAAACTTGACCTTTATAAGCCCCTTAGAAGATCTTTTGTCTTTTCCCTTTTTGGAGGGCCCCACCTCTGAAGCAACCAACTTTGAAAAATTATCATCTTTAAAACTCATTCCCCAAGAGGCGAGCCATGCTTTGGTGCATGCAAGAATCAGGGTTGACCTATCTGTAATGGATGCTTTTTCACTGATAGACTAATCAATAGGTGGGAAAACATATTGATCTTCATTCAGTCCATCATAGGAAGGGTCCAGAACACTTTCATTATCGCTAGTACCTTATGGTAAGTTAGCGATCTCAAGTTTTTGAATCTCAGCAAGTATCAATCTACTATGATCTTTTCTTTGGACAGCAACCTCATCATGTAAATCAATCCAAACGTCTTCTACGCTTGGCACATGCGGGTAGAGAGTTCCATACGCCCTGAGGACTCCTCGAATATCAAACCCGTCTCAGGGATTCATGTGCTTCTTCAATTTATCTTGAAGCTCATGGACAACATTCTTGGCTTTCACCACCATTGAACAAGTATACCTTCCAATAGAAATTTGGGAAAGATACAGCGGCCTTGTGTTTACTCTGTTGGAACTTGTGAAAATCCAACAATTACCTGACCAACTCCATCAAGATTAGTTTGTCCCCTGGATATCTGGGAAAATGGAAAGAATCCCCTGAGTACATGACTACTCAAAGATATGTGAACTTCTTAAATTGTAATAAGACACAACCCCATTTTGAAAATTCAGCCCATGCTTCATCAAATACTCTCGTTTTCCTCAGTTCGGGACTTAACCTGCAGATGTTCTCATAAAAGAAGGCATCGTTTACCCTTATGAATTGATCTTCAGACCCTTTTCTTGTCAGCTGAGGGAAATACTGATAAACATGCTCCACTATCTTGTTCCCCTTGGTGTCCAACCCGGGATAGTTCCTCATGTCGGCTGCTGCATAAGTGACATACGAGGACATATAAAATTTTCCTGTAGACAGGACTGTTGTCATTTGAGAATCTATCTTGTTACTGATAAGAGTACCCCAATCAATTCCCTGTTGATTCTTCTTAATAGTGATCATGAATTGGTACATCCATTCTTGGAAAACATCTGATTCAGGGAAACCAAAAACCTGAATCAACAGAGTAATGATATCATTGATTTCTTGAATGAAATCACTTCTGGGAACAAGTCTTGGGAACCTGGAAACAGTCGGTTTGGATTTGATTAGGAACTTCTTATTCATGTGCTTGATACAATCCTCCTAATCATTGTCCCAAGATTTTTGGGATGACTTGAGATCCATATCTCCATATTCCTCAAAATTAGGCAGCTTGAGAAGGTCATCGAAGTAACCTCCGTCCAATTTGATTACAACTTCTCCCGCCTGGTTTTTCACAGAATGAGAAGCAGAGTCATAATTTAAAGCATAGGCCAAGATAAACTCGGGGCACTAAGTGGACATAGGGAAGCCTGCCACAAGAGGTAGGCCACTGCCGACTATTGATTTCATCCATGGAGTTTGAGAAGGGCTCTTGACCCTATTCCAGAAATCCTCCATGTCTACGTTTCCGAGCTCTGTATCTCGGATGTCGAAATTACAGTCAATATAGGATGGAGACTCCACCTTCCTGAATTTGTATTTCATCCTCCCTGACTTTTTAGTCTTTTCTTGTGATGGACCAGGGTCTGACATGAGGAATTTCGAAGGAGGAGAGTGTCGGAGATTAGGAGATGTTGAACACTGCAAAAAACCTGACACACTGAAAAGGATGCCGGAGAGTTCAGAAAACCCGACACTGAGGAGAATTCAGCGAAGAGTTTGGAAAACCTGACATTGAGGAGAATGCCGAAGAGTTCAGAAATCCTGACATTGAGCTTTTCTGATATACTACGGTTTTGAACACTATAAAGCACCCTGCAAAACCCGAGAAGAGGGAATAGGGTAATTGTTGAGTTGAAACATGCGGGTTTCCTTCACCATTTATATCCCAAACATATTTTTAATTATAACAACATTCTGGGGGATAAAACAAAATGCTAATGCCAAAGGGGGAAAACCCTAAAACATAAACCTGATTTTAGAAAAAAACCCCCAAAATGGAAAAGATAAAAACCCCAAAACAACCCTGATAAGAAACTTGGAAGAATTCCTTACACAATTAATCCACAAAAACCACAAACAAAGAATGAAGAAAAATACCTTCAACCAGGACAAGGAATGATCAAAAATGAGAAATGCAATTGGGCACAGAGGTGAGTTTCTGGTTTCGGGGTCTAAGATGCATGCGCGAAAATCCAAGAGGTAAAGAGTACGTCTGGTAAAAATGACATGGAAATCTGAATATATATAAGAAAATTCACATTTAATACACTTCAGTTGACACGTGCCAACTACCCGACAACTCAGCATTAATGCCATGTCAACATGCTTGGGATATCCGGAAACCTGACACAAAGGTTTTGAGAGTAATTTGGGTTTCGGGTTGCGGGAAACAATCGACATGAAGCATGATGTTTGATAGCCCCGGAAACCCGAAACAAAGGGATAAATCAGGCTTCGAGGATCGGAAGACATGCGACATGAAGCATGTTTTGACGAAGGCATGTTCCGATGCTCAGAAGGTCTGCAAACCCGACTCGCCTTACTTGATGCGGGTTTCGAGTTTCGGGGAACACACGACATAAAGCACCCAAAACACATGTTGTCTTGCTTGTGAAACCCGAAAACCTGATTATCTCTCTGAAAGGTAATTTTTAGAAAACCAGCTCAAAAATTTCTTAGGGTTATCTGATTTTTTGGCGTAAACTCAAAAATGAGAGATACTGACATAAATCCAACTTTCCACCTAACTTTTCAAGGCATCAATTGTAAAGATCAAGTATCCTTCTTTTAGTTTCTCTGCATTTGTTTCACAGAGACATTGCATTTGATCCTCATAATTTTGAAACTCATCCTCACATTCTGACATGAATGTGACTGGTTATGGCTTCAATGAATCCAGGTACCTGATAGGACATGGTCTAACCTATTGAATATTCCTACTTTTATGTACTTTAATTTTAACAAGAAAGTCTTGCTGAAGACATTCTCGAAAAAGATGGTTATCTACGACCTGATTTCCCTCTTGTTTCTCATTTACAAATAGCTTATCTTTCACCTGTGTGAATGGTATGAAGATGATGTCCTCCCTATTTATTTTTCCTTATTTGACAACAAGGAGTTCCTCCATGACATGCAACCGCTTTGGACCACTTACAATCTCAAATGAAGTTATAGGAAAGTCATTACAAATGTTCGAAGCATACTGATCATATAAGAGTTCCACTTTCATCTGCAGGTTAAGTTGTTCAACAACTCTAACCTCTTCATCACACATGAAACCTGCAAGATCACATCCTTTCACCTATTTTTTTTTAGGACAATTAAGGGAAGCACAAATTACTTGGTTTTCTTCCACCATCACTTGTTCATCAAACAAATCTGGCCCCAAAATTGAGAGTAATAAACTCTCAATAATATCATCTTCACCCAAAACCTTCAAATTTGACTTTTTTCCTCTTGCATACTCCTCTCTTTCTTCATTCAATGAATATTGCAGATGATCCAAGTCCTCCCATTCAAGGAGATAACTTGAAACTACAAGTGTTCCGGAAGTGGGTATTTTTATAGGCTCTTCTACATCTAAATACTCCCCCAAATATAACAAAAAATCTACTAGTTTTTTTTCTGAATGTGCAAAGGGTTCAAACTCCCTTATTGTGTTTCCTAAATTAGGATTTGATTCCCCATGACCTTCCTTGTCTTCAAACATAAAATTTGCAAAATCAAATTCATCTAATAAAATATATTTTTGAAAATACGAAGAGGGGGAAGAATCTTAAACTTCCTACATGGTATATTCTATTCTTGAAACTTTTGATTCCATTATGGAAAGAATCCCGCTATGATCAGTTGTTGTATTTGATGATGATGTTGGAAATTCACTACAATGCTCCAAAAGTGATGCAATTTCTTGATGTGCTTGACAGGTAGGATCATCACACTCATAAGAATCAGCTTGTACACTTGAGAGTCTTTCTTCTTCAACTTCGACATTCTCTTCTCCAACAGACTCTGCCACCTTTGGTGATTCAAACTCCTCTTATGGTACTGAGCCAATATGAATATTGCATTTTGAATAAGTAGATTGCTGGTCCTCTCTGTTCAACTCTAGATTTGTTTTTGGTACAAAACTAGTTTGTTTCATTTGTTCTTGAGCCTCAACTTCTGCAGAAGGTTTAGTCAGGAATGAATTTTTCTTGATGTTAACTTTTGCAACCCATTTCCTCAGATTATCTGCATGCTCTCTTTTTCTATTCTCTTTGACCACATACTTGTACCTTTTTCTCATTTCTTGACAATGTTCATCCCAAAATGGATTTGGGACCACAAGAGGAGGGTTGGGTTGGGATTTAACTGATTCCCTCACTTTTTGAGGAAGAGATCTAGGCCCTTTTAGAAAAGAGGGAACTTTAGAAGGATGAGACATGGAAGATTCATGATTGAATGGAGGAATAGAAAATGAAGGATTGATTTCCATCGAAGGGGTAGAAACTAGAAGGTTAGGACTATGAGGTTCAAGTTGAAACTACATGGATGGAAACATGGGAAAAGGGTTATAAATTGGTAATGCAATGGGCCTCCCATTGACATGATTTACTAACATTGCATTTATGAATGTCCCTTTTCTTGATCCATTCTCCAACTTGATTCATCATCTTCATTATGAATTGAAGCTTTTGTTGAGGGCTAAGCTCACATGGTATATGGCCAGTCCATGGGTATGGAATGTAGAAGCCAATTTGGGATGCCCTTGTCATT
This sequence comes from Taxus chinensis, assembly GCA_019776745.2. Taxonomy (NCBI): domain Eukaryota; kingdom Viridiplantae; phylum Streptophyta; class Pinopsida; order Cupressales; family Taxaceae; genus Taxus; species Taxus chinensis. The sequence goes on from CM034149.1 coordinate 941,277,789, forward strand.
TCATTGATCCTTATTTACATCATGTTATACTCCAACTCTTGAACCTTATTTTGCAAGTGATCTTCTTTAGGTGAACAAGAATTTTCATGCCATTGTTCTTCAGTAGCCCATGTTTGGTGGATGACCAAAATAATCTGCATCTTTCTCCTGTGGACATGCATGCTCAAACTATTATTCATCATGAAATTGGTTTGGAGGTGGATTAAAATAACTTGAAGATGGAAAATGTTGTTGCTAGAAGTGAAAGTCCCACTATGGAGATGAATCCATGATTGCACAACTTCATGAATGGGAGGAAAAATGTAAATATATGGAAGAAAACTAGATGGAAAGTGGTTAAAATGAAGGTTTACAATACAAAGAGTAGGGTACTTAGACCAATGGAGTCACCAATTGTGCTTGGGTATACCTCTTAAGGCTGAAATTTCACTAAGAGCACAACAACTTAATGAAATGAACACAATACACACACCTATGAAATATGTTCCTCTTATCCCATCATGCGTACCAAAAACCATTGTCACCAAATCAATGCACACCTCGAATGGCCTGAGAATGAATCATGACATTCGGTGTGATTGGGACACATGGGATCACCTCTCAAGTTGTGGGACTTGGGCTCAAGGTGAACCTCTGGAGAAGGCCGGCTTCCTCTTCCTAAAGTAAAAACAACACTACTTATAATGTAAGATAAAAGGGCTATCTAGTCCTATGCTAACATTTCATGGGATTAGGGAAAGATATTTGTAAGGAAATAAAACCTATATTAGAAGTGGTGATGCACCAAATTAAGGGATGTTTAACATCTGGAAGGGTTCATGTGGGAGGTATTCTTGCATCACTGACCACCTTCACCTATCGCAACTAGAAAGGGTACAAAATACCACAAACCAAGGTGCATGTTCCTCTGTTAAACCTGATGTGCATAAGGGTAGATCAAATCATATTCGACACACAATTAATTCATCAAAAGTCTATTTCTGTAACTATGGACAATAATGACATAGAATTAATGCAGAAGGAAAATAAGATTTTCACAACTAGCATATATGACAGTAGTATTATTCCTCCACAACATGAAATAAATGACTTGAAATAAAGGTAAGATAATCACTATCACTAAGGAATTGTAAATTCACAAAGTAAACATTGATTAACATTCAACACTATAAATCAGATTTTCAACACCAAGGTGTAACTCTCAATATAATTAAAAGGTTTCTTAGAATATCTGAGCACTCTTCTAAGTTCGAAGAGCAACTCCTCTTCAAAATAATCTATCATCCCCCTACTAACTAGAAGTATTCAACTATTTATAAGTTCTTAGGCTGAGCCATTATAATTGGGCCCTTAACTAACATTTAACTAAAAATAGAAATGTCATTAATACTAAGGGAACATGGGATGATATGACCTAAGGAGAATTTTACCGGATGGAGTGTCACACTAGCGAAAACTATGAATTATGCAAAAATAAAAAAAATAGTGAAATATGTGAAATATGCGAAAAAGGCAAAAAGCTTATTTTTTTCAAAAATAACAAAGGTTATGGTGGGAGATGGGTTTCCTACACCAGCTGTTGGGGTCCTCATTGGTGTGAACAAAATCCCAGTGGGAAATGGCTGGCGAAGTGGCACTCGTGGATCAGCCCATGAACTTGAAGCAGAAAAGATTGTGCTTGAATTGATAGGACAATTCAAGGCTAGCTTGGCTGTCAAAACCATAATTTATTTGTTCGGGGAGTTGGTACTTGAAAACATGGCAGTGGAGGTCCCTTTTAATCCATCCCTGGTTGGGTCTGATAGGCTGAAGAGCTCGAAATATTTCAAGGTTGATGGAATCGATTTCAAAATCGCTGCAGAAATTTTACATGTAACATTCCCATTTTAAGACTTTAGAAACAAGGGAAAAAAATTTGAGTAATGTTCTCTTTTCTAAATACGTAATTTAGAACACACATTCCAAAACAACCATTCTTATAAAAAATAACCATATGCAGCTATAATGACTTGGTAAACTACCAATCTATTCATTTCATGACTCGGTAAACTACCAATCTATTCATGTTTAACACTAAGTATTGGATACTTTTCTGTATACTACATATACTTGGTTCTCTTACCTTGTTCTGGGTATTGAGTGATTTGTCTAAGGAACCTAATTGAATATTTTTTACCGATATTCATCTGCATCACGATCCTTAGACTAGGTGACATAGGACAACGCAACCAGTAACTTGCGATACTTTGGCCAAATATTTTTAACATACTATTCGTATTACTTGTTCCTTGACGACATACTCATCAATCTAGAATACATCCTTCACCCCCACTCTATTGTTATCTAGAATGTCCTTTACTGACTTCCATGTCAGTCCTCTTGCCCAAGGTTTATCCCAAGTTTTGGTTAACATCGTAGGTTATGATAGGAAGGATCTCACTAAGACTTAGGATAGATTGGCATACTGGGTCTGACCTAAGTCAACCCTGTGTACTAAGATACCCTAAGTCTTAGAGGGCTACTTCATATCGCAACTACGCTACTACTCAGTCCTGGAGATAAAATAAGTTCAAGTCCAAAAGTGTGTAGATCTAAACAATCAATGCAGAAGGGTGTTGCCACATGTCAACTACAGTGTTGTATCCTCAAGAAGATCCTAATCTTCTCGAAGTTACAACCCTGCAGTCGGCGTGTGCCATCATCCTATAGAACAGCCTCGTCAAGACATACATACCCTTAGGAGGTTATTAAAGTTAAATTAATTTAGATATTTAAAGACAGATTTCAGCAACCCTACCCAAACTCTAATCCAACTCTCCCTAAGTTCTTTTCCAAAACAGGTTCCGTTAACCCATGTAGAAGTTCCTTAACCTAAGATTACTATCAATGTTTGTTAACTTTGGCTTATCAAGCAGCTACCATGAAGAAAGGACAACAAATTCTTAAGTTCCATTTAGTGTGACTAAATTATTCAAGAAAGTGTAACTACCACTAAGGTTGTAACTTAGTAGACTTTATTAATGAAGTCTAATGAGTATATATCCTAACTTCCTTCTTGTTTACTTTTTCATAAGTGAGGAAGAGTCTTCCTCTTCATAGTTAAGTTATTAGGACTTACACCCTCTTTATATCCTTTTATAAAATTCTATGGAGTTCATTATAAGTTTATCACATGTTACCTTAGTAATATGAATTGTATAGATAATAAGAACATTGATTATTTGCAACCTATTTAGTTGCTTCACATTTAGGGAAAATACTCTAATTCCCTTTTTCCTACTTATCCAATAACACTCATTGAAACATATAAATAACATGAAGAACATCAATAGAATAGAATTCCATTTCTTTTGCAAAATTACAAGATAATTTACATAATCCATGCAAGTAAATTATCATTCTACATTTCCTTTTCAAAACATATACATTTACAACTTATGCATTTCAGACATACTGCATGACAATAGCCTTCATTCAAAAAAAATAATAACTTTTCTTTTTCAATACAAATTAAAGTCCAAATTTTTTGAAATCATGACAAAGGACATCGTGCTCATTCCAGAAATTCCAATTTTGTGAAAATCGAAGCTTGGAGTCAAAATTTATGGCCGTTTGAAGTTTAAGGAGTCAAATGTTGACTTTTTCTTTGAGTTGCGGGTATTGAGACACAATTAGGTTTGCGTGTCCCGGCTGTCCCAGACACATTCTTCTGCATCAGCCGATTCGGGCTTCTCTGTCTCTTTTTGTTTCCTTTTCACCTTTGTGCATCCTGTGCGTCCCGCTCATACTTTTGTCCCAACTATCTTGGATAAAAACGCACCGCCCGCAATTGACTGACTTGCAGCAAATCAGTCTGATTTGCGTCCCACACGTACCGACATCCCAACTATCCCATGGACCGCCCGGGAAAAAAATGTCTAACTTATCTGATTTTATTTATATTTTGGCCCCAAACTTGGTATGACGAACCTCGGTATGACCCGCAGCCTTCAAACCCGCAATGCGTTAAAACAAGCCTGCAACTTCATTTTTTGCATTTTTTTAATTTTTTCTAACTCGTTGGGATTTTTTCTTGGATGAGAGAGTTAGAGAGAAGCCAAAGGGGCCCCAAAAACATGATTTTGGGCATTGAATCAATCTACTTACTCGGGACTGAATAATTTTACGTATGTTATCAAAATTACTGTTAGGAAATAAGGGATAAAATATGCGGAATAATCCCTCACAGAACCGCTAGAAACTAATATGCAGAAATTATTACAGATCTCAAATAAAATTACAGAATAAAATAACACAACACAAAGAGACAATATTTAACATGGTTCACCCAATTTGGGCTACGTCCACCAAGAATCACTTGCTTAGATTTTATTACAAGCCTCCACTCTCTCAATACAATACCCAGATCCGTTTGGAGCTATGCTCAACAAACTCTACAGAATTCACATCTGAATTCAAAAACACATCTGAAATACATTTGCTTGTATATATATCATATGCATAAGATCATATAAATAGACAACTGCTTAAGCAGTTTGATACAAAACTGTGGGTATCAAAACCAAGGGCAAAAAAACCATGGGTATCAAAACAATGGGCAAAAGACCGAAAAAAAACCATGGGCCCAAAAACAGCCCATAACGGTTACCCATTACCCATGGGTTAATAAACCACCCATGAAAATTTGCTTCAGGGGCTTCGCCCCCGAACCCCCCTGACCCGCTCAGCGGCGAGCGGGACCACCGTAAAAATACCCGAGTGTAACACATAGAAGGTGTACCACACTCTAACATGAAAATAGGCTCCACAAACATAACAATTACCTTGAGAGGTGAATTTTGGATAACAGAAAGAGAACAAGATCAACTCCAAGGAAATAGAAAAATAAATGATATCTTCCCTTCTAAATATTCACATTATAATGCATGAATTCTACCTTCCATCGGAAACATTGTAATAATGAAGTTCATACACAGTCTCAAGGATAGTAAGTTTCATAGTGTATTCTGTCAAAGACTTAACAATATTTTATTGGACCATAACAGCCTGAAGAGAGAAAACTAGCATTTTTCCTTCTTAGAGCACTTTACCATCTAACAGTGAAGTTCCATCAATCCTTTCCATTACTATTCTCTTTTTAAACTCTATGATAAAATAGTGAAATTCAAACACAGCCCGCAATCAATTTTGAATCGTAATCAATCTTCCAAGACATAACATTCATTTATTGGACCCAATAAGAGGTAAGAAATATGAGTGGTTGCTAACACTCAAGACTTCCCAATAGTTTAAGAAAAGTAGAACCATCTCAACGGTATGCCAATGCACCATTACAAGAACTACGGATTGGGTTTCCAACAAAAGACAAGATCAAACATAAAAAATAATACGTACAGTCCAAGACTCAATTACAATCCTGAGCACAATGCAAAGCATAATCACCATCAAAGGATCAAGATCATTCAAATATTTGTCACCAAGTTTGGGTAACCACATTTTCCCTCAATATTTTATAAATAATCAAAAGATTATAATAACAAAACCAACATTCCGTCATTCAGGTTACCTTTTTAATTACAAACACCAAGTAAAAAAATGATTATACAGGGATGCATCACAATATCACAATCAAAAATCCCTAAATACACCAACATCTTAAAGCTAGATCGAATAAAAATAAACTTCTTATAAAACAGTTCATTCTACGAACCACTAGCTTCCATTTTCAGTTAAAATCCTTTCAAAGCCAGTTTCCCAGACTGAATGTAAGGTACTTAACAGAGTTCAAACCAAATGACTACAAAACTTGAAAGTTGGGTTCATAATGAACCTACAGTAATAGTTAAATAGTCATAAGGAAATAGTTCATAGGCACCCTACCTAAAGAGGCTTCAAACAACAGTACAGTCTTTCCAAGATAACAAACACAATTTCCATATTCAATATTGTTCCAAAAACAATCAAGTTTTTGCAGGATGAAATACAAACTAAACCATGTATACGGTTTTTTTTCCTGTGCATTCAAATTTTAATATCAGTTCAAATCTTCTGCAAAGTGAAGATACATAAACAACAAGTCATATACATGGTTTTATCCATAGTGCATGCGAATTTCAATAATAGTCAATGTTTTTCACAAGAAGAAATACAAAACCCAAACCATATTCTGGTCTATCCACAGACCATTAAACTATGGATCAAAATACACGCTTCACAAACCCAAGAATCTTTGTTACAGTTCACTCTACCAAAACAAGTTTCCAATCAAATAGCTTGAACTAGTTTGTGAGTTTCCATAAGAACTAGAGTTTCTTACCAGCTCGGAGTATATAAAACACAACAAGTTTGTAAACAATAAACCCAACAAATACAGAAAGATCACAGTAACAATTTTAGGCCAAAAAAGAATTCAAACCCAACAACTATTTTCAACCACTGAAGAAGCAAAACAGTTTTACTAGTTTTGTTTACGTATACACAGTTCCTTTGTGAAAAAGGTAGTGCAAAGTAAGCTTTCAATAGAATCATGTAAAACATAGATTCCAAAACCCAGAATACAAGTTTTACAAAACCCATCTATCAATTTACTAGTTAAAGCATGAATGCACAGAACTCATCGGAGAAAATTTGTTTTAATGAAAACACTTAGAGGAAAGCAAGATATTTTAACAGTTAGGGCCTATCATGCCTAATAGTGTCACTGTTAAATCAAAGAATACATCTAGCTGAGCTCACTTCTTCTCCTCTTCTCCACAAAAGATCAAACAACCAAATACTTCTTCCACAATGCTTCATATACACTCCACAAAACAAAAATAGATTTGAAACCTCCAAAATAGCCATGCATTGTAGTTTAAACTGCTGATTCAAAAAACTAGAGTGCATGCAGAAAGAAAATCAGAGAGCATGCAAAATGAAACAACCAAACAAAAATCCACTAGCATGCCTACCAAAGTGGTTCAGGATCATGAAACAAAGTTCATTAATTGCATTAATTCCATATCTCCTGCCCAATCTTCCTTGTCACCACCTGCCAAGTCTGGAGAGTTCCAAATAAAAAATAACATATGTTTCCATTTCTAGTGATACTACCACCTAAGCCTCCGCCAAAACAATTAACCCATGCCAAAGCTGGCAGTCCTGTATGAATTAATAAACCTTATCATCTTCATAAATTCCTTAGGAACCATCGCCAATGTGCATGCGACCCCTTAGGTTCCCCTTCTTGCCAATAACTTAGGATAGATTAATGGCTTAGGTTAGATCTTAGGTAGATTAAAGTTTATACCTTAGGATATAACACTAACCACTAACCCCCAACATAGGTCCTTAGAAATTAGGTTAGATAACTCCACATAGGTAAGTAATCAAAAATACAATAGATTTTAGAAACTAGGTTAGATCACCAAATAACCTTGTAGTGTTAGGTTCTAGTTTTAATACCTAGCAACCATTCTAACTCTTTAGTACCGAGTTTTAGGTTAGATACAAAATTGTATCGAGTAACATAGCTTAGGTAGGAAATAATTTCACCTAGCTTAGGATACCATAAGTCAATCCTCAATAGGGTCCTGGGTGTCCCTTATGCCATGTACAGGTTGCATGCATATTTTATCAACAATGACCTGTCTTGGTTGATCTTCAAAGACCCAAGCCAAACAACCTATTGAATGGAAGTACGTTCACATAGAAATCAAAGAACTTGCAACAACAAAGTTCAATCCAATGTCTAGCTCAACTCATGGAATGTTGATTTTACCATTCATTTAACAGATTAGTTTTAAAACATTCCTTGGATCACTTGAAATTGATCGAAGGACGAGTCGAATAAAAGACAAGTTTACACTTTTAAACCAGATTGCAAATCACCTACCAAAAGTGAAAAATGGATTCAGAGAAGTCATATCAGTTCGATCAAAGGATCTTAAGAGCATAAAAGACTTATCCATATCAAGCATGATTTCCAATAATCAAAAGAACATATCCATATAAGGAAAATCACATTTCAACACTTGAATGCAAAGGAGGAAAATAATATCTGTCAAGGGTGTTTCATGCTTCCCTCTTAAAAGAATCATCATCCTGATGATTTTATCTTTAAAAAATTTACATCAAGGATAGTCAATTCCTTCATTTCTCTAATCCTAAGTCAAATATTTCAAAACCTTAAAGTTTCAGAAATCAGTATTAATAACTTTTTATTCAAATCAAGTAAATATCTACCCAAAAATGGCTTACTTAATGTCATAAAGGATAAATTCATAAAATTTTATGAGTCAATAGATTCAATTCTATTCGAATAGATATGGAAAAGTAGTTTTCATATCCTCTAGATTTTTCCAAGTTGTACTCTCCTTGTTAAACTAGGTCCCACTAGACCTTACATTGACTTATTTCTCTATTTCTTAAATGCAACTAGTGAGTTTCCAGCACTCAAATGGGCTTAACCACAATTATTCTTGGGTCTTGGACCTGTAAGGAATTCCAATTTAACACATGTGATAAATTTGAAACTTATTTCTTAAGCAAAGAAATATGGAAAACATCATACATTTGTGACAAAGTAGGTGGTAGTGCTAAATGATAAGCTACATGGTTGATTACTTCAAATATTTCAAAAGGTCCCACATAACGAGGTGATAACTTGGCAACCTTGCCAAAAGTTATGGAAATTTTTTTCGGTTTAACCTAAAGAAAAACCTTTTCTCCAAGTTTAAATTTCCTATCAACCCACTTTAATTCAGCATAACTCTTTTGCCTATCTGTTGCTTCTTTCAAGCGTTCACGAATCATTTTAACTTGTTGTTCCATTTTCGTAAGGATTTCAGGTCCAATTACCTCTTTATCCTCAATGTTATCCCAACTAATAGGGGGTTCTGCATTTCCTTCTATAAAGCACCTCAAAAGGTGTCATCTTAAGAGAAGCATGATATGTATTATTGTATACAAATTCAACTAATGGAAGGTGCTCTTCCCACTTATACTGCTGATCCATACGATAAATCCTTAACATATCCTCCAAAACCTGATTTACTCTTTCAGTCTATCCATCCATTTCCGGATGATACGCAGAACTAAAATTCAATTTAGTTCCTAGAGTTGTGTTAAACGTTTTCCAAGACGTTGACATCATTCTAGGGTCTCTATCAGATATGATTAATTCAGGTACTCCATGTAATCTGAAAATTTTTGTGTACAAATATTTTAGCCAAAATAGGAGAATCATCCTTTAGATTTCCAGCAATAAAATTAGCTACTTTTGTTAGGTTGTCAATTAGTACCAAAATAACATCGTGCTTATTTCTTGACATAGGTAATCCTTGTACAAAATTCATGCTTATTCATCTACCATTTGTACTACGGTATGTTATGAGGATACAATAAACCAGCTGGATGCATATGTTCTGCTTTTACTCGCTGACATTCCAGACAATGAGTCACAAAATTTATAACATCCTTTTTCATTCCTTTCCAGAAATATTGATGTTTTATATCAGCAAGCATTTTTGTAATGCCAGGGTGTCCAAAGAAAGGTGAATTGGGAAACATCTGTCATCAATTTCTTCCTCAAATCATTAGGTAAAGGGATGTATACTCTTTTTTCATATCGTAAGATTCCCTCATTATCCATAGTGAAAAAATTTATACTTTTCATCCTTTGGATCTGTGGCAAGCGCTATTTTTACTTGCTGAAAGTAAGAGTTAGATTCCATAACACTTTTTACTTCATCCTTAAACTGAGTTCTTAGTGTTAAAAGAGCAGAAATGTGCTTGCTATGACTTAGAGCGTTAGCCACTCTATTCTCTTTTCCTTTAATGTAGCTTATGTTAAAGTCATATTGAGACAAAAACTCTAACCACCTTCGTTATCTTACATTTAGATTTGGCTGAGTAAAAATGTACTTTAGTCCAAGATGATCAGTTTTCAACTCAAATGGTTTACCAAGCAGATAATGCCTCCAAACTTGAAGTGCATGAGATATGGTAGCAAGCTCTAAATCATATGGAGCATAATTCAACTCATGTAACTTAAGTTTTCTACTTTCATAAGCTATGACATGATCATTTTGTAACAAAATACCTCCAAAACCCTTCCCAGATGCATCTGTTACAACCGTGAAGTCTCCATTAGGATCAGGTACAGCTAAAATAGGTGCTGAAGTCAACTGACTTTTCAAATTTTTAAAAGTAGATTCACATTTATCATCCCAGACAAATTTCTTATCCTTTTTCTGCAATGAAGTTATTAGTGCAGCCACCTTAGAAAAATCCTTAGTAAATTTCCTATAATAACCTACAAGGCCCATGAAGCTTCTAACTTCATGTACATTCTTAGGTGCAGGCCACTCGATTATAGCTACAATTTTAGAAGGATCTATAGAAATCCCATCTTTACTTATAACATGCCCCAAATATCGAACTTCAAAGTTATAGAAAGAACATTTGGACAGCTTACCATATAATTGTCTCTTTCTCAGAACTTCCAAAACTATTTTCAAGTGTTCATGATGCTCCTCCACACTTTTAGAATATATGAGAATGTCATCCAGGAATACAAGCACAAACTTGTCCAAGTATTCTTGAAAGATATTATTCATTAAGTTCATAAAATCTACAGGTGCATTCATTAATCCAAAGGGTAAAACTGTGAATTCATAATGTCCATACCTTGTCCTAAAAGTCGTTTTATGAATGTCCTCTTCCTTAATTCGTAATTGATGATATCCAGACTGAAGGTCTATCTTAGAATATACTGATGCTCCATGCATCTGATCAAATAGGTCATCAATTCTAGGAAGTGGGTATCTATTCTTGATTGTTACTTTTTATTAACATCATGTAATCAATGCACAATTTGAGGGTTCCATCCTTATTTTTCACAAAGATCACTGGTGCTCCCCAAGGTGAAACACTTGGTCTAATCAAACCCTTAGACAAGAGTTCTTGTAACTGAGCCTTAAGCTCTACTAACTCTGTGGTAGTCATTCGATAAGGTGCTTTAGAAATAGGTTTAGTACCTAGTTTGATTTCAATTGTGAAGTCAAACTCCCTTTTGGGTGGTAATCCCGGTAATTCTTCTAGAAACACGTCACCGTAGTTCTGTAATAGTGGATAACGTTCCATGAAATAGTTGTTTTCTTCCGCAGATTTAGAAATTTTTACTGCATATAAGGTACAACCCTTATTTTTGGCCTTTTTAAGTTGCAGAGCTGACAATTAACTAACAGAAATTTCTTGTTTTACACCCTGAATCTCTACTATTTTCTATTAAGCCATACAGTGTAGTTTAAACTGTTGGTTCAAAAAACCAGAGTGCATGTAGAAATAAAATCAGAGAGCATGCAAAATGAAACAACCAAACAAAAATCTGTTAGCATGCCTACCAAAGTGGTTCAGGCTCATGAAACAAAGTTCATTAATTGCATTAATTCCATATCTCCCACCCAATCTTCCTTACCACCACCTGCCAAGTCTGGCGAGTTCCTAATCACAATTAACATGTGTTTCCTTTCTAGTGATACTACCACCTAAGTCTCTGCCAAACCAATTAACCCCTGCCACAGCTGGCAGTCTATATGAATTAATAAACCTTATCATCTTCATAAATGCCTTAAGAATCATCACCAATGTGCATGCGACCCCTTAGGTTCCACTTCTTGGCAATAACTTAGGATAGATTAATGTCTTAGGTTAGATCTTAGGTAGATTAAATTTTATACCTTAGGATACAACACTAACCACTAACCCCCAATATAGGTCATTAGCAATTAGGTTAGATAATTCTACATAGGTAAGTAATCAAAAATACAATAGCTTTTAGAAACTAGGTTAGATCACCAAATAACCTTGTAGTGTTAGGTTCTAGTTTTAATACCTAGCAACACTTCTAACTCTTTAGTGCCGAATTTTAGGTTAGAAGCAAAATTGTATCAAGTAACATAGCTTAGGTAGGAAATACTTTCACCTAGCTTAGGATTCTGTAAGTCAATCCTCAATAGGGTCTTGGGTATCCCTTATGCCGTGTACAAGTTGCATGCCTATTTTATTAGCAATGACCTGTCTTGGTCGATCTTCAAATACCCAAGCCAAGCAACCTACTGAATGGAAGTACGTTCACACAGAAATCAAAGAACTTACAAAAGAAAAGTTCAGTCCAGTGTGTAGCTTAACTCATGGAATGTCGATTTTACCATTCATTTAATAGAGTAGTTTTAAAACATTCCTTGGATCACTGAAATTGATACAAGGATGAGTCGGTTAAAAGACAAGTTTACACTTTTAAACTAGATTACAAATCACCTACCAGAAGTGAAAAATGGATTCAGAGAAGTCATACCAATCCGATTAAAAGATCTTAAGAGCATAAAATACTTATCCATATCAAGCATGATTTCTAATAATCAAAAGAACATATCCATATAAGGAAAATCACATATCAACACTTGAATGCAAAGGAGGAAAATAACATCAGTCAAGGGTGTTACATTACATCTCTCCGTGCCTCCTCCTCCCAAAGTTGATTTTTTTGATTCACGGGTTAAAAGGGTGATTTTCTACAAGTTTGTAGGCACCCCTTTCTCTTGGAGGAGGATTTCAATCTGGGTCACATGCTTCTGGGGCTCAAATGCTAAACCAAAAGTTAGTTTCCATGCCAACAGCTTTTTCCAGGTATGTTTCCCCTCCCCTGATTTGTTGAATTTGATGCTTAAAGAAGGACCCTAGTTCATGAAATCTTCTAGCATATACTTTCATCCTTGGTCACCAAATTTTGACCCCTGGAAGGAAAAAAATTCCAAGTCCCCGCTTTGGTTAAGCATTCATGATCTACCTTTAGATCTCCACAAATCATCTGTTCTGAAGCCAATTGCAAACTTCTTGGGGACCCTCATGCCCATCCATAATCCTGCCCTAAATTTCTAGCACAAAAGCTCGATGTTTCTCTATGTGGCGATGGACCTAACTACCCCTTTACCACCATCTTTGACTCTCCAAACAAATTCTGGCCCCAAGTGCTTTACCATTGAGTATGAGGGTCTAAATGCAAAGTGCTTTTATTGCAGGTAGTTGGGTCATCTAAGTAAGGCCTGCTCTTTGAAACTGGCCAAGGCTTCCAAGGAGTTGGATTCTCAGAAGGTTGGCTCTATGATGAAAGAGCTGGAGGAGAGAAATATGGCATCACCCTTGATGGGTGATATTTCACCTCTTTCTCTTCTAAAAGAAACTAAAGAAGTGCATAAAAAATATGGGGGATTAATTTCCCTTATTAAGGAAGGTTTTGATCAAGGGCAAGCGGCTTCCTTGAACTCGCTACAATCTTATATCCTGGATAAAGTTGAGACAAATAAGCTTCAGCCATTTTAGGTGATGGTGTCTTGGAGGAATGATAATTTGAGTTAGATCTACTGGTACCAGCTTTAGCTTCATCAAAATTTTCTTCGGTTCAAGCAGGGTTGAAGGAGGCCATATGTGGCTCAGCCGACAAAAAACATAGAAAATCCAAACAAGAACTAGCACTGTTGGAAGTGGATGATGGAAAACAAAGTGTCCTGAACTTTTCCAAAGTTGTTTCTGAGAAGGTGAATCTTATTCCCTCTCCAAAATGATAATACTTTATTGGAATATCAGGGGTCTCAACATTCCTAATAAACAACACTTGTTTAAGTGTTATCTCTTCTCCTTAGAGGTGAGTGTGGTGTTGCTTCAAGAAACAAAGATGGCCATGGTGGAAACTGCTACGCTCTGGAAAAATTTAGTTATGGGTTGGAATTTATTCCTCTCCAATGTTACCAAGGCCTCAGGGGGCTTGGGATTCTGGTGGAAGGAAATCAGGTTCTGGTTGATCTTATCCACTAGAATCATAGTTGGCAGTTAGGTCAGGTTTACCCGAAATGTTCTCATTTGGTCTTTTACCTCCTTAATGTGTATGGTCCAAATAGAATAATTGGAAAAAGAGAGGTTTGGAAAGACATATCTAGGTCTTTTCTCCCCCTCAAGGATCAATTGTTTCTTCTTGGTGGTTATTTCAATGCTTTCACCTCTAAGAAAGATAAAAAAATGTGGTTTTTCTAGAAATCGGAAATCCCAGGTAGATTTTTGTTCCTTTATCTCTAACAACTCTCTTTTAGATATCGATCCCAAGCAAGGTTGGTTCACATGGAGTAATTGTAGGAAGGGCTTCAGTAATATTGTTGAAAGGCTCGACAGGTTCTTAGTTGGCCCTAAGTGGTCTCTAAATAATGTTATCTTAGAATGCTTGATTCTACCCTAGTCTGACTCTAATCACTTCCCGATTTCCCTATCAGTCAATATTAACTTTGCCCCTCGCAAATTCCCTTTTAAGTTTGAGTTATGTGGTTGAGGGATGCCTCTCTAGAAAACAACATTTCACAATGGTGGCACTCCTATTAGGTTGAAGGTTCAAAAATGTTGTTGCTTGCACTAAAACTAAAACTTCTCAAAAATGATCTAATATCTTCGAACAAATCTTATTTTAAGAATATCTTCCAAGAAAATGTTAGAGTGGAAGCTAAGTTGAAAGCTTTGAATGAATTAATTTTTGTCTCTAGCATGGGGGAGGCGGAGTTTCTTCTGGAAAATTCTATACTGGCCGAACTTGGTGAATTGCTTCTATGCGAGGAGGTCTTCTGGAAACAAAAATCATGGGAATTATGGCTCAAGGATGGGGACAGGAACAAAAAAAATTTTCATTCATCCGTAAAATCAAGGTGGAGCTCATCTTTCATCTCTAAGATAAAGAGTCATGATGGTATTGTCCTCTCTGATCAAAAAAAGATTTCTGATGAAGGGGTCCAGTTCTTTACTTCCCTCCTTGAAGGTGACATCACATCCTTTGATTCAGAGCAATCCTCTTTCCTTAAAAATATCCTAACGCTGGTCACTGATGCTCAAAATGTGGCCCTTCTTAAGCCTTTCACTATGAGTGAAGTGGAGAAAGTGGTTTTCTCTATGGCCAAGAAAAAAGCTTCGGGTCCAGATGGTTTTTAAGTTGATTTCTTTCAGAAATTTCGGAACATTGTTGGCTATAATGTTTGGGTGGCTATGGAAGAAAACTCATTCATTCTCTCTCCTACAATAAATCCCCAGGTATGTTACTAAAATTGGATATTAGCAAGGCCTTTGACAAGATCAACTGGCGTTTTCTAATCAGAATCCTTAGAAAGTTTGGTTTTTTTATTCAATTTTGTAATTGGTTGTTTAGTTACATAGTTGGGCCTTCTTTCTCTGTGTTAATTAATGGTAATGCTAAAGGTTTCTTTGAAGGTAATCAGCGTATAAGACAGGGTGACCTTCTCTCCTCCTTTCTCTACATTTTAGTGGTTGGCTCACTGAGTAGGGCCATCAGTAATAAAGTTTGTGAAGGCAAATTGCAGGGATTAAGAATTAAGGAGGGGGTGGATCCTATTTCTTACCAACAATTCATGGATGAAACTTTCTTGTTTGGCAAAGCTAGCATTTAGGAGGCTAGAGAACTAAAGGGGTTACTCAATGCTTATTCTGTTGATGTCGGAAAAGAGGTTAGCCTGTAGACACCAAATTTGTGTCTTACGACCCCTTGTGACCTGCATCTCATCTCGCAACCTAACCTCGTCACCTAAACCTTACACAATTATTTATTAATTACCTTGTAATTGACAAATCCACATCATCTCACCTGCCACCTCATTTTGCCACTTCATCATGACCTAGCCCTAACCCTAAACTAACCTAATTAAGACCTATAACTTGGTCTACACCTACACCCATGACTAATGACCCCTTTCTCACACCCAAAACCGACATTCTAGTCACTTGACCAAGCCCGCAACTAATCCCTCAGGAGAAAAGCAGGGAAGGTGGGCTATTTTACTAAAAATAGCCTACTTTTTCCTTACCGATGCCGGTTCCTACTCGACCACCATCAGTTATGTAACCGCCATCGGTTCCCTGTAAAATGGGCTCCCCTAACCAGAAACAAGGGTCGAAGGATTTTTGAATCAAGAGAGATCATTTGGGAGCGATAAAAGAGAGTCCAGATCTTCACTTGACCGAGCAGAGACGAGTGAAGAAGCCAGAAGAGTTGCAGCAAAAGGAGATCAAGCCCAAAATTGCAACAGAACAGCCAGAGTTCTCAGATACTTAGCTGATCATCGGGAGGGAGATATTTCATCTTCTGTTTGTCCAGCCATCCTACCTAGAGTTCTGCCTTTGTCATTAGAGTTCTTGGACCTGCATCTTCGTCAATAACTAGTAAGTTACATCTTGCATGTCCTCTTTAATAACATTTCTTAGACTTTTTGAAACACAATCCTCACAAATCCATTCCTAGATCCACTACCCAGCGTGCTATTGCATCTAACTATCATTCATCTACCTCTCGTCACCTTATTTCCTAATATCACCTATATACAGCCTTACAAATAACACAACTACAAAACAACACAACCACCCCACAAAACAACCAACCTTCAGATCTTAGACCATACCGATATCGGTTATCAGTAACCGGTATCGGTTATCCTGACTATAACCAAAAACCAGCCTTTCCCCTACCCAGTTCAACGAAGCAATTTAATTGATATCTTACAGTCTTTTGTGTTAATTCATTTTAGCAGGGGAACTAACCACCTTCGAAAGGAAGTTTTATATTTCCTGGGCCTAAGGAAGTTCCCTCATTTATTGTCAAATCAAAATCGTGTGGTCTTGTGTTCTTATTTGCAGGTAGTCCTTCCAAGACAAAAAGGAGTTCTTCGCAGTCAACCTGATCTTTCTCTACGGTACGCGCACACCATCTCGACATTCAACAGGTATTCCTCCTAGCCCTAACCTTATCTATTTCTAAAAGGAATGAAACATTCCGAGTGAAACATTTTGGCACGCCTAGTGGGACCCATTTTGGGTTTCTTTCTTTCTTGCTTGCTTTCATATAGGGAGTATACTTGTTGTTTTCTTCTTCTAAAAGATATTCACAAGGTTTTGTATTATTTTGATAAAATAACTTTCTTTGATTTTACATCTCGCATTAGTGAAAGTCATCTCTTTTGCTTCATCGAATATCATTTTCAATTTGGGTTTAAAACACGTGCATTGCATTACTGCTTGCTGTTTTCAATTCTAGTGAACATAGATTAAGTAACAGGTCGTACACGTGGGGGTGATATCCACGGTATTGACAAGAAATTAAGCTTACTTTCACTGCACAACACATACCGAATCACTTCACAATTAACACAACAGCTCAAACATCCCCCCTTTTCCGCGGTATTCCTCCGCCCGATTGAGGTAACCTTATAAGCCAAAACAACTTGACATTTCCCCTAAGTCTTTTGTTTAGGATTGACATCATTTCGTGTCTAAAGGCATAAGCCCACAATAATTAAAATTAACTCTAGGGTTAGTCTCTGGATTTGCATGTGCATCTTGCTTGTTTTTAGTTCTGTTTTCTTTCTCATACCCTATCTTCTGTGATCAATAATTGGACAAGTATACTAAACGTTGTTAAAAATCAAATTAGCAGCCTTTTATATCTTGTTAGACCAGACTTCTTACACCAACATCGGTTACCTGTCTGACGTCGGCTATAGTATAACCGACATCGGTTACGAGACCGATATCGGTTACTGTCTTTCCAAATTCCTGACAAACCAGCAACCTACCAATTTCACCAGTCCGAGTTTGTTTCTGTTCCTGACAGATTGAAACCCTACTGTGAACTCCTGTCCATGGTTGTTATCACTCGAAAGCAAGCCGCCGCCATGGTTTCACATGCTTGCTCTGTTTCTTTGCCTGAATCACCCCCTTCAAATTCTGTGGGGAATCCTACGGATACCAGCGAGGTTCCTAAAATTCCTGTGGGAGATAAGGACTTTGCCAAGTTTCTGGATGCTAATTCTAGCACTGTACAATACTATTTATCTCATACCCCTGACCGTACACCTGATGGTCAGCTCCTTGTTGGTATACCTATTAGTATAGCTGCTCATTTAGCTCCCACTCCGCCTGATAACACCACCTTGCTTCCTGCATCTCTAGCCCCGTCTCCCAATCCGACGGCTTCAGAGGTTCATACGACTCAGATTGGCTTTTCGTTGGTTAATCTTGGACCCCACATATCATTACCGCCGACTGCCCCTACCTCATCTCTCTTGCAAACTGCTCCGTTCATGACTTGCTCTCTGCCACCTATCCACACTAGCTTTCCTTCTCAAGCTCCGCCTACCTTTTCATTCCCATACACGTATCCAGTGACCTCAACATCTTATATGGGACATCCCTATTCGGTCACCTCAACATATTCATCCTCCATACCTTATCAACACTTAACCCCACCATTGTCCAGCGGAGGCCCTTGGCCCAATTTGCCTCCGTTTACCACAATCGCACCATCATCTCATCCAACCACGGATTTCATTAAACAAATGATGGACAAAATGTAAAACTTGGAGGCTTCTGTTTCAGGAAGTCGTAGCGCCTTGACATACGAGCAAGTTTGTCGGGAGCCTATTCACCCGTCTATCCCCCTTCATTCGTATCCTTCTCAATGGGAATTACCAAAATTTACCCGTTTTAACAGTAAAGAGGACCCTCAACAACACTTGCAATCATTTAGACATGCTTGTTATTTGATTGCTCATGATGATGCCTTGTTACTCCGCACCTTTCCCATGTCCTTATCAGGACCCGCCTTGGAGTGGTACAGTGCCTTAACCCAGCACTCAATCTTCTCTTTTAACCAACTAGCCCAATCTTTCTTGGATCATTTCTCCATTAACATTGCCAAGAAAGTATCTATCACTGACCTTTATGCCATCCGACAATTCAAAGACGAATCTATCGCAGATTTCGTTGGATGATGGCGGGGCCTTATCAACCAACTTACATATGTCTTTCCTCAAGCTGAACTTATCGAACTTTTTACGCGGGCATGTGCTAAGCACATTTCTCCTACTCTTCAAATTCAAACTTTCCGCACATTTGATGAGGCCTTTACCATGGCTCGGAAACTAGAAATTCGAGCCTTAGAAGAAGAGAAATTGCGGTTGCGCAACAAAAACCCCAATTTCTGAACTCCAGATTCCACCAACAAACCTAACACCACCAATCCTCACCCATCAACCGCTTCGAAATCAAAAGGGGCCGTGCACGCGGTGATGGTCAAATCCCAACCACTGTCTAATACCCCACCAAAAACCACTTATAAGTATAAAGCAGAACCCATCAACTACACTCCCTTGGGAGAGACATATGGTGTGATATTGGAAAAATTGCTCAAATCAGGAGCCATTACCTTACCTCCTGTTAAACCTCACTCCGGGTTTGATTCTACCCGCACTATACCTTCCTGGTACAAAGAAAATGACTTCTGTAACTTTCACCGCGTAAAAGGACATAGTCATGAAAACTGCAAAATGTTGAAAAACATAGTGCAGGAAATGGTTGACGTAGGTGATATAACCCTCAATAATCCTAATGCCCCTGCCAACCAAAATTTGAAAATCTTCAACAAACCATTCCCAAATCACTCGTCCAACAGTAACGTAAACCAGGATATCTTAGCCGAGGAGAGTGTTCATGAGATCCATGCAGTCTTCGACTCCCAGCCAAAAGCCTCTATCGAGAAAATTTTGAATCAAGCCTCTCCACGAACACAGGAGTCCGAACCTCCTTCACCACCATCAAGCCAAAGAGAAATCATTCCTTTACCCATAAAAGAGTTAACTGCCCAGACTTCTCTTCTCATCAATGAGTCTGCTTACACCACATCCCTACAAGACTACGAACGGATGTTATCTAATCTATCTATTTCCCAAATGTCCCCTTCTACCGCTCTTGCTGCACAAGAGGAAGGCTCGCCACTCCTTTTGACATCCTTAGACGAGAAATCTCTTGCACCAACATCACCAAATTCTTTAACCATAACAGACCCTCTCAAACATGCCCTCCTACCTATTAGTCCTTCATCACCTAAATCTTTTCAACAACTGGTCGACCTCTTAATATATATTGATACAGTACCTCATCTACCCCCTGTATCACACCCACAGTGGACTGGAATCACAACTCGTCTTTCTTCCGTACCAAATTTACAATTCATGCCTGAAGATTGTCATTCTCCAAAAGATAGACGAGTCCTATGGGAACGTTTGAGTATCCCCTATTCTACTCAAATGCAGGTGACCGATCCGGACACCTTTACCATATATCCTAAGTGTTTACAGAAACTCAAAATGCCTATGTCCTCAGTCTCATCCCCCGTATCTATACCAAGTAGCCCATCCACCTCTATTAACCTAACCAAATCTTCCCCTACACTTGGGACCTCACCAATGCCCAGTCTAACGCACCCACCTAAGCGACTTGATTTATCCAAAAATAAAGCCGCCCCACCACCTAGGAGACAAACTCAATCCGTGCCTCTATCACAATCAAAACCATCATCGTCACACCTACCTTCCATATTGGGACCTCATCCCTCCACCTTGCATCAATATATCATACCTCCTGCGTTTTCTTCAAAACGACCTACGCCTTCTGCACCTATACAGAGATCAAAGGGTATATCAACATTGTCACCCCACATATCCTGTCCACCCATCAACCCTAAACGAACTCCATCATCGAAGGATTTATTTTTTGTCACTCCCCTTTCTCCGTAGTTGTTTCCCGCTACCACGTCATCTGTAGCCTCATCATCTAACCAGCTGAATATAGCTTCTGCGCCAAAGAAACCATGTTTAGTGAAAACCACATGTCAACACCCCTCGGCTAAACCACCACCCGTATGAACCAACCACGCCAAAACATTACCAAAACCCGCAAAACCAATACCCTCATCCTCCTCCGATTTTGACCCACTCAAATGATCTTACGCCAAAATCCTTGCTATGTTGGTGGAGAATGCGACCATTTCCCTACCCCCACTTAGACCTTATGACCAGTCTAAACCTCGACCTATAGGTTATGATGAGTCTAAAATCTGCGCCTATCACTGCACACCAGGACATGATGTGGAGAGATGCAAAGCTTTAAAAACCATCCTTCGTCAGTCACCTCTCCCAGATACAAAGGTTAAGAAATACAACTTACGAAGGGAGAGACCTTTAGCTTCAATTCCCTCTACTATACCATCTATCCCCGCCTCACCAAGATCTATCATTATTACAACCCCACCTCTTGAAGACCATGATTTATCCCAACCATCTTCCTCATCTCAGGTCTACGAGATTAATATGATTAGTGTTGCTACTCGAGCACAGAAAAACAACGAGAAAGAAAAAAAAAGCACACATGCATCCTCTCTTTCTCCATCCAGCATCCCGATTGCACCACCACCCAAAGTGGTTATTCGTGGACCCGCTTACCCCGTCTCTAATGGAGTTGCCCATCGAGCCATGATCAAACAGCTTCACCAATCGCCCGTAAAAATGACACTATATGATCTCATTCAGACTTCTGAATCCCATCGACAAGCTCTCGTTGAAATTCTTCAAGGGATCGAGGTCTTACCTAATGAAACCCTTCCTGTTGCCTCCATTCTAACACCCAATCACGTTGCTTCTCTCACCAAACAACCCACTGCCCCAACCACTTCTGTACAACAAGCTGCGGCAGTCACTTTCTCTGAAGATGAAATTGTTGACTTTGGTACAGAAGATCCTGACCCTGCCCTTTTCATCTCAGCTTACGTCCGAGACATTTGGGTACGTCGTGTTATGATTGATGGGGGCACTAGCCTAAACATCATCTCTTCAAAAGCCTTCCAACAAATGAATATCCCTTCTAGCTACATGTGTGCCAATCCCATCATGTTGCGGTCATTCAATAACGCTATTACCTCTACCTTAGGCACCGTGATCCTCAACATTCGGGTAGGACCACATACTTTACCCAAACGTTTCTATGTCCTTGAAGGAGACTTCCAATATAACATATTGCTAGGTTGCCCTTGGATCCAGGCTATGGGATGCGTTCCCTCAACATTACATAGATGCATAAAATTTGAGTACGAGGGGAAGTCCTACACCGTAAAAGCTGATCCTCCCCCCTTTAAAACCTGCAATATGTTATACCGCCCTAACGATGTGCTTATACCAATCAAGACACCCATACATTCAACCCAACCATCCTCTTCAAATGTACCTCAACCATCCACCTCAACTGCACCTACGCCTTCAACTGATGAAACCACCGTCGCAAAAACCACTTCCCTTCCCGCAGCTAACATCCCAACCGTAGACCCCTTAGTAGATGTTTTTCAATGCCTTACACTGGGGGAGTATCGCCTATATAACATTAGTTCTTTCCATACCCCACAGGAATACGGACAGGTACATGCACATCCTACCTATGACCGTCGTGTGGGGGAAGTAATCTCTTACGGACCACCCCATTGCCGCACCAACCTAACGTATGGGGGTGTTGACGCATCCTCCATTACCCCTGAACCCCCTCTTGGTGTGGTTCCCTTCCAATCCGATTTTCAATACTTGACAAATCGTCGTTTCGCCCTCACCTTCTTGACTCGCTGTGCTTGGAAAGGCTTTGGTTTTTGGTCTTTATGAACAAGGCCGACATACACTCATTCCTGTGACTACACGCAAACACAATGATCGCAGTGGTCTCGGTTTTCCTGAAACACCTACACATGAGGAACCTCGTGTCAATTGTCTTCTAGAAGACAACGACATCACCCCTACCGAACCATCATCACCCATTTTGCCTTCGTCACCCACAGAGTCAATAGATCCCAAATCTATCCCTCCTAACTTTTTTTTTTCATAAATGCTATCTTCCTAGGTCCTCTCAATTATCAATGCGATAATGAGGACCCCTCTTCTATCCCCCTTCTGTATCCAGACATGATCGAAGAGGATTCGCCTTCGATTAATGTTGTTGAGTGCCAGGATGACGACTCCATCCTCACTTACCTTGGGGCGGACGACTCCTATATTCAAATACCCTCCCTCAGGATATCTCTTCAGAATATTCTCACCAATGATGATTTCCGCCAAGAGCGGTTAGCCCAATTGGAGCTTCTTGACGAACGTCGTCTTACAGCTCTCAATCACCTTCAAATCTATCAAAAACGTATCAAGCGTGCTTATGATAAGTGACTTCATGAGCGTACCTTTAAGGTTGGTTATCTTGTCCTAAAAGAGAATCAACATGTAACCAAACTAGAAAAGAGAAAATGTGGAAAATTTGCTCCTAATTGGATTGGACCTTATATAATCACTCACACTTATGGATCAGGCACTTATCATTTAGCTTCGCTTAATGGTAAACCTGAGCCTGAACCCCTTAATGCCTTGCATCTTCAACCATTCTACTGTTGAATTTAGTGTTATATCACTTCTTATCTACCTACTGCTCGTCCCTTGAGCTCATTTACCGCTACATACACTTTGTTTCCTACATCTCCAAATAAATCAAGCTCACTTCTCACCTCCCCTCAACGATGCCTTCCCCTTTTTAGTCTAGTCCATGACTTCAAAGTATTAAAATAACACCTTCTTATGGGATTTTCTTGAGTCAAACTTCCTACCAAACTAGATGCTTCACGCCAAAAGAACATCTAGCTATCTAAATTATATATAGACTGCTCCCTCGAAGGACAGCTATATGCCAAATTCTTGCTGCTATTACATATAGACTGCTCCCCCGAAGGATAGTTATGCACTAAAATCATATCTGCTACTATAAATAGACTACTCCCTCGAAGGACAGCTATACACAGTCAGCCTTTATTAGAAGCTTCTCCCATGGATCAGCTTTGTGAAGACCTCAAGAATAGCACCATCAATATCCCTTGTAGACTTCCCGCATCGATCAGTCTATATTCAGTAAAATAAAAGCCTCATTCAAAAGAACTTTTTGGGTCATGAACTTGTCTATTTAGGGTAGGTTCTCTTTCGTCAGAACACTCACTTTGTAACAAGTTCTCTGTACCTCAGCTATATCATCCACCTCACCTCACCATTTCTTTCAACTCAAGGGACGTAACGTACACCCGATATATTGTGATCATACAACTCTTTTCACCTATTGACTTCTCGTCTATGCACGGTACCTAGGGCTTCAAGCTCGTTCTACGTTGTGTGGTTTGTTTAGCTCTTTTCACCTACGGAGCAATCTTTCCTCTTTGCCTCGCATCTAGGATTGTGTGTTGATCTTAATCAGGGCATGATTCCCTACCACTTGGGTAGGCTAACTTTTGCTTCCCTTATACCTTTTACAACATCACCAATTCATTACCAACACCCTCAACCTTACCTTACCAATATTAATATCAACATTTTTACCAACCAACCAATTGCCTAATCGTACCAAATTGCCTGAATTCACCTCTCCCTGATCCTAAGGGAGAACTACATCGGTCTGAGGCCTTTCCTTGCTTTGTGCAATCAGCTATGTAGGCAGCACTTAGGAGACATGGGGTCTCCCAAGGTTAGCTCGACCACCCCCTACCATAACCTATCATGTGTGGTAAATATAAATATTTTTTGTGTATTTCTATTTAATCACATTCCTCTTTATCCTTTTTAAAAAAAAAAACACCAAAAATCACAACGCAAACATTCTTATTATTATCAAATCAACATACATATTCAGCCTTATCTAGATGTTAAACAAATACATCTTCTCTATCATCGACACGCAGGTCGGCATCCTTATTTATTCTTATACCTTGCTAACATTTACTTAGACCTTCACGATTCATCCTGACCCAGGAGATGATCGTGATCGTCGACGCCTCTCGCTGGGCCTCCCCGTCCTCAAAGGTACCACGGCTATTGGTACCGCCCACTGATCTGCCAATCTCTCCTGTAACATATGAATACGCCCTCTCGCATGGAGGAATCCAGCCTCTAGTCTCTCCGCCCATGACTCCGCAACCGCTAACAATCCTCTTGCCTCATTCACCTGCGTTTGGAGCTGCTGAACTAACCTCTGCAGATGATCTCTCTCCGCTGTAATCACAGCTATGTCAGGGCGATCACGTACACCTCGCAGCTCTGCTACCCACCATAACCTATAGGCCTTTGTCGTTCCTGCATCCATTACACTGTGATCGGCTGCTATCTCCTCTGGCCCTTCTGGAGGTGTTGGCCGGGGAGGTGAGAATGCTGCCTCGGCGTCGATCCTCATATATGGTCTATAAGCCAGGGGTATATCCTGCACAAATCTGAATTGTCGCCGCACGCGATCTAGAGGAATCCTCTCATACTCACCTGTCCTGTGCCCTACGATCCACCTCAATCACTCTACACCCCTCAACTCCTCAGCTATATTCTCTGTTACCATATAGTTCCCGTAAGGCCTCCAACAGATATCAGCAATCGTCACCCTCTCCCATACCTGCCTGTAATACTCAATGTCACCCGTCACGGCCTGAGATCTTGCCTCTTGTTCTGTCTGGACCCATCGTCTGAATCCCAACCTCTGTACTCCGGTCTCTCTGACTGGATGGATCGGCCTACTGGTCACACACAAACAATGTGCTCATAGGCCCAATAGTGTAATAAGTATGAACAATCCAGTGTCATCCTGTGATTTCGCCTATAAGCCCATAAACCCCTGTATAACTCTGCCAAATATGCAGGTGCCCATGCAAAAGTCACGTTCCTTTCTATCATCTCCCAGATAACACACATCAATGCCTTTGGAAATCTTCCCCCTTCTGCCCTTGGTAATGCATAATACCCTACCGCTATCATTAATATCACTGCTAACCTTGTCTCCTCAGGGTGTGCTGCGTACATTATCCCATATGTGAATGACAAACCTCGTTGTGTCAAATCTCGCGCGTATGGACCAAATACTACTGTTATCGCTCCCCGCGCCGCGCTAGGTAATGCCTGATATACTTGTTTTCCTGTAATAGGGAGCCTCAAAATACGGAACACATCTTCCAATGTTACTGTCATCTCCTCTGTTGGCAGATAGAACGTATTCTTCTCTGGATTCCATCTTTCAATCAACGCCTGCAACATAGCATGGTTACGTGTGATTCGTGAATAATAGCGGATTCCACTTAACCCCAAACGATTTATCAATGTCCATTCCGCTGGTGTTACATCCGCTCAGATTCGTGACAACAGCGCTGGCACACTATCATTCATCCTCAACCCTGCCTCTGCCTGCATACATCAAAACAACAAACAACCATTCAATCCATCAAATCCCTAAGGGTTTTTCTCACATTTTGGAAATTCCTCCAGTAACCGGTATCGGTTATAAATAACCGATACCGGTTCAGTAACCGATACCGGTTATCCCTAACCGCTATCGGTCACTGTCAATTACATACACCTTGCCTAAACAACCACCTACGACAATAAATTGCTCGTTTATTCCTCTTTGTATACACAGACATACCCAAAACCCTTGATTACCTACCACGTAACACTCACCTCATTCATAACCCTTGTTATCATGTTTTCTTTCTCATATCTACCCACCTACTCTCCCCCATCTTATTCACAAAACGTGCATTAATCAAATCACAACCAAAACGTTTACCTCTTGAGTTGCAGCAGCTTGAGGTGGCCCTTGTCTTCCCTCTCGTCCCTCCCTGCTGGATGCTTCTCCTCGTTCTGCCATGATCACCACCCTTTTCAAATTCACCTTTCTGCCTTTTGAATCTCAGAACACATTTACTTTCCCTGTCTCTTTTCTCCTTATCACTCAAATCTCTCATGTAATTATCTGTCTCAGTCATCAAAAAGCGTTGCGTTCGCGTATTTAACTTCTTGCATGGCTCTCAAAATTAGAACTTAAGTTGCCACCCTAGCTTTTATATTTTTAGAAAAGCTCATACCTAAGTAACCGGTATCGGTTACGTAACCGATATCGGTCAACTAAAGACCGCCGTCGGTTACCTAACTGATATCGGTTACACACCTGCCTTTTTGAAACATAGTTCTTTTCTTCATTTTCTACCTAATTTTTTATCGCACCCGCCTCTTTTCCTGTATAACAACACCATTATCTATATTTGTCCATCCAATCCACTTCTCATTACGATTTCATCCATATCATCTATCTACATTACCCAAAACAAACATGCCATCATCTAAGGATATCAAAAAACTATCAATCTATACACCATTTGGATCCAACTCATCAGATACATATATAACAATGTCACCAAACCAGCAACAAACATGTCACATTTCATCATATAATATGTCATCCATATATACGTGCAAAAGACATCAACATCATCAATATATCAACATGTCAATTAAACTCATCATACAACCTATATCACAAACCATTGACGAAATACTTAAAAACATTTTGAACACATCATGTGGGTCAAATCATCATATCTATATATATATACAAGGTTTCAAATATACAACGTGCCCTGCATCGGGGCCTCTGTGATCTCATAATACAACAACAAAGCCGGCACGCAGGCCACAATAAATGTCAATAACCTCGACTCGGCTCGCAGGCCGGTCCCTCATATCAAAAATATACTCGGCTCGCAGGCCGGTATCAACTATACAACCCGTACTCGGCTCGCAGGCCGGTATACAATAAATGAATGAATAAATGAATAAATGTAGGCATGCAGGCCTCTATCCACACAACCGGTGCGCAGACCGGTGCCCATGTCCATATACAAAACAATGCAGGGATCCCTCAGCTCTCCCCACCGCCCTCAGCACCTCTCCCTGCTGGTCCCTATGGTGCCTCTCGCCTCCTGCCTGTAACAGACACACTGGCTGTGGCTGCACCTCCCTGCAATCTCTGACTATGGGAGGTCTCTGCTCTATAAGCTGCATATGGCTGATACTCAGCTCCGGTACCATCAAGAACATCTTGATAGTACCGGGCCTCCGCTCTCACCTCCATATATTTGTCCCGTGCCACCGTAGGTGCTGGGGCTGGTCCCCAGACTCCTACTACCAGTGCCCCCTATGCCTGTGATGGTGCCGCTGGTGGTGCCTGTGGCCGTGGTGGTATCTGTTCCTGTGCCTGGGGCTGTGGTTGTACCGCTGCTGGTGGTGGTACCTGTACCTATACCTGTGCCTGGGGCTGTGGCTGTACCACTGCTGGTGGTGGTGCCTGTGCCTGTACCTGAGCCTGGGCTAGCTGCCCCTGTAAAACACCTATCTGTGCCTATGCAGCAGCCAACTGCCCCTGCAATAACTGCACCTGGCCCCTTAGCTGATCTCGCTCTGCTATCACTGCTGCCAAGTCTAGCTGTGCAGGCGGTGCTATCCTAGCTGCTCTCTGACCAGCCCACCACACCATGGATGCTCCCGTACAACCAGCATCATCTACACCATCACCTGCTGGCCTCTCAGCAACCCAATCTGGGTCCAAGGGCTGTGGTGCAGGCAGTGGGGCCTCTACATCATCCCTCCTGTACTGAGGGAAGGGAGGTGGCTCATCCTGTCGTAGCCCCATCTACCTGCGTACCCTCTCCAGGGGTATCCTCTCATACTCTCCCGGCCTCTGTCCTGCTATCCAGAATGTGTACTGAATCAGGCGCAACTGTAAGCGGGCTCCTCTGCGAGGGTGATGACCTCTGTAAGGTCTCCATACGATATCTACCGCTGTCAGGCCCTCTAACAAATGTCTATAATAAGCAACGTCTCGACCTGCAAGCACTGCTCATGGCTGCCCCACGACCCCCAACCACCTCTGAAAGCCGTATTTGTATATGACCTGTGGCCCTGGCTGCTGGGGTAACCCTACTGGTCTGATGTATATGATGTGCTCATATGCCCAACAGTGAAGTAAAAATGTCGAACAAATCCCGAATCACCTCATCCGGCGATAGCCCCACAGCTCCCTGTATAACTGCACCAGATATACTGGTGCCCAAGCATTACAGGTATGCTCCTCCACCATCTCATGAAGCACCCCCATCAATGCCCGTGGAAAGCGGCCTCCCTCTGAGTCCGGGAGGGCGAAGCAGGTGATCCCGATCATCATCAACACGGCAAGCCGTGTCTCATGTTGGTGCGCATGGTACATATCACCATACCCGATGCTCGCACTGTGATATGTCACTAGCGCAGCTGCATCCCCGAAAACCTGTAGGATATTGTCCATGGCTGTCTCTGCATCCACCTGAAAAATGACCTCTCCATCAATAGGTAATCGAAGGATGCGATATACATCCTCCAATGTGATGGTCATCTCTCCAGTCGGGAGATGGAACACATTGGTCGCTGGATCCCATCTCTCGATGAGGGCAACCATCAAACTATGATCTCTGTCGATAGCTCTGTATCGCTGGACTCCGCCGAGTCCCACCTCACGCATGATAGCCCAGTGCACTGCAGACACATGTGGTCACATCCGCACCAACAGCGGAGGCATCCTGTCCCGCATCGTCAGCTGCTGACGTGCCTATAAAACCCACCCACTACATTAGCCCTACTCTTCATCACGATATCTACCTATACCCCCTTTTATCCCCCCGACCACACCCCAACTCTCTAACACCCCCCTCTAGCCACCTATCTTCTCCACTATCCCCCTCCCTCTTCCCAACCCAAACCCCAACCCAAACCCATACCATAACCAACCCAACCCAAACCCCAAACCATACCCACCCCAAGCCCAACCCATAACCCACCCAAACCCACACAAACCCATACCATAACCAACCCACCCCAAACCATACCCACCCCAATCCCAACCCATAACCCACCCAAACCCACACAAACCCCAAACCAACCCAGAATACCCAAAACCACCCCACCGACGCTGGCCGATATACGACCGGCACCGGTCAGCAACAAAACCCCCTGCCCCTGAAATTTGCGACCGCTGCCGGTCACTTAGCAACCGACATCGGTCGCTGTAAAAACGCGGAGCTGAACCCGACGCGGCCCCCCAAACCTATTTTTTGCCTATTACTACCCTTTTACCCATTGAAAAGCCCTACAAACCTACCCACCCTACCGTTTTAGCCTAACTACCCTACCTACCCTCTCTATTTTCCAAACAACTTCCATTTATTCATTATTTTATCAAAAACTTGGATTCCTACCCAAAACCCCCAATTTAGCATAATGCAATAAAATGAACACAATGAGGGGTTTCGAACCTACCCGTACGATGACACGTCGTTGTCGTGGGATGGGTGGTGGTGGCCCAGCTGGTCCAGCCCCTCCTACTCCTCCTGGCTGGGCCATGGCTCCAAATGTCCTCTTCTGGGTCCTCCACCAATCAACTACTGCCTCCTCCTCACTCGGGTCCGCTAACAACTCACTCCTCTGGTCAAATAACGCCACCTCACGCAACAAATGCTCCAATCTCCACTCTCCACGTCAGACAATTCAAATTGGCTTCCAAATTGCAAAAGTAACAATGACAGGCCGTATTTTTCTTTTTATAGGTTTTTCGCCCCTAACCGATATCGGTTTTATTGTGCCCTAAGAAACCAGTATCGGTCCTCTAACCGATATCGGTCATTTACAATCGACATCGGTTGTATTCCACCTTTCCCCCAATTTTTGCCCTTATTTACTATTTGCCCTTTTTCACCAACATCGCCTATATCAACCTTTCATGCAAACATTTTACCCATTTGGCCCGACCTAAGGCCGCAACCAACTAATCCAGCCCGACCCAAGGCCGCAACCAGCTATTTTGGCTTGACCCAAGGCCTCAACCCAACCATTTGGCCCGACCCAAGGCCGTAACCAACTAATCTGGCCTGACCCAAGGCCTCAACCCAACCATTTGGCCCGACCCAAGGCCGTACCACTTCAATACCTCACCCAACATCAACAACATACACTTTTCTCCACCCATCATGTACCTTCTTGTTCAATTGAGCTCACCTGTTCGTGTTTTAGCATGATTCGGGTCCTTGACTTGCTTTGTCGACCAACTTTTCCTAGACCTAGACCGTGATGTTTATCTCAACCAAACCAACCATTTGGTACTGTCGAACAAGCCTAAACGTTCCTGTACCTTACCCGTTATATACCCTGGGGCTACTTCCTATGGCTTGGATACCAGGATTATATCACCCTTGTTTGGATAAACTATCGACCTTTTCCTATGCATTGCTGGTTTGATCGTCAAATCATGTACCCCAGTTGCACTATTACATTTCAACGTGCGCCTGCTTTCTTGGACCTACCCCACCCTCTCACCATTATCTCTACACCATTTACCCTTTATCAACCCTATCCCTGATTTCACGCTACCTCAATCTGTGATAGATTTGAGGGGGATTACCTATACCCTTAACAAGAGAAACCACTTCATATTATTGTCCGCGCAGCTTTACAAAACAAGCTACATGACAATAAGGGGCTAATGTAGACACCAAATTTGTGTCTTACGACCCCTTTTGACCCGCATCTCATCTCGCAACCTAACCTCATCACCTAAACCTTACACAATTATTTATTAATTACCTTGTAATTGACAAATCCACATCATCTCACCTGCCACCTCATTTTGCCACTTCATCATGACCTAGCCCTAACCCTAAACTAACCTAATTAAGACCTATAACTTGGTCTACACCTACACCCATGACTAATGACCCATTTCTCACACCCAAAACTGACATTCTAGTCACTTGACCAAGCCCGCAACTAATCCCTCGGGAGAAAAGCAGGGAAGGTGGGCTATTTTACTAAAAATAGCCTACTTTTTCCTTACCGATGCCGGTTCCTACTCAACCGCCGCCTGTTACGTAACCGCCATCGGTTCCCTGTAAAATGGGCTCCCCTAACCAGAAACAAGGGTCGAAGGATTTTTGAATCAAGAGAGATCATTTGGGAGCGATAAAAGAGAGTCCAGATCTTCACTTGACCGGGCAGAGACGAGTGAAGAAGCCAGAAGAGTTGCAGCAAAAGGAGATCAAGCCCAAAACTGCAACAGAACAGCCAGAGTTCTCAGATACTCAGCTGATCATCGGGAGGGAGATATTTCATCTTCTGTTTATCCAGCCATCCTACCTAGAGTTCTGCCTTTGTCATCAGAGTTCTTGGACCTACATCTTCGTCAATAACCAGTAAGTTACATCTTGCATGTCCTCTTTAATAACATTTCTTAGACTTTTTGAAACACAATCCTCACAAATCCATTCCTAGATCCACTACCCAGCGTGCTATTGCATCTAACTATCATTCATCTACCTCTCATCACCTTATTTCCTAATATCACCTATATACAGCCTTACAAATAA
This sequence comes from Taxus chinensis, assembly GCA_019776745.2. Classification (NCBI taxonomy): domain Eukaryota; kingdom Viridiplantae; phylum Streptophyta; class Pinopsida; order Cupressales; family Taxaceae; genus Taxus; species Taxus chinensis. The sequence goes on from CM034149.1 coordinate 941,309,968, forward strand.
CACAACTACAAAAACAACACAACCACCCCACAAAACAACCAACCTTCAGATCTTAGACCATACCGATATCAGTTATCAGTAACCGGTATCGGTTATCCTGACTATAACCAAAAACTAGCCTTTCCCCTACCCAGTTCAACGAAGCAATTTAATTGATATCTTACAGTCTTTTGTGTTAATTCATATTAGCAGGGGAACTGACCACCTTCGAAAGGAAGTTTTATATTTCCTGGGCCTAAGGCAGTTCCTTCATTTATTGTCTAATCAAAATCGTGTGGTCTTGTGTTCTTATTTGCAGGTAGTCCTTCCAAGACAAAAAGGAGTTCTTCGCAGTCAACCTGATCTTTCTCTACGGTACAAGCACACCATCCGGACGTTCAACAGGTATTCCTCCTAGCCCTAACCTTATCTGTTTCTAAAAGGAATGAAACATTCCGAGTGAAACATAGCCATGTCAAATCCTTCATCTTATTTTTTAACCTCCCCCCTTCTCTGCAAGCTAGAATTCTTGGCATCTTCAGTTTCAAAAAAGGATCCCTTCTGGTCAAGTATATTTGTGTGCCTTTGTTTGGTGGCTCGGGTCAGACCTTGATGTGGAATGATCTCCTCTCTTCAGTTAGTTCAAAACTCAAGTCATGGAAAGGAAAATGGCTATCACTAGTTGGAAGACTGGTCCTCATCAAATTTGTTCTCAATGCCTCCCCCTTATACATGCTTTCCATATTGAAAATATCCAAAAGTGTTCTATCAAATCTTATCAGGATTATGTGAAAGTTCCTATGGCAAGGTCCCTCTATGGAAAGGAAAATCCCATTGATTAGTTGGGAAACTTTTTCCAAACCCAAAGATCTAGGCGGGGCTAGCATTCTTAACTTGGGTATTCAAAACTTGGCCCTAGGTGCCAAGATTGTCTGGAATCTCCTCACAAAACCTCTGTGTCTTTGTAGCCAAGTGGTGGAAAAAAAATATCTAGGGGCCCATCTTCCGGAATCAATTCTCTACATTACTAATACCCCTTGTGGTTATCATATATGGAACTTCTTAGTTGGATGTCGGGAGATCTTCTTATTCAATGCGGCCTAAAAAATCAAAAAAGGTGACAGGGTGTTATTCTGGGATGATCCTTGAAATGGTTTTCCCATGCTTGGGGAAAATCCTGAGTTTGGGGAAATCAAGAGGCTCTTAGTTGAAGAATGGGGACCATATGTTTCCAACTATGGGTTGATTCTGGAAAATTTTATTGCTTTATTGGAATGGAAAAGTATTGATCACCTAAATATCTCTTTGGAAACTAAGGATAGTTTTCGCTTGGCTCTGCAGGAATGATAGATAGTGCTTTCCGGGGGTAATGATGAAATTTTTTGGATTGCAGAATCTTCTAGGAAATACTCCCCACGATGTGGCTATAAATTATTACATGTTGAGCAAGAAGATGAGGCTCTAATATGGAAGGCATTTTAGCCCCCCTCGTGTCTCCCTAAAGCTGGCTTTTCACTTGGATGGCTTTCAAAGGAAAAATTCTCACTCAAGAAAGGAGGAAGAGATTTGGTTTTCATGGTCCCTCAACGTGCTTTCTGTGTGAGAAACATGAGTAAGATTGTGATCATCTTCTACTTCATTTCCCATTCATAGCTAAATGTTGGAGTTGATTGTGTGCTAGGCTAAATATCTCATGGGTCAAGCCCTCTACACTCCCGGTAGCCATTTTGGCTTGGCTTGTAAACCTCCACTCTGGCACTCTCTCCTTGATTTGGTTGTGTGGTAACATGTTACTTCTCTAACACATCTAGTGGGAGCATAGTAAAAGAATCTTTAGGGTGGAGAAGAACTCGGTGGATAGGGTCATTCTCAGGATGGAATGGGCTATCTCTGAGGTGGTTTCTGCTAATTAGTCTTACTTTCATCACTTCTCCAACATTGATAGGAAAATTGAGCAACACTGGCTTAAAATCATCAAGCCCGAAGCAGGTGCTCAGCACCCTTTGATCTCTTCAAACTCGCTCTATCAGTTATCCTGTTGGCTCCCCCCACCTCAAGTTTCCTCAAACTAAATTTTGATGTAGCGGCTAGAGGTAATCTGAGCATATCCAACGCTAGATGCATTATAAGAAATGAAAAAGGGATTATTGATTGGTGCCACCTCCTACAAGCTCAGGGATGGCACTTGTAATTTAGCTGAACTACATGCTCTAAGAAAAGGTCTAGATCTTGTGGCCTCCTTAAAGATAGAAAATATGGAAATCGAAGGGGATTCGCTAGTAATTGTGAATGCCATAATTAAAAAGAAATCCATGTCTTGGAAACTAGACCTAAGAGTTAAAAAGGTCCTTTGGAAAATCGGGAATTTCAGTTCCTAGAACATTAAAAATGTGTTTTGGGAAAGTAATAATTGCGTAAAAAAGATAGCGAATGCAGCGATCAAGCAAGCACAATAGGAGATAGTGGCATTCAATTCCAAAGCGTGGGAAGGATTGGGGATATTGATCTCGCATGAGGTAGATTTCAGAGCACACACCATCTAATGATACACTTGCAAGATGTGAAGGGTCTATTTAATGCTTTGGACAAGGGCTTCTCCTTATATTTTTTTCTCCCTTCTTTTGCTAGCTATGGTTATCCTTCATCTGCCACGAATTGCCTTGAGTTGTGATCTACGTGAAATGGTGTTTCATTCTAGGATTACAAACAACCGGCTGAAAATAATTTTTTGTCTCTCCTGTGTCGAAGAGTTAGATGCCATTAAAGGATTCCTGGGTGAAGACTATCTATCTATTGTTGGTTGGCCACGCATCAATAGTGGATTTGTATCTGTATTTGTTGAGAACCTATTGATAATCTATCCCTCTAAAGTGGATGTCACGAGTCTAGCTCTGCACTGGCTTTGATAGGCATACTATGGTAACCTTACCTCCGAAGTGGAGAATTGTTGTCTAGCATTCTGGGTTGTGCATTAGTCTTTGCCAAGCACATCGGGGGTAGTTGTGGGTGTCTTCAACAAACTCAAAAAATGGTTCGGTATTCTCCTATCCTTCACTACGCAGATGGTGATGTATGCTCGGGACTGGGCTACCAACTGTGCCCGCCTGGTGCTTCCTAATATGAAGACCCTCTACACTCCGTTGGACCCTATCCCGCCTGGATGGACTAAGCTACAGTTGTCTGCCGCATGGGCCTATGACTTTCTTTGGATGAACTGGGAAAATTATGAAGTGAAAGTTAAAATGGAAAATGATACCGGCCTTGATCAGGTGTCTCAGGCTGCTAGTGTTGCTGTCATCTTGGGGTTGGTAGAGTAATCCCTCTCTTGCTTAGTACTATAGTTATAGTATATCTCGATTAATGTTGGCCTATGTTCGTGTATATCCAGCCACTTTTTTTCTCTTATGATTTTTCTATTTTGCTTTGAAATCTTGAGGTTGGGCCTATGTTTATGTAAATAGGGAATGGGTCCCTTCAACCCGCTTTATCTATCAAAAAAATACTAAGGGAACATGCTCCCATGAAATAGAAAATTTGTTGCAAAAGGTTTGACCAAGTCAACCCTACAACGTTGACTGATTTGGAGCTCAAATCTGTCCTCTCATGGCTGCTCAACTTGATATGGGTTCAAATTCAAGTTGTTACTATCTTTAAAAAATGCCTCATCCACTTTAGAAATGGTGGTTCTTGTACCCTGTAACTCACTATATATCTCAACAAACTACTTCATCTTCTCTTTTCCCCTTGATGTGGAAGTAGACATTAAGCTCTATGTTTCAGAAGCTGAAGTTGGAGAAATTTTGAAAATAAAGTCTTCAAAAACCCAAAAGAAAAATATCTGACATTCTGCAAAGGAAAGTTTCAAAAGAAATCTCCAAAGTCAAAAGTTCCGAAATTCCAAACCAAAAAGATCCAAAAAAAAATTCCGAGAAATTTTCCTGAAAATTTCTTTGAATTTGTTTATGAAAATTTCTCCAAAATTTTTTCCGAAAATTTGAATTTCAGATTTTCGGGGTTTCACACTTCAGAATTTTTAACTCGCTCGACATTTTTAATCCTAAAAATCTCTAAAATTCCGAAACGGAATTGTCTAAAAAGAATCCCTAAAATTAAACTCTGAAACCTTAATTCAACTCAGCCTGCCTTGTTCCCAAGCTTCTGGTCCTACGATGACTCCACAACCTTCATTGCTCAATCTCCCAATTTCCTTATTTTTGAATGTAGATTCAATCACCGAAATGAGTTTGGTGCAGATCTCTCTCTATGTAAATCACACTAACACATTCCAACTAACTCAATGAGCAACTCGACCACTTTTAGCTAGTGCCCATTGGCGTTGACAAATTTTCAAGCCTTACGTTTTCCTTTCTTAAAATTCTGAACTTTTCTGTGAATAAATGGGACATGAGGGTATGACAAGACACTTGAAAAAAAAACATATGCCAATTTTAATTGTGTCTTTCTTGAGTTGAGCAAGTATGGGCCCTTCCAAAGGCAATTTTCTCATTTCAAGACCAATTTAAACCTCCAAGATATGAAAAATAAGGAACAATCCTAGAGGATCCCAAAACCTTCCAGAATAACATACAAGGCTTTCAAAGCTTGAAGTTATCCTGATAACCCCAGAATCTTTATGGAAGAATATTCGGTCTCAGGGTATTATCATATTGTCCATTTTTGCTCGGGGGGAAAAAATTGACAACAGATTTCTAACATCGTTCTTGTCACAAAGGTGACAAGGGGACTTCACATTTGCATGGACTTCCGTGACCTCAACCTAGCTTGTCCCAAAGATGATTTCCCCTACTAGGCATTGACCAACTAGTTGATCTCACCACTAGCCATGAAATTCTATCGCTCATGGATGGTTTCTCAGGCTACAATCAAATATTACTGGCCCCAAAAGATCAACACAATACTTCCTTCATAACCCCTTGGGGGAATTTCTGCTATCGAGTCATGCCCTTTGGCCTTAAAATGTCAGTGCTACATATCAGTGAGCCATGACTTACATCTTCCATAAAATCATGCATCACATATTGGAAGATTACATAGATGATCTTCTAGTCAAATCTAAATATCAAACCAAACACTTGCCCATCCTTAAGGTCATATTTGATTGTCTCATCAAGTATTGTGTGCGTCTTCAACCAAAGAAGTGCATCTTTGCAGTACTTTTTAGAAAACTCCTAGGTTTCATCGTTTCTTTGTGTGGCATAGAAGTTAATCCTACTAAAGTCAAGGCTATTATGGAAATGCCTCCACCCACTAATCTCCACCAACTTCGAAGCCTACAAGGTAAGTTGTAATCCATTCATCATTTTATCTCACAAATTTTTTACCCCTGTCAGCCATTTCATCATCTTCTCAAGTAATACGTTTCATTCAAATGGGATGATTAATGCCACAAAGCCTTTAAGGCCTTGAAAACAATACATTCTTCAACCACCAGTACTCATTCCTCCTAAAGATGACCAACCCTTTTACTTATATATTTTTGCCACTCGCCATTCTTTAGGTGCCATGCTCACTCATCGCAACAAGCAACACAGAGAGCAAGCGGTTTATTACATAAGCCATACCCTTTTTGACTATGAAACTAGATATACCCATGCCAAAGAAACTCTACTTAGCCTTAGTTTTTGTCGCCAACAAACTCTGTCATTACCTACTCAATCACAAAAACCTTTGTCATTAATAATAATGACCCATTACGCTATATGCATGCCAAACCTTATCAACATCAATGTGCCACACGTTGGCTTATGATTCTTGCTGACCTCGACCTCAAATTCATTTATCAAAAGTCCATAAAGTGCCAGGATATCGCTGACCAATTGGTGGATGCACCTATTTATGGGAATCAACTATCTAACTTCGACTTCCTAGACGAGTCTATAGGTACCATTTCCTTGGATGAACCCACTTACCAAATGAAACTCTTCTTTGATGGCTCCAAGTTTTACCGTGGGGGTGGGGCTGGTTTTATCCTCATTCCTCTTGATGGTGAACCTATCCCTTTCTCTTTTAAACTTGATTTTGATTATACAAACAATATTGCTGAATACAAAGCACTCATATTGGGCCTCTAGGCTTGCTTATGCCTTGGATGTTAAGTCAATCTATATCTTTGGTGATTCTTAGTTTGGTCATAGATCAAGTTAGTGGTATATACCAGTGTCGTAATGAGATCCTTCAAAAGTATAAGCAACATGTAGACATACTTTTTACCACATTTGACCGTTATGCCCTTCAAACCACCCCACGTTCTACCAATAAATTTGTACGGATACCATGGCTTGCTTGGCTTCTTAGATACCTACTTCGCCCGCTGACTCTAAAATATTTGTCACAATACAAAGACTACAATCACCCTCTTATTTACCTCGTGAAGTTTACTCCGATTGGAACCGTTGCCCCTGACCCATGTGACCTTTGGTATAAGCAATATGTAGACTATCTTTCCCTTTCCATTCTACCCACCGATCTCACTCATAATGGATAACGTGCCTTTCTTAAAAGTGTCTCTCGTTATGTCATCATGCGTGGTATTCTTTATAAGCACGACTTTGATGACATTCTGTTACGATGCCTTAAAAGTTCTGAAACTCCCTACACCATTAAGGAAGTCCATGATGGAATTTGTGGAGGTCACTTTAGTGGTTTAGCTGTCGTAAAACACATTCTTTCCACTAGGCTATTATTGGCCAACCCTAAACCGTGACTGTTTTGATTATGTCAAATGTTGTGTGAAATTCTAGCAACATGCTAATCTCCATCACACACCTAGTCATCCCTTACATGTTGCACAAGACCTTTGGCCTTTCTCTTAATGGGGTTTGGATCTTGTCGGTGAGATCAACCCCTATTCTTCACAACGCCACCAATGGATCATAACCACTACCGAATATTACACTAAATGGGTAGAGGCCATTCCCATCATTTCTACAAAAGCTGAGAAAATATGTGAATTCATCAACCATCACATCATTTTTCACTTTGGTGTTCCTCACCGCCTCATCACTGATAATGGAAAACAATTCAAAAATAAAACCCTATGCAAACTATGCTACACTTTTGGCATCCAACTTAGTTTCTCATCACCTTATTACCCAAAAACCAATGGTCAAGCTGAATCAACCAATAAAACCTTGAACAAAATTCTTATGAAGGTAGTCAACGATACTGGAAAGGATTGGCATACGCACATTCCTTTCACCTTGTGGGATTATCACACTAGTATTCACACCTAACCTGCTGCCACACCTTTTTCTCTGGTCTATGGTACCGAGGTTGTCTTACCTCTTGAAGTCTAGATTCCATCTCTCCGCATCTCACTACAAGACATGCTCAATGATGATGAATTTCACTGATATCATTTGGCATAACTTGAGTTATTAGATGAACGTCATCTCAATGCTTTTGACCATCTCCAAATCTACCAAAAATGTATCAAACGTGCCTATGACAAACGTGTTCATGAATGAACCTTTCAGGTCGGTGACCTCATCCTGAAGGAAAATCAACATGTAACCAAAGAGGAAAAAAGTAAATGAGGAAAATTTTCTCCTAATTGGCTTGGACCCTATATCGTTACCCATGCCTATGGATCATGTGCTTATCATTTTTCTTCACTCGAAGGTAAACCCAAACCTGAGCCCCTTAATTCCTTGCATCTTTGACCATTTTATTGTTGACATCAAGTTTTATACCACTTTCTGTCAGTTGATAACTCATCCCTTGAGTGATTTCCACCTTCCATATTACCTGTTTTTGAAGATCCATGACTAAACAAGAATCATGTGATTTCTCATCACCTTTCAGCCTTATCTTCAATATGAGTACCACGACTCTACTCATAGCATGATTCTCATGGATACTTTTCATCTCCTCCAGGATGGAATCCCATGGTCATTCATCACTCAAAACCACCCCTTTCATAGTTAACTCTTGGTTACTATGAGTCTTGTCTTCTAAACAAGAACCTACTCTTCCTCTATAGTCTTGTCCATGACTTAAACATCAAAACAAAAAAGGGATGCAACTCCTTAAGTCAAACTTCCAACAAAATATGACTCCCTCAAAAGGGACATCTCTTCTTTATATGTCGTCGCTATAAATAGACTACTCCCTTGAAGGACAATTATATCAAGTTATTTCATAAATTCAATAAGAATATCCAGAAGCTTCCTGCATCGATCAACTTCACGAAGACCTCAAGGAGATAATATACTCATCCCATATAGTACTTCCCTTATTGATCAGTCTATTAAAAACAAATAAATGAATAAAAATATGAAATTTTGTCATGGACTTGCCTATTTTTGATCCTAGGTTTCTTGTTCCAAAAGTCACGCTGTCATACACTAAGTTATGCTAAACCACCCATTCTCACCTCCTTGCCTTTTTAGCCCAATTTCCTCGTTACTCAAGGGAATTTCTGCAAATGAACATTTTGTGATTATGAAACTTTATTCACCCTTAGAATGGTCCATTATGCAACGCCTTTAGGGTCTTACTGTTCATAAGCCCCTCTTAGGTATGGTCGACTCATTAGGGTTCTTATCAATTAAGTGGCTCTTTTACCACCTCTTACCATTCATCTTCCATCATTACTTATTGATTATCCTATACAGGACCAGATCATCGACACCTATATTTAAAAATCACTCAACCATGCCTACGACCTAAACTCAACCATCATGCCTATGACCTACATTCATCACCTATGACCTACATTAACCATGCCTCTACCTCAACCCATTCCTCTACTTCATCATAATCTTCCCTAGCTTATGGGAGAACTACATTGGCCTGAGGTCCCTTTTCGTCGGGACTATGTAGGCAACACTTCAAGGGCATGGGGCCCTTGGAGGTTAGCTCAGCCACTCTTTACCCTAACCAATTCCCCCTTTCACTTTCCTATTCACATTCTACCCTAGTTAGTTTCCATTTTATATCAATAACTGGAAATTAAACCAAACAAGCATCAAATAATACACATCTTTATTACATCATCAAATCATTCATTTATCATTTTCACATTTCCACTATAGCACATATTTGGAAATTAAAACCATAACCTGTATATACATCACCATTTGTCCCCCATGTTACCTATAACTAGGACATTACCTCATACCTAAACCAACTTGACTTAACCATGCCTATGACCTGACTCAACCATGCCTAACCAACTTGAATCCATCATGCCTATGACCTGACTCAACCACCTAACTGACTCAACCATGCCTAAACATAACCTGACTCCATCATGCCTACCACCTGACTCAACCATGCCTATGACCTGACTCCACCATGCCTAAACACACCTATTTTCCATCCATCTATACATAACAATCAAATTCTACCAACACAAGTACATCATCAGCCAATCATCCATCTCATCATAAAAATATGTGTATCCATACAATATACACTAATGCCAAATAATAATCACAATCTCTCAAAAACTCTCATATACAGCCTCACCATCTTTGGCACACAGGCCGGTATGTGATCAAAAATAACAAAACATCTCATATACAGCCTCACCATCTTCAGCACGCAAGGCCAGTATATGATCAAAAATAACAAAAACTCTCGTATACATCCTCACTCTCTTTGGCACGCAGGCCGGTATATATCAAAAATAAACAACTACACCAAAATGGAGGTACATACGGCTATCAGGTATCCCCCCACTAGATATCCTCCATATCTGTCTCACTTGTCTCCTCCTCCTCCTCTTGCCCCCATATGACGTCCACTAACATCTCACCACCCACCATGGGTCCTAGCCTAATCTCTGTTGGTACCTCACCTGGGGCTGGCCTCCATGAACTGGTGGCCTCACCCTGACCCTGTCTCAGGGCTTGATGGCCCCCTGTGCTCTCCACACTATGGGTGTACGACTTGGTCCTCTCACTTGAGGCCTGTTGTGCTCTATACTCTCCATAGGATAGGAAATATATCCCTGATGGCCATCAGTTGATCCTGATAATACCTCACCTCACCTAAGGCATCCCTCAACCTGGCTATAGGTACTATCTGTGGTGGTACCATCGGCCTTTGACCCTACACCTATCCTATGGGACCCTGTCCTACCCCTGCCTATAAAGTGGGACCCTGCCCCTGTGCCTATGGTGGGGCCATCGACCTTATGACTCTGTGCCTGTATCTAGGCCCTGAAGGGCCACAACTTGTGCCTGTGACAGTGGCCAACTAGCCTTGTAAACCTGTAACCTGCACCTGTAGGGTAGCCACCTGTACCCCATCCACCTCCACCCTATGCGGGGTGCCTATCCCTTGTGCTACTTGGGCCTGAAGAGTAGCCACCTATGCCTGTAAAGTGGAAACTTGTGCCTCTGACCCTATCAACTGTCCCTGCACTATCCCCAACTATGTCATCAGGGTAGTCACCTACCCCTGTAGGGCATCTCTCTACACTGTGATGGTGGCTAAAGTCCAGCTTGCCCCGGCCTCGATGGTACGGCTCATAGCTGTGCTTCCCACCACTTTTATACCCATCTGTAACTCTGGCATCATCAATCTGTCTGGTGACCACCTGCTCCTCCTACCCTGTAGGCACTCGTTCAGCTGTGGTAGAGGCATAGGCCTCTCCACGTCATCCCTCCTGTACTGTGGGAATGGTGGAGGTACATCCTACAACAACCCAAACTACCGTCTGACCCTGTCAACAGGTATCATCTCGTGCTCTCCTACATGGCACCCCTCTATCCATCAGAGAAACTGTAGCTCGTCTAACTCCTCGGCCATCTACTTGGATGATGGGAAGCCCACATATGGCCTCCAAATGATGTCTACCCTAGACAACCCCTCTAGTATCTACCTATAGTGGGCTACATCATGCGTAGCCCTAGCCCCCCGGTGCACCCCACCAACTGGCACCCATCGCTCCTGTAACCAACCCGGACCATGCCTAGCTCAAATGCATCCAGCTGGGGCAACCCAATCAGATGAACACACACAATGTGCTCATATGCCCAACAGTGAAGAAGAAAGGTAAGCATAAGTTGAACCTCCTTGTAGTCTCCGTAGGCCCATAACTCCCTGTATAGCTATACCAAGTAGGTAGGTTCCCAGGCAAAGAAGGTCCTCTCCTCCATCATATCATGAAGGACTCCCATCAGTGATCATGGGAATCTCCCACCCTCTACATCTGGCAGTGAAAAACAACACACTGCCTCCATAATCAAGACCACTAGCCTCATCTCCTCAAGATGAGCCATGTACATCTCTCCATAGCTCAGGCTGGTGCTATGAAACCTCATCTCCACCATCCCCTCTCTGAATACTGTCAGCATCAACTCCTCTGATGCCTCCAAAGAAATAGAATACACCTATGCCCCTACTATCGGCAGCCATAAAATCCTGTAAACATCCTCCAAGGTGACGGTCATCTCACCTGTCATTAGACAAATGGAACGTGTTGGTCATGGAATCCCATCTATCAATGAGAGTGACCATCAAACTCGGATCACGAGCTATACACCTATAACGTCTAAATCCCAATCAGACCCACCTTGGTCACATGCCTCCACTCCTCATCGGTCACCTCTCCCCAAACATCTAGTAATAAGGGAGGTACCCTATCCCGCATCCGTAGTTGGTCCCTCACCTGCACCCAACAAAACACACTATTGTCAAAACCTTCCCATACCAAACACATACTGTACCTAATAAACCTTTTCCCCAACCCTTATTACTTATTGTACCCACTCTACCAATTTTCCCTTGCTAAACCAATATTTTCATGCACCTTATACCTATTCCCTATTCATTACCCTTTGTAAACATATTACCCTTACCGTTATCACTCCCCTTACTTATATCTCCCATCTGTTACCCTTCTTTTCCCAGCCCTTTCTACCTATTGATCTATTCTCCTCTAAACCCAACTGGTATCAGTTCCTTATGACTGACATCATCCCTTGTCACTGAGTCCCTTGTGACTGACATTGGTCACCTACTACATAACCAATGCTGGTAAGTTTCCAACTGACGTCGGCCAACCCTTGACCATTGTCGGTCACTGTCGCGGAGCTGAATCCATTCAAACCCCCCCCCCCCATTTTTCCAAAACTTTTACAAACTATCCTAATCACCAATCCTACCCTACCCAAAGCTAACCTAAACCCCTCCCCACCCCTATTTACCCAACCTCAGACCTCCCCCCTCCATTCATTTCACCAATTTTACCCACAAATTTAATTATATTTCCCTACCCAAAAACCCATACCCATATCACCCTTTTCTATTTACATACAAAGAAAGGTTGAGAACCTACCTCATCTCGGTGTCATCGGCATGGTGGAACATCTAGCCACTGCATGCAGGTGGTCCACCCGAACCCTCTCCCACCTTTTCCATGCCTCCAATATCTCTCACCAATCACCTCACTCCACCCGATCTTGTGGACTCATCTACCTGGCTCCTCTAACCAACCAGATCTATCCACCTCAGTAGGGTCTCGTCCCTCGTACTTTTTTCTCGACAAAGCACAACTCATTCAGTGCTCTGTCATTTTTCCCACAAGTCAAAATGTACAAATGATTTTGTATTATACATATTTTTCTTTTTTATACCTAAATCGACATGACCAACGTCGATCATTACATAACCGGCATCAGTTACCTATCATACTCCTATCAATACCTTTTACCCATTTCTGACCAAAATTTACCCTTCCCACCACCTTCTTGACCTTACCCACCCTTATTGCCACCTACCTCCTCACCCATCTTACCTACACCCATCCTAAATTGAGTTTAGGGACCTGTTGTTTTTACCCATACCTCGGTCATACCCATACCATGACTTATATGCCTTGACCTGGAACACTATTCATGACCTTTGAACCCTATGTGCTCGCTATACCTTGCAGAGTTATTACCTATGTTGTTTTTCCTACTGAATTTACCTTTCCTATTGTCATGTTATTTATCCTGACCCAACCTTTGGTGTACCGGAACACACCTAAATGTTCCTGCACCTGACCTACATTGTGTTTCTGCACCATATCCTATACCTTGGATACCGGAATCACTTCAACCCTATTTGGATAGACTATCAACCTTGGATGATGTAGAGTTTGCAAGATTTTCACTCTGGTACCATTTCATCATTTATATGTGTGCGTACATTCGAATGTCACTACCTTTGACCTGACCCATTTCCCTATTTTGCCTGATTTGACCTTTACCCCATTACCCATTGTTACCTCCACCTACCCTACCCACACCTACCTACCTAACCATTGATTAGGTGGATATTCCCATGTCCTCACTCATTGCATCTTGTGATGATGGTACCTATTTTTCTCATCCTAATAGCCTTACCTTTCCTATGGCCATGACCCTTATCCAAACAAACCTTGACCTTTTGACCTTTTGGATGTACCAGAACCACACCTACGCATTCCTGCATCTTACCTCATTGAGTTCTCGGACCATATCCTCTACCCTGGATACCAGATCTCAACAACCCTTGTTTGGATGACCTTTACGACCTTAGCTAATGTACATTTTTTATGTTGAGAAACCCTTGTATCTCATGGCATTTCACTATGTGTGCGTACATCTGAATGCTCTACCTAATCACCCACCCTACCTCTTACAATCACCATACCCTCAACCATCCCCTTCTTCACACCTAACCTTGTTTTCTCAAACCACCCACCTCATCATTTTATCAAACCACTCACTGCTTCCTTCTCTCACCTCATCGGTTCCTAGTTTGAGGGGGGTTACCTTCACCCACACATGGGGCAGCCACATCTTATTTTTGTCAACGATCGCTTACCAATACAAGCTACGAAACAAAAAGGGGCAAAATGTAGACACCAAAATTGGGTCACACTCCCCTTGGCCCCCCATCAAATAATCAACTCAAACATATTTACCTAACCATGGCCCCTTCCACCCCACATTAATATTAATTTAATTACCTTAATTAAATTAATACCCATCCTCACAACATTCATTACTTAATTATTTTAATTGAGCTAAATTTTCCACCTCACCTAGACACCTCACCTAGCCACCTCACCCTAGACCTATTATTGGCATGTTTCCATAACTAACTAAGACTTGATATTACTTTCCTTAATGAGATAATATTTATTCTAACCCTAAAAGCACATGCCTAAGATTTCTCTAACCACATTCCCACTCATTAGAGGGGAAGCTTCCATTCTGATCCGTGAGAATAAACCAACCTATCCCAAGAAATCTAAAATCTCTACCATTTTTAGTAAACCTAGGGAATCCCACCTTAACCGAAGCTGGTCACCCCTAAACCGATACCGGTCAACCTAGAACTGTCGTCGGTTACCATTTATTCACCTTAAAAACCTTGTTTTTGGGTTGGCACATTTTCTGAGATCAAGGAGATGAGAAGAGAGTTGCATGCAAGCAGAACCAAATTCTTTTCATGCACCCACACATCCACAACCAGCACCAGGACAGATCCAGAAGCATTTGTACTCATGATGACATTTTGGGAAGCATAACTATTGCACCAAGCTCCATCTCACCAACCGATCATCACCACCACCCAATCATTAGACCTGTAACATTGGTAAGTGTGTTTATCACTGATCATTTCCATTCTTATTCTATCCATGGAGTTGTTATCATTTCTGTTATCATTCTTCCATTAATACTCCCATTCCTTCATAGTCTACTTTCTGAAAAACTCAAAAATCACCCACCCTTTTACCAGATCACCTATCCTGGTCCTTCCACCTCTCTGAGTGTTCTCAACATTCTCAAAGACCTCATCATCCCCTCCTTTAGATCTATCTAACCTCACCCAGACTCTGCAATAAGGTTTTTATTGAAATAGTGTCACCCGACTGTACCGATGCCAGTTACCCATGACCGTCGTTGGTCTCTCCTAAACCATCATCGGTCCGGTTATATCTGAACCAATCGGTCTCTGTGTTTCATACCTTTTTCCATTAATAAAACCAAATAACCTTCTACCAAGTGACCTAAACAACCCAGAACCTAACCTTGACCAGTTCCAACACCCTGAACACCTACCCACCCTTCAGATCTGACTATATCATAGCCTGTTATATTAGATTTACTTATTATGTTTAAATGAGATACCTAAATCATATCAACTACAGTAGGAATTTTTTTATTCTTCGTATTAAGTTGTTTTAAATAGTGGATTGACAGCCATCTAGGGAGTATCACACTTCCTGGATCTAGCACACGCTAGGTAGTCCACTGTCATATATTATTTTTTAACTCCTCTTTTGTGGTCTTGTTTTCTATTTCAGGTAGTTCCTCCCAGCCAAAAGGAAGCTCTCACAGTCAACATTGGATTGAGAAGTCATAACGCACGTAACAACCATCAACTGACTAGCATAAAAATATATTCCTCCTTGGCCCTTACCCTTATATGTTTCATCTCAATAAAGTAAAGAAAACGGTGAAACATCCGGACCGTATCCTTTACCCTAGATATTGGGCCTCAACAACCCTTGTTTAGATAACCCGATCGACCTTAAACGATGTAGAGTTTAAAAGCTTTTCAACCTGAAACTATGTTGTGATCTCCACATGTTCATATGTTTAATTGACACTACTCATTACCCATTTTTACCTCAACCTACCCTACCCACACCTACCTACCTAACTATTGATTATGTGGATATTCTCATGTCCTCACTCATTGCATCTTGCAATGATGGTACTTATTTTTCTTAGCCTAATAGCCTTACCTTTGTTATAATTTGAGGATTCTAATAAATATGGATTTAATCAACTTACATATTATATAATGTTACAATAAATATTTAAATAAATATTACATCATAACATAAGTAAATAAAGAAATACTTACAGGAAATAAATAACACAAGTGACACAGTATTTATAGTGGAAAACCCCAATAGGGTAAAAACCACTTTGAAAATATTTTTTTACTTCAGAGAACTTATTTTACATCCAGTAAGATCACCTCCTCCTTTAAAACTCTATTTACCAAGGGTAAAACCAAATCACTTGATTTGCACACCTTTGATATATTTTCTCGAATATATAAAATGAGAACCTAAAGTCCTTTTTATATAAGGTGATTGGGTATGTCTCCTGACCCACATTTTCAACCTAAAATGGTTGACACATACACCTAGGTTTATAATATTTAATATTAGAAATATAATCATTTCATGATATTAAATATTTAACCTAAAGTATATACATAGGTTAGCATATTTAATAATAGAAATATAAATATTTTATATTATTAAATATTAACCTATATATTAGTGATGGACCCATATACATTAAGGGTTGGCCAGACCACTTAATCATTATGTTCCAACACTCCCCCTTAATGTTAAGTGGGATAACATAACATATGCCAATAGATTACCTACCCGTGGTACACTACAGGATTTACAATCCTTAAACCATAAAGGTTTTAGGCTAGCATATCGGTTGAAGGAATTATAACACCTTCATCATACTCAATTTACCTTTTGGTACAAAAGAATTTGGAATCCCAAAGATCATCCCATGATCAGTGGCTAAGTATGATTTCTGAGTTTTACATGTTCTCACAGGTTCTCATAAAAGGTTATTGAACACAAGCATATAGGATCCTTTTACAACCAAGGGCCTCCTTAACAATATGCTTATATCTGGATGTTTACTAGTAAACTCAATAGCGCTAAAGAGTTTACTGAAGACCTCCTTTAAGATCTTTCTACACTTCTTTCTAAAAAATAAGTCGAGGAGGTATACATGCCCGAAGGTATTTTTACACTTGTTCAAAGGTATTTTACAAATGCTCGAAGGTATTTTTACAAAAACTAAGTTCCATTAGGAGGTGACATTGTCATGCACACTCCCCCTCAATGGCAACTCCAACAATCCAAGATTTTCATGAAAGTGACAAAACTTTGTACCACTCAGGGACTTTGTGAATATGTCAGCAACCTGCTCTTGAGTCAACATGAACTTGAGATTTATCTCATCACTTTGCACCTTCTCACAGGTGAAGAGTATATGTATCTCAATGTTCTTTGTCCTCTGATGTTGAACTAGATTCTTAATCAAGAGTAATACAACTCTGACCACCACATAGAAGATAAATACTTTCTTTATCTTCCATGTGTATATCTACCAAAAGCTACCGCAGCCACATGGTTTCTTTACTTCTTCCATTGTACTTCTCTACCATAGTAGAAGAAATGGAGACTGTTGATTGTATTTCTTGTTCCAAGTAATGGTTCCTATACCAAAAAACTTGAACACATGTATCTAGTATATTTTATAACACAACATCAGTATGGTTAGAATCAAAAAATCCATATAAGATAGCATTTTCATTCTTAGTATAATGCAACCCATAATTGATTGTTCCTTTCAAATATCTAAAAATTATTTTTGTAAGATTCCAATGATCTCTAAAAAAGGTTCCTGCATAAACCTTGAAGTAATTCCTAATGTATAGGAAATATTTGATCTAGTTATAGTTAGGATAAATCAAACTATCAACTAACAACATATATAAAATAGGATCAACCTTTTTCATATGCAGATTTAAGAATCAATATTTATTCCAACTTCCATTGAAGTAGAAAATAGTTTACAATCAATCATAAGAAACTTTTTCAATACAATGGTTGCATATTGTGTTTTGAAAAATAACAATAGAATGAAATACAGTCATACAAAGAACATGATGTGAGAGACCTAACTCATTCATTTCAAAGTACTACTTCAATTTCTCTTTAATCCTATGAATTAAATCAAAATTGTCACCAGTCATAAGAAAATCATCAACATATATACATATAATGATAATATGTGAGTCTTATTGCTTAATGAATATATCATTGTTAGAAGAACAATTAACAAAACCTAACAGTTTAAAGAAGGAAACAATTTTTGCATACCAAGCTCTAAGAGCTTTTTTTAAACCATACAAGGATTTCTCAACATTCAATACCAAGTTTATGATTGAAACCTCTAGCAACAGTCTAGTTTTATTTTGTTAATTACCATCAACATTATGTTTTTACTTTGTATTCCACCTAAACCCTATAAAATTGCAGCTCAGGTTCATATAAGGTAATGAAACATGTATATAATAGCTTCTGGTCATTTTCCTAAGGTATTTCTTCTTAATTTAGTGGATTTACCACCCAAAATGATTTGAAATTTCTAACATAGATTGAGCCCAATTTAATTTCTTATCTAAGAAGATATGATTTTCAGAAACATCTATAGCATCAAAAAATTATCATGACCATTTACTAAATCAGAATCAAAACTATCATTTAGAAGCATTTAATGAAGTAACTTCAAGAGAAGAAGATAACACATGTAAACCTTTCACTAGATCAATATATACATTTCATATAAGCTTCGATAATTAACATGTCCTAATCTTTCATGCTATAGTTTTGATTATCAAACTCTGAGATATAAAACAAGATGCAAAAGAAAAATCATCAAAAATATACAAATCATTTCTTTGAATTTTTAGCTATTGTACTCTCATTACCATCCTTGATATAGCAAGTATCCCTATGCATAATTCTAGCGTGTTCATACCTCTTTCAAGTTCAAGGTAATTATGCAATGGTACATATGAAGGCTTCTAATCATTTTCCTAAGGTTAATAGGATTACAAATTTCTAACACAAATTGAGCTGAATCTTACATATCGTTATAAGAATGCATTCATGTTATCTAAGTTTCTTAATGTGGGAGTAAACCTCAGATAGAAATAAAAGTTTCCTCGCCATAAATCTATAGCATAAAAACATCATCATGACCATTTACTAAATGAGAATCAAAACCATCATTTAGAAGCATTTAATGAAATAACTTGAAGAGAAGAAAACAAAACTTTTAATAGAATCAGATCTAAAGAAACTATTTGATCATAACTAATTATGTCATTACAATGCATACTAATTAACATCCCATGATCAAAATAATAACCTACAATATAAAAGGCTTTTCATTATACCCCAGATTTATATAAAAAATATTTTCGGCCATATAGAACTGAGGGAGAGACCTCTAATAATGCATAACAACATCAAATTTATGAAAAAAAATAAATAAAGATCTAGCCAACTTAAAATATCCGACGAGCTTAAATTTGACGTCTAAATAACCGTCATAATGGCTTGTTTTTTGGTCTGTCATGATGGTCATTTGACCATCAAATTTAATGAATCCAAAACTTGTTGCGTATTTCAAGAATGTGAAATTCTAGAATTTATTCTTCTATATGATATTAGGGAGGTTATATTTTAATACATTATAATAAGCTATTATAATTTATAATGTAAAAATATATACAATATTTTTAAAAAAAAGAGGTATATCGTTTATAACATTTAAATAAAAACAACATATAGTTCATAAAAATTATAAACTATAGTATTTTTTTATATAAAAAAACAGATAACTCTTATTAAAGGGGTATAAAGGACATATACCAGGTTAAAATAATTTTACCATGTGCAACTAAATTTATTTGAGTATAGATTGACCTTTATAGAGGGGACAAGTAATTTCACCCGACCAATGAAATAAATTGAAATCCCTATTTTCATGATCCTTGTCTCCTCCCTTCATTTACTCTTTAATTTTACCCTGCACACATTTAAAACTATGGAAAGATAACAAAATATACAATTCATGAAAGCTAAAAACTTTAAAACTTTTGTGTCTATACCTACCAATATTTTAATAAATATTTGTCACACTTCACGTGGGCCACCAAAAAACTAGCTTTTGTTTTAATTCTTCATTTATACAGAAAATTCCACTTGTATACGTGAGATATTATCTCATTTTATTCTTCACCCCCACTCGTATATAAAACAAAACCTTTAAATAGGTTTATTTATATAGTTTTTATAAACTATAAGATATAAATGAATGGGGCCGCCCCCTTAGATGGATAATATACATGGTTAGGGACACATGTTAGGTTTTATTTATAAAGTATTAAGATAAAAAATAATCTCTTCATGGCCAAGCAATAAACACGGGCCCCCTTACTAAAAAAAGTAACACTTAGGTTTTCAAAAAAACATATATAGACCAAATCTAATAAAATTTATATTTTAAATGGTTTAAACTAACCATATATAAAAAAAATATGATACAAACTTAGGTTTGTTTCTTTTTTAAAAACTATATATGCCTAGATTTATAAGTTAAGTTTAAATATGATTTAAACTTAGGCTTAGAATATGGTTTGTTGACTCTTCCCTCAATCCCATGTAATTTTAATATGGTTTAAGGTATTTAATATATAGTTTTTTTTCTTCCAAAGCTATATAAATTTTAATATGATGTTTATATAAATTATTATATAAACTTTATTCTATATTATATATATTTTTATTTAAAAATAATAATATAGTTTTCAAATTATATAGGATATAGTTATAGATTAACTATAAACTATAGTTTTTCAAATCAAATCCTTTTAGAGGGGACCAAAGAACACAGGTTCAAAAATATTTAACCTGCAAACAATTGAAATTATAGGAAATATGAAAATTATTTCATATAGTAATAAATCTTTTCTTTTTTTGTATGTGATTTTTACGCAGGTAAATATTTGAAGCCCCTTTCACATCTACACACATCAATCTCCAAACAAAAATTAATTCAATATAATTTACAAAATGTAACTGAAAGTAAGAATCATATCATATTACATGTCCTCCCCCAAAAAATTAGGGATTTAAAATTGAAAAACCCTTACCGAGAGTTTAATTACACAAATGTAATGCCAAAATAAATTGGGGAAAACAAGAAGGGGATCAGATACTTTTAAATACCCTTTCAGGTTAGTTGAAAAAACTAGTACAAATTAAATAAATAAAATACAAAACATTTGATATTAATTAATTTAATTTACCTCACTCTGTTACACTCTTATAATTTGAAGATTCTAATAAATACGGATTTAATCAACTTACATATTATATAAAGTTACAATAAATATTTAAATAAACATTACATCATAACATAAATAAATACTTGAAATAAATAACATAGGTGACGCATTATTTATAGTGGAAAACTCCAATAGGGTAGAAACCACTTTGTAAATAACCTTTTACTTCAGAGAACTTATTTTACATCTAGTAAGATTGCATCCTTCTTTAAAACCCTATTTACCAAGGGTAAAACTAAATCACTTGATTTACACACCTTTGATATATTTACCTGAATATATCAAATTAAGAGTTAAAGTCCTTTTTATATAAGGTGATTGGGTATGTCTCCTGACCCACCTTTTCAACCTAAAATCGGTTGACACATACACCTAGGTTTAGAATATTTAATATTAGAAATATAATCATTTCATGATATTAAATATTTAACCTAACGTATATACCTAGGTTATCATATTTAATAATAGAAATATAAACATTTCATCTTATTAAATATTAACTTATATATTAGTGATGGACCCATATACATTAAAGGTTGGCCAGACAACTTAATCATTATGTTCCAATAACCTTGCCTATGTCTGTGACCCTTGTCCAAACAAACCTTGACCTTTTGACCTTTTGGATGTACCGGAACCACACCTACGCATTCCTGCATCTTACCTCGTTGAGTTCTTAGACCGTTTCCTTTACCCTGGATACCGGACCTCAACAACCCTTGTTTGGATGACCTTTACAACCTTAGCTAATGTAAATTTTTTATGTTGAGCAACCCTCGTATCTCATGGAATTTGATAATGTGTGTGTATGTCTGAATTCTCTACCTAATCACCCACCATACCCTCGACCCTCACCTTCTTAACACCTAACCATGTTTTTTTAAACCACCCACCGACTCTCTATTCTTCATCATTGGTTCCTGATTTGAGGGGGGGATCACTCATGCCCCTATCTAGGGCACCCAAATTCACCTTCTCACCCTAAATTCACATGGGGTAAAAACCAACCTTCGTTTTTGTCATGTCGCCTACCAATATAAGCTTCCCAACAAAAAAGGGTAAAATGTAGACACTAAAATTGGGTCACACTCCCCTTAGTCTCCTTTAGAATAACCAACTTAAATACGTTCACCTAACCATGACCCTTATACCCCACATTAACATTAATTTAATTATTTATAATTAAATTAATACCCATCCTCACCCCATTATTAATTTAATTACTTTAATTAAATGAATAGACACCTCACCTAGACACCTCACCATAGACCTATTCATAGCATGTTTCCATAAATGAATAAGACTTGGTCCAAACCTAAAAATCAAGGCCTATTATTCCTCTAACCACCTTCCCACTCATAAAAAGGTAACATCCATTCTGGATCCATGGATAAAGGAATGAACCTGACCCAAAAGATGTGAGATCTGCCATTTTTAGTAAACCTAGGGAATCTCACCTTAATCGATGCTGGTCATCCCTAAACCGATTTCGGTCAACACAGGAACCACTATCGGTTACCATTTATTCACCTTCAGTAACCTTGTTTTTGGGTTGGCACATTCTGAGATCAAGGAGATGAGAAGAGAACTACATACAAGGAGAACTAGATCCTTTTCACACCTATAGACATCCATAGCTAGCACCAGGACAAATCCAGAAGTATTGCACTCATAGTGAGCATTCCAAAAACTACCACTACTACACCAAGCTCCATCCTTCTGATCAATCATGCCATCACCATTCAGCCATCAAACCTGCATCATAGTAAGTGTACCGTTCTACCAGCATAGTCTATTTCAATATAATATCCTTAGGTTACTTCTATTATCAGTTTATACTTTTCATGTTCATTTCCCATCTTCTACCTTGCATTATAGACTCAACCATTCCTCTACCCACACCAAAAAATCACCCATTCTCACCTCCTACACCCCTTCTGAGTATACCTGAGATCCTTTACACACCTCCCTATCCACCCTTTCATCTTTGTTTAACTTCAGTTCAACTCCTACAATCAGATCTTAGTGACTTCCTTTCACCCTGACCCTACCGACCACCAATTACCCATGACCGTCACTCGGTCCCTTCTAAATCATGTCGATTACAACTCTGACCAACATCTGGTCTTTGTGTTTGCCAATACACCTGTGCCAATAACAAAACCAGCCAACCTTATTACCAACTGACCCAAACAACCTAGAACCTTACCCTGACTAAGTTCCAACACCTTGACACTGCAGACTTCCTACCCCTCAATCTGACTTATAGCCTAGACCTGCATATTGTTAGATTTTCTTATTGTGCTGATTGAATGAGATACCTAAATCATATCAAAATACAATAGAATTTGTTTATTTGCATTTGTTATTAGCTTGTTTTTAAACAGTGGATTGACAACCATCTAGGGAGTATCACACTTCCCAGATCTAGCATACGCTAGGCAGTCCAATGTCATATATTATTTAACTCTTCTTTTGTGGTCTTGTTTTCTATTTCAGGTAGTTCCTCCTAGCCAAAAGGAAGATCTCAGAGTCATCATTGGATCGAGAAGTCAGAACGCGCACAACAACCATCAACCAACCAACATAAACAAGTATTCCTCCTTAACCCATAACCCTTATCTGTTTCATCTCAATAACGTAAATAAAATGGTGAAACATTTTGACATGCGTCCGATTGGGACCTTTCATCCAGGGTTCCTTGCATTTTTCTTCATTCCTAGGTAAGATAATGGTGTGTTTATTTACAAGTTTCTACAAGGTATTCACACTAAATCATACTTTCCATGGTAATCCTCTCTTCTTCTAATTGTCTAAAACAACATCTATTTTCTGGTGCTTAAAACAAACCATTTCTTCTTTCTTGCCATTCACATAAGTAGTGAAAGAGCATCGAGGTTCCTACCTGTTCATCATTTTCTTCATCGAATGTCTATTTGTCAACACTTGGGTTTAAAATTAGTTGCGATTTCTGTCCTTGTATGTTGTATTTACCTCACATTAAAATCAGGGCAACCTATATGCTAGAATTCATGCCCAGCTGATGGTTGACACAAAGAATCATTAGAAATTCACTCTCTTTCTTCATTCTTCTACCAAAATACACAAAATTGAAAAAACTACACATCTTCTTAAAAACCATCTCACCCCAAAGAAGTTTAATTAATGATCACATGATCAATGGATTGACAGTGGGCACCCAGTTGATTACTTCTGTCCAGTCATTACCTCAGAGGACGGCCCACCCCTACCATAACATAACATGAAACCTCTCCTTTTAGATATCATTCTTCGTAGGAAGCCTTCAACACCAACAACTCTACTCTAAATTCATAAGTCAGTCTTCTAAATAGCATAATCTCAACAAATTAAAATAACTTGTTGGATACATTTTTTTAGCATTTCATTGATGTGCAATTTTGAGGTGTGAGAATACGTGAATTCTCCATTTTCCAAATTATTTCAACCCTTGGACACTCCACAATCACAATTGGATTATTTAACTTCTTTTGAATGTGTCAAGACCTCATTATATCACTCAACCTTATCAGTTAGTCACTCATCTGATCTTAGTTCACAATAATCTATTTTTTACATTTTTCAAATTTTCATCAATTAAATAACAGTACCTGTTTATTCAACAAATCGTCGGTTTACACCTCACCATCATCAGTTCTACTTAATTGTACGTCATCGATTCCCTTTCCTTTTGGTTATACTTTCCCAAGGGACACCTATTCTCATCTTCAGCACTTTTTGAGTTTTTTTGAGTCTCGAGAATTACTCGCTATACAATCCCAATGAAAATGGTCATCATACAGCTTATCTATCTGAAACATCATCAATTTTTGCCCGCTTTGGTAAGAAAACTTAAATTCATTTACTCATAGTTAATCAACCTCTCAGTTAGCCCTGAACTGGCATCATCGGTCATTCCTTAACTTAATAGTTTATTACCCTATGTTGATTCTCAACTAAATACATTACTGCAAATCCACATATAAACACATAATAGTTTTATCGATTCCTATCATAACTCTTTGTGTATCATCAACAGGCTACAACATCACGTGATATAAATTCATTCACATGGTTGTTGACTCGCAGACTAAGCTAATGCTCTATATATCCCACGCTAGTCATAACCACTCCCACCTAGTCCTTCGCCACCCTTATGTCCTTTCACCCATGGATCAAACCCTACCTACCACCATTTCTTATAAGGTGACTGAGGAATTCACATGACTCCTCAATAAGAATCCTATGGCCTTAACAGTTATACCTTTCCCACTCTTCCACCTGGGACTCCTTCAGGTCAGTTGATATATGTCATGTCTATATCCATCTCTCCTACCCTTATCCACACTTCTATCATCATCCCCTACTAGTACAGGTGTTACCTTCACTACTTTACTCAAAATGGCTTTACATAGCTAGGCCCCATACCCGCTATGATAACTGCATTGGTGTTTGAGTATCAGTCGTACCTGTAGTATTGTCATTTGCTCTTAATTGAAAAAAAAGAACATAAGAGAGCCTTCTGCACCCATTGTCCCTAGATACCAGTTTCAAAGACAAAACCAGTACTGTGGTGTTGGTGAATCCCATATCAAAAGGAATAAACATGTCCTCTACCATCCCACACGTCTTTTCCCCTGAAATTTCCACTCACATAATGTATCGCCCCACCTAGATAGACATAATATCAACAATCAACGTATTGTTTGAGCATCATGCATTCGTGCCATATCATGCCCAAGTAAGGCTATGTCCCCTAAAGTAAACCTGACACCCATGGCATCACCATAGAACTAGACATTACAAACAAATCTTATCACATGTTCAGTACCAATCTAACGTAAATTCTAGGATGCCTTCCATCACAATCGAAATGACCTCATCAACATTACTGATGGAACTGATGTAGACACTACGAAGTCCACATAACCCACACAGTGTCTATCAGATACGATGCCACACTATCTAAAAACCCCATTCAAACCATCATTCCTGGAGATCACCCATACCAATACATTGGTAAATGCCGATATCAACCATTTCAATAGTAAATCATGTCCACACAAACAATATTTGTCCCGGATGCATTTACAACATGGGGGTTACCTGATCGCTTATGATGACTACTATTACTCATTAGCGGACCTTCTCGATGTCCCTGCTAGGATTTTACGTTAACCGGTACAAGTAGAGATTTCCCCCAGAAATTCCAACTACTGGTTTGAACTTGGAATTGGTTCAATCCTAACTTAAAGGACTTCTCGATCAATCATATTCAAGGAATTCACCATAGGTATGCTATTTACTCAAGCATAAGACAGTATGGCTAGAGGGAGTCCATCGCTGAATTTGTCACTCACTGACAGAGCCTAATTAATGGGTCACATTCGTTAAACAACCTCAAAATGAACCATAAAAACAAGTTTACTCTAAGCTTGTCGCTAGACAAATGAAGACCAAAACCCTACAGGTGTAGAATGTTCAACAAGGTTTAATGCGTACCATTCACCATGGCATTATAAAATTCAGAGTATTCCCATGCTATCGAAGAGAAGAAAATTCAGCTATGCATAACAAGAACATCACATTCAAATCAAATGATGATTCTTCATCTTCAAAACCCCAAATTTTATACAATATTCAAAACTAATAAGGATTTTCCAACACCATAGAAACATATTCGAATTCTTAGACCCTCTCACTTTGACATCAAACCCAGGCCAAACCTCCTTCTAATCTCTCTCACTGTCCAAGTTTTCCAGTTCAAATGAGAACGTCAAAAGTAAACTTCAATAGGAGAAACTTATTTTTCTACTTTGGAGAATTTTATTAAGGATGATGCCATTACACTTACACCTATAAAACCACACACTAGTTTTGACCCTGAGTGCACCCTGTGCCCACATGGTTTAAAGAAAATGAATTTCGTAACTATCTTCGTGTCAAAGGTCCATAGTGATGACAACTACATCACCTTCAAGAATATCATCGAAGAAATGTTAGACAATGGATATCTAGTCTTGGATATCCCAAATGTAACTGCTAACCAAAACCTACATATATTAAAGAAGCCATTCCCTAATCACGCCCCGATCTTCCAACCAAATTGGTGACACTTCAACCTATGATAGCAATATCCATGAATTCCACACAATTTTTGATGACATACCAATTGCTTCCAAGTTTCCCCATGTTCCTTCTATAGATGTAATATTAGTTCTGAGCCCCCCTACATACACAAGAACCTATTTCATCTATTCCTCCTTCGCATAAGAGGAACCCCCCTTAATTTTATCCTTCACCCATGGAAGAATCCTCTAATTAGTAT
This sequence comes from Taxus chinensis, assembly GCA_019776745.2. Taxonomy (NCBI): domain Eukaryota; kingdom Viridiplantae; phylum Streptophyta; class Pinopsida; order Cupressales; family Taxaceae; genus Taxus; species Taxus chinensis. The sequence goes on from CM034149.1 coordinate 941,337,272, forward strand.
TCCTCCTTTTGCCCCTCAAAAACACCGAGTAATCGTTAGTGGCACCTATCCTACTCATAGGAGATACATGTCCACAACCTACACCATCACAAAGAGATTCCACCTCATCTAGCCCATCCTCTCCTCCACCCATGGAAGATCATATCAGAAATACCATTACCTTTAGATGACCATTCTCTATCGGACCTTCAAAATTCCTGTTGATATGCTTTTAACACTCTTACCCACAAAATATGAGGCTAGCCATTTCCCTGTGTCTCAAACACATTTTATGTGGATTTCTACTCGATTTAGATCATTGGCCCCACTTACAACAGTACCATTTTCATGCTTGGCTGATCACCTAGAATATGTTGATAGATCCTTACTTTGGGGACGCCATCTACTTCTCGTTTCAACTAAAATGTAGCTATCCCTCACCAACACCTCTACTATCTATCCAAAAGTGTTTCAAGAGACCAAAAAAAAACACAACCAAAACTATTGCAACACCTTCCATGTCACCAACCATATCCCAACACAAACCTTTTCCCACAACCCAACATACATCTACACCACAAACACCTACTCATGCCTATATCATCTTCCTTGCTTAAACCCATCACCACCTTAGGAGTCATGTTGACATCAAACCTTACTCACCCCACCCATCAAATTAGATTTAGAAAAATCTTTCAAAACCAACACTAAAATTATCTCCGGCCCCTAAAAAGAAGATCCAACCTCCTAGGCCTCATACACCAACCTTTCCTACCACACCTGTGTCACCTTTACCCCTTCTATCCATCCTAGGACCTCACCCCTTGACCCTGGCCAAGGAACCTCCTTCCACTCGGTAAAACAAGAATGCAGAATCCTACCTCCTCATAAATAACCTATAATATAACCAAATAATCCCCACAACCTTTGTTGTCACCCATGTAACCTTCTTACCACCCATACCACAACTACCATCCATAACTTCTTTACTACCCATGAAACTTTCTTCTTTTCCACTTAAACTTTCTACCCAACCTCTACCAACGACTTCTACAATAACTCGGTTACCCCCGTGGGTAACCCGTCCTCTCCTACCATATTGCTTTTCCCTCTACATCTCATACACCTATCTCACCTTTTCCCAAGAAGGTGTCAAACCTAAAGCTAAAACTCCACTACCCTCCAATAAGGTAGTTAACCAAACCAAACTTTTTGTTTCCAGTTCTTCTAGCATTCATGTACCCATGTATATGTAACCAAGACCGAAGACCACTCCATACCCCATTACTAGTGAAACAACCCATTATCCCTCTTGTAAATCCTCTTCCTCCATAATCAACCATATCTATTTCCAAACCTACACTCACCTCCCATTGCAATCCACTAGCAAGGTCCTATGCTAAAATATGAACCAATATCCTCAAAACTTTTTTCATCACATTACCACCTCTTAGACCTTATGACCCACTCAAACCCAAACCAAAAGGATTTGACGAAACTAAAATTTACACCTACCATTGTGTGTTAGGACACAATGTAGAGAACTGTGAGGATTTAAAACCCACCCTTCTCTAATTATGTCCTCTCAAATAATTTTTTGACAATAACAATCATCTTGATGAGGACCCCATTTCATATATCACCAATTTCTCTATACCTTCTTCCTTTACCTACTCAAGTGAAAAATATCTCCACCACCTGTAAATATGTGATCCACCCCTGCGATTCCAGATCAACATGATCAACATTAATCCACCCATTGTAAAGAAAGAAAAAGGTAAGGAAAAGTTAAGTATCCCCTCAAACAACCCTATACCCAACATACCATCTATACTCATACCCAAAGTCACCATTCGAGGTTCTGCATATCCTATTTATGATGGGGTCATGCATCACACAATGCTAAAACAACTTTACCAATCCCCCCTCAAAATGTCTTTATATGACCTCATCTAAACCTCTGAGTCACATCGTCAATCCCTCATGGAGGTCCTTCAATCTATTGAGGTTTTACCAAATGAATCCATGCTCGTAGCCTCCATCATTACCCCTCACCACGTAGTCTCTCTCACTAGGTCATCGCCTTCCTCTATGCTTCCACCTACTCGCCAAGTAGCCACCCTCAACTTTTTAGATGAAGAGATCACTCCCTTTCAGTCTAAAAACCCCAGCCCTACTTTTTTCATCTTCATCTTTATCGATAATATACACATACAATACATTATGATCAATGGTGGTGCTAGTATTAAAATCATATCCTCCCATGCATATGACCAAATGCGCATACCTACCAATTACATGTATGGTAACCTAGTCATGCTCCACTCCTTTAATGATGCCATGACCTCTACCCTGGGTATCATTGTTCTCCATGTCCACGTAGGTCCCCGCACTATCCCAAAACTATTCTACGTCCTAGAAAGAGAGTTCCAGTATAATTTTTTGCTCGTCTAACCTTGGATCCACGCCATGGGTTGTGTCCCTTTGAATTTACACTTTTGCCTCAAATTTAAACACGAGGGACATAATTACACCATCCTTGCCGACCCATCACCTTTCAAGACCTATAACATGTTATACTAGCCCAATGATCTCTCTATCCCTATTGCCGATGTGGCCTCTACCATTGACTCACCTTTTTCCCCATCTTCTAACAAGTCATTTATCCCCGCTACCCACATATCAACTATTGATCCCTTAGAAGCTGTTTTTCAACACCTCGCTCTGGGGAAATAACACCTATATAATATCGACACTTTCCTCACCCCACAAGAGTATGGGAACCTACATCAACATCTTAGTTATGAAATCAACATAGGTGAAGTTTTTCTATATGGCCCTCCCCACCTTTGCACTAATCTAACGTATGGGGGACTTTATATGTCCACATATAAACCCAAACCTCCATCCCAAACCCAACCATTTTCATCTAACCCACACTCCCTCACTAACTGCATCTTCGCTAAAACTTTCCTCCACCGGTGTGTGTGGAAAGGATTTAGCTTTGTATTTTATGAACAGGGCTGCCATACTGTCATTTCCTATACCTCTTGTAAACATAATGACCGTAGTGGCATTGGTTTTGACACACCACCTTCCAAGAAGGCTCACGTTGACTTCATTCAGGATGGAAAACCTTCCCCACCTCATTCACCCACATTACCATCTTCACCCACGGAGTCCATATTCCTCCTAACATTTTTTCATAAACACCATTTCCCTTGGACCTCTTACCTATCAATGTGATGGCAAGGCTCCCTCTTCTCTCTCACTCCTGTATCCTGAAATGATCGATGATGATACACCTCCCATTAATGTCATTCTCATGTATCTTGGGTGTAAAAGATTCTTATATTCACCACTCATTACCTTTTGAGACATAAACCATGTTGAATGAATTGACCATCGAAATCAACATTAACACTCATGATGACCCGCACATTCTAAAGATCATCCAATCCTTAGACGTTACTGAATAGGAAGCCTTCACCTCTTTCCTTCGGGACCATAGCAACACGTTTTCCTAGTCCTATGCCGATATTCCCAGTATTGACTCAAAAATCATGGTCCACAATATCATAACCATTCCTAATGCCAAACCCATCAAACAAAAGCTGCAAAAAATGCATCCTCACATTGTTCTTCTATTCAAAGAAGAGCTTCAACACCTTCTCTCAGTTTCCTTTATCTTACCCATTGACTATCCCCAATGGATTTCTAACATCATTCATGTCACAAAGGTGACAAAGGGACTCTACATTTGCACATAATTCCATGACCTCAACCTAGCTTGTTCCAAATATGATTTCCCCTACCAAGCATCAACCAACTATTTGATCTCACCGTTGGCCATAAAATTCTATATCTCATGGATGGCTTCTCGGGCTACAATCAAATATTACTAGCTCCAAAAGATCAACACAATATTTCCTTCATCACCCCTTGGGGGACTTTATGTTATCGAGACATACCTTTTGGCCTTAAAAATGTTGGTGCCACATATTAGCAAGCCATGACTTACATCTTCCATGACATCACGCATCACATATTGGAATATTACATAGATGATCTTCTGGCCAAATATAAACATCAAACCCAACACCTACCCATCCTTAAGGTCATATTTAACCGTATCATCAAGTATTGTGTACATCTTCAACCAAAGAAGTGTGTATTTGCGTTACTTTCTAGAAAACTCTTGGGTTTCATCATGTCTTTACGTGGCATAGAAGTCAATCCTGCTAAAGTCAAGGCTATTCTAGAAATTCCTTTCCCACTAATCTCTGTCAACTTCAAAGCCTACAAGGTAAGTTACAATCCATTCATCATTTTATCTTGCAGCTTTCCAACCGTTGTCAACCATTTCATCATCTTCTCAAGAAATGCGTTTCATTCAAATGGGATGATGAATGTCATAAAGCCTTTGAGGTAATTCACCCTACAGAAGGAGTTATTTGGTTATCCAGTCTATGAGTGATACAACCAGCATAACATGTGATAATTGGGCACACATAACTTATAAATTAATTGGGCTACAGTTGAGAGGATTGGTGACAAGGGTAACAAAATCGCATTTGGCCAAGCACTAAGGAGGGAAGAAGTTACCAAGTTACTCTGGATGAGCTAACCCTAATGATTTCTTATGAGAAATGGAGGCTCAGTGGAAAAATGATAACGAAATAATAGGTATGCTCAGCTATAACCTTCTCAAGAACACAATGCATTGGTGAGTGACACATTGTGAGAGCCTTCTAGAATAACACGAGGTGAGAATTGCATTCTCTGTTAAATTTTCTAGAAGCAATGTGCCCACTATCATACAAGACTGCCATGACAAAGAACCTACCTCATGTCATATCCAAGCATATGAGAAGGTCTGGATGGAAGATGTAGAAGCTTTACCACCTTAGCTATGGGTGCATAAGTTATATTCCACCTTACAAGGTTGTGCGCACGTATGGTACATTCACTCAGAGATGCGCCATTAGACAGGGAATTGGCAGGATTTGGTGGTTGATCTAATTCAAGCTTTCGAGTGTCGGAATACAAATCCATTAGTAGATAAGGTGTTGCAAGTGGTCAAGCACCTTACAATGGGAGATAATGCTATGGCAGAAGATATGATACTTGAGTTATTAGGTGATATTAGTTTGGAGACATGTTTTGATGAGGAAGAATCAAAAGAGACACATTTTGAGTGTGAGTGCATGGAAAAGGAAAAAGGAAAAATGGTCTATGTGATGGATGGTGAATAAATGGAGAATATAGATGTTAACCATTCTAAAGCTACGCGTAAATTCATGGATAGTGATGATGAGAAATTGTGTGCCTACCATGAGCCCTTGAAAACAAAGAAGGTTAACATCGCTTTAGAGGTAGAACCTAAGGAAGCTATCATTGCGGATTATTGGTTGGAGAAAGAGGTTTCTAAGATCATTGAACTTTTACATGAGTTTCAGGATTTTTTTCCCATGCGGGTACCATGAGCTAAAAGGCATCCACCACTCCTTGGTGGAAATGAGTATCAATTTTAAGGTAGGTGCATGCATGATTCAGAAGAGACCATATCTGATGAATCTAAACTTGCGCGTATGGGTCAAGGAGGATATAGACAAGATGATAACATCAGGCATCATTGAGACTATGGAGGAATCATAATGGGTGAGTCCAATGGTCATAAGCATTAAGAAGGATGGAAGGATAAGGATTTGTGTATATTACATGGACTTGAATGTAGTATGTGTCATTTACCCTTTTTCAACCCCCTTCACTGAAAAAATTCTGAAAGGATTAGTCAGGCGCAAGGTCTATTCTTTCACAGATGGGTTCTCAGGGTACCACCAAGTTAGAATTGCAAAGGTAGACCAGGAGAAGACAACTTTTGCCACTGAATGAGGAGTTTTTTCCTACACGGTCATGCCTTTTGGGCTGAAGAATTTTCCTATTGTGTTCTTATGCATCATGGTACAATCCTTCCAGGACTTCATCCATAAATTTCTTCAGGTCTACCTAGATGTCTAGAATGTGTATGGGCTAGTAAAAGACCATTGTGACAATTTAAGGCTAATGTTTGAGAGATGTCAGTAGTTGAGGATATCCCTCAACAATAAGAAATGTGTCTTTGCTACTCCATTTGGAACCCTATTGGGGAATATTATATGTAAGGAAGGCTTGTTGGTCGATCCCGCCAAAGTTTTAGTTATTGTGGGATTGGAGGATCCTACCATTCAGAGTGTTGTGCATGGATTCCTTGGACATACGGGGTACTATAGGAAATTTATTAAGGGATATGCCAAGATCTCCACATCCTTGGAGGAATTTCTTAAACACAAGAGTACCTTTCTCTAGGGACAGGCGCAGTAGAAGGTGTTTGACACATTGAAGGATAGGCTTGTCACTGCACCTATATTACACTTTCCTTCTTGGGATAATCCATTCCACATGCATGTTGATGCCTCAGGAAGATCCATTGGAGTAGTACTAGCACAACCTAGTGAGGGGATTATTGATCACTCCTTATGCTTTTCCAATAGGAAGTTGACACCAGCACAACAGAATTACACAAAAATTGAGCGAGAGGCACTGTCAATGATATACGCACTGCATAAATTAAGGTAGTATCTATTGACAACACCATTCATATTCTACATGGACCACATGGCACTGGAGAAATTGGTAAATAAGCCCGTTCTACAAGGGCACATATGTTGTTGGGTCCTATTATTTCAAAAATTTGAGTTTTCAGTTGTGGTAAAACCTAGAAAGAGTAATTTAGGACATGATCATTTATCAATAATTGACTCAGGGGAGGACATGCAGAGCATTAAGGATACCATGTCAGCATAACTATTTAGGTTGTGGTGCATGTCCTCTAACTTAGAGGATATTACAGTGTTTCTTAAAATGGGTGTTGCACCGAAAGGAATGAAGGCTTTAGAGAGAAATCAGTTGGCTATATGTGTCATGCGTTACATGTTAATTATTGGAGATTTGTACAAGTTAGGTCATGATGAGGTTCTACATTGATGTGTATTAGAACACGACCACGTTACAATCATAGAAGAAGTGCATGGTGGGATTGCAGGAGGACACAATGTAGGAAATCCAACCACATGGAATATTTTACTCACAGGGCTTTAGTGGGAGATTATCTACTAAGATTTTATTGATTTTTTCAAGGATTGTGACCATTTCCAGTGCCTTGGCAAACCTGGAAGGAGGGATGAAACTCCCTTGTGACCAATAGCCAGATCTGAACCATTTGAAAAGTGGTCAATTGACTTTATAGGGCCAATTTCACCTACCGCGTGAAGGACTGGTTCATGTTACATCATCACTTATACTTTTTACTTGACAAGATGGGAAGAGGTAGTGCCTACAAGGGATTGCACTTTACAAACAACAGCAAGATTCTTATGGGAAAATATAATCAGTAGGTATGGATGTCTGTTGACTTTAAAAAGTGATAGGGATACACATTTTCTGAATGAAATGGTCAAGATTTTGTTGGCAGAGTTTATGGTGGCCCTTCACAAGACCACCCCTTATCACCCACAACTGAATGGGACTACTGAAGAATTTAAAAAGATACTAAGTCACACATTAACTAAGATTTTTGATATTGGAAAACAAGATTGGGATGACAAGGCATCAGTCATTCTATGGGCATATAAGACAACCTACAAGAGTTTTAATAAGGCCAAACTATTTCACTTGGTGTTTGGTGTGGAGGTTGTTTTGCTGGTTGAATTTATGCTACCATCGCTATGTATAGTGCGCACAGAAGGATTAGCTGATGAACAAGCACTCGAGGAAAGAATTGATAAATTAATGCAGCTACATGAAAGGAGATAACTTGCTAGATGGATTCAAGAGATAGAGAAGGCACGAAAAAAAGCATGGAATTATCATCATATTAAAAACAAACAATTTGAGGTTGGGCAGATGGTTTTGTTATATGATTCTAAATTTTTGCGCCATCCTAAGAAGATGAAATTCCATTGGATGGGACCATACATCATCACATGCATCATTGATTTAGATGCTTTCTAGTTACAAGCGCTGGATGGGATGAAATTACTAGGCCATTTCAATGGGAGTAGGCTGAAACCCTACTATAAATAAGTCTTCCTTGTGTTTGTAAATAAGGAATTTTTATCATTTATCCTAGGATTTCCCTTAATGCATTTCTTTTCCTTGTGTTTCCCTTTCTTGTCACTTGTTCCTTTCTATTGTTTTGTTTTTGCACACCTTTTGCACCGGTAACCACATTACTTTCTAAGGTTGTGTATGTGCAGAGGACCTCACATCTGTTTTAGTGTGGGGTGGAGTAGAATGAAGAAAGAAAGAAGTTGGTACTAGTTGTGATGGCCCGGATTGAAAGATCAAAAGTGTGTAAGGTAGAAGTGCATATGGGGAAACAGTGGACAAAAATTGTTGGTGTCAAGAAGGCTTTAACAAAGACCACGTACAAAGGATAAGAAGTGCAGGAACAACATGAGGTAGGTGAGGGAAAAAATCAAGTCGACAGAAGAAGTACCTTTGGCGCTACAGACGCACACGTAAGAGTCTTCATTTAGTAAGGAGTTTTACACACCAAAAGGTTATAGAAGGTTTTTTACACAAGATTTGGTGCATGGGTACAGGCACTTAAGGTTGTCTTTGGTGTAAAAAGTTACATTTAATGCTAAGTACATTGGTAAGTGGAATAGCATTTATTTTTAGAGAGGAGCAAAAAGCTATAATTAAAGGGTCGGGCACATTATTATTTACCTTGTTATTACAAGATTAAAGAGCTCTTATGAACAAGGGCATCTGTAAAGAAAAATTTCTGTGAAGGAAGAAGAGTGAAAATCTAAAGTACGTGACTAGTGTGATCTATGATTCAAAGTGGAAGGATTACACGAGTATAGGGAGGTTTCATTGGAAAAAAATTGTCTTGTGGAAGGATTTTCCAGGGTGGGGTTCTGTAGCTAGGGCATGGGAATAGAAGGATTTTTCGTGGAGTTGAGCCACATATTTGAGCAGAGAGAGGAAGAGGAGAAATGAAGAATTATTTTAACCTAACAAGAAGATGGCACTAAAGAAGGGTAAGGGAAAAGGAAAAAAAATTACCACCACCAGTTTTAATGAAGAATGGTAAGCGGAGATGCAGTACCCAGATGGGGTGTTACTTGGGATGGGTATCCTATGTTAGGAAGATGGTCGTGAGCTATTATAATCATCGCACAAATACCACAAAGTAGGAGATGGTGCTAGAACTGGTTCATCTAATGGATAAGAGGACACCAAAAGGGATATCAATTTACAGTGATGAAGTGAAAATAAAATTAGAGAAGGTTGGGTTGCTACAACTATTCAAGTTGCCCTATTTTGGCAAGCCTGAGTGGTTATACCAATGGTTGATGTTGTGTGTGCACGAGGACCAATTCTACTTTGTGCGTCGTAGAATGCGCATAACCCCCCATCTCATCTCCAATTTTACAGGTCTTATCTGTGAAGGGGATTCATTAGATGATGACCTAGAGGATAAATATGCTATTAAGAAGAATGTGGAGGAGTATGATTATAAAAAGGGTTCGCGTTACTTTGATATCTCAGATATCTCCAACCCTGTGATGAGAATAGCCACACACCTAGTAACCAAGATGAATGGTCAAGAAACGTGGACACAAATAAACAAGGAAGGGTTGAATGTATGTCAGAAAATCTCAGAAGGGACCATCTATAACTTTTCCACCTACATTGGAGAAGAGATCATCAATGCCACACAAGAAGGAGATAAGATAATGTTCAGAAATGCTTTTCTCACAATCATCTTCTCATAAATTAGAGTGCCTAATGAGCCAAAGAATTTCATATGGGATTATCTAGATGAAGATCCCTCCCCTACGAAGAGGTTTGAAAAATACACATGTGATACCATGACGGTTGCCCACAAGGTGTGCCTAGAGAAATGGTACTAAGCAAATGTGTGACACGTTTGGGGCTAAGTGGAGGATACCTGAGCAATTGCCATCACTAGTAGATGGAGAAGCTAAGTTTTTTATCTATCAGCACTTTTACATTGGCAGGTTCACTCTATCAAGTGAGACCAAAATCCCATGGTGTAAATTACCCTTCCCCTTCACCGCACATTATTTCCAAGCAGGGGTAAATCACTTCAAGTAAGCTAAAAGACTAAGTTTCAACCTTAGCAAGGTGGACCAGGACCACTATGATTTTTGAAGGAAGCTAGTATATCCAAAGAAGTGTGCCTATGTGGAGAAGTATGTCTCCTATGAGGTGTGCATGATAAAACTTGTGACTCTTCCAATTACTGAAAGGGCCAAAGAAAGAGTATACTTGCGCATTAGGCCCAAGTATGAAAAGGGAGCTTACTTAGAGAATGATGTCTCCATCCTAGAGGATCCCACTGGTAGGAAGAAGGTCATGCTAAAGAAGAGGGAAAGGGAAGAGACCCTGGAGAAAGAGGTGCCGAAGAAGAAAGCACCAAGTGTGTAGACATCACAATCTGTGGGTGCATCATAATCAGGTACCAAGCCAAGCACATACGAGCACAGGAAGAAGTATCCCATCAAGGAGAAGGAAAAGAAACCTGAAGAAGAGGTGTCAGAACAAGATGAGTCACCTAGAAAGGAATCACTTTCTAAGGAAGAGGAAGAATCCCCATCTACGAAGAACTAGAAGGTAGTAGAGAAGGAAGACTCAGAGGAGATTGAGAGCTTAGAGGCCTACAGGAGTGAAAGAGATGATGAAGAGGATGAAGAGTTTTAGGACCATCCCATGTATAATGTACATGACTCAGAAGAATAAATAAGTGAGGAGAAGGATGGAGAAGAATAAGGTGCTCAAGGAAAAGGGGAGAGTGAAGAAGTAAATACTAAGGATCAGAGGACCCCCAGCCTCACCAAGGAACAGATAGAAGAGGCCGCAGAAAGAGAAGTAGTGGTCATGATAGAGAAGTTAGTAGAGCAAGAAGTGGAGCAGAGTGTGGATGAGATACTCAAGGAGATAGAAGAAAAGAGCATAGGAAATGAGTATGGCAACATGGGTGGAGACCCCATCCTAGCATTAAGATTTCCAAAGGCTACACGCATAGGAGGAAAGAGCATGGTAGTAGCGTAGGGAAATGGAATGGGTTATATCTATGATCTAAACAAGGTACTACGCACATAGTTCCAAAGTACCATGTTGATAGAACAACTCCTGGAAATGTCTTCATTTGAGGAAGAAGGTGCATACCCGCAAACTAGGAAGATGTTATCTTGGACATTTGAGTCCCATGTTGATAAACCTGAGTTCAAAGTTAACTAAGATGCGCTGATGAAAGTTTCAGAGACTAAAGGTATAAACCCATTGGTGAATGCTCAGCAGTTGTCTAAAGAGAAAGTCTATAATGTGCTCAAAAAGGTTTCAGTTGAAGTTGAGGAAAGGATTTTTGGGAGGAATGATAGCGTAAGATTCCTAAAAGGGGAATTGGAGATGAAAAAGTAGGAGCTCATTGAAAAGAGCAAGGATCTGAAGTAGGAGGAACTAATCAGCACACAATTAAGGTGCAAACTGAAGGAGGATAAGGTAAGGGTGCCTAAGATATACAATAAATTTTAAATGATTATAGATACTATTGTCTTGAAGCATCCAGACCTAGCACCGCTCAAGCAGAAGTATGAGTCAACCTTGTAATGCTTGGAAGACCTAACTCACATCCTCACCATGGAGAGGTAGCCGCTCACTTTGGAATCAGCAGAAGAAGTGTTAGCACACCATAAGAAAGAGGATAAGTTGAAGGTTGTGGATATAGTTTCTTAGTACACTAAGCTCCTTGCCAATATAATGGTCGACACATAGATAGTTGAATCTACTTATGAAAATTTTGTGGACAAAGATAGAGTGGTAAGCATTTTAGTAGCCACCCATGAGGAAAACCTCAAGGGGTTTTAGGAGAAGAATAATGGTAATAGGGTAGAGTAGGATAATATCCTAGCTGAGGTAGAGAAGAATTATAAAGCCATCAATACCCTGAGAGGCTCTATTAAAAATTGGCTGAAGGAATTATATCCTTAGATCACCTATAGGATGGATGTGTTGGATGACCTCAGCAAGCAATTGGAAAACATTATTGATATGTTGAATGCTAAGGGTGATGAAATAGGCTTTGGAGAGGTAAGTGCCTTAGTAGGTGACCTCTTTCAATAGGCGCAAGGAAAGGTGGATGCCTGGGAGAAGATTGAGGTAGATATAATGAAGGATTTCCCACTCATTCTTTAGCAATAAACAAATTCTTCTTCATTCCTCCATTCTTTATTTCTTCCATTTCTCATTCTTCGTTCTTCATTTCTTTAGTCCTGTCATTCTTTATTCTTTGGAGAGGATTTTTCCAAGGATAGAGAACAATCTTAGTATGGGGTGATGTTGTGCCTCAAAATATTGACCAAGTCCCAAATGGCACCTGCACGCATGGGACTAGTGAAGAGGATGGGTGCGTAGGGAAAAGTGCACAGGACAGGGGTTTTAGAAGGATTTAGTAGAAACCACAACACGCGCGCAAGGTAGAGAAAAGAATTTTAGGACTTAGTCTTATTGTGCTTTCCAAAAGGCACTTGAGGAAAAGCGTGACCTGACTAGGTGTGCTAAGTGGACAAGGTGCCATCCTGGCAACTTGGTGGTCAAGGAAAGAATATTCCATGCATGGAACCTTCCTGAAATACATCATTGCGGAAAGTGGGGAGCTCAGATCAGAAAAATCATGCTCCATTAGAGGACCACCTTGACACTTGGAAACTAATATGCTACTTCAATAAGGCATGGCGATGGGTGTTAAACCTATTTATATAGGTTCTCGGGTAGAATAAAGGGAGAGCATCATCGAGAGATCCAGAGAAGAAGAGGGCCATGGTGCGATAAACCATGACAAAGTAGGTGAAGATCTACAGAAGTAGTAGAATATTCTAGGAGTAGGGGTTCTCATTAGAGGACTATAGGAATGTTAACATATCTAGGGGAATGGGTCTGCTAAATTTCTATAATAAGGAAGAATAGCTAGAACTTATGATGTGTGAGTCATGATATATTGGTCTTATATGACCCTTTTAGATGTAATTTGGTTACTAAACTATGATCAATATGAATATATGGTTCTATTCTACATATATTTTCCATGGGTGTAAACCCTAGTGCCTTTTTCTTTATGTTATAGATCAAATTTACTATCTATATGATCTTTCTCTTGTTATTTGAATGAGTTTGTTGGTATAATAACTCATCTTATGCTTTAGAAATGTATGCATGATCATTTACTTTTCTACACTTAATATGTCATCAATGACAACATCTTCTCACAATGCTCACATAAAGGAGGAGCTCAACACCCATGCATACCTCGGGTGAGTTCTCAGCACCCGCTGGGTGATAGGTCAATGCGTAAGGGATTAGAAGGTTACTCTAAGGGCATAAAAATTACTACAATCTAATTCATTCATGAAATAAAAAATAATTACCTTGACCGGGACATCTTCAATGTACAGGATTTGAATCCAATCCCTATCATATGCAAGGGCATAATTATACAGGTATAGCTCACATAATAGGAATTGAATTTCATGAGTATTGTTCAAATATAATCTAAATAAATTCCTAGATCCACTGATGTCAAATGGCATATCAGCGTTCATGCAGGTAAGCTGGAGGTACAACGTCTTTTCTTTCAGGAAAATAGCATAGACATTGGAAGGAGGCCTATGTCTAAATATTTCATGGCCACCTCAACTGTCTCCTCTTGATTTTTCTTCAACTGTGTAATTTATTTATCCTATGCTTTAATTTATTTTTGGTTTTGGAAGATTATTTCTTCTTTTTCTCTTTCATACTTTACTTTTAACCTATTAACATAGGTTTCAAACTGATTCTCCCAGTAATATATTAGTTTTTTTTGTGTTGTTATCTTCCTGCAAACTGGTTTTATAGGATCCCTTATAACTTACTTGATGATAATTTTTGGTTACAGTGGGGTGACATCTACTTGTTGTAGGTTAGCATGTGGTAAAAATGGAACTTTCTCTATTACATCATCCTAAATTTTCTACCACCTTCTTCTCCCTTTTCCTCTTCTAGACCCTCCATGGGCTCCTTAGGGCCTTATTGCTCATGAAATTCAACATCGGCACCTCCCTACTTTGTGTCCCTTGGTGTGGCCTCAATATTCTCCTCTACAACTTCCATATCATTGTCAAGTGATATGGTCTAGGGTTTTATTGGTTAGGAGGTTTTTGGCATCCTACTTTTTAGCCTGTGAGAACGCCTTGATGGTGTGGGAGTGAATTTGGAAGATGTAAGAGTGGAATTGGATTATTTTATCTTACCCCTTGAGGTGGATGATTCAAGAGTAGAAATTCAAGGAGGGTTTCAAAAATCAAGATTCTTTAGGTTGGGAGGTGGAAGCTGCATGTTCATTTGTATGCATGGAAGAGCTTCTAGTACTTCTTCTCCTCTTACTTCTATGTCCCAACAATTCATTAATTTTCTTGGTTCTTATAAAATCTTTCCAATTTAGTTTTGAATGTTCCCTCTATCAGGTATGTTTGATAGAGTGATGAGGTAATGGTGTGAAAGAGTAGACCTTCCTCTTTGTGCCTCCCTACTCATATTTTTCAAAGTTTCATTCAATAAATTAGGAACATTGACATATCTATTGTTATTTAGATGATTGAGCAAGTTAAAATGAATTATGTTTAACCTAGAGTATCTCCCCTCACAGGTAAAATACTTGATAATGTAATTTGTAATTTCAGCCCAAAGAGGTTTAAGAGAAGTCTTGTATCTACCTTGTCAGTCATTGACGAATACATCATCCTCATCAGTGAATTCTCATTTGGCTGCTTCTAGATTTACCTTCTCATGGAAAGGTTCACCCTCTGTAAGAAGTCCAGTAACCTCAGTTAGGATGTCATCATTAACTCTAACCAATAAACTCTTGACCTTAGCTTTTCCATCTCTGAGTGTAGCATCAAATTCTTCGACCATAGACTCATTGATACCATGGAATTTGTGGATGGTTAAGAATTTGAGAGTGCTTTTTTGGCTCATGGCATATCAAGTCTCCCCTCATTTTCATTATGCAGCTTGATTGGCTCTGGTAATGTAATCACATAGTATTGAATAAATGATGCAAAATTGAATTGTGGTGGATTGTTTTGAGTATTTTATTTTTGAATTTCGAGATCGACGCACACGCAGCATAGTAAAGGGGAATACAATTAATTAATTTTATTTTGTGAATTGTGAGAGGGAAAGTGACGTGATAGAGTGGGATGACATATAATGACACCTCACAACATAAAGCATGGTGGTTTATCAATGCAAATAAAGAAATTATATCATGGCATAAATATGAATTAATAATAACCATTCTAATCATACTTTAATAAAGTGGTAGGAGTGTACTTATCTCAAGGCATTTTAGAATGATTATTGGACATGTTTTATTATATTATTTTCCTTGTTCCATGCTGACTTGTTATGATGCTACAAACATTGTTATAATTCTGTAACCATGTGTATCATTTGTATTGGATGCTCATTATTTAAATTAGATAACTCACAGAGATGAAATTCTAACCTGTTGGGGTATCAGTTGTCTTGATCATCACTCACACATGTAAATATCCCTTATTTTCTTCATTAAATCATGAGTTCCACCAAACATGAAAACAAAATAGATATTTTTTGTATGCTACTAAAAGTGGAACATCCAATCTTTGCATTATCTCTTTGAGTTGGATATTTTTCACACTTGCAACCATATGCATCAAATCCCACAAAACAGAAATTCTAAGAAAATAAAATGTTAAAAGAGTGTTGTTGATCACCAAGAGGGTTGAACATAACACTTTTATTTTTCATTGGAGAAATTAGTAAGCTAAATATTCTAAGGCCACTGAAAGATCTCAATCCTTTGATATCTAAAAAGATGAACCAGTAGGTTCAACTTCTGATGTTGACTATGATGTCTTTATTTCCATCATGTTTTGACCTCCTCTAAACTACTACATGAAGGTACTTCTTCTAGTTGGTTTCTTATACAACCTCAACCTATGGCCATTCACCAATAGTTTGAACCTTACAGGGTCTATGGTGGTGAGTTTTATAGGTCCGTTGGAAAAATAAAACTCAATCTCATATGGACCTAACCACCTTATCCCGAGTTTTCCCATATGGTCCTTGTACTTAGAGTCAAACAAGAGTGCATAATCACCTTCTTGAAATTATCTTGTTTCTATGTACCTATCATGCCATTTGATCCTTTTATTTTGTACTACCTTTGTATCATGCACAACCTGTCTTCTCATTTCATCCAACTCATTGAGTTGGAGAATCCTGTATTTGATCTTCAAATAAATCTATGCCTGGATCAAGTGCAATTCTTAGTGTTTTGTGCTCAAATTTGATAGGGAGAATAGCAGTCTTACCATACAAAAAACCAAATGGTGTGAAGCCATTTTTTATCTTCCATGTTGTGTTGAATTCCCATATTACCTCTTGAAGTCTGTCTATCTGTTATCCCGTAAAATTGACAAGGGAAATTTTATAGATAACCATACTGAAATTTTGTTCCGATCTCTCGTCGGGGATCCCTTATATTCGAAACGTTGCAAAATCCCTTTCCGGGAATTTTGGTTTTCCGAACTTAGTCGTTTTTGGTCTTTTTGGTCGGGTGCATAGAATGACTATGCAACATCAACTTTTGATGCGCCCCCTTTAAAGCCTTTGGTGCATCCTTTCCTGTGTTAGCAGTCATTTTGATGTGCCTCTCTATGTTGAGGCTTCCCTGCATGTGCCAAGGTGCATGCGCCTTCCTGTCAACATATCTTTTGTTGCGCCTCTTTTTGGTGCGCCAAAGGCGCACATTTTCCTCTGTCAACACCACTTCCGGTGCGCCATAGGCGCACATATCTTCGTGCTGACAAGTCTTTCGATGTGCCAAAGGGCGCATGCTTTCCCGTGTCGACAGCTCATTTGGTGCGCCCCTTTAGAAAGTTGGTGGCACATTTATTACTACCTCACCTATATATAGGCGCGTCTGCGCTGTCATTGTCACCGGAGCAATCACGTGACTATTTTCATTATTTTCTCTGACCCTTTCAGCGCACCTGCCTTGTCTCTTTCGATTGCGTTGTGGACCCGTTCTCACACTTTTTCATCGTTTATATCTGGGTAAGTGGCCTTCTACCCTTCGTGTGTTTTTTTTGTGGTTTTCGGTTGTTTGTGGGTGTGTTTTAGATTGAAAAGAAAGATAAAATTCATCAATTTGCTTCCTTTCCCCCTACTGTCTTTCCACATTTCCTCCTACTCTTTCTAGATCTGTTGGTAGAGGAAGCTCTGTCCTAAAAAATAATAGCTTGGAACCCCTTTTGGTATAGCACCTCTTCATATCCCACAATGAAACTTGCAAAGAGAGCTTAGCCATATGTGGAAACCCCTCTGAGAAAAATCTGAACCTAAAAGAGAAAGGAAAACTGTATTCTCCTTTGGCCCATTGGCACTCCATGCAGCATCAAAAATAGTTGCGCCCTCATGGCGCACTTCCCACGCATGCTGCAAATACTTCCCATGCGCCCCTTGGCGCATCAAACTTGGATGCAACATAAAGAATTCCTGTGCCCTTCAAACTGCATCTATCTGGCGCAGGCGCACTTGTCCTTACAACAACACAAAATGCACCCTGCAATATCCATAGCGCCATGCGCCCTGAGGCCTTTAAATTGCTAACTCTTTCTTCTGTCAGCATTTCAATGGAAAATCAAGCACCTGACACGGATTTCTCTGATTGGGTTTCTCGTCTTATTCTTGCAGATCAGCAATAAGGCTCAGAAGGACATATGTCAACATCAGGCAAGAAACCTACCAAATCCAAAGGCAAGGCCAAGCTTACAGAGGAAGAAATGAAATATAAGTATCAGAGGGTCAGAATGCCCGACTCCCAGGCCGAGTGTGACCTGGACATCAGAGACTCAGAGTTGGGTCCTATTGATTTAGAGGAATTCTAGGTCAGGACTCAGAAGGTCACAAGAAGTCCGTGGATGGACAAGTTAATAGGCATTGCCCTGCACTTTGCTGGGGGAATCCCAGTCAGCGCCGTTAACAATGAATTCATGATGGTGGCTTCTTCTTCTTCTCTCTCTTCTTCGAATTTCTTTTTGTAAATATCTGAAGTATGTTGGCACAAACGATGACATCATCCATGTTGAACCATGGGATGATGTCATCCATCAAGTTGTCAAAAGTCAACATGACTTTGAGATATTTTGTATATCCTTGTAGATATTTTGTAAATATCTTTGTAAATAGGTGGTTGGCTCCTTTTGGCCTTCTTTTCTTTTCTTCTTCTATAAATACCGCAATGCTTGTTGTATTGGGCATGAGTGAATATCTTTTAGATGAAAAATAGAAGTAAGGAGAAAAGACTTTGAGCTTTTTGTAACAGAAAGAATTATTCATAAAATATTTAGACTTTGTGCTAAATACATGTGTTATTTGCATTGGATCTTTCTTACGTTAGATATGTGTGTTTGCTCTGTTGAATTTACTTCTGTTTTATTGTCATTTATTCATCAGTATTGCTTTGTTCATTTATGCAAGTAGGTTTGGCTCTGTTTACTACTAATCCCAAAACATAAACCCTCTGACCTTTCTGCTTTGGAATTCATTTCTTTTCTTCCTTTGGACCTGATCTTTCTTCATCCTCCCTTTCATTCCTTTCTGTTCGCAGTCGGAAACATCCTACTGGGATGAGATCCCAAACCCCCGAAGGCAGAATATTGTGAGACTTGCACAGATTCCTGCTGGTAGAATAGCAATAAACCAATTTCGCTTTGCTGACTCAAAGAGGGGCTATGCCCTGCACACTGTTGGCTCGTTTATCCATAGATCTACCCAAGCGACAGATTTTTGGACCAACAGTTTTTGGCGACTCCGCTGGGGATCGAACAAATCTATCAGATCTATGATGGTGGTAGGATAGAGAAATCAGAAAAATCATTGCCTGTTTGCAAACTTGAACTTTTTGTTAAAAATCCAAAATTTTGCAAAAGTGCTCCAAATTGAAAATTTTCTTCTGAGATCCATAGATCTGGCCTAGTTGGAGATCTTTAGTTCGTTGAGTTTTTATAGAAATCCGTATTTTTCCGTAGATCTGAATTTTTGACTGTTTACCAAAATCTTCAAACTCTTCAAAAGTCAGCTCTAGATCCGAAAATCAGCTTGCTAATCTTCACTATCCTTTTATCCTCGCTGTTATTTGTCATTAACCGCAATCAATTTTTAAGAAGAGGATAGTTTTTAAATATTTAGAAAAGTACATGCTGCTGGTTTTTGTCAGAAAAGCTAGAAAATCAGCAAGTACAACCAAAAATAAATTTTAAATCTGCACCACACAGCATTCCAGATCTGGAAACGCTGGCAGGCGAGCCATTTACGTGTGGCAGGTGAGCTCGTGGAGAAGTCGATCCTACTTTCGATCGGCTTCAAAGGCACAATTTCAGTGTAGCACCGATGCGCTTTTCATCACTAAATTCAGCTGATCGGTCAACCAGAAGCGCCTCACCCCCATGGAAGAGCCGGTTTTCACAAGGAGCCTCTACATTCCTTTGTAGTGCTTTATTACTCAGTGGAACCGCACTCCCCAGTTCACATTCTTTTTCCAGCTGTCCAGATGGCGGTGCCATGGGGAAATGCTATGGGTCCTCTCACATTACCACATCCTGTTCACACGCTCCCACATGGAAACCGAAAGAATTTTCCCAAATTCGACGGGAGCGGAAACCAAAGCATGGATTCACACATATCTGCATTCATCATGTCGTGCAGTATCTTGGATGCAACTCATGAGGATGTGTCGGTTCACCTTTTTCTGGAAACTTTACAAGGGCCTACAGCTGAATGGTTTCAGCATTTGCCGGCCGGATCTATTACCAGTTTGGGCCACCTTGCGGGATGATTTTGAAGATAGGTACAAGCCTTCTGAAGATGCATTTGCATTATTATCACAGATCACTCACCTGAAGAAGGAGGCCAATGAGACCATGCACGATTTTATCGCCAGGTTTAATGCATTAATCAACAGTGTCCCTGTTGCCATGCTTCCAACACCGGAAAATCAGAAGTGTTTCTTCGTGAATGCTATGAGTTCGAAAGTAAGTTTCTTACTCCTGCAAGAGCAAGTGGGCTACCTTAATTCTCGCCCAGGCTGCTGCCATCCGAATTGAAGATAATTTGCTAATATCTAGCGAATTGAAAAGGGAATCCTCTAAGCCTAAATCTTATGGGCCCTTCTCCCAATACATCGTTTGATCCGGCCTTTCAAAAGATGGCTAACGAATTTCTTGCATTGAAGAGGCAGTTAGCCCAAGCTTCTCCCAGTTCCTCATACCGGGAGATTCCATGGAGGAACTTCGTTTCCAACAATGTTCCTCAAAGGGCGCGCTTACCTGCAACTGCTCCATGGTTGGCGCTTGAGGCTCCTCTGGTCAATGCTCTAGCCGAAATTGAAGAAGAAGAGCAGGATTATGAAGAACCTTCATCTCAGGGCGAAGATGATCAAGATGTCGGTGAGCCGACTGGCGACTCTACTATCGGATATATGGAATTTGATGAGGAAGTATCTGATGAAGAGGAAGGTACTTAAGGCTATGCAAGCGGACAATCGTATGCTCTTTTTACCCGCTCGCAAGGAAAAGAAGCAGAGGTCGCTGCCCATGTGCCGAAGGAGAAGGCCGTGTCAAACGCGCCTCCAACCATTGCTAAAAGAGGTAATCTGCTTCCTACTCAACTCCCTGTTAAGTCTTTTACACGGAAATATTTTCCCCCCATCTCTCCTCCAAATCAACCTTCTTCTATTCCTATCAAGACCGGTAATCCTACCCTAACCATCACGAAGTTGAGGGACTCATTCCTTCACCAACGCAACCCTTGGCCGCATTGTGACATCATAGACCATGCAAAAAAGACCAAGATCCAAATGTCTGAAGCCAAGTACCTTCTTTCAAATCCCGAACAGCTTGTAAGATTGACCAAGTATATTCAAAGTCAAGCTGCCATATCTAATCAGGTTTCCCCAAAAGGAATCCTTTCCACTCCTCCTGAATCCCACATAAATGTTGCCTCAACATCTGCATCAGGCAAGATAGAACCTTTCTATCTCTCCCTCCTAATCAATGGTCACAAGTTGAGTAACTGCATAATTGATTCCGGAGCTTCTGATAACGTCATGTCGGAAAAAGTCACCCATGCTTTGGGCCTCACCCTTACCAAGCCTTTTGGCAGATGTTATTCCTTGGAAACCAAGCAGGTTCCGTTGATTGGTCAAATCAAAGATGCGCAATTTTCATTTGCGGCGTTCCCAGAGAAAAGAGTAAAGATGATCGTCCTCGTTGCCGACATTCCGGCAGCCTATGGAATTTTGCTGGGAAGAAGTTTTTGCAGCGAAGTTAGTGGAGAAATTCATATGGACTGGTCTAAAGCTAGAATTCCTATCAAAGGTGTAATGCAGACATTGCAGCTAGAATCACAAAAGAAGTACTTGGTTACTAACTCTGAGGACCCCAAAGCTCAAATCCTTTTTGAATCATCAGGGATGGGGAACTATTTCTTGTCCACCAAGTCCAACGAAATGGTTGTTCTCGTTCAGGAAGAAGATCTTAATTAGATCTGGACATTGCAGTTCGATGGCAGTTGCGCAGCCAGTGGATGTGGTGCCGGAGCCATGCTAATATCTCCTGAAGAGGAGATTATTCCTCTCTTTCAAGTTGCAGTTTTTTAATATGAATAACACTGTTGAGTATGAATCTTTGTTACTCGGCATGCAGGCAGCAAGAGAGAGAGGGATTAAGAATCTGAAAGTGCAAGGTGATGCAGAGCTAGTTGTAAATCAAGTTAAAAGGATTTACCAAGTGAAGAATGAAAGGCTCAGGCATTACCGTAACGCAGTATGGGACAACATTGAAGAGTTTGATACTTTTTCAATTGAATCCATTCCAAGAGCTCAAAATGACATGGCTGATTCATTGGCTATTTCAGCATCCCTCATGATCCCTCACCCAGGTTTGAAAACAAACAAATACAGCCATTGAGGTGGTTTTCCGCCCGAGCGTGCCAGACAATTCTCAGCATTGGCAAGTATTCAACGATGACAATCAACTCATTGCCTTTCTAGAGAAGGTGGAAAATTTTAAGGAATTACAATTTGAAGGATCCACTTCTATGTGCCGCGAATCAGTCACCGATCAAGACAATGAATCCGAAGGGAACGACGACATTTGTCAGCTCAAAGGAAATAAAATCCCGAAGGGCCTGGTTTCTCTGGAATGGTTGTTCGACAGGCATGATCGTTTTGTGAAAAAGAAGAGGCGAGATGATCCTGACTCATCCCTAGAAACCGAACCGGTCAATTTAGGTTCGGTAGAATACCTGCAGTTTGTGAACATTGGAAACATGTTGCACGCCAGAAGAGAAGCGGAAGTTTTTCAAACTGCTGAAGAAATACATGGATGTATTGGCATGGTCCTACGCCGATCTAAAGTCTTTTAAGCCAAAGGACGTCCAGCATGACATCCCGTTGAAAGAAGATGTTAAAGCCTTTCACCAGAAGCAGAGGCATTATAATCCTAAGATCTCAGGCACCATCCAGGCCGAAATTCAGAAAATTCTGGATGCGAGAATCATCTTTCCTATCCATCACAGTACTTGGGTAGCAAACATTGTGCCAGTACGCAAGAAGAACGGGGAAATACGCATATGCGTAGATTTTCAAAATTTGAATCAGGCTTCCTTGAAAGACAACTACCCACTTCCTATAATGGATCAAGTTCTGCAAGCAGTCACTGGATCGGAAATGTTGTCCATGCTTGATGGTTTTTCAGGCTACAATCAGATTGAAGTTTCTCCTGAAGATCAATTTAAAACAACATTCACTACTCCCTGGGGTACATTTTCCTATAGTAGGATTCCTTTTGGCCTAACCAATGTTGGCGCCACTTTTCAGCGGGCCATGGACCTGGCATTCAAAGGTATGATGGGGAAAGTCATTGTCATTTACCTGGATGACTTGACTGTGTTCTCTAAACAACGAAGTAATCATTGTGATCACCTAGATCAAGTATTGGCTAGATGCCGAGAACATGGGATTTCCCTGAACCCGAAAAAGTCTGTTTTTGGAGTCACAAGAAGGAAGGCTGCTAGGGCATGTCGTTAGCAAAGAAGGAACGAGGATAGATACCGAAAGAGTTAAGGCTATTCAGAGCCTTACTCTGCCTACAAGCAAGACTGGCGTTTCATTCTTTCTTCGGAACGGTGAACTTTCTCAGGCGTTTTGTTCCCGAACTTGTTGAGGAAGACTCGTCATATATTGGACATGATGAAGGGGTCACCAAATTTCTGGTGGAGCTAGGAAGGAAAAAGGTCGTTTGAAGAAATAAAAGCTTCCGTTGCTCACGCCACCAGTCCTGGTATGTCCCGATTTCTCCAAGGACTTTATCATGTATAGTTATGCATCTGAGCATACTGTGTCTGCCATCTTGATGCAAAGGAATTCGGAGGATGTTGAATCTCCGATTGCGTTCATGAGCTCTCCCCTCAAGCCTCACCAAACTAAAAATGTCTCAATTGGAAAAAACATGCCTTTGTCGTTGTCAAAGCAGTCAAGAACTTCAGGTATTACATTTTAAACTCTCATACTGTGGTGCTGGTTCCTGACACGGTGGTCAAATCAATTCTAACTCAACAAGAGTTAGGAAGCTTGCTAGGAATATTGGATTGCAAAGGTTCAGGAGTACGACCTGGATATAAAACCAACCAAGCTGGTAAGAGGCAAGGGCCTATGCCAACTTATGGCTGAAAACAAAGATTCAGAAAGTCCCGAGGAAAAGGATGATTGTGCCAATGAAACACAAAGCCATCTGGAGACAGCCCATTCTCTTCCGCTGGTCCTATTTGTTGTGACTAGTGATGAATGGTATTCCGATATTGCTTTCTTCCTCACCTACGGAAAATGTTCAGCTCACCTAACAGCAAAGGAGAAGCGCACTATAAAGCTCAGGGCAGCCAAATATGTCAATTTGGGATGATGGTTTATACAAACGCGGGATAGATGGTGTTTTCTTGTGATGTGTCGACAAGCCACAGCAGGTGAAGTTGCTTGAAAGTTTTCATAATTCAGCCTGTTGGCAGGCCATTTCTCTTCCTCCGTGACGGCACACAAGATCATCCGAGCCAGGTACTATTGGCCGACACTTTTCCAAGATACAGCTACCTGGGTAGCAAAATGTGAACCTTGCCAGCAGTTCGTCGGCAAGCCCAAGTTGGCTGCTTTCTCCCCTCAGGGCCGGTCGTTGTCAACGAACCATTCAAGCAGTGGGGAATTGATTTTATCGGTGCACTCAATCCCCAATCGAGTGCCGGACATAGTTATGTCCTTACAGCAACGGATTACTATCACCAAGTGGGTAGAAAGCCATACTTGTCAAACACGCCACTTCTGAGGTTGTTTGCAGTTTCATCAAAGAAAACATCATTGTTAGGTTTGGCGTCCCAAACAAAATTATTGCTGATAATGCTTCTAACTTCTCCTCATGAGAAATTATTAGTTTTTTTCTATGAATACGGGATAACTTTGTCTCACGCCTCAGATTATTACCCTCAGGGAAATGGTCCGGCAGAATCCAGTAACAAGAACTTGGTGACCATCATACGAAAACTAGTAGATGAGAATCAACGAATGTGGCACAAGTCCTTATACGACACTTTGTGGGCAGACTGCATTACTCCCAAGAGGTCCCTCGGTATGTCACCTTTTCAAGTGTTATATGGCACTGATGCCGAGCTTCCCATTTCTGCTGAACTCCCTGCTCTGCGCTTAGCACGAGCTATTGAAGATGAAACTTTCCAAAATTCTCTTGAAAAGAGGGATCATGTATCTGACAGAGCTCGAAGAAAAGAGAGTAAGAGTGATCGAAAAGATCACCGAACATTAGAATCAAGTCAAGAGACTGTTTGATAAAAAAGCTAAGCAAAGAAGTTTCCAAGTGGGAGACCTCGTCCTTCTGTGGGACAAGCGAAGAGAGCCAGAGGGCATGCACGGAAAGTTTGATTCCCTATGGAGAGGACCTTTCAAGATCAAGCAACTCAACGGAGAGAATAGTTTCTATCTCTCGTATCTGGATGGAACCAAACTCCCGCTTCCCTATAGTGGGCAGCATCTAAAAATCTTCAGGAAGTAGAGCTTGCTCTCTTCTTTGTACAGTTTGCTTTAGTTGTGTGTTTGTTTTCATCGTGTGTTTGCTTTCCGTTTGTTGTGTGTTTCCTTTGTTCTCCCTTCGGTCGCCCTTGTTTTTGACTCTGTTACCCAATGGATAGGCACATGAGATCTGGGATTCTCTACCCCCCGAGTTTGCTCAGGGATAGTCCCCAGAAAGAGCCAGCTGTTATCCCGTAAAATTGACAAGGGCAATTTTACTGATAACCATACTGAAAATTTTGTTCCGATCCCTCGTCAGGGATCCCTTGCGTTTGGAACGTTGCAAAATCCCTTTCCGGGAATTTTGGTTTTCCGAACTTAGTCGTTTTTGGTCTTTTTGGCCGAGCGCATAGAATGACTATGCAACATCAACTTTTGATGCGCCCCCTTTAAAGCCTTTGGCACATCCTTTCTTGTGTCAGCAGTCATTTTGATGTGCCTCTCTATGTTGAGGCTTCCCTGCGTGTGCCAAGGCGCATGCGCCTTCCTGTCAACATATCTTTTATTGCACCTCTTTTTAGTGCGCCAAAGGCGCACATTTTCCTCTGTTAACACCACTTCCGGTGTGCCATAGGCGCACATATCTTTGTGTTGACAAGTCTTTCGGTGCGCCAAAGGGTGCATGCTTTCCCATGTCGACAGCTCATTTGGTGCGCCCCTTTAGAAATTTGGTGGCGCATTTATTACTGCCTCACCTATATATAGGCGCGTATGCGCTGTCATTATCACCGGAGCAATCACGTGACTATTTTCATTATTTTCTCTGACCCTGTCAGCGCACCTGCCTTGTCACTTTCGATTGCGTTATGGACATGTTCTCATGCTTTTTCATCGTTTATATCCAGGTAAGTGGCCTTCTGCCCTTCGTGCGTTTTGTTTTGTGGTTTTCGGTTGTTTGTGGGTGTGTTTTAGATTGAAAAGAAAGATAAAATTCATCAATTTGCTTCCTTTCCCCCTGCTGTCTTTCCACATTTCCTCCTCCTCTTTCCAGATCTGCTGGTAGAGGAAGCTCTGTCCTAAAAAATAATAGCTTAGAACCCCTTTCGGTATAGCACCTCTTCATATCCCACAATGAAACTTGCAAAGAGAGCTTAGCCATATGTGGAAACCCCTCTGAGAAAAATCTGAACCTAAAAGAGAAAGGAAAACTGTATTTTCCTTTGGCCCATTGGCACTCCATGCAGCATCAAAAATAGTTGCGCCCTCATGGCGCACTTCCCACGCATGCTGCAAATACTTCCCATGCGCCCCTTGGCGCATCAAACTTGGATGCAACATGAAAGATACATGCGCCACGGGTGCATCCTGTTCCCTTGCAACACCCTTTTCCTGTGCACCTTACCTATTTAGCTCTGCAATCTGCAATATTTGTGCGCCATGGGCCTCGAGGCCTCAAAATTGCTAACTCTTTCTTTTGTCAGCATTTCAATGGAAAATCAAGCAGCTGACACGGCTTTCTTTGATTGGGTTTCACATCTTATTCTTGCAGATCAGCAATTAAACTCAGAAGAACATATGTCAACATCAAGCAAGAGGCCTACCAAATCCAAAGGCAAGGGCAAGCTCACAGAGGAAGAAATGAAGTATAAATATCAGAGGGTCAGAATGCCCGACTCCCAGGCCGAGTGTGACCTGGACATCAGAGACTCAGAGTTGGGTCATATTGATTTAGAGGAATTCTGGGTCAGGACTCAGAAGGTCACAAGAAGTCCGTGGATGGACAAGCTAATAGGCAGTGCCTTGCACTTTGCTGGGGGAATCCCAGTCAGCACCGTTAATAACGAATTCATGATGGTGGCTTCTTCTTCTTCAACTTTCTTTTTGTAAATATCTGAAGTATGTTAGCACAAATGATGACATCATCCATGTTGCACCATGGGATGATGTCATCCATCAAGTTGTCAAAATTCAACGTCACTTTGAGATATTTTGTATATTTTGTAAATATCTTTGTAAATAGGTGGTTGGCTCCTTTTTGCCTTCTTTTCTCTCCTTCTTCTATAAATACCTCAATACTTTTTGTATTGTGGATGAGTAAATATCTTTCAGATGAAAAATAGAAGTGAGGAGAAAAGACTTTGAGCTTTTTGTAACAGAAATAATTATTAATACAATATTTAGACTTTGTGCTGAATACATGTGTTATTTGCATCAGATCTTTCTTATGTCAGATCTATGTGTTTGTTCTATTAAATCTACTTCTATTTTATTGTCATTTATTCATCAGTATTGCTTTGCTCATTTATGCAAGTAAGTTTGGCTCTGTTTACTACCAATCCTAAAACATAAACCTTCTGACCTTTCTGCTTTGGAATTCATTTCTTTTCTTCCTTCGGACCTGCTCTTTCTTCATCTTCTCTTTCATTCCTTTCTTTTCGCAGTCGGAAACACCCTACTGGGATGAGATCCCAAACCCCCGAAGGCAGAATATTGTGAGACTTGCACAGATTCCTGCTGGTAGAATAGCAATAAACCAATTTTGCTTTGCTGACTCAAAGAGGGGCTATGCCCTACACACTGTTGGTTTGTTTATCCATAAATCTGCCCAAGTGATAGATTTTCGGACCAACACTATCCAATATTTTCTGTGAAGTGCAATGGTTTTTGTCAAGATAGATTCTATCTCCCTGTTTGTCACCTCTACCTAGAAATTAGATTAGGGATGGTATGGTGTAGAATTCCTATGCTTGATTTCATATTATTTAGCTAGAACATAAATTATGTCAACAGTAAAGTGTTTACCTTGATCTATAACAATCTCCCTTGGTACTCTATACCTGGTGAAGATATGATCATAGAGAAACTTGGCTACTTTATCACTTTTATGACTTGGTAGTGCCTTCACCTCTGTCCACTTAGATAATCTATGCATACCAAGGTGTATTCCTTCTACTAAGATTTAGAATCTATAGGTCCAATGAAGTCCAAACCCCATTTTTCAGAAGGTTGTAAGACATACTAAAGTTGCAGTAGCATCTCATTTGATTTGGTAGGCTTACCTATTCTTTGAGACTTATCACACCTTCTAGTGTATAGTGTTGCATCTTTATGCAATGTTGGAAAATAATAACTAGTTGTTAATAGTTTTTGTGTTATTCATTTTACAGAAAAATGTCCTCCATAATGCTCACTATGGTAGGATCTAATAACATCATATATTTCTTCATCATCAATACATATTCTCATGATCTGATATTTCCCTGTATGAAATAGAAATCTAACTATTCAAGAAAATGAACTCTTTTCAACTATATATTTCTTTTCATAAGTATAAGTAGGGCGGAAGTGTTTTACCTGAAACCAGATAGTTGGTTTTATGTCTACATACCAAAGTGTTTTTGTGGAGATAGAAAATAGGTGTCTCATATAAGAAGAGAGTCATCAACTATTTTTTCTTCATCATTAGTCTCCATTTTTCAAAGAAAATCTGCTACCGTGTTGTCCTTGTTAGACTTATCAAATATTGTGAGATCAAGACTCTTGTAGAAGGATCAACCATCTGATAATCATGTTAGTGACAACTGGTTTGTTGAGCAAATATTTAATGGCTGTATGACCAATGTGAATGAACACTTGGATAACTTGTGATGTAGTGCTCTGAACTTATTGATATCATACACAATTGCTAATAATTCCTTTTATGTGATTGTGTAATTAAGTTCAGCATGCTGCAAGTTCTTTCTAACATAATAATTTGTATAGTTCATAACTCCACCCTTCTTGTCCTAAAACAGCTCTAATGGCATGGTCTTGATGCATCAATATCAATGTGGAAAGATAGATTCCAATAATTTCATATTAATACTAGAGATAAATAGTTAACATTTTCTTCAAGTTTTGGAATCCATTCTCACATTTTTCAGTTCACTCAAAATCAACATCCTTCCCTAATAGTACAAATAATAGACACTGCAATCTTTTTAAAATCCTGTGTGAATATTTTATAGTAACCAACATGGCCTAGGAAGATCCTAACATCCTTTTTCTCCTTTTGTGTTGATAGATTTATGATAAAAAAATATATTTATTAAATCAACTTAAATTCCATCAAAAGAGAGATAGTGTCTCAATACTATACCTTCATACCATCATCATATAACATTTTTCATTAGTCAATGATATGATTGTGCTCTTTGCATATCTTCAATACTTTTTCCATGATTCTGCATGTGTCTTCTTCAAGACTATTGCCATGGCTTCTTCAAGACTATTACCATTGACTGTGAAATCATCCATGTATACCTTCATGCAATCATTTGTTAGATATGAAAAGATGCTGAAGACTGCCCTCTAAAATATAGCGAGGTTCATTACATAAGCCAAATTGAAGAACAAAATATGTAAATTTTCCCCATGGGTCATGTCAAGTTAGTTTTATCTTAATCCTCTAGTACAATATGAATTTTACTTGTAGCCATTATATCCATCGATAGAAAATAAAAATATTTCTTACCATCCAAAAGTGTCAAGTACTTGATCAATGAAATGGAAGGGGAAAATAATATTTCTTTTTTGTTTCATTCAACTCTCTATAATTTACAAAGATTCTTCATTTTCCAATTCTTATTTCGTACAATGATAATGGAATGACACCCATAATGACTGCCTAAAATTGGATATATAAATCCAGAATCCAGTAAATTCTTTAATTATCCTATTTCATAATATCTCTCACTATTGGGTCCATTCTTCTTCATGGCTGCCTAATTGGCTTACAATTTGTATTTGATATACATCTTATGCGTGCACATCTTAGAATGAATTTCATGCATGTCACCATAATCCCATGCAAACATTGCTTTGTATGTTTGTTCAGAAAAGTAATCATAGGCAATTGCTCTTGTTGCATTCTAAGCATCTTGTTTACATTTAGTGGTCTTCATGAGAGTTATCTCTAATTTGATTAGAGAGATTAGATCATTGAGCATACATTGCTTCTGACAAAATTTAGTATACAGCCGTGAGGAAGAAGTTGATGTAGGAATATAATTCTTACCTGGAATTTCCTTGGTGTTTTTCTGTGGTAGAAATTGATTCATGAGGCAAGTTTAAACACCTTAATTCTGTCATCCAATTATTCATTTCCTTCCATATTTATTCTACAATACATTGGATAGAACAACCTATTCCTCTTGTTCTTTAATTATATAATAGATTCTCCACCATAATAAGATATTATGCAAAGATTTTTTATATGACTTCTACTTCTTAGACCCAAATGGTTTGATCTTCATTTATTCAATGGTTGGGACAGGAGGATACAAGTATCAAATTTTTAGCACCACTTCCTATTTGAGATAATCATGTTGCCAGACCTACAACCATATGAATTCATCAGTAGTGGAAAACCATGGCCTTCTTAGGATGACAGTATATCCTCCTTAGACTTACTTTTGGTTGAAGAAAAATAAAGTCATTAATGGTATTCCCAAAATTCCAGCACCATATCTATGTCTTCAACTACTCCTTCAGGTCTCATTGTTTATCTATCTGTAAGTTATAAGACTTTATTTGTTGGTCTTAGACCTTCATAATTTCAAATATTCCATAATTTACTTTGTCATGATATTAATGGATGTGCCCAAGTCAATCAAATTGTTCTTTATTATTGTTTCATCGATTTTAACATTTTACCAAAGCACTGCATGGGTCTATATACTTTGGTAAAACTAAATTCCCAAGCATGATATGAGCTAGCTGTCCAATAAATTTATACAATGAATGGATTATTTCTCTATCTGCTTGGTATCTTATTGCATAGATCATTAAATAAAATTGTTATCAGATGGGAACATCCTTGATGGATTGGATGAATTAGTATTTTAACAATAAATATCCTTTCAGCTAATTGAGAAAATCAGAATCAAATTCTGATTTGAGGTTAGTATTATTTTCTTGTAATATCTCTTTGGAAATGGTAGTTCATTAGTTTGTACTTTACCCTTGTTGTAAGTCTGTGTTCAGGTTGTTGTGTATCAACTTGTAGCATGTTTTCACTTTGTGGTTTGGATCAGTTTGCAAGCAAATATGGTTTATCTGTAATCTCTGTAATGATGGGTCCATTTGGTGGAGGAAGTTATCTTCATGACTGGAGATGAATGTTGTTAACATCAATGGAATAGGTAGGGTATTGAGTCAGTTAAATGGAATAGGTTTGCTGAGAAGATTTATTGTTTGGTGTAAGGCATTAGTTGAGCTAGTAGCTAAGTTGTTTTTGGCTAAGAGCTAAGTTGGGGATTTAGCATTATATCTTATTGTTGTGGATAAGGAGGTTGTATAATATGATTGTTGGTAATTAGGAGGTGTGTTGTTCCATTGACTTAACCTCCTCTCTAAGGTTGTTTCCATGATTTATGGGGTTGCTGTAATTGTTTTTTGGCCTATAAATTAAGGTTTCCATATTTTTCTATTATTGGCTAGGGTATGGATTCCAACCATTATTATGGATTAGCCCAAGGTGGGGGTTACATATATGGACTATTAGACCAATTTTGAAATGTTGGAATAGGGTCTTATGACGTACCTCATTGTCTTGGCGGCCATGGTTTTCTTTGAGAGCAACATATAATACTTTTCCATCCTGTATCTCCAACATTTTGAATTTAGGTGAAGACTTCCTTTCTTGGGTAATATTGGTCCAATCCTATGCATCTATAGTCAATATTTATTCCTTTTTCATGCGTAGAATAACTTTGTGAGTGTTTCCTCTCCATCTTCTCTTTTCTTCTTTGAATGCAGAGCATTTAATTGAGTAGCCATGACATGGAATAATCTCCTACTTCATGTTCTTAAACATGTTCAATAGTCTCTGACTTGAATATGTCCACAATTTTTTTCGTAGTATGATCCATCTTTTGATCTTACATGTCTTATTCTCTTCATAGCAGCTCTAGAGTAATTCCTGCATAGGCTTCATAAATATCCTCAAAGCTATATTTTGAAATGTCTTCAGCTCCCATCAAATCTATATCATCTATGTCCTCCTTACTGATTCCCTTCAAAATGAGTAATTTGAGAGTTTTGGGAGGTAATATTATGTGCCCTTGTCTTCTGAACACAAAATATGAATTTTTCTAGATATTCTTCTAATGATTCATCCCCCTTATGTGCCATTTTTTAGATTTCATCACCTCCTCTGCTACTCGGTATACAAGTAGTCCTGGTACTTATTGAGAAACTTCTCCTTCATTTATGCCCAGGGGGTAATGGAATTTCTTCCTAGATCCACGAACCATCTTAAGGATACATCCTTGAGAGTAGAAAGAAATAGCTTTAGTTTATGTGCATCAATGGTATAATCATAGCTCCTCCATAAAATGTCAAACTTGAATAAAAAGGTGTTTGGTTCTTTGGTCTTGGATCCATAAAAGTTATGCAAGGTATAGGGAGAAATATTCTTCATAAGCAGTAACCTCATGATTGTTGGAAATTGGAAACTCAAAGCTAGTTTCCCCATTTTCAACATTATAGTTTACTTTTTCTGCCATGTTCTAGCTTACTTAAGAGAAGCTTGTTGAAATTCCACGTGGAAAGTGATCTTCAAAGAAGAAAACCTTATACAAAGGAAGGTATATCTTGTTCAGAATCCTCATAATTGTATGAAGATATTTGTGCTACATGTGGATAGGGTAAAAAATATACCATGGACATCTCTTGGCATGGTGCATCCATTAACGAGGTCAACTCAATCAACAGACATTTAGTGGAGGGTTGATTAGAGGTGAATTTCTTAAAACCTATACTACTTCTAAGAAATGAAAAAACCTCTCAAAAACCTTATAACTTGGCAGTATCCCTCAACAACGGTGCCAATAATGGTGGTTTAAATTAACTTTCAAGCGATTAATTTTTTTTTTAATAATTCTACAATGATTTAATCATCAAACCAAGAGATGTAGAGTTTCAGTAATGTTGAGTGTTTTATGTGCAGTTACATAGAGCATTTTGGGAGGTAAAGGAAATTGATTGTTGCTCACTACAATGCTTAGAAATAATAATATATTGGAAAGTATAATGCTTGAAATTCAAACTAAACTTAGACTGAAAGTAAATGGACTTTAAAGGTACTACAACATGTAAACAGAGATCATGAATTCAGAATATAGGTAGAGGAATAAATTTCTTGTGAATATATACTCATGCAATAAAACAAAGAAAAAAACTATGGAGGGCATTAGGAAACCATAAGTGGGCCTTGCTTTGGGTGTTAATCCTTCATAAGGCTTTTCCCTTAAAAGTTACTAAATAAAAATTAGAATTCTTCTTAATTTGGCATGAACATTACAACTGGGAATACATACAAAAAAACCTTTAGTAGATTCTCTACTCTTTATTATCTAATTCCTCAGATAGATCTATTACTACTAACTACTGTCATTGATATCTTTTTCCTTCAATCTCTTTCAATTTTATATTCATTTTAGGTACATAGCAAAAGTGTGAGGAAACAAGATTTTGAATAGGAGTTCAAATGAGTTCAAGTAAAATATCTCAATAAAATAATCTGGAGACTCGATGCATGCAAGAGAATTGATCAATAGGTGTTTAGATGTCAATCACATAACTTAACTAACCAATCAGTTCAATCAATCAGTTCCCAAATCATGAATTTAATCAGTTAGTTCCTTATTAAGTTATAATGCATAATTGGATGTTAGAGTTGAGTCATCTCCTAGTTCTCAAGTTTTAATTTTAATTACTTCTTCCATTGACATGTGTAAACTCGAGTGTTATTTCCACATTCAACGATCTTCTCAATATCATGGCATTTTTTATGTGTATGACTTCCTTTGGTTGTAGATGCTTTGTTGCATACAAGTCATTTGGATGCATGCGAGTTGTTGCGTACAATCCCTTAGTTGTAGATGATTTCTTTTGGATATTGATGGGTTGTTGTGTATGGATCCTTTGGATGTATGTGAGTTGTTGCATATAACAAGTTGTTTGCAAACAAGGTTAGCATCATACAAATCATCATTCAAACACCTTATTGTAATCAAGAGAATAAATGCATACTAATAATATCCTAAAATTAAGTAAACTAGTAATACCTATATTAATTAATATTCATGCCATAAGTTCAGGTTATAATGAAATGTCTTAGTAGTATAACAAGGAAGTACAAGTACAAGGTTTCAAATGGTTCAACAAATTACAGAAGATGAGTTTTTAGTAAGGGAATTAAACATCCCATCACTATCACTCAGGGGAATTCATATCTGACTAGTTCTTCAATATGAAACACATTAGGAGTGTCATTAGACATCGTTATTACAAATTATGTTTTATCGTTGCAATTTTTGACATTGTGACATTGATTTTTCTTCTTTCAATTTGTTCTTTTTTTACTTTGTTTACCTTTATTGTAGACCAATTGCACGAAAAATCTTAGCATCTTAGTTCACATATAACTTTGGTGTGGTTCATTCCTATTCATATTGGGTTTATTTTACATACTTGTTTTGTGTCTTTAGACCACTTGCACATGTTGTTTATCCTCCTAGTTTATTAAATAATCCATAGTGTGTCTTCCTTTTTGTTGTGCAAATAGGAATGTTTAGATTGCTTTTTATTTGTGCTAATTGCATATAAATCGCTCCTCTTGTTTAAAAATCATAAAAATAAAAATAAAATCATATATTTAAGAAATTTTTAAAAATTATAAAAAATTAAAACAAACATTCAACTCATCACAGAAATCCTATAAATGGAAAACACGTGAAAATATTTCAACACAGTCTTGTTAAAATCAAACTTATAACTACTACCATAATGATCATTCCAATCTTATGGCTATTACACTACATTCTTCCCTTTGCATGTTAATAACTCTGTTTGGGGCAAGACAAATCAATTATTTTTCCTTCACGATATAACTTCACCTAGGGAAATTTTGGCTCTGATTTTACCTCTCCCGCAATTCATAAGTTTATTTCTCAGGGGGAATTATCCTTTTCAACTCTCAGGTCAAATTTTAATGTGGAGCTAACAAAAGTTTCATTAGGATTATCTAAGATCACTTCGGTCTTTAATCTGATCATATCCCAATACATTCCATAAGTTTAGTGCTTGGGGGAATTAGCATTTGCTTAATCATCATTATGGAACTTATTAGGGGCATAGCTAATTTTATTCTTTTTGAAGTTGTGTTACATTTTTGATGTTTTCTGTTTGGAACAATTGCATGTATTTTATTATCATCTTGGCTTCTTCAAAGCCTTGGTACATAATTTTACAGTGTATATTGGGTTTTCTTTCTTTTTATCTTTTCTTTGTTTTGTGTGTTTGTTTACACATATCTAGGTTACACATCATGATTCTTTCCTAATCATGGTGGAAACTTATTATGCAATATAAAAATAAGGTTTCTCTAAATTTCATTCTTTAAATGACACTCATGCTACGAGCACAATCCTTCACATCCTTGTTCAATTTTGTCTTCTTCTTATCAAGTGGTTGTCCACCACTTTTTTGTGTCACACATCTTCTTGAGGTGGAATTCTCTTACCATCCTACTTGTTGGGGCATCTAAATATTTCATCGGCTTCCTTGTCTTCCACTCACCGATATGTATACGTCTACTATCTTTAAAATGCTATTACTTCATAATAACACTTTAAAGATGGGAAAATGTAGACACCCCAAAACTACATACTTATTCCCAACTTGTCCTCAGTTATTCACATCCCTTATGATTGATTAATCAAATTAATTAATTCATACACATCATGTTTTGCATCCTCTTCTAGAATTGATTAATTAAATTAATGGATTCACCCTTTTGGGATTAATTAAATTATTTCCTAACTCACCTTAGCTAACTTAATTAAAATTTATAAAATAAATTGTTAATTAATTGTCTCACATGTTATAGCTAATTAAATTAGTTATTTAATTGGAAAATACACTTGTTTTCCTAGTCAACTGCCACTTGGACTCCACTTGGATTTAACTTCCCTATTCTAATAAACTTCACTTCTAAATCCTAGAAAGGTGGGGGGAAATGAAATTGTGCGTACAAACACCTTCCCAGATGTAACTTCTACCAACAAAAATTCATTACTGCCCCTCAGTGGAATTAATTCATTTGAATTATTTTATCTTTCCTCTAAGTGTTATTTTTAGCATGTGCATTTAACTATATGCAACCACTACTTGGCCTCTATAAAAATAAAGTCTTATCCTTTGTAAATCCTCTCAGATTTTTCTCTATCCTCTTGGATTTTTCTCTATCTTCTTGGATTTCTCTTGGTTTTACTCTCTCTTAAATCCTCTTGGATTTCTCTTGGATTGAAGCAACAAAAATCTATTATTTTTCTCTCCAGTATATGTAGATTGGAAGCTTTCCTAATGTCATATTTTTGTTTGTATCATTGTCACTTCCTCATTTTGGAGGTAAAATTCAAAAGCACCCACAATCCATTTTTCACAAGGTTGCACAAGTTTAAAACTTCCACAACCTTATCCGAGTTTTGCAAGGAAAACATGGAGGAGAAGGTTTGCTTATGATTTTCTTATATTTCTGTTTATGTGTAATTTTTCATGCTCACACCCATTTTTTGTCATGCATAACATTTCCATATGTTTCTCTTGACATTCTTATGAAGGGAAAGAAAGTATTACCCAACTCCAAGGATTTTTTGGATTGTCATCTTAACTTAATAATGTCCTCCTCCTGGATCATCATGGAAATCTCTTATGATGTCATACACCTCATCAAGTCCCTAACACACAAAGCACCATATCAGGACCACATTTAAATAAAATTCCATTACACCATGAATAAGTAGCATTGTTTCTAACCAATATTTTTCTTTCTTTGGTTGTAAAATTGATATGAAACTTCCTTGTAGTTAAGTAATTAGCAATATCAGCAAACCATGGTGAGTGTGGTGAAAGTGAAATTAAGTGATCATCTAGAAAATGGTATTCAACAGTTTCTCCTTCACCTTAAACATTCAATATTTATAGGAATTCAATAATAACATTATATTTTCTGGGTTTATCAATGATTTTCAAATTAAATTCTTGTAAAAGGATTAACCGCCTGATAATCCTCCCCTACCACTAGCTTGTTCATCAAATACCTTATTTTTTAATGGTCTATGTATACAAAGATTTTATAGTCAGTAACATAATGTTTGAATTTATTAAGAGAATAAACAACGGACAAAAACTATTTTCAGTTGTGGTGTAATTCTTCTTTATAGTGATTAAGTTACTGGTAATAAATTAAATTACATAGATTTGTTCTTATTCATATTTTTGACCAAGAACTACTCTCATTGCATTTTTGGATGTATCAATATGAATATGAAAAGGTTACCCCCAATTAGGTCCTCTTAAAAATAGGGCAATAGTCATTGTTGTTCTAAAGTTATAAATGAGAACATTGATTCTATATTATATGAAAGTAAATGGATGAAGTTAGCTCGATTAAATCAGATTGACAATAATTTGATGTTGTTGATGAATCCACAAGAAATAATAGTTGTAATTTTTAGTTTGCTGAAAGAAATAATGAAGTGAACTTGTTTGCAATGTTTGATGATGCACTCTTTGAAAAATTCATAATATTGTTTAACTATGAGAGTATACGTGAATTTGATTCATTTCACTTAGATATCCATGAGTCTCCACCTACTAATTTTTTGTTAGAACATCTTGTGCATGATGAAGTACAGTTGAGTTATGATCATGAGTTATATGATGGGTGTGTTTAAAATTTAGAACTTGACTCATCTATCTTGTTTCTAAGAAACCAATGATGTTTAATACAAATGCAAGTGTTGTTTTTTAATCTTGGGATTATTTTACATGGTAGTGAGTTTTATCCTTATGGTGAATTTAAAATTTGCATGTTGATGAATTTTTTGCAAAAACTGTTATTGAGCCTTTGTATTTAAACATGGATAAAGTTTTGGAGCAATAAGAGGATTGAAACATCCCAATTTTTCACTTTGTCTCTAGATTTTTTATTTTTATTTTAACTTTATGCGGCTGATTTAAGTACCCCTATATTTAAATCTACATAAACCTTAATGCCATCCATTTCCAATAACTATCATGAACCATGTGTAGTTGTGTGAGAGAATTTTGAACCTACTCGTTCTCCCTTAATGCTCTGTATGAGCCCTTACCTGAAATGTATCCTATGGTTCTCCTTTGTCAAGGTATGATATATAAGTGAATGCTCCTAAGTGTCTACCTAGGTTCCAACTATGAAATCTATATGCATCCGACAGCATAGATTTAGGGAAATCTCGATAGTGTAATTAGCATCTTACACTACTTTGTGCAAAGTTTCTAAGTCATGAATTCCATGCTCAATTCCATGTTGACACACTCATCATAAGGAAATTGTTGTTTCACCTTAATCACTTATCCAGTTATATGGATTCACAACTTAATATATTGTAAATAGCTACGAGCCTTGAATGAGGTACAAACTAGTTTAACCTACACGAAGTGGTGCCTCTATGTCACCTTGTGATGCCTATGGGAAAGAAAGTGTTCTCGTAGCAATTCACCTTGTTACTCACCCGCATATCTTCTCGCAGCCATCATAGGTTGATATAAGGGTGCGTACCTACGAGGTCCAATCCATCTTATAACTCTATCAAGGTTTATACTTAGGAAAACACCATACTACAATCTAGTCTCTTAATGAGACAATTCATTACAGCTGTCATACAATAGTATCCAAATGGTGATAATCATCATCAAAGGGATACGACCGTGTAGCATATGCAACAAGTTCTCCCACCTATAATGTTGCATTGGTATATAGTGTTTGATGTTTTCAAGGTAAATATTATCCTTAATGAATAGTTAGGTTTTATGGCACTTTCCCCACGAATGGTCATTCCTAAGGTCCAGATTAAGTTGATCGTAGGACCCCCAGTCTCTATAACACTTAATTACCTTCCAATGTCTCATACCCAAGTTAACCATTGATAGAAATGATACTATCAAGCTCTATGATCATTATTGTAGTTTCAATAAAAATTGTCCCAGCTTTAACATTTAGGCTCATGTTCCTTATTTCATACTCTAGGGATATATACTTTTATAAAGCTAAGTATTCATGTATGATTCATTCCTTTTTATTAAGTGCCATGGGCTATCAATGTCAAACCTCTTTTCAGTTTAAGCACATCACTTTTCTTAATTACATCTCAGTAAAGAGTGTTCATTTATTTTACTATCTCCAACAAGTAAGATATATCTGGGGTATCTGATATGATAGGTTTTATGAACCACTTACCCATATATCTTTCCCTGTCATATCCTTTTTAAAATATCTCTAATTCTCTTTTAGAGATCATTACTGTATAGACCAAGAATGAGATTCAAATGCTATGTTCTTTTTAACTTAGTACGCATGTTCCCATATTACTTCCATTGTGTCCGATATGCTTATGCACTCATAATGATGCATCATGGAACAGCCCTAATCAAAAACATTTCATCTCCTTGAGCAAAATATTTCATAACATAATTTATCAAAATTATGCAATTCCTGAAAAGTGAAACCATAATCAATATATAGTCATGTTCGATTACCATAATCCCACCCTCTTGTAGCTTATGTGTATCTTCCTAGTATAGGACTTAATGTTGATTTCACTTAGAAATCAATATTACATTCCTATATCTTTGACTATCTGAATACACCCTATACAAAACCTTCAAAGAACTTAACACAATTATACAATTAGATTGTTATTTTACATTTAATAAAGAGGTAGTTTCCCAGTAGTGACCTTATCTAATTCTAAGTATGCTTAACGTATGATTAATTAGACCAATGTATTTTTAAGCAATGTTCCTCCAATAGTCCCTTATATGATCCCTTGAATCTCACACATAAGATGCGTATAGCACTTACTACATGATTGATACTAATGATTAATACAATAGTATTGTAGATGTTGATTTCTTAACTTGATAGATTTACGACTCATAACTCATCAATCGACAATCAACCACTTATAAAACAATATATAGCAGCAGGAAATCTATCTTAATTACATTTATGAGATAAATACAACTCATTCCTATAAGCATGACCAAAATCTTTCATTTTAATGAATAAACCATTTACATTAAGTAGTAATCCCTTTTTCCATTTTCAAGGAGAAGTATTTCATCTTAAGAACATTCAAGTTAGACATATCTTCAAACCTTCCTTGTACAAGATAATATACAAGACTAAATACTTCCACCTTATTTCTCAGCATTTATCTGCAAAAATTTTAGCATGAGTCAGTTCACATGAACTGAGGATGATAAGCCTTAACTCAACATAACAACATACTCTACTTAATTATTTCATAAAAGTAACACATATTATTTGTATGAATCAATATTACAAAGCTTAAGTAGATAAAAAAATTCTCTCAATAACATGATAGAAGCAAGCAATTTAATGAAGCATGGAAGAAATCAATTTCAGACTTACTTTTCCATACAACTACTTCAGTCGCTCAGAAATAGTCATACAATTCATAAGATACATGAGAATTATAAGTATTCAAAGACTAACATGTAAGAGTATCAAGATTTCACTCATGCAATCCCATACTTGCATGCCTGAAATCATTTTACTCAACAATTAAGTAACCATATAAATATCTATAACACATTCAAGCATTCTCTCAAATCTTCACAACAGATCTAACAAGGATTTCATACACCCATAAGGACTGCTAAGGTTTAGGCAATAATACCAAAACATCAAGAGTACTTGGCTAACAAAATACGATATTAGAGTGTTTAACCTCAAGGATAAGAGGGAGAGAACATTCATGGCATCCTACCATATAGCAATCAGGTATAAATTGAATAACATGCAACATATTTAATACTTACCTCAACTTAAGCACTTATTGAACATTCTAAGACTAGAAAAGAGTACACAATTCCCTTCTTCATATATGTTTCAACATATCAAGACCTAATAAACACTAAAGTCTTTAAAAGTATGGAAGAGAGTAGGTACCATGCGTTGATGAGATAAAATAAATTTTTACTTAACCCAAAAACTTCATCTGAACATTTAATATCCCATGATTTTGCTCAACACGAATTTCAACTTCTAGCAACCCACTTTTTCCCGGTAAGTCAAGACTTTACATGAATATAAGAATGATATCCTAACCCATTCTACTAAACAAGGTTAGATCATACTAAACTAAATTCGTTACACAACTAGGAAAGGTTAGTAAGGAACTTTCAAAACGTCGAGCAAACCCAATATTTAAAAAATGAAACCGAGTGCAGTTTGTTATATAGAAAGAGTCACTTCTAGGTTTGTTGACATACCACATAATTCAAATCAGAAACATTACACCCGATAAGGATCTATCACGCATTATGGACTTAGTTAAATGGTGAATACAGTTATCATCTATTATAAGAGTAGGAGTATATAGCTTAACCGTTTGGTCCCATATTGGGTTACCGTACAAAATCAATGCCTCTAGTTTCTTAATAGAACACATAGTATGACAATGTGATCAGCAAACTTGAACCATGCTAATTACTACAAAGGGGTAATACCACCAAACTTTACAACCCTGAAGCCAAGAGACTTCCTATTTTGGGACAAATTTAATCCCCAGCCCTACTTAATGACTCAAATTCCAACATTTAGAACATAAACCCATCTTCCGATAAAATGGTCATCCCATAAAAAGGGATCATCAAAACTCAAGGGATAGCTCAAGGTCTTTCCCTTAAACCTTTTAACAACTGATTAAATGGTAGATCATACTAATGATAATTAATCATTAAACCTTTATTACAAGTTTTGATCTTTGAATAGGTAATCAATAAACCCAACAAGCACAGATAAGAGTGTAAGGGTCAAAGAAATCAAACTCTACTATCATTACCAGCTCATACGTTGAGATGAGACGTACCCAATAAAAGGAACTATTTAACACCTTTTCATTCGTAAAATCTAATGCATAAACTTCTAGAAGTTCAGCTCACTTTTTAGGATGGTTTCCTAATGGACAACAGTGAACTACATCTCTTATAAGAGTAAGAATATTATTAGTCGAAGTCAACATCACTTTCAAACTCAGTAAAGAATTGTAAGAAGAACCAAGCTTTAGTAATAATAGTTAATAAATTAGCCCACTAAGTATCATACAAGGTTTTACAGGAGAATTTCCATCCTCCGTTATAGGGGCTAAGATGGAACATAAGTGATGAGATTTTAACAAGTGGGACTTAACCATCACGGTAATCAAATGCCAATATAACCTTTCCGTAACTAACTTTAAACGCCGAAGGAGTCGGAATAGTTCCAGAGTTATTAAGAAGCAATAAGGAGATCAACATGAAATAATAGAATGAAGTATTTGGCTCTTATATAATTTTAAATTCCAAACAAGATACAACAATTAACTATTAGGAGACTCAGTGATTCAGTGAAGCCATAAAAGTGTCTCTGGAGTAGACCATAAATTCCATTCTAAACTACCTATTCAAGGGCCGAAGAGGTAGACCTTGTAATCATTACATCTATCCTTATTATCTACAACTCGATGATAATATTAAATTCAGTTTTTTTCTTTAGTGCAAATACTTATTTTAAATAAAAATAGGTCAATTATAAGTACTGACAATACCTCCTACAAGACCAACATGAATCCACATGCATAAATTTATTTAAATAATCAAACCCAATTGCGTAAATCCAACAACACTAGGTCAAGGAAAGACATCTATAACAAAAAATCACACAGAACAATTTCCATAATTCCACAATATCTTGCTATATTTTTCATATCCTTGAAGAGATGGGTAAAAAATTAAAAAAAGTTTTCTACAGTATGGGTAGATATCAATTCACAACTGCAAGAATATTTCAACAATACCGGAGTATCAGAACAAACCCATTAATCATTATAGCAGTAGTCCTCAAACATCTCAATAGTGTATTTTTTTCTTAACGATAATAAACCTTATTGGAGCCTGTACTTAATTAATCACTTTTAACAACATACATCAAAAAGCCATAGCAATTCATACTCTACAGAGCAAGTATTAAATGATTCTACATCTCTGAAATTATAAACACAAATTTTCATACAAGGCAAGGTTACTTTTGTGAAATTACTAAATAGAGCAAGAAATTATGAAAAATTCATAGCATATCATGCC
The DNA here is from genome assembly GCA_019776745.2 of Taxus chinensis. Lineage (NCBI taxonomy): Eukaryota > Viridiplantae > Streptophyta > Pinopsida > Cupressales > Taxaceae > Taxus > Taxus chinensis. Next base: position 941,380,713 of record CM034149.1, read on the forward strand.
TATTACGCCGATGTTTTCTTTCCTTAAAAAACTTTCATGATTACTCAGGAAAATCCCCAAACATTTGAAACGAGTTCCTTCATTCAACAGATCACAAAGTTTTTGCGATATTTTAATGAGTCTAGGAACTTGCTATTTAATCTACTCAACTGATGTTTTCTTCCTGCAAACTCGCATCAACACACAACTAAACTTCCTCCCTGCATGTCAAGCTACTATGAGTTTCTAGCCTTGAAATGAATCGATACCAAAAATTTCCCCCTTGTTCCAATCCATCCATGCACTTCCCGCTGAAGGTGGGCAATAAAAGACATTAAATGCAAAGTGAATGGAGCTTGCCACCAATTTACAAACCAACTATTCTTAGCTCTCCTTTAAATTTAGCAAATTCATACTTCATGCCATGCAAGGCAATTTAGATAAACTAAAATACTTCATCTCAAAATTATTTGGCGAAGATAATTAATAAATAATTAAGGAACTATGAGTACAGCTATTAGGCGGTGGGTGCCACCTCATCAATCATTTGAGTTTGGGCAACATTATATCATTTTTAATGACCAACCAATATTTTATACAAATAGAAATTCAGATTTTCTTTCTTAGCATAACTTAAGGCTTCATATAATTTTCATATGCATATACATCCTTTCACATAGTTAAAGTAATGCCCAAGTCAATCTTCTCAATGATAGGTTCATTTGTTAAGTTTAGAACTATGCCACTAGGATTAGATTGTCCTGTTTTTTTTACATTAGCTAATAAATCTACAATAGTAGTTACTTAACTACTTTAATCTTTTCAAATTCCCTTTTTGAAATCTATATGTATGTATGTATGTATGTATGTATGTATGTATGTATGTATTCACATATATATGTTATAATGTTAGCATTGATCAAGAAATTGCTCATGTATACTCGTAGGAGTTGATGCCCTTAATTCTTAATAATTAAGTCCTTGATTGACAACTATAGCCCCTTTAGCCCTGGAAACACGATCATGATAGCATTAGTCATCAAAAGGGGTAGACTATAAGATGGTCAGTTTAAGACCTATTATAAACCATAGGAAGTCTTGATCGCATTCCAAATTAAGTCGTTAAGCGAACTATCAAAATTGTCAAAGCCTTAACATAACTTAGTTATAAAAAAAACCCCTAATGTTAATAATTTAATAGAGATAAGTAACAATATCACAAATCAATTTCAAGGCTTAAATTCACACCAAGGATTTTATGACATACAACATTACAAATGATGTAATGTCACCTGAGCGAAAATAGTTCATCAATAAGATAGGCCCCGAGATTAGCAAGGGTTCTCATCTAAGGAGATCATCCTTAGCTTATTCATGATATTGTGATTACGTGTTCACATCAAGTTTCCATTTATTTTTTGATACGCAAGGGTGCCAACAACATAGGTTAAAACCATTTGTCCTATCATTACTTTGAAAAAATTAATGAAAGCATGGGGCGTTACAACGGATGACCCAAATAAGAAGTTAGAGACTAGTTTTTTTGTTGGAGTAATATAGATATAATGATTTGGGTGTTAATAGAAGTTGTGGGTATGATTAGAAGTTTAAACCTTATGAGTCTGCCATTATTTTTCCACAAATTCATTTCAAACCAAAGTGTATGAGCTCTAAAACTTTTTATGAAAATGTAAATTTTGATCCTTCATGCTTTCGTGTTGATACTGATTAGACACTAAATTTTATCTTGGTTCAAAATTTTATGAATGGGCATATCAGTATTACTTCCAGCAAGAACCTTTATTTAATTGGTCTTTTTTTTTTGGATCTAACTTCAAATTTAGGACTAAGAAATTCAATGAATCATTTTGGTATTTTCTTTGGCATGTTTTTTTGATATTTTATCACAATATGCTTAAAGGATACTCTACTTTGTTGAAAAAAGGATCATATTTCTCCATTCTTGTGAATGGGTTTATTAAATGAGGATTGGATGTTCTGTTCCTTGTATATTTTTTGAATATTTGTACATATTCTTTTGCTTTGTAATAAGTTCTTTACACAACTAGGTTGTTAGGGTTTTTTAGAGATTTTTATCGAACTAGTTTAGTTGAATGGTTTTAGGAATTACAGATTTTTGTTTGCACCTTTGTAAATCGTGGTTGATTGAGTTTTCATTTTGTAGCCAATGATCTACTTGTAAGATTTTTTTTTAGATCTCTAGTTACCCATAAGGGGTACCTGCCCTGCAGACAGAGCCAATGTTGGCACCAAAATTGGTTCCACTTCAATTTCAAGCCATGTGATTAAAATTTTAGTGTTTCAAATATTTTATGAACTCAAGATTTCTTTTCAATTGTCATGCAATCCATAGATGATTTTTGTATGTTATTTTCTTCTCTCTCATTGGTTCCCATTGGCTCTAAATTCCCTCCATTTCCATATTTTTCTCTCAATTGTATAAATTAGTGAAGTATTTACTCATCAAATCATCTTTCAACATACAAAATTTGGGCTCACCTTTTGGTTGGATCTCTTGATCCCTTTTGTAGTTTAGTCTATAGGTGTCCATTTTAGTTCTCTTTTAGGTGTTTACAAAAGGTATAATAGTGATCAATTCAAGGGTGTTTTAATAAATATCTAGGAGAGTAACCATGTTTATTTTATTGATTCATAAATGAGATGGTGGATTAGAAAGGTTTCTATCATTTAATTCAAAAGGGTATTCATTCAAATTGTTAAAGTCTCCATTTAGTAATTTTCATAGGTTTGATGTGTAATCACCAAAGCATTTGGTTTTAAAATATATGTGGAATTATGGTTTCATTTACCCTCGATAAAATTAGTTAATGTTATATTTTAGATTATGTTTTATGGTAGTCGAATGGCTTGTTAAATCTCAGTGTATTTGGTTTAATGGTTGTCTAAATAGTGGGGATTTGTAGCAATTATGTATATTGATGTAACCTTATAATATATCTAACTCCTTCATCTAAAGCTTTGTATAGTTTTTCCAATGACAAGGTGAATGTGAAGCTAGAATGATTTAAAAACCCGTCTTTTATATTGAACCTTGTTATGCTTCCCCCTTGAGATTTTTTTTATCTTGAATGTTTTTAGATGCCTCTTTGGTATAACTTTGGATTCATTTTTGTTATAATGATTTGTTTATCTGCAAAAATTTTCTAGTCTTAAGTAGTCTTAAGATTCTCCTAGTGGCAATGGATTTTTCCCCTTACCTGCCTTCAGACTTGGGAGCAATGGAGCTCTCCATTTAAACATTGCATGGTGAAAAGACTATGGCAACTTGTTCTGCCACACACTATGTGGAGAATTTGGAAGGCTCGTAATGATAGTATTTTCATAAGCAATAGACAAGCTTGTAACAAATTTTATAAGGAAATAATCATTGTTGTGCAAGATAATATTGCTAGATTCAATCCCCCTAAAAATAGACTCTACCTGGAGAATGAAGAATGCATCCTAACTGATTGGAATATAGCCACTATCAGTAGAAATAAAAATGGTACTGACAGAAACAAATTCCGATGGATTAAACCCCCCAATGATTGGCACAAATTAAATTTTTATGGGGCCTCAAAAGGCAATCCAGGCAATTCTTGTGGTGGGGGAATCATCAGGGATCAAAGAGGCTGCTATGTTGCTGCTTTTTCTGGGAGAATGGGAAGATAGACTAACCATTATTCCGAAGCCATGGCGGCTCTTTGGGGTATTAGACTTTCCAGAGATTTAAATATTCAAAATATCATAATTGAAGGTGATTCTCTAAATATTATAAATCTTCTGAATAAAAAACAACAGCCCAGCTGGTCTATCAGGGGATTATATTGAAGAAGCTATAGAAATATGCAAAATCTTTGTTAATGTCCACATCACCCATACTTATAGTGGCAGGCTATTGGGTGGAAAATCATAGTGGTTGGGTTATTTATCTAGGTTTTTTGTTATGTATTTGCCATAGTCTTTGTTATTGGGAATCAAAAACCAAAAGCACCGCTTGGCCTTCCCGCATTGCAAGGTTGTTATAATGTTTATCCCATGGGTTTCACAAATCCCAAAGAGATTCAAGGCTTTGAATCTCCATAATCATCAGAATTATCAAGTACAGTAACATGAAAATTGAAATTTATAGCTGACCTTGAATCTCCCCTTCTTGGTGAAGAGAACCACTTTTACTCATTCTTTACCTTCTCTTCACTCATTTATGCAAGCAAAACATATTTCCCCCAGCACCAAGGCCTTATACTCCTCATTCACCGCCACTTTTCCAGCCCTCCCCATGAACCCCATCCATCACAAATTTCTTCCTCAATAAACGTGTTTCTTATATTGCCTCCTATTGTTTTCCTTGTGTTTTGAGATGAACTTGTCATGATTTTTCAATCCAAGGCCTTTCATGTTTTTCAATAGTCTATTTGGGGCTCCATTATATGACTAACTCAAATTTTTTAATGTGCTTATCTTTTATTATGTAAGGGCCTCAAAGTTTTTTAAGTGTATTTTTTCATTTGATTGCCAATATTCCCACACTAACGGAAAATCCCTACAATGTTTATCCCATTCATAGTCTACATTTTGTTTCCATACCCTGAAGGATGAGCAAATTTCTTTATAATCGCTTGTGTTTTGAGATGAACTTGAGTTATAGGTTTATACATTTGGGGCTTCAATATTTATATTCTTACAATCTTTATCATTTAAACAAGTCTACATTTTAATCATCATGATATCTAAACTACATAAATCAAATCAAATTTGTTCTCATATCCATTTGTCCAAATATTTTTATAGTAGAACCACCAAAATTAATTATTCATCCCAATTAAAGAGGCGTGTCCTACATCTTAGATGCATACCAATGCTACCATAGAACTAAATTTTGTAGAAGATACCCTAATTTCTAGTGCTCTCAAATGTGTAATGAAGTAACTTTTGTACAGAGTATATAATTGGTGGACCTAAAATATAAGAGGGAAATGATCTATTAAATATGGAAAAAAATATGATCCTCTCCTCTACTGGTCTTTTTGTTGCAGTTGTTTGACTTCGGTGTCTCTTAAGTTATTTTTGTTGTATTCCTAGGTGTGGCCTAGTTTACTTGTGGCTTTGGGGCATGCTCTCATACCACCCACTTTTTTGTTAGAAATATCTTGTATCCTGTTTCTATTTCACCAATAATTTACGTACATATGAGAAAAATAGATAAGGTAAAGGTGAGGAAGAATACCTGTGAAATGAAGGTGGAAGGTAGAATGTACGCATTCTGATTTCCCGATCTAGTGATTTTTGCGAGAAATTCATTTTTTCTAGGAGGAACTACCTGTGAATACAAAACAAGACCACAAGAAGAACATTAAATAATATATTTCAGTGGACTGCCTAGCGTATACTAGATCCGGGAAGTGTGATACTTCCTAGATGGTTGTCAATCCATAGTTTATTGAATAAATGAACAAAAATACAAGAAATGGAGGTCCTATTGCTAACAAGTTGATTTTGGTATCTCTATTTATTACCAATATATTAGATTAAGTCAAATATTGCAATACAAAATTATATCTAGCTAAGGTTGGGTTATGTTTCTATTTAGGTAGGTATCCAAGGTTATTAGAATAGGTCAGGATCAGGTTTTGGGTGGTTTTAGGTTACTTGGGTGAAGGTTATTAGGTCACTATTATCGGTAGGATTACCAGTTACAGAGACCAACATCGGTGTGGGTATGACCAATGTCGGTCAAGGGAAACTAACGACGGTCAAGGTGACCAGCGTCGACAGAGGAGGAATGGTAGAAACTCAATAAAACTTGGTTTTGGAGGTTCTTTGTGATTGCATCAAGAATGGAAGAAGGATGGCTAGGTTAGTAAAGATGTTGAGAATTCTCAGAGATGTCTGGGGGTTGAATATGGGGAGCCAAAAGGTTATGGCTGGTTCGATGAGTGGATTGATAGGAATGTGAGGATGATGGGATGAAAAAGAGAATAGGATTTAACAAAGGAAACTAAAGAAATGATGATCTAAGTATAGAATGATGCAGATTGAAACACACTTACTTGTATTTGAAGGCCTGGTGGTTGGATGATGGCGATGGTTGATCTATAAAACTGGTGTTCAGTTTTGTGGCAGTTCTTCCCATAATACTACCATGAATGCCAATGCCTTTAGATTAGTCTTGGTGTTAGCTAAGGTGTGTCTGGATGCGCGAGAGGGCTCTAGTTCATGCTTGCATGCAAATATCTCTCTCTCCCACTCGAATAATTTTTCCAACCTAGGGAATAAAGTTACCAAAATGAATATATGGTAATTGATGACAGTTTAGGTTAACCGGCATCGGTTTAGGGTTAACTGGCATCGGTTACGAAGATAAATCCTAGGTTTTCCAAAATAGAAGATCTTGGCTATCTTTTTTCCATTTTTTCCCGTTGATTCAAGTCTTATTGGTTGTCAAATCAGGACTTTAATGAAAGAAACTATCAAGGGATAGAAATTCCCTCCTCTTTAATGGATGAGGTGCCCTTATTGAAAGCAAACAGAAAAACTATTTACAAATGTATAAGTCTTTACTCTGATGAGGAAATCTGATATTATGAAAGTGTTTTAATACAAAGATTGATGATCAATACAAAAGAAAATAAGAACTAAGGGAGGAAAAAGGTAGAACATAACAGCATTCCCAGGAAATATAGATAGAAAACTAGTTCCTTATAAATGCTAAGCAAATGTGATATAAAGAATAGAATCATTCATATTCAACAATCAGATATTATTTCATAAACACAAAGTTCTAGAAATTACATCCATAAGAATACAAAGCTTCTTAATGCAATAGATAACGATTCAAAAACTTTCAGACAGGCAAGAGAGAATAAATCGATACAGATGGAAATAGGAAGGGAAATATTCTTTATTGATAGCTTTAACTTCTTTTACACTTTCAAAAATTATCAAAGTTCCAACCCTTTGGAATGGCCTAGAGAGTCCAATATATAGCTTACAAAGTGGTTACATTTGGTAACTGTTTCTTTTAACCAAAATATTAATTAAGTAAATTACACAATATAAATTCCTTAATTAATTTACAAGGAGACCCAAACTAACAATAGAAAGAAGAGAGTCAAGAGCCAGAAGTAGGAGCATCCGGTTATGGCTCAAAACAGCCCACTATTTTGAGGATCCGGTTCCTAAATCTCTTCAATGCTTACGCTATCTCCATGACCCTTGGAATTGTTATGTTAGAAGTAGCATGAGTCCACATGCCTAAGCATTTCTCCATGTCTTTTTCAAACTTAGTATGCTCCAGATATTCTTTATTAGCCTCGAAAATAGCTGAATGGAGAGAAAAAATTTCCTTCATTTTCTCTTTGGTGAATGATTCTTCCTTGAAAAGATCATCCTTGACAAAGGCTTTAAATTGAACCTTGATTTCTTAGAGAGATAAGGGTAAACCTATGATTTCATCCTGAAAATGTCAGTGGATATCTTTTAAGGCAAGATACAACACAAGTTTTAAAAGACTCCCCTTTCTGCCATACATTCCTTAATTCCCCCAGAGCCTCTTCTAGAACTTTTATTTTCCACTCGATGCTAAAAGTCCATGTCCTTGAAAATTTATTCTTGACATCATCAAACACATTGTTGGCCAATAGGATCCTATCATCGGTTTGACCCATCATATGGAGATTTGCGATACATCCACTCCAGACTTTCAACTCCTTATCCATAGCCTTGATTGAAGAAGTGAATTTTTTCTACAGCATGATCACCTTCTCATTAGTTTTGAAGGCTTCCTTAATGAATTTTAAACCTTCTATAGTAATATCATCCACCATGGATTTAACATCCTTCCCATAAGTAGAATACTTGTGTATGTCTTTGATGGTTTGGACCTTGTCTTGGCTAATAACTATGGGAGGTGGAAGAGCGGCTAATGGGGCTTGATCCAAATCTTTACCCTTTTCCAACAATGATCTGATAAATTTGGAGAGAACTTGGTTGTGTTCTTCCAACTATTCCATTGTTTTCTTTCCTTTCTCCACCCATTTAATAACCTTAGTGACGGTTTCCCGAAGGTTATGAACTTCACTCTCAGGCATGGATTCTCCCATTAGAATTATGGAAAGATCCAAGTCAGAGATCAAAATATCTTTCTCCTCTTTATCCACTCTGGGTTTGGAAACCTCTAGGAACTGTTGGCCTTGAGCATCATATACCAACCTCAAAGTATTATTTGATTTCTTTGCTGGAGGAGGAGGGGTGTACCAAGTAGAGCTGCTATAACATCAAAATTAGGCCCTGTTAATTGGGAGGAAGATTTCCTTTTCTTGTTGTCGACTAGGGGTTGTACCCAGGCAAAGGAAGAAGAAGAAACAGAAGAATCAAGGGATCCGAGTGAAATTGAACTCATGGAACTCAAAGTATGAACCATTGTTTTTTCTAGTGGGGAAATGAATGGAACCTCAATAATTTCCCTTGCAAAGGAGTCTGTTAAACTTCGAGGTTCAGTTCTTGATCCTTCCTTCTCCACCTCAGCAGTGGTTTTAGGGGTTTCCTCTAGTTCTTTCATCTCATCATCATTATTATCACTTATAAAAATAATGTTATCCATCCCAATAGGCAATTCATGACTACTCCAAAAGATTCTCTTCCTCGATTGGTTCTTGCTTAACTTCTTTGAACTTCTTCTGATACACTTTGGTGGAAGAGGAAGGAGTAGACAACTCAGGTTCTTTCATTACATAAGAACAAGGAGTTTTCTCAAGTACCTCGGTGCTAGGCATGTATGTAATTCCTTCCTAGGTGTGGAAGTTTCTCTTGAAGAGGATCTTCCTTTGCTCATCTTGAGTTCATGTACCTTTCTGTCAAACCAACATCTTAGTTCTGATGATGAAAGGGGTGATTATCTCACTCAAGTCATCTCTTTCCTTGACATACCAATCCATTGTTTCTAGAGGAGTTTTCTTGATTGATCTTTTTATACTCAAAGGATTAAAAATATTCATCATCATCCTTAAGACCCTCAAGTACCTGGTATAGGTTGAGGTCTATGATTTTTTTTAGAGACAATCTACCAAAATGCCTTGTCTTTGCTTCAAAATCATCAACACAATCGGCCTAGTAATCCTCAGTGTCAAAACGGTGATGATAAGTTATTCTGAGATTTTGATCAATGAATTTCTTTAAATCAAAGCAATTCTTGGGCTCGAAGAAACGAACTGTAAGAGGAGTAATAGCCCTTTCTATATTGTGAGCATCTAGAGTTATCATGCATGTATAATTCCCCAAGGTGATAGGGAAATGAAGACCTATAATCTTCTTATCTTAGCAGTTTCTATGGAGTTTATCCAGCTATTTGCATACCTCAATCAAATCCATTTTGTCATTGTAGAACATGGGAAGCTTGAGAGGTGTGCTTTCAAAACAAGCTAGCCTGATGTATGAGAACTTTAGAAATTGAATGAAGAAATCCCATACTTTGTTATTAAAGCCTTAGCCTCATCAGAGAACCTTTTGGCAGTGTCACCCTCTAAGAGTCTCACAATGTACATGGTGAAGGCATCATTTACCCTTTTGAAATTATGATTACTATCCTTGAGGGTAAATTGAGGGCAATATGTGTAAATGAGCTCATCCTTCTTGCCTTTAATGAAAATGAAGCTAAACCACCTCGTGATTTGCTGCCAAGGTGTACATGAGATAGGAGGTCATGTATAAATTTTTGGTCTACTGAACATTTGATAATTGTTCAGTCAGGTTTCCACAGATAATCTCGGCCCAATTTATGTTTTGCTTACGCTCACAGATGATGTTTATGAAAGGGCACATCAAAAAATGGAATTCGTTGTTAGAGGGCATTACCATAATTCGAGCGAGTAGAGTGATAAAATCTAATAGTTCCTCATTGAAATCAACCCTGAATAATTCCTTAGAGAGTCGGGATGCTCCCTTCTTACGGAACTTTAGCCATGAGTTCACTACTCGAGCCTTATATTTCTTGTTGTCTTGATCAAACAAACCCTGAGCTTGAGTGAGAGTGAGAACAACATATTCTTATGTTTCAGGGATGCGTAGGGTAGCAGAGATGGTGGCAGCATCTAACTTTGCAATTAATTCATCGTGCACATTGACAACCTCCTTGGTGTCCAGATTGAAATTAGCCCAATAGGTGAGCATAGTGTCAGCACATTGTACAGAGAGAGGAAAACTAGCGGTGTATGTAATTCCACTATCATTTATCATTTGAGCCATGGAAGCAGGGTTGTCGCATGCTAATCTGCCCCAGAAATCATCAAAATCCAAATGTCAAACTTCACTATCTCCAATATTGGGTACTGAGGTCTCCAAAGGGGACAGATGTTCATGTCCTTAAAACTTGATCTTCATCTTGACAGTGAACAGAGGAATGGGCTCTAAAGATCAAATTCACGACAAAAATTGCAAAGAGATACAGGAAGGTGGACAAACGACTCACTTTTGCAAGAATGCGGGTAAGAGATAACGAGTAAGCAATGTGACAAGTGCATAGGTAGTTTCTCCTTTAAATAGTCATTTAGGAGAGAGAAGATCATAAATGTGAATTAAATACACCTTGTGCCAACCCAAAAAGGTGAAATATGGCAAAGCAGAAAAAACTGGCCAAGACAATCCATGGGACATTGGGACGTGAGGGACACAAAGAGCCGATTCGGCCGATACAGGGAATGCGGGCCAAAAGAGCATGGCCGGTCGAGGGACACAAAAATGTGAAGGACATGAAGAGTTGATTCAGCTGATGTGAGTGATGAGGATAATCGGTGAACAGGAATCCCGAGTGTACTTGGGACAGATGGGCTAAAAAAGTCTGAAAAATCTGATAGACAAGGACTTGCGGGGAAATCAGTCGATCCATGAACTAGAGGCCCACCGGTACTTGGGACATGAGGGAAGAAAATTTTTGACAAACCCGCAAGTCACTAAAATGACCCCAAGAAATAGAAGTTTCACCATCTCTTGAAATATCTTACTTTACTAAAACACTTTTGACGGGTGCCCACTCAAAATTTTCAAATTTTTGACTTTTAAAAGATGGGAATTTTGAGGGGACAATAGCTGGCTCTTTCTGGGGATGACTTGACTAGATCACAAGGACAAGGCAAGACAAGAATCTAAGAAAAACTCTGGGGAAGAAACCAGTGCCGTATCCATTAGGCAAATAGAGTCAAATGCAAAACAATACAGAAGGAAACACATGGAAAAACAACAAAACAAAGGCAAGGAAAGACAAACACACACTGCACATAATATACATATGTCTTCTTATTCACCTAGGATTTGAAAAATTTTAGGTACTACCCACTATAAGGAAGTGGGAAAGAAGATCCATCTATGTAATCAAGATAGAAAGAATTTTCACCAGCAAAGTGCCTAATTTTGAAAGGACCAAGCCAAAGAGAATTAAACTTACCATGGCTTCCTCAAGGTTCATTCCTTTTTCCCCATAGTAAGAAAATGTCTCCAAATTTTAAATCTTTGGATCTAGTTTTCTTGTCAAATAAATATTTTACCTTCTGTTGATGAGCAGAGATCCTATCAAAAACCTGTATCCTGTCTTCATCTAGCTTATGGAGATACATGATCCTCTTATCCAAAGAGTCACCAAAACTAGGATCCTCAATAGCTTTCATCAAATGCAAATCTATTAGTTCCACTATCACTGGTATTTCCTCTTTTGGTTAAGATATAAACTAAAATTAAATCAATGTATGTATGTAATGCACACAATTTTGACACACAAATAAAATAGTAAACATATTGGAATAATTTTCTTTTACTTACATTGCTTGATACATGAAAAAACAAGGGATTGCTTAGGACAAATGCGTACTCATGAGACATTTACACAAACATTATCCCAAATAGGTAACATGAAATGCACATGAAACACATCAAGGCCACTTTTCCCAAATGACAAGGCACAACACAATAATTCCACTACAGTATAAACTTTCGTATAGGCACCATCCCTAACACAACACTTTCCTGGTTCATACATTTATTACAGTCATATTTTTTTATTGACCTTACTTATTTGACAATCTAATGTAGCCAAATTAAGAACAACGAGATAAACTGCAATAAAATGAACTCCAAAAGAAATCCAAACCCCATTGTTGAAAGGTTTCTTTGATCACCACCAGTTGGAAAGGAAGCATGGAAAGCTATGGTCTCCTGAAAAATTGTTCGCATGTTTCACACTTGGAGACCCATTCTTGATCATCTTTGAATAAGGTAGGCCAATAGTACCTACCATAGATAATTTTGTGAGTTTTCACAATTGCAGAACAATTCCCACTTCATTTTTTATCATGATATTATTTTAGCAACAACTCTTGTTTCCCTATGTTTATGTACCTCAAGAAGCATCCATCAAGTCCTCTCTTATACAACACATGAATTTAAAGGACACACTTGACTGACTTAACTTTTATGGTTTTTCATTATTTATAAGGTGAGTGGGACACTCACTACAAGGCATAATGTAGGCAATGGCATCGTACCACTCACTTGTTGTATTTACGAAAAGGAATTTCCACTCAATTTCTATGCATTTTGGCACCTCATTCAGACATATCTCAATTCTCACTTGAAGCATACAAAGATACCAATTCCCTCATTTGTTTTATCTTGTCTATATGTTAGCATGCATATTTATTATAACCAATACCAAAGTATACATTCAAGTGCAGATCATCATATCATGAGCACAGAATGGAAACACATGTAATAAGGAAACATAACAGATCATATAAACATCAATTACACCATGTAATCACCATATTTAGATACATCAATGACCATAATCCATCCACCTTAATCCATTACATCAAAGTATTACATAACAAAAGATGAATACATAAGAATCATTACCACAGAGTCATGCACACCAGTACAACAACATAACCCTATTACATCACAGGTTATCTTGTACACAATACCCAAAAAAATTAATAACAACAAGTATATATAAGGGGTGGGGAATTTCCCTTCACCGCCCATTTATTCTCAAAATAGACTGCATGTTTATAATAGTCATGCATTAATAGTTACATGATTTTATAATGGAGATAATAATAAATTATCTTATAATTAGAACTTGCTTTAATCCTAAAAATAGCTCGATCCACGCATGACCTTTCATATTCACTCTATGTATGCTTTATCCCAAAAATATACATTCCTTGGCCACCAAGTATCCTTTATTTTCTATGGATTTGAATCAATGCGTGATAGAAAATCTAACTTGGCATTTCTATTTTTAGCATGTGATCTACAAAATCGTCTATGTCCCAAAGTTTTCTTTCTTAGAAATAAGCCTTTGTGTGCTATCCATTATACCCTTTGTGTTCTCCTTCAAACCTACCTCACGCATGTCGTAGATCCTCGAGCACGAAAGCACTTTGTCAATTCACTCGTGCAACATTACCCCACACTAAATTGGATTTTCATCCTCGGAAATGATTGTCCAACTTGTTTCTCCAAATAATATTTGATTAATCAATTAAAGAATAAAGAATTCAATGCCCAAAAATAATTATTCACCTATGTAAGAACCAAATCAAACCTCAGCTAGATGAAATAGTTCTTGGAACTCAGCATCTATTTCACTCTCCACTTTCTTCCATTCATCAAGTTCTTCTAATACTTTCATGGGTGCTGCCTCTATAATTCCTGGCACTTGGTCAGATGCCAACTCTTCAAATCTCATTTTAGAGCTCTTGAATCACTAGATCCAACTCTGCAAGTATTCCTTCAACCACATCCATGTGCTCTAATATTATATTCTGAAAATGTTTGATTTTGATCTCTAGCTTATCCTTATTGGCCTTTATTACCACTTTGTGTTCTGATGCCTCATTCATAACCTTTGTGTGCTCAATTTAATTAATGGTTGTATTCCCTTGGATATCTTTGAGTATTGCTTATCTGTTACTTATGTGTGTTCTAAGGATTGGGTCACATTTCTGGCACCTATTAAAAGCCAAGTCGGCCTTACAAATTTCCCCCTTGAGATACATGAATGAGTCCTCAATCTCAGTAATCCTCACTTTAACATCTACCTTGTTTATTTCCTTCTCCTTAGCTATCTCTTCAACAATTGGCCCCACACCACTTTTGATTATTATAAGAAGCATTCCAACCAGGTATTCAATGTACTCGATCTCATCATTATAATCATTCCTCGCTTGGTTCACCAAGGCAGGGCTTTGACCTAAAATCTACTTTACCAATGTTCCTACTCTGATCATATGCCTCCTTGGTTCAATTCTTCTCTCCCTAGATATATTTCTTAAAATTCCCAACTCACGCTCTTTCTACTTCTTATCAGCCACCATAACCCTAATTGTAGCCACAACATCCAAGTTTATGCACGCGACATCCGCATCCATTTTGTTCAAAGCATTACATGCCTGCTCATATTTCAAGTACATAGGTTCCACTATCTTGTAATTCTTACCTTGCTTTCTTTTTAACTCTATGACATTGAGGGATTTATTTCTTACTTCAAACTCAAGATCCTCCACTTTTATGTGCAATTTCCAATACAACATCTTCCTAGTGCTCGAGACTCCTCCATGCCTTTCCATAAGGTATGAACCATCTAATATCTTCATGGGCACCGTGCTCTGAAAATGCACCCTAAAAGCCTTTTTAGGGTCATCTAAAAAATCCATGTGTGTTGACTTGAGTTTCCAATGTTTCCTTAACTACCTTCACCTTCATTCTCTATTTCTTTGGTGTAGATGTGCCTACACTAGTCCCAGCTTCTGTGCCCTTATATTCTCTAATGACATAAGTATCATTAGTTTATTTCTCCTTGTGTGAAAGAGGGATTCGCGAGAACCGATGTCGAAAAGTGATGCACCACAACGAAGTTGCACTCCGATGGTAACGTCAAGCCAACGCAATACGCAAGATTCGAAACAATGGAAAGAAGATTGCAAGTAAGAAGAATGGGTCTGCTCATGCTCATAGATCGAAAAATAGGAAGTACAAATAGGGGTGTTGTGTAACCCCCATGCCTAAACATGGAAAGAAACTCAATGACGCCACTGACGCATATGACGTTGACTGACGCATATGACGCCACTAGAAGAGGAGTTACAATTCCAAATAAGGAATGTAACTCCTATGACGCATTGACGCAAATGACAATGTCAGATTCTATGACAGAATCTGACACTTGTCATTTGACTTCCTAAGACCTATGACTCTCGCAAGGTGAGATGACTCACCTAGGTGATGTGGATGATGACTGGATAGTCACACACACCAACACCCCCCCTTCATCGAAGCCGAGGAAGAGGTCAAGGTAAGCCAGAACAGAAAAAGAAGACTCCCCTAGACAACTAAGAAAGATGTGTCAATGGGCCCCGGCAACTAAAGGCCTGATAAGGTGCCCATGTACAAACAACATCTTTCTAGAAAGAAGAAGAGGAGAAGAAGGAGGACTATATAGCCCGAAGAAGATGGGTGGCTGCAGCAGACCTCACCCCAAGAAGAGACCGCAAGTGAAGAAACTTCACCTCAGTGAAGGGCTTGGTGAAAATGTCTGCAACCTGATCAGCTGTCTGAACATACTGTATGTCGATGATGTTTTCATGTATCAGCTCCCGTATGAAGTGCATATGAATCTCAATGTGCTTCGTCCGCTGATGCTGAACTGGATTTCTACAAATCGAGATAGTGCTCATGTTGTCACAGTAGATAATGGTAGGCCACCGAAAGTGGATGCCAAACTCTGTCATAATACCCTGTAACCAAACAGCTTCTGTGGCAGCGTTAACTGCTCCTCTGTATTCTGCTTCTGTCGATGATATGGCAATGGCATTCTGTTTCTTGCTGGACCAACTGACAGGACCTGAACCAAGAGTGAAACTGTAGCCTGAGGTAGACTTCCGATGATCTAGATCACCGGCCCAATCTGAGTCTGTAAATCCAACCAAGTCAATCTCAGTCCCTCCTAAGTAATGAATACCATCTGTGTGAGTGCCACGAACATAGTGAAGGATCCGCTTTGCTGCTTTTAAGTGCAGCTCATGAGGCTCCTGCATAAATCTGGACACGATCCCGATGGCATACGATAGATCTGGCCGAGTGTGAGTAAGGTAGATCAAGCTTCCCACCAACTGTCGATAAAGGGTACCGTCAACCAAGGGGGAAGAGCAATCAGAAACCAACTTAATCCCAGAAAGAAAAGGAGTAGGTGAGGACTTGCAGTCGGACATGTGAAACCGAGCAAGCAAATCAAGAGAGTACTTAGGCTGCGAGATCATAATTCCTGAGTCAGATTGTGAAATCTGGATCCCAAGAAAGTAATGAAGCAATCCTAAGTCAGACATGGAGAACTTGTTGGCCAAGGAGATCTTCACAGAATCAATGATAGAGGAAGAGCTACCTGTGATCAACAAGTCATCAACATAGAGAACAAGAATAAGCATGGAGTCATCCTGTCACAGAATATACACATTTGGGTCAGAGTGACACCGAGTGAACCCTGATGCAAGTAAAAAGGAGTCCATCTTGGCATACCAAGCCCGAGGGGCTTGTTTAAGGCCGTAGAGAGACTTCTTTAATTTGCAAATGAGGGATGGATCATGGACATAACCCGGAGGTTGTTCCATATAGATCTCCTCCTCTAGGTCCCCATGAAGGAAGGCACTCTTAACGTCCATCTGGTGGACTTCCCATCTGTTAGCGGCAGCGATGGCAAGGGTCAGTCGAATGGAAGTCATCTTCGCAACCGGAGCAAAGGTTTCTGAGTAATCAACCCCAGCTACCTGGGAGAAACCCTTAGCTACAAGTCACGCTTTATACTTCTCAACTTCTCCATTAGCTCCATACTTTGTTCGATATACCCACCTACACCGAATGATTTTTCTTCCTTTCGGAAGAAGGGTAAGATCCCAAGTGTCATTCTTTATGAGTGAGGAATACTCCTCATCCATGGCAGAATCCCACTCAGGAATCCCAGAAGCTTCCTGGAAAGATGGTGGATCAGAAGCAGAGGCGAAGAAGGAGTGAGGTCCAGTGAAGTCTGAGTGAGTACGTCTCTCATCCAAAGGATCTCCAACTAAATCTCCAGCACTCTGTAAAGTTTTCCTGGCCCAAAGAGGTCCCGAAGGCTCAGGCTCCGAGTCAGAAGATTCTTCACTTGAGTGAGAAGGGACATAGTCCTCATCATCACTACTGTCAGAATCAGAAGACTCAGAAGTTTGAGGATCGGGAGGAGCAGGGAGAGGTGGAACTCACTCAACAACATCATCATCTGAAGAGTCAGAATCTGAATCAGTGGGCAAAAGGACCTCAGTGGAAGTTGAAGTCAAGGATGACTCATCAAACTTCACACTCCTCTCAATATAAAGCTCATGGGTGGTAGGGTTCAACAATCGATATCCCTTCACGCCATCAGGATACCCGACAAAGATACAAGGTTTGGATTGTGGATCCAATGCCTTGCATTTCTTTTTGGGAATCCGAGCCATAGCCTTGGATCTGAAGACTCGAAAGTGCTCAACATCAGGCTTGTGTCCAAACCAGGCTTCAAAGGGTGTCATCCCTCTTACTACCTTGTGTGGAACATGGTTCTGAATATAACAAGCACAATTCACTGCTTCAGCCCAATACTGTGGAGGAAGAGATTTCGAGTGAACCATACAAGTAGCCATCTCCTTTAAAGTTCGGTTCTTTCTTTCTGCAACTCCATTTTGGGAAGGGCTGTAAGCAACTGTACGCTGCAAAGCAATCCCCTCAGAAGTGCAGAAATCCTCAAACCTGTTGCTCACATACTCACCTCCATTGTCGGTTCGAAGAACCTTGATAGACCGTTCCGCTTGTTTCTCAGCAAGAGCCTTAAAGTTTTGAAAATGCTCAAAAACTTCAGACTTAAGCTTAAGAAAATATACCCAAGTATAACGTGAAAAGTCATCAATGAAGGTTAGTATATATAGAGCTCTAGTAAAAGAAGGAGATGGAAAAGGGCCAGAAACGTCACTATGAACAAGATCCAAGGGACGAGTAGCTCTCCAGGATTTTCCCTTGTCAAAGCTTTTTTCAGGGTGCTTTCCAAGGGTACAACCCTCACAAAGACCCTTAGAAAACTTAACTCGGGGTAGCCCATTGACCATTTCATTTTGGCTCAATTGTTCAAGGTAACGATAATTTAGATGCCCAAAATGCTCATGCCATAACTTGCTAACCTCATTTGCATGAGTGAGCAAGGCATTGGGCGTCGAATCAGAAGAGAAGTGGGAAAAGGTATACAACCGTGAATGGTGATCTGCCTTTCCCTCAGCCACAGTGCAGTCAGAGTTAAGCTCACGAATAATCACCGAGTTAGGACCAAATTCCACTCGCATTCCTTCACCAAGGTGGGTGATTTGGTAAACTGATAGGAGATTGGTAGAGAGATTGGGAACACTCAACACTTGGTTAAATGTTCCACCTTCAATCTCTACCGATCCACTACCGGAAACCGACACATGAGTGTCATCACCCAACGTGATTTGGGACATGCCACATGGTTCAATGCTAGAGAATTCAACCTCTGAAGAAGCCATGTGGTGCGAGGCACCGGAATCGATAATCCAAGTTGATGATGGAGCTGATCTAGCTACGAGGGCCTTACCTTTCTTCTTTTCATTTTTAGTCTCCTTTGCATTAGAAGACTCGCCTTTCTGAGCATTTTGTTTAACGGATTCAGGAACACTTATTTTATTCTTCTCAAGTAAATGAGTTAAGTGATCAATTTGTTTCCGAAAACAATGTTGCTCGTCATGGCCAGAATTCTTACAATAGGAGCATTTATACTTTTCCTTCTTTGCTTTAGGCTCAGAAGTCGAAGTATGAGTGATGGGCTTAACTGGGGGTTGGTTGGTCTTGGTTTCTTTCTTAGGTTGGTCCTTAGTTTCTTTCTTCTTTTCATTTTTCTTGCCCTTATTCGCCACAAGGGCATGTGACTTGGATTTTAGAGTCCCCATTTGAATGAGTTTGTCCTGTTCTCGAATGAGTTGGGACGAAAAACTGTCAAAGGAGGGCATAGTCCAAGTACTACCCAAGGCGGCTTTCGTGGCGTGAAAAGTTGAAACGAAAACAGAGTATTCAGGACCTAACTTAGAAAGAATCGACAAGATCAATTGAGAGTCTTTCTTATCCACTTTACATTCCTTTAGAAGCATTCTAGTGTGGACAAATTTTGAGAAGAAGGCCTGTAGGTTTTCAAAGTCACTAGGATTTAACCCTAGTAGTTCGTTCTCCAACTCATGCACTCTCATGTCATCTTGCTTCCCAAACATATCATCGAGCGTTTTCCACGCTTGATCGGGTGTTGAGGAAGTTTCGATGTGGAAGAGCAAGTCGGGAGAGACGGACATACAGATAAGACCTAAGGCTTCATCACAACGGTTGAACCATTTAGATTTTTCGGGTTCATCAGTAGGTTCGGTCTCTAACCCCATGGTAACTCGGTATAACCCTTTACTTCGCAAAACCAATATAATTTTAGATTTCCATTCGAAGAAATTAAAAGGTGTGAGCACTGGTACTTTAGAGATATCCATAATGAAGAGATAGAACCAAGGAATGCAGAAGGAAGGAGAGAGAAAGGAAACAACCACCCCAGAACAAAATTACACCCCCCCGAGTTTGGCACTTTATAATTCAGTGCGTTGATTACAACCAGATGCGACTGTGTTCCGAGAACCAGTTTGTCACTCACCTTGCAATTAGCGTAATAACGCGCAATGGTGGAGACAACAATCAAGGTTCGTAGGGCGCAACAGATCGACACTGCAAGCAAGCACAGAAAGAGAGAAGCAAGAGGGGGAAGAAAGAGCTTTGTGAGAAACAGTGTCTCACATCACATGAAAGAATCCCTTTGTTGTAAGACTGTGGCGGACGCGCTCACAAGTCCACAAAAAAAAAGGAATAGAACAAAGCTCAAGAAAAAATGAGCTGAATTAAGCAATACAAAGACACCCCCCCAGAATGCGGCACTTTATAAAATTAGTGCATTTACAAAACTAATGATCCCATCATCTAGAGTGCGAAAAAACATGCAACTTTGACTAAAGAAGTGCTCAAAACCGAGCAACGAGTCAAAAGTTATAGCAAAAACCAATTCCCGCAACTGATGAGAAAAAGCCAATAAGCCTGCAAACGGATTAAAAAAGTGCCCTAAACGCATGCAAAAGGTGTCGTATGTATGCCCGTTGGAAATGGCACATGGAATTTGAGATAGGGTTTGTTTGTATTGCGAGGGGGGATTAGCCACCTGCCAATCCCGGACCTCACCCTTCGTCTTCGGCACTCGACGGAAGGTTAATAAAACAAGCCAAAAAACTTACAATGCCAATAAAATGTAATGTTTTTACCTTATACCTTTTAAAAGTAATGAAACAACACGTTTTTTAGAAAAGTGATAAGATAAAAAGAATGCAAACACGTTTTTTTTTAAAAGTGAATAAAAAAACGTATTTTTAGAGAGATATTACCTGGCAGCGGACTGAGAAAGCCACGTGGGGATGAAAGGCAGGTAAAAATAGATAATGTAGTGACTGTCCACTGTAAAAAAATGCCAGCAGGTAGAGAAAATGCAGAACAGTGCAAAAAATAATGCCAGCTGACAGAAAAAAATGCCTTAACAGTCCAAAAAAATGCCTTGCCTTAACAAAAAATGCCAGTAGAACAGTGCAAAAACACAGGAAAGGAGAAAAAATGCCTTAGGACAGTTGAGAAAAAACACCTGGAACAGTTGAAAATGCAGCCAGGAATGTAGAAAAAAAACCACAGTTGAAGAAAAATGCCTGGTAATGCAAAAAAGAGACTGGAAACACTCAGAGAAAAAAGGTTGACAAAGGATCAAAACGCCAATGCCAGGGAGAAAAACAGAAATAGGCAAAAAAGAATCTGGACAGGCAGAAAATGCTCAGAAAGGAGGAAAAAAAATGTTTAGAATGAAAAAACGTGCAGGGGAAAAAAAAAACGTGACAAGGAAAATGTAGAGTTTCAGGAAAAAACGTTAAAGGACAAGTTCAAAACACCAAAAAATTAGAAGACGTGCATGCAAGGTAACTTCGAGACAACAAGGAACCACAGCGATGAGGAAAAAGCTCGGAATAGTCTGAGTATACACCGGTGAAGAAAAAAACAACGATTCCCAACCAGTAATCACAGGTCCACGCCAAAAAATGAGCTCTTCTTTTACCCTGCAGCTGAATCTGAACACAACCAGCAAGAAACACACAAACAACCCAGAAACAACAGCCACAAAGATCTAGAAATATCCAAATACGAACTCAGCTGATAAGCAAACCAACCAAATACCTTAACTTGCAACTGCTGAAACCTCAATACGAGGTGAGCAATAATTCCAAAATGATAATCGAAAAAAAAAACTTGCACACGAGGAAATGAGAAGAAACCAGAAGTAATAAACAACTGAGAAACGAAGAGTGCACGTTTACCGAAACCAGCTCTGATACCATGAAAGAGGGATTCGCGAGAACCGATGTCGAAAAGTGATGCACCACAACGAAGTTGCACTCCGATGGTAACGTCAAGCCAACGCAATATGCAAGATTCGAAACAATGGAAAGAAGATTGCAAGTAAGAAGAATGGGTCTGCTCATACTCATAGATCGAAAAATAGGAAGTACAAATAGGGGTGTTGTGTAACCCCCATGCCTAAACATGGAAAGAACTCAATGACGCCACTGACGCATATGACGTTGACTGACGCATATGACGCCACTAGAAGAGGAGTTACAATTCCAAATAAGGAATGTAACTCCTATGACGCATTGACGCAAATGACAATGTCAGATTCTATGACAGAATCTGACACTTGTCATTTGACTTCCTAAGACCTATGACTCTCGCAAGGTGAGATGACTCACCTAGGTGATGTGGACGATGACTGGATAGTCACACACACCAAGGAATATTAGCTACAAAAATAGTAGCTAAAACCTTCTTCTCTGACAAAGCAGTAAAATCTACTTGTGCATCCTTAATTCTTCCGAACAAAGGCACCTCCCTACTCTCCATGGAATAATAATAGCCATAAGTGTGTGTGAGGGTAAGACCTGTTGTCCACTCAAAATTCCCTGCTCTGATGAAAGTAAATTTAAAGATTTTGAGTTTAAGTGTTTTTCTCTAAAGTACCGAAGTCATGAAAATTGGGAAAATCTGTGTTTTGGGTCATTTTGTATGTATTTCGGGCCTGTCGGACATTTTTGTCCCACGTGTCCCAAGTTCCGAAGTGCGTTCTGTTCCCCAATTGGCCAAAATCCCCGAAGTTGTTCCATTTTCGGGCCCGTCGGAACTTTTCGTCCCAAGTGTCCCAAATGGAATTGTGCAAGTTGTTCCATTTTCGGCCGAAACTCCCAAACCGCGTACTTCACTCTTTCATGTCCCAAATGTCCCAAGTCAAAAAGTGCAAGTTGTTCCATTTTCAGCCGAAACACCCGAGTCGCGTACTTCAGAGCTTTTTGTCCCAAGTCAAAAGTGCAAGTTGTTCCATTTTCAGCCGAAACTCCCGAACCGCGTCCTTCACGCGTTTTCGTCCCAAATGTCCCAAAATGCATTTGTGCGTCTTCTCCCTGTTTCTAGTGTTGGTCACACTCATGTACTAACTGCCATAGACTACTTCACCAAATGGGTGGAAGCTATTCCAGTCAAGAGCACTACTTCTGAAGTGGTATGCAGCTTCATCAAAGAAAACATCTTGGTAAGGTATGGTGTACCTAACAAGATTGTAACAAATAATGCCTCAAATTTCTCTTCAACTGAGATAATGGACTTCTGCTATGGGTATGGCATTTCTTTGGCTCACTCTTCAGATTACTACCCTCAGGGAAATGGGCAAGCAAAATCCACTAACAAAAATTTGGTAACTATTATAAGAAAGTTAGTAAATGAGTCTCAACGAAACTGGCACAAGAAGCTCTATGATGCTCTTTGGGCAAACAGGATTACACCAAAGAGAGCTATTGGAATGTCTCCTTTTCAAGTGGTATATGGATTAGAAGCTTAATTGCCAGTGACAGTGGAACTGCCAGCCTTGCACCTAATGAAGGCCATTGAAGATACTAGTTTCAGAGATGCTTTGGACAAGAGAATTATGTACCTACACAAACTGAATGAGGACAGATTGATGGTTACTGATAGGATATCTGTTCACTAGCAGAAGGTAAAGGTCCTGTTTGACAAGAATGCTAGGTTCAGAGATTTCCAAGTTGGAGACACCGTGCTGTTATGGGACAAAAGACATGAACCTCGTGGCAGCCATGGAAAGTTTGATTCCCTGTGGCTTGGACCTTTCAAGATCAGACACTTTGCTGGTGAGAATTCCTTTTATCTTGATTACATGGATGGTTCTTCTCTCTCACTTCCTTATAGTGGGCAATATCTCAAGTTGTTCAAGTCCTAGGTGATTAGGGAGTCCCTTGTATATTCTGTACAGTGTTTTTGTTTTTCTTTCCTTTTCTGTTTTGGTGTGTTGTCCTCTGTATTGGTCTACTTTTTGACTCCGTGGCCCAATGGATAAGGTACTGGTATGCTTCCCTGAGTTTGTCTAAGTTCTTGCCTTGTCTCATTCCTTGAATTTATGCCAAGTCATCCCCAGAAGGAGCCAGCTGTAGTCCACTCAAAATTCCCTGCTCTAATGAAAGTAAATTTAAAGATTTTGAGTTTAAGTGTTTTTCTCTAAAGTACCGAAGTCATGAAAATTGGGAAAATCTGTGTTTTGGGTCATTTTGTATGTATTTCGGGCCTGTCGGACATTTTTATCCCGCGTGTCCCAAGTTCCGAAGTGCGTTCTGTTCCCCGATCGGCCGAAATCCCTGAAGTTGTTCCATTTTCGGGCCCGTCGGAACTTTTCGTCCCAAGTGTCCCAAATGGAATTGTGCAAGTTGTTCCATTTTCGGCCGAAACTCCCAAACCGCGTACTTCGTTCTTTCATGTCCCAAATGTCCCAAGTCAAAAAGTGCAAGTTGTTCCATTTTCGGCCGAAACACCCGAGTCGCGTACTTCAGAGCTTTTTGTCCCAAGTCAAAAGTGCAAGTTGTTCCATTTTCAGCCGAAACTCCCGAACCGCGTCCTTCGCGTGTTTTCGTCCCAAATGTCCCAAAATGCATTTGTGCGTCTTCTCCCTGTTTCGCCCAAATCGGCCGAGCTGCGTGTTTCGCGCATTTGCGTCTCACATGTCCCAAGTGAACCAAGCGTCATTCGTGCTTATTTTTCCCGCACTACCCAAATATCATACTTATTCAAATTGGTGGGTATGTATTAAATGCGCATTTATGACCTTTCTCTCTCCTAAACGGCTATATAACGAGCATTTCCCCTTTGCATTTTTTGCACTACTTCCATGCTATCTTTTGCTCGAACCCTTGTAATTTGAAAACCTGCGCGTGTATTCCCTCCCTCTGTGATTCCTTTCCGAGTTTGGTTTGCGGCTCTATCCTCCTAGCTACTATCAATATGAAGATCAAGTTTCAGGGACGGGAACAAATTTCACCACTTGAGTCTGCCATTCGCAATATTGGGGATAGCGAAGCTCGTCATCTTGATTTCAGTGATTTTTGGGCAAGAATGGCAGACGCAAACCCTACACCAATGGCGTAGATGATTCACGATAGTGGTTTGGCTTTTGCTGGAGGTTTCCCAATCTCAGTACAGTGTGCTGATATCGTGCTTTCATGCGGAGCTCACTTCGACCCCGCTTCGAGTGAATTGACCAATATACATGGGGAACTCATCACCAAACTGGATGCTGCCGCCATTAGCACTTCTCTGAGGATTCCAGAGATGGATAATGCTATAGTCGTTTCCCGGGATCAAGCACAGGCCCTGTTCGACCAAGACAGTGACAAATATAAGGCACGAGTGGTGAAGTCCTGGCTGAAGAACCCTAAGAAAGGAGCTTCTCGTCTGACCAAAACCCTCTTCCGAGCAGATTTCAATGAAGAGTTGTCAGACTTCATAATCTTACTGGCTCAGGTTATGGGTTTGCCCTCTACCAACGAATTTCACTTCTGGATGTGCCCGCTCATCAGCATGGTGTGTGAAGGAACGTAAAATATCAATTGGGCAAAAATCATAAGCATGAATTTGATGGAGCAGCTGTCCAATGTGTAACAAACGAAGAAGTTCTATATGACTTCGTACCTGATGTATACCCTGGCAGCGTCACGGCAATGGTTTGGCTTTTCTTACATCGACGCTCACAAAGATGATCCAGTATATGCTTACTGTCCGCAGTTTACCCTGGAGACCAGCAATCGTAATTTTAGAAGGGTCAATGATGCTTTCACCATGTACGTGGTCAGACTGCTCAAAGGTGATACTGCTAGAAGGTTTTCAGATGAAGCCATGAACCTGATATCGCAATATGGTGCTTATTTCATCCAATTCAGGAAATTTTCTTATATCAGGCTTGTTGGCTATGAGAGCACCCTCTGCGGCTTCCCATGTTCTGCAATGATAAGATGGCTTTGATCGAAGTATGCAGGTAGTTAGAAAAACTGCACTAAACCTGCAGGGACAAGAAGATTTCTGGTTTGCACTTTCCCATTTCTTTGGGAAATTACACTTGTAAAATAGCCCTGGACGCACAGAACATAGAGAGAGCCCCGGTACCTATCACCGTTCATTTCTTCAAGCCAAGAACCTGCTTTGACTTGAAGAATTTTATTGAACAGAACATCAAGATAATCTACCATCATAGGGCAGATACAGAAGACTACTGGGCTGACAATGCAGATGATTTTGAAGCTAGGAGAAGGCATTATGGTAGGTTCTCCCTGCAATTGATCCAAGAACTCGGTCTGTACCAAGTTCCTGAAGGTCTCCAAGATGACAACTCTAATCTATACTGGTATGAGTATGAAAACGTGGTTAAGCACACTCCTTTGGAGGACCTGGATTGGAACAGGAAAGAGAGGGATGATCTGGCTGAGATCCTTGCTCCAGTCTTAGTCAGGACTAAGGTCTGGTTTGACAGGATGGTTCAAGAATTCAGGATGGTTTGTCAGGAGAATCCTCTTCTAAGGATGCTTCAAAACAAAGAAGAGAAGCATCTATTCCAAGGTCAGAAACACTAGTGAAGACCCCTCCTGCCTCATCAATACAAGGACCTACAACTTCTACTCCTTCTTCATCCACTCAAGTGTATCAGAAGAAGCTCAAGGAGGTTAAGAAGGAGCCTGTGAAAAGTGACCCCTCAAAGAAAACAGGCAGAGTTGCCTATGGGACCAGAGAACATCATTGTTGTTAGTGAAAGTGAACAAAGTGAAGTACCAACTCTTGCAAGTGCTCCTGAAGATCCAACTGATAAAGACAAAGAAATCCAGAGCATTGATCTTTCAGGTGATGTTGCCTCTTTTACCGCAATTTCCCCAATTGCCCTACTCACCTCTCAACTCGATTCAACAGCTGCGTAGACCTTGAGCATCATGAGCTCTCTATCTCTTGTTCCCCTTACACCTCCTGCTGATTCCTCTTCCTCTTTTGCGTGGGTGCAACATTTGGTTTACAAAAGGAAGAGTAAATTTTCCTCTTGGAGTTCAGGGTCAAATTTTGATGCTGTCGGAGCCTTGTTGGGCACCACTCCTTCTCGTGCCAAGAAAGCCTGAATTACCTCTAGGATAGTGTCTGATGCTCAAGGCCAACAACTCCTAGAGATTTCAAAGCCTACAACGGATAAATCAGAGCAGGACTTGCAGGTATCTGACTTAGAGCTCTCGAGAATCCCAATGGGAGAGTCTACCCCTGAAGGTGAAATTTACAACCTCCATGAAAAAGTCACAAGAGTCATTGGGAGGGTAGAGAAAGGGCAACAAACTATTGAACAGTTAGAAGAGTAGGCCCAAATTCTCACAGGTTTCATCAAGTCTCTTTTGTCTAAGGACAAATTTTTAGACCCTACCCCATTGACTACTCTCCCACCTCCTGTAATTCTAAGCCAAGATGAAGTGCAGAGTATCAAAGATATGCACAAGTATTCTGTCTATGGAAGAGCTACTGAAGCCCTGGTGAAAGACATGTTTGTTTCTAGATTAAACTTCATTGATGAAGCTTTCAAACTCCAAGAAAAGGTGAGCAATGTGCAACTGAAGCTCTCCTCCACTATTAATATCATGGATAAAGATCTCAAACTCTAGAGCAGTTGCATAGTAGACCTCCGACTCATGGGACAGGCAGATGAGATCGTTTTGTTGGCGAGTAAAGTCATTTGATGATGTAAAGGATAATCTGTCGAAGTCCTGGGTCTACAGCATGGAATGGAAGATCAGAGTCTTGGAGGAGGCTTTGGGAGAACTGATGAACAGTTGGCAGAAGGGCGAAGCTTTCAAGACACTGGTTATCTCTGCTTTCAAAGACATACACTGTCATCTTCACGATGAGACTTCTGGTACTTCCCTTTCCTTGCAAGAAATCAAAGCTCAATTCAGAGCTTTTGTCAAAGATAACTTATTCAAGGAAAGTTCCATCTCCAAGGAGAAAATGAAGGAGATTTTCTCTCTTCAATCTGCCATTGAAGAAGCAAACAAAGATTATCATACTCATGTCGAGTTTGATAAAGAGATGGAGAAGTGTCTGGGATTTTGGACTCAGTCTACGACTAACACGTCAGTCCCTCGTGGCAGAGATATAGCTGAGGCATTGAAGAGATTCAGGCAGCGAATTCTGAAGTCAGTGGGTCCCTCTCAGTGACCGACCACCTGTCTTCTTCTCCTTATTCTTCTCTTCTTTTCTATTTCTTTTTCTCAGGATTCATTGTAATAGGTTGAGGTATTGAGATTGGCAATCCTTAACTAATCTTTAGTTAAAAGAAGTAGTTACAAAGAGTAACTGACTTGTAAGCTATATAATGGCCTTTCCACGCCATTCTAAAAAAGGAAGAACTTGGCATATTTTCTGAAAGTGTAAATAGATTATAAAGAAATCAATACAGAAGGACTTTTCCATTCTTTGTCTATCTGATCTCTGTTATTCCTAAGCTTTCATTTATTTTCTTTGTGAAGATCATTTGTCTCAAGTTTGTTAGTCTTACCAATTGCATACTCTTCAACTTTGCAAGCACGGTGATCTTGTATAACCAAGAAGGAACTTTTTGTCCTTGATTAATGAATCTGTGTTATGTTAAGAAACTTTGTGTTCTAAGCAGATGTTATTTACAGAACTTTGTGTCTTTAAATTCCATCTTATTTATTCGATACAAATGATCTTGTTTCAATTCACTGTGACTTTCGCATACATAAAGAATTACTCTGATATCTATAATTCTGCATGTTGCCTTTCTGCTCTTTCCCGTACTCTCATTTCCTCAGTCCTTTTGTAATTGATGATCTTCATAGAAAACACTTTCGTGATATCCAAGTTTAACCAACAAATCATGTTTTGTACATTTGTAAATAAGTTCGTTTCTGAATAAGGGAACCTCTCCCATTAAAGAGGAGGGACTTCTTGTCCCCTGACTGTTGCTCTTCGTAAAGTCCTATCTGACGACCAACAATTTTTTGGCGACTCCGCTGGGGAAAATCATATTCCAGTTCTGTTATTTTTGATCATCTTTTGATCTGGCGACTCCGCGTTTTACTCGAGGGAGAAGGACCCTTGGTATTGAAGATTCTCAGTTCTAGATTTTGGAGCAGCAGGGTTTTCCTTTTCCTTCAACAAGAAATAGAAGGACTCGTTCGACAAGCACTCCACCTGTTCAAGATAGAAGTCCTACGGGTGGTATTCCTTCAGAGCAGCTAGCCCTAATCTTCGAGCTTTGATTCTTGTTGGTGTTGCAGTTCCTCTCCAAGCCGTTTTTCCAAGAATGGCGGCGCCATTACCATGGGGTCATCGTGTCGGGCCCCTTGCCCTTCCTCAGCCTTTGCATGAGTTACCCAGAGGTAATCGGAAGAACTTTCCTAAGTTCAAAGGCGATGGCAAAGTGCATCCGGATGAACACATCGCAGCCTTCATTGTTGCATGTGGAGTCCTGGGAGTTGAGCATGAAGACGTCTCCGTGAGACTGTTCGTTGAGACGTTACAAGATAATGCTGCTGATTGGTTCTACCACCTTCCGGCTGGTGCTATCATCGACTGGGACACAATGAGAACTCAGTTCGAAAACCGTTTCAAGCCAGCAGAAGATGTGCATGCCTTGCTTGCCCAAATTTCTCAGATAAAGAAAGATTCATCAGAACCCATGAGAGAATTTGTGGCCCGATTCAACAGACTGATCAACAAAATTCCTGTAAATACTCGACCTGTTGATCAAATCTGAAAATGTTTCTTCTTAAATGCTCAATCGTCTAAAGTCAGTTATGCGCTGAAGAAGGGCTAATCTCGCAACATTGGTGGAGGATCAAACTCTTGCTGTTAGTGTCGAGGATGATCTGATCATGTCAGGGAAGTTGAGGAGAGACCCTTCCAAATCTAAGTCTGTTGCTTCCTCCTCCTCCACTCCTGGACCTAATATTGATCCATTAGTTCAGAAGCTTGAGAATGATCTTATTGCTATAAAGAAATAATTGGCTCAGCATGCACTCCTTATGCAGACGTTCCAAGGAGAAATTTTCATCCCATAAATCGTTTACCTCCTTCTCAAACAAGACTAGCACTTGAAGGACCTCCTGTTAAGGTTCCTGTGAATGCAACCTGTGAAGTTGAAGAGCCAGATGATGATGAGGATAATGAGGCTTGCGAGGAGTTTTTGGAGGAATTTGATGATGA
Source organism: Taxus chinensis (assembly GCA_019776745.2). Classification (NCBI taxonomy): domain Eukaryota; kingdom Viridiplantae; phylum Streptophyta; class Pinopsida; order Cupressales; family Taxaceae; genus Taxus; species Taxus chinensis. The sequence continues at coordinate 941,410,473 of CM034149.1, forward strand.
AGCAGAGGAACTTGAGGGATCTTGGGTTAATTTCTTTACCACTGAGGGAATTGATGATGGAGATGATTATGATGAAGTGGTAGCAGACATGAATAGTGAATCATTTTCTGTCATGACTCGAGAGCAGACAAATCAGAGGGAGAAGGTGACACAGCCCATACAGAAATCTAAGGAGCAGTCGGCAACTATTCCTATAATTGCAAAAAGAGGATCTCCTATCCCTACTTCATCTGCACGCCAAAGGTGAGTCCTGTCAATCCTACTAGCAAAGTTCCTTCTTTTTCTCCTAAAGTTGATAAGCCTAGAATTCCAAATGATGATGGCTCATCCACTTCTGGGTCTTTCGATATTATTGATCATCTTAAAAATACTAAGGTTCAAATTTCAGAGGCTGAGTATTACCAAACCCATCCCAAAGCTTTTTCCAAAATGATTCAATTTGTTAATTCTCATTCCAAAACCACTTCTAAAGGCCTTTTGCCCACTCCTTCTTCTACACCACAGCCTAGACTGGTAGCTGTTGTCACCTCGCCTAGTGACAAAATTAGACCATTTTATGTAACAATTCTTATAGCTGGTCATAGGCTTAGTAATTGTGTCATTGACTCAAGAACCTCAGATAATGTGATGCCTGCTAAATTAGCTCATGCTTTAGGCCTGACTCTCACACGCACTTATGGATCTTGTTACTCCATGGAAAGTAAAGAAGTGCCCCTAGTCGGGATAATTAAAGATGCACAAGTGGCTTTTGCTGCCTTGCCTGAAAAGAAAGTATTGGCTACCATCTTAGTAGCAGATATCCCTCCTTCATACGGGATGTTGCTAAGTAGGAACTTCTACAAAGATGTGGGTGGGGAAATCCAAATGGACTGGTCGCATGCACTCATACCTGTTAATGGACAAATGAAGAAGTTGATGCTTGAGAAGCAATCTGAGTATATTGTGCAAAAAACGGATGATCCTAAAGCAAAAATACTCTATGAGGATATGGGTCATGGCAATTACATGATTATGTCCCATGATGAAATCCAACTTCCCAGAATGTCACCTAAAGATCCTAATGGTATTTGGATTTTAGAGTTTGATGGAAGTTGTTCCTCAGCTGGTTCTGGAGCTAGTGTCCTGCTAGTGTCACCTAAAGGATGCCTACACCCCTTTTCATTTAAGTTGTAGTTAGAGAACACTGATAATACAACAGATTATGAGGCTCTCATCCTTCGACTGTAAGTGACCAAAGAACAAGGTGTAAAGAACCTTCTGGCACATGGTGATGCAGAATTAATTGTAAAGCAAGTGAGAAGCCTTTTCTCAGGTAAAAAATGGGAGGCTGGAAACATTACCGGAATCAGGTTTGGGATTCCATTGAATTCCTTGATGCTTTCTCCATTGAGGCAATACCTAGGGAGAAGAACAGCAGGGCTGATTCACTAGTAGTCTCAGGGTCGCTATTGATTCCTCATCCTGATTTCTCTCAGGATAAGTTCACCATTGAGATGGTTCTTCAGCCTAGTGTACCTGATAATGCCAATAACTGGCAAGTCTTTAATGATGATCAACATTTGCTTTCCTTCCTGGAACTCAAGGGTAATTTCGAACTACTATATTTTGAGGGAAGTGACAACCTACCTCGTGAGAATGTGCCCTTTGACCAAGCAGTCATCCAAGGGGAAGAAACAGATCAAGATGGATGCATCAATCTTCAAAGGAAACAAGATTCCTAAGGGTTTTGTGAGTTTGGAGGAACTATTTGATAAACATGACAGGTATGTGAAATCTAAAGCTTCTACTGGACCTCAGCAATCAGCTGAGTATGATAAGATTGATATTGGGAGTTCTACTGACCCCAAGCTTGTGAACATTGGAAAATGTTGCACAGAAGATGAGAGGAAGAAAGCAATTGCTCTTTTAAAGAGGTATAAGGATGTTCTCACTTACTCTTATGAAGATTTGAAAGCTTTCAAACCAAAAGATATGCAGCACTCTATTCCTCTTAAGCCTGGAATTAAGCCTTTCAAGCAGAAACAGAGGCAATACAACCCCAAAATAGCTGACACCATCTTTCAGGAGATACAGAAGTTGTTGAAGGCTAAAATTATTTTTCCCATTCACCATTCAACATGGATTGCAAATATTGTGCCTGTTAGGAAGAAAAATGGTGAGATCCGCATCTGTGTTGATTTCAGGAACCTGAATCAGGCTTCTCTGAAAGATAATTATCCTTTGCCTATGATGGATCAAGTATTGCAAGCAGTAACAGGATCTGAAATGTTATCTATGCTTGATGGATTTTCTGGATATAATCAGGTAGAGGTTGATACTGTAGATCAACACAAAACAGCTTTCACTACTCCTTGGGGCACCTTTGCCTACAAGAGAATGCCTTTTGGGCTTATTAATGCTGGTGCCACTTTCCAGAGGGCTATGGATCTGGATTTTGGAAGCTTAAAAGGAAAGTGTATTGTCATATACCTTGATGACCTGACAGTGTTTTCCAAGACAAGAGCGGATCATTTTGATCACCTAGAGACAGTTCTGCTGAGATGCAGAGAGCATGGGATCTCTCTGAACCCTAAAAAAATATGTCTTTTGTGTCACTGAGGGAAAGTTATTAGGGCACATCGTTTCCAAGGATGGTATTAAGATTGATCCTGAACGAGTTCAAGCCATCCAACAAATTCCTCTCCCAACCAGTAAAAAGGGCGTGCACTCGTTCTTCGGTAAGATCAATTTCTTGAGAAGATTCATCCCTGATTTTGCAGAGTTAACTTTGAATATTTCTCAGATGATGAAAGGGAAGCAAACATTTGGTTGGTCTTCTGAAGGAAAGGAATCCTTTGAAGGTATCAAGAGAGCTATCGCTAAAACTCCTGTTTTAGCCTGTCCTGATTTCAACAAAGATTTCATCATCTATTGCTATGCTACAGATAATACCTTGGCTGCTGTGTTAACTCAAGAAGACTCTAATGAGCATGAGCTACCAATCACATTCATGAGCTATATTCTGAAAGATCACGAGTTGAAATACACCATGATGGAGAAACATGCTTTTGCAGTGGTTAAAGCTGTCAAGCAGTTTCGCTTTTACATCCTCAACTCTCATTCCATGGTATTGGTCCCAGATACAACTGTTAAGTCAATCCTCACACAACAAGAATTTGGATCCAAGAGAGGGAACTGGGTTGCTAAGGTCCAAGAGTATGACATTGACATCAAGCTGACCAAGCTGGTTCGTGGAAAAGGTCTTTGTGAGCTCATTGCTGAAGGAGCTAAGCATGAATTATTGGAGAACAAAGTTGGCCTTCCTACTGTTCTGTTCCTTAGTTCAGTTGACGAATGGTATGCTGACATCGCCCATTTTCTCACCTATGGGGAATGCCCCTCTCATTTAACTGCCAAAGAAAAGAGGACTGTTAAATTGAGGTCAGTACAATATGTATTATGGGAAAATGCTTTGTTCAAGCATGGCTTAGATGGGAGATTTTTGAAGTGTGTGGACAAGGAACAGCAGAGAAAGTTGCTCTCAGCTTTTCACAATCAGGCATGTGGAGGGCACTATTCATCAACGGTTACAGCTCATAAGATACTCCGTGGAGGATACTACTGGCCTTCCTTGTTCAGAGATGCATCAAGGTGGGTGGATAAATGTGAGGCTTGTCAGACTTTTGTGGGAAGACCTAAATTGGCTTCTTTGCCTCTCAAGCCAGTTGTGATTGAGGAACCATTTCAACAGTGGGGTTTGGACTTCATTGGTACACTTAATCCTGCTTCTAGTGCTGGTCACACTCATGTACTAACTGCCACAGACTACTTCACCAAATGGGTGGAAGCTATTCCAGTTAAGAGCACTACTTCTGAAGTGGTATGCAGCTTCATCAAAGAGAACATCTTGGTAAGGTATGGTGTACCTAACAAGATTGTAACAGATAATGCCTCGAATTTCTCTTCAGCTGAGATAATGGACTTCTGCTATGGGTATGGCATTTCTTTGGCTCACTCTTCAGATTACTACCCTCAGGGAAATGGGCAAGCAGAATCCACTAACAAAAATCTGGTGACTATTATAAGGAAGTTAGTTAATGAGTCTCAACGAAACTGGCACAAGAAGCTCTATGATGCTCTTTGGGCAGACAGGATTACACCAAAGAGAGCTATTGGAATGTCTCCTTTTCAAGTGGTATATGGAGTAGAAGCTCAATTGCCAGTGACAGTGGAACTGCCAGCCTTGCACCTAATGAAGGCCATTGAAGATACTAGTTTCAGAGATGCTTTGGACAAGAGAATTATGTACCTGCACAAACTGAATGAGGAAAGATTGATGGTTGCTGATAGGATATCTGTTCACCAGCAGAAGGTAAAGGTCCTGTTTGACAAGAAAGCTAGGTTCAGAGATTTCCAAGTTGGAGACACCGTGATGTTATGGGACAAAAGACATGAACCTCGTGGCAGCCATGGAAAGTTTGATTCCCTGTGGCTCGGACCTTTCAAGATCAGACACTTTGCTGGTGAGAATTCCTTTTATCTTGATTACATGGATGGTTCTTCTCTCCCACTTCCTTATAGTGGGCAGTATCTCAAGTTGTTCAAGTCCTAGGTGATTAGGGAGTCCTTTGTATATTCTGTACAGTGTTTTTATTTTTCTTTCCTTTTCTGTTTTGGTGTGTTGTCCTCTGTATTGGTCTGCTTTTTGACTCCGTGGCCCAATGGATAAGGTACTGATCTGCTTCTCCTGAGTTTGTCTAAGTTCTTTCCTTGTCTCATCCCTTGAATTTATGCCAAGTCATCCCCAGAAGGAGCCAGCTGTTGTCCACTCAAAATTCCCTGCTCTTAAGAAAGTCAAAAAAATTTCAAAATTTTGAGTTTAAGTGTTTTTCTCTGAAGTACCGAAGTCGTGAAATTGAGAAAATCTGTGTTTTGGGTCATTTTGTATGTATTTCGGGCCTGTAGGACATTTTTGTCCCGCGTGTCCCAAGTTCCGAAGTGCGTTCTGTTCCCCGATCGGCCGAAATCCCCGAAGTTGTTCCATTTTCGGGCCCGTCGGAACTTTTCGTCCCAAGTGTCCCAAAACTTATTGTGCGAGTTGTTCCAATTTTTGGCCGAAACACCCGAACCGCGTACTTCACGCGTTTTCGTCTCAAATGTCCCAAACTTCTCTGGACCTATTGTAACATTTTGCAGCCGAAATTCGCCCGAGTCGCGTACTTCAGAGGTTTTCGTCCCAAAGTTAAAAGTGCAAGTTGTTCCATTTTCACCCGAACCGGCCGAGTCGCGTACTCTGGAACTTTTTGTCTCAAATGTCCCAAGTTCAAACGGGCCTTTTGTTCCAATTTCGGCCGAAACACCCGAACCGCGTACTTCGCGCGTTTTCGTCCCAAATGTCCCAAAATGCATTTGTGCGTCTTCTCCCTGCTTCGCCCGAATCAGCCGAGCCGCGTGTTTCATGCATTCGCGTCTCACATGTCCCAAGTGTACCAAGTGTCATTCGTGCTTATTTTTCCCGCTCTACCCGAATATCATGCTTATTCAAATTGGTGGGTATGTATTAAATGCACATTTATGACCTTTCTCTCTCCTAAACGGCTATATAACGAGCATTTCCCCTTTGCATTTTTTGCACTACTTCCATGCTATCTTTTGCTCAAACCCTTGCAATTTGAAAACCTACGCGTGTATCCCCTCCCTCTGTAATTCCTTTCCGAGTTTAGGTTTGCGGCTCTGTCCTCCTAGCTACTATCAATATGAAGATCAAGTTTCAGGGACAGGAACAAATTTCACCACTTGAGTCTGCCGTTCGCAATATTGGGGACAGCGAAGCTCGTCATCTTGATTTCAGTGATTTTTGGGCAAGAATGGCGGATGCAAACCCTACACCAATGGCGCAGATGATTCACGATAGTGGTTTGGCTTTTGCTGGAGGTTTCCCAATCTCAGTACAGTGTGCTGATACCGTGCTTTCATGCGGAGCTCACTTCGACCCCGCTTCGAGCGAATTGACCAATATACACGGGGAACTCATCGCCAAATTGGATGCTGCCGCCATTAGCACTGCTCTGAGGATTCCAGAGATGGATAATGCCATAGTCATTTCCCGAGATCAAGCACAGGCCCTGTTCGACCAAGACAGTGACAAATATAAGGCACGAGTGGTGAAGTCCTGGCTTAAAAACCCTAGGAAGGGAGCTTCTCGTCTGACCAAAACCCTCTTCCGAGTAGATTTCAATGAAGAGTTGTCAGACTTCATAATCTTGCTGGCTCGGGTTATGGGTTTGCCCTCTACCAACGAATTTCACTTCTGGATGTGCCCGCTCATCAGCATGGTGTGCGAAGGAACGCAAAATATCAATTGGGTGGAAATCATAAGCATGAATTTGACGGAGCAGCTATCCAATGTGCAGCAAACGAAGAAGTTCTATATGACTTCGTACCTGATGTATACCCTGGCAGCGTCACGGCAATGGTTTGGATTTTCTTACATCGACGCTCACAAAGATGATCCAGTATATGCTTACTGCCCGCAGTTCACCCTGGAGACCAGCAATCGTAATTTCAGAAGGGTCAATGATGCTTTCACCATGTACGTGGTCAGACTGCTTGAAGGTGATACTGCTAGAAGGTTTTCAGATGAAGCCATGAACCTGATATCGCAATATGGTGCTTATTTCATCCAATTCAGGAAATTTTCTTATATCAGGCTTGCTGGCTATGAGAGCACCCCTCTGTGGCTTCCCATGTTCTGCAATGATAAGATGGCTTTTGATCGAAGTATGCAGGCAGTTAGACAAGTTGCACAGAACTTGCAGACATAAGAAGATTTCTGGCTTGCACTTTCCCATCTCTCTGGGAAACTACACTTGCAAAATAGCCCTGGATGCACAGAACATAGAGAGAGCCCTGGTACCTATCACCGTTCATTTCTTCAAGCCAAGAACCTGCTTTGACTTGAAGAAGTTTATTGAACAGAACATCAAGATAATCTACCATCATAGGGCAGATACAGAAGACTACTGGGCTGACTGTGCAGATGATTTTGAGGCCAGGAGAAGGCATTGTGGCAGGTTCTCCCTGCAATTGATCCAAGAACTCGGTCTGTACCAAGTTCCTGAAGGTCTCTAGGATGACAATTCTGATCTATACTCGTATGAGTATGAAAATGTGGTTAAGCACACTCCTTTGGAGGACCTGGATTGGAACAGGAAAGAGAGGGATGATCTGGCTGAGATCCTTGCTCCAGTCTTAGTCAGGACTAAGGTCTGGTTTGACAAGATGGTTCGAGAATTCAGGAGGCATTCAGGAGAATCCTCTTCTAAGGATGCTTCAACACCAAGAAGAGAAGCATCTATTCCAAGGTCAGAAACACCAGTGAAGACCCCTCCTGCCTCATCAATACAAGGACCTGCAGCTTCTACTCCTTCTTCATCCACTCAAGTGTACCAGAAGAAGCTCAAGGAGGTTAAGAAGGAGCCTGTGGAAAGTGACCCTCAAAGAAAGTAGGCAGAGTTGCCTATGGGACCAGAGAACATCATTGTTCTCAGTGAAAGTGAAGAAAGCGAGAGTACCAACTCTTGCAAGTGCTCCTGAAGATCCAGCTGATAAAGATAAAGAAATCCAGAGCACTGAGCTTTCAGGTGATGTTGACTCTTCTGCCGCAATTGCCCCAAGTGCCCCACTCACCTCTCAACTCGAGTCAACAGCTGCGTAGACCTTGAGCATCATGAGCTCTCTGTCTCTTGGTCCCCTTGCTCCTCCTGCTGATTCCTCTTCCTCTTTTGTGTGGGTGCAACCTTTGGTTGACAAAAGGAAGAGGAAATTTTCCTCTCGGAGTTCAGGGTCAAATTTTGATGCTGTCGCAGCCTTGTTGGGCACCACTCCTTCTCGTGCCAAGAAAGCCAGAACTACCTCCAGAATAGTGTCTGATGCTCAAGGTCAGCAATTCCTGGAGATTTCCAAGCCTACAACGGATAAATCAGAGCAGGACTTGCAGGTATCTGACTTAGAGCTCTCGAGAATCCCAATGGGAGAGTCTACCCCTGAAGGTGAAATTCACAACCTCCAGGAAACAGTCACAAGAGTCATTGGGAGGGTAGAGAAAGGGAAACAAACTATTGAACAGTTGGAAGAACAGGCCCAAGTTCTCACAGGTTTCATCAAGTCTCTTTTGTCTAAGGACAAAGTTTTGGACCCTACCCCATTGACTACTCTCCCACCTCCTGTAATTCTAAGCCAAGATGAAGTGCAGAGTATCAAAGATATGCACAAGTATTCTGTCTATGGCAGAGCTATTGAAGCCCTAGTGGATGACATGCTTGTTGCTAGATTAAACTTCATCGATGAAGCTTTCAAACTCCACAAAAAGGTGAGCAATGTGCAACTGAAGCTCTCCTCCACTATCAATATCATGGATAAAGAGCTCAAACTCTAGAGCAGTTGCATAGTAGACCTCCGACTCATGGGACAGGCAGATGAGAACATTTTGTTGGCGAGTAAAGTCTTTGATGATGCAAAGGATAATCTGTCGAAGTCCTAGGTCTACAGCGTGGAGTGGAAGATCAGAGTCCTGGAGGAGGCTTTGGGAGAACTGAAGAACAGTTGGTAGAAGGGCGAAGCTTTCAAGACACTGGTTATCTCTGCTTTCAAAGACATACACTGTCATCTTCAGGATGAGACTTCTGGTACTTCCCTTTCCTTGCAAGAAATCAAAGCTCAATTCAGAGCTTTTGTCAAAGATAACTTATTCAAGGAAAGTTCCATCTCCAAGGAGAAAATGAAGGAGATTTTGCTCTCTTCAATCTGCCATTGAAGAAGCAAACAAATATTATCATACTCATGTCGAGTTTGATAAAGAGATGGAGAAGTGTCTGGGATTTTGGACTTAGTCTACGACTAACACGTCAGTCCCTCGTGGCAGAGATATAGCTGAGTCATTGAAGAGATTCAGGCAGCGAATTCTGAAGTCAGTGGGTCCCTCTCAGTGACCGACCACCTGTCTTCTTCTCCTTATTCTTCTCTTCTTTTCTATTTCTTTTTCTCGGATTCATTGTAATAGGTTGAGGTATTGCGATTGGCAATCCTTAACTAATCTTTAGTTAAAAGAAGTAGTTACAAAGAGTAACTGACTTGTAAGCTATATAATGGCCTTTCCACGCCATTTCTTAAGGAGGAAGAACTTGGCATATTTTCTGAAAGTGTAAATAGATTATAAAGAAATCAATACAGAAGGACTTTTCCATTCTTTGTCTATCTGATCTCTGTTATTCCTAAGCTTTCATTTATTTTCTTTGTGAAGATCATTTGTCTCAAATTCGTTAGTCTTACCGATTGCATACTCTTCAACTTTGCAAGCACGGTGATCTTGTATAACCAAGAAGGAACTTTGTTTCCTTGATTAATGAATCTGTGTTATGTTAAGAAACTTTGTGTTCTAAGCAGATGTTATTTACAGAACTTTGTGTCTTTAAATTCCATCTTATTTATTCGATACAAATGATCTTGTTTCAATTCACTGTGACTTTCACATACATAAAGAATTACTCTGATATCTATAATTCTGCATGTTTCCTTTCTGCTCTTTCCCGTACTCTCATTTCCTCAGTCCTTTTGTAATTGATGATCTTCATAGAAAACACTTTCGTGATATCCAAGTTTAACCAACAAATCATGTTTTGTACATTTGTAAATAAGTTCGTTTCTGAATAAGGGAACCTCTCCCATTAAAGAGGAGGGACTTCTTGTCCCCTGACTGTTGCTCTTCGTAAAGTCCTATCTGACGACCAACAAGACCTAAAGCATGATCCACTTTGGTAGGCATGACATTATCTAACGCTCCTGAGTCTATGACACAGTTGCCGAGTTTATGGTCAGCTATGAGGATGGTCACATAGAATGGTTTGATTTTGACATTTGGTGAGGTGACTACAACCACAAGGTTTGATTGGGATGCGGAAGAGGAGTGGGAAAAATACCTTTGGAAGTGTTGGATGAAGTTTTGGAATGGGAATTGACAAAGTGGACCATTTTGGCAAAGGCTTTTGGATCAGTCTAATAAAACTCGGCTTTTGAAATCTAGATTTTTGTCTTCTTGAGGTGATCAATGATATCAAAAGATCCAGAGGTGGATGGGCTATCATCACTAGGATTCCTAGGCTTATCATGTTTTGGAACTAGAGAATAAGAAATTTTAGAAACAGGAGTAGAAGAAGAAGAATTAGCAGAACTCACCTTTTGCAAGGATGCAGTGGGAATAGGATATCCTCTTCTTGCAATCACTGGAATAGTCGTGGGATGCTCTTTATATTTCTTAACGGGCTGCATCACTTTATCTCTCTTATTTGTTTCTCCCAAGTCATAATAGCATATGACTCACTGTTCATCTATGCCACTACTTCATCATAATCATCTTCCTCATCAACACCCTTAGTGGTGAGGAAATTAACTCGAGACCCATCGATTTCTTCCAGTTCTTCGTTAGCCTCTTCTTCAAGTTCTTCAAAATATTCATTAACTTCTTCATCATCAGGTTCTTCAACTTCACAAGTTGCATTAACAGGGACCTTGATGGGTGGTCCTTCGATTTCTAACCTTGTCTGAGAAGAAGGAAAATGGTTTCTAGGCTGAAAGTTTCTCCTCGGAACATCTTGATAAGGAGCATGTTGAGCCAATTATTTCTTGATGGCAATGAGGTCATTAGTAAGCTTATGTACTAACTGATCTGCATTAGCTCCAGGAATTGAGGAAGAGGAAGAAGAAGATTTAGATTTGGAAGGGTCTCTTTTCAATTTACCAGACATGATTAGGTCATCTTGAACACTGACAGCTAATCTCTTATCAGCATCCAAAGTTGCAAGATTGGATCTTCTCAGTGCATATCTTACTTCAGGAAATTGAGAATTTAGGAAGAAACATTTTTGAATTTTATCCACAGGTTGGGTGTCTTGTGGGATCTTGTTAATCAACTTATTGAATTTGGCCACAAATTATCTCATGAGCTCTTGTGGTTCTTTCTTGATTTGAGAAATCTGGGCTAGCAAAGCATGCACATCTTTAGCAAGTTTGAAATGATTCTCAAATCTAGTTCTCATGGTATTCCAATTGGTGATGGCCCCAACGGGGAGATGATAAAACCAATCTTCCGCATTGTCCTGCAAATTCTCCATAAAAATCCTCACAGAGACATCCTCATGTTCAACTCCAAGGACTCCACATGCAACTATGAAGGCTACAATGTGTTCATCAGGATGTACCTTACCATCACCTCTGAACTTGGGAAAGTTCTTTTTGTTACCCCTAGGTAACTCATGCAAAGGTTGAGGGAGGGAAAGAGGCCCAGCTCGTTAGCCCCAAGGTAATGGAACTGCCATTCATGGAAAAATTGCTTAAAGTGGAACTTAAACGCTAGCAAGAACTAAAGCACGAAGATTAGGGCTGAGTTGTTCTTGAGGGACACCACTCCGAAAAGCTTTGTCTTCAATAGGTGGTGTGCTTATAGAACGCGTTCTTCTATCTCTTCTTGATGAAGGAAGGGGGAAGCCTTGCTGCTCCAAGAGTTGAAATTGTGAATCTTCAATTCCAAGAGCCCTTCTTCCACGAGTAAATCTTAGAGTCACAAGATCAGAAATGATCAAGAAATTGTTCTTTAGAAATTGGAATTCATTGAAATGAATCCCCAGTAGAGTTGTCAAAATGGGTGAGGTGCCCTTATTGAAAGCAAGCAGAAAAACTATTTACAAATGTACAATTGTCTACTCTGATGAGGAACTCTGATATCATGAAAGTGTTTTGATGCAAAGATTGATGATCAATACAAAAGAACAGAAGAACTAAGGGAGGAAAAAGGTAGAACATAACAACATTCCCAGGAAATATAGATAGAAAAATAGTTCCTTATAAATGTTGAGCAAATGTGATATATAGAACATAATCATTCATATTTAAACAATCAGATATTATTTCATAGACACAAAGTTCCAGAAATGACATCCATAAGAATACAAAGCTTCTTAATGTAATAGATAATGATTCACAAACTTTCAGACATGCAAGAGAGAATAAAACGATGCAAATGGAAATAGGAAGGGAAATCTTCTGTATTGATAGCTTTAAGTTCTTTTACACTTTCAAAAATTATCAGAGTTCCAGCCCCTTGGAATGAAGTGGAGAGTCCAATATATAGCTTACAAAGTGGTTACATTTGGTAACCATTTATTTTAACAAAAATATTAATTAAGGAAATTACACAATATAAAGTCCTTAATTAATTTACAAGGAGACCCGAAATAAAAAATAGAAAGAAGAGAGTCAAGAGCCGGAAGTAGGGGCATCCAGTTGTGGCTGAAAAGGGCCCACTGTTTTGAGAATCTAGTGCCTGAATATCTTCAATGCTTCCACTATCTCCATGCCTCTTGGAATCGTTTTGTTAGAAGTGGTGTGAGTCCACATGCCTAAGAATTTCTCCATGTCTTTGTCAAACTCAGTATGCTCGAAATATTCTTTATTAGCCTCGACAATAGCTGAATGGAGAGAACAAACATCCTTCATTTTCTCTTTGGTGATTGATTCTTCCTTGAACAGATCATCCTTGACAAAGGATTTAAATTGAGCCTTGATTTCTTGGAGAGAGAAGGGTACACCTCTTACTTCATCCTAAAAATGGCATTGGATATCTTTAAAGGTAGATACAACACAAGTTTTAAAAGACTCCCATTTCTGCCATACATTTCTTAATTCCCCCAGTGCCCCTTCTAGAACTTTTATTTTCCACTCGATGCTAAAAATCCATGTCCTTGACAAATTATTCTTGACATCATCAAACACATTGTTGGCCAATAGGATCCTATCATTGGTTTGACCCATCAGACAGAGATCCGTGGTACATCCACTCCAGACTTTCAACTCCTTGTCCATAGCCTTGATAGAAGAAGTGAATTTCTATTGTAGCTTGATCACCTTCTCATTAGTTTTGAAGGCTTCCTCAATGAAGTTTAAACCTGCTACATTCATATCATCCACCATGGCTTCAACAACCTTCCCATAAGTAGAATACTTGTGGATGTCTTTGACGGTTTGGACCTCGTCTTGGCTGAGAACTATGGGAGGTGGGAGGGTGGCCAATGGGGCTAGATCCAAAATTTTATCCTTTTCCGAAAATGATCTGATAAATTTGGAAAGAACTTGGTTCTGTTCTTCCAACTGCTCCATGGTTTGCTTGCTCCTTTATCCACCCATTCAATAACCTTAGTGATAGTTTCCCAAAGGTTATGAAATTCACTCTCAGGTGTGGATTCTCCCATTGGAATTCTGGAAAGCTCCAAGTCAGAGATCAAAATATCCTTCTCCTCTTTATCCACTCTGGGTTTCGTAACCTCTAGGACACTTCTTGCCTTGAGCATCAGATACCAACCTCAAAGTAGCCTTTGCTTTCTTTATTGGAGGAGGAGGGGTACTACCAAGAAGAGCTGCCACAGCATCAAAATTAGGCCCTGTTAATCGAGAAGAATATTTTCTTTTCCTATTGTCTACTAGGGGATGCACCCATGAAAAGGAAGAAGAAGGAAATGGAAGAACCAATGGATCCGAGTGCGAGTGAACTCATGACACTCAGAGTATGAACCATTGTTGTCTCTAGTGGAGAAATGAATGGAACCTCAAGAATTTCCTTTGTAGAGGAGTCAGTTAAACTTGGAGGTTCAGTTCTTGATTCTTCCTTCTCTACCTTAGCAGTGGTTTTAGGGATTTCTTCTGGCTCTTTCATCTCATCATCATCATTCTCACTTAGAATAATAATGTTTTCCAGCCTAATAGGAAATTTTGAGTGCTCCAGAAGAGTCTCTTCCTCGATCGGTTCTTGCTTGACATCTTTGAGCTTCTTCTGATACACTTTAGTGGAAGAGGAAGGAGTGGACAACTCAGGCTCTTTCATCGTAGAATAAGGAGGAGTTTGATCAAGTAACTCGGTGCTAGGCATATGTACTTCCTTCCTCGGTGTGGAATTTTCTCTTTAAGAAGATCTACCTTTACTCACCCTGAGTTCACGTACCTTTCTGTCAAACCAAATCTTGTTTTTGATGATGACAGGGGTGATTATCTCACTCAAGTCATCTCTTTCCTTGACATACCAATCCAGTGTTTCTAGAGGAGTGTGCTTGATTGATCTTTCGTACTCAAAGGATTAAAAATCTTCATCATCATCCTTAACATCCTCAGGCACCTGGTAGAGGTTGAGGTCTTTGATCTGTTGTAGACACAATATGCCAAAATGCCTCCTCCTGGCTTCAAAATCATCAGCACAATCAGCCTAGTAATCCTCAGTGTCAGGACGGTGATGATAAGTTATTCTGAGATTTTGATCAATGAATTTCTTTAGATCAAAGGAAGTCTTGGGTTTGAAGAAATGAGCTGTAAGAGGAACAATAGCCCTTTCTATATTTTGGGCATCTAGAGTTGTCTTGCATGTATAACAAAATTGAATGAAAAAATCCCCATACTTGGTTATCAAAGCCTTAGCCTCATCAAAGAATCTTCTGGTAGTGTTAAGAGTTTCAAAATTTAATTTCTATATTTTGAGCATCTATAGCTTTCCCTAAGGTGATAGGAAATGAAGACCTGTAATCCTCTTATCTCGATAGGTTCTATGGAGTTTACCCAGATGCCTGCACACCTCAACCAAAGCCATTTTTTCATTACAGAACATGGGAAGCTTGAGAGGTGTGGTTTCAAAACAAGCCAGCCTGATGTATGAGAACCTTCAGAACTGAATGAAGAAATCCCCATACTTGGTTATCAAAGCCTTAGCCTCATTAGAGAATCTTTTGGCAGTGTCACCCTCCAAGAGTCTCACAATGTACATGGCGAAGGAATCATTTACCCTTATGAAATTATGATTATTGTCCTTGAGGGTAAATTGAGGGCAATATGCATAGATGGGTTCATCCTTCTTGCCTTCAATGAAATTGAAGCCGAACCACTCACGAGATGTTGCCAAGGTGTATATGAGATAGGAGGTCATGTAGAATTTTTTGGTCTACTAAACATTTGACAATTGTTCAGTCAAGTTCCCACAGATAATCTCGGCCCAATTTATGTTTTTCTTACCCTTGCAGATGATGCTTATGAAAGGGCACATCCAAAAATGGAAGTCATTGGTAAAGGGCATTCCCATAATTTGGGTGAGCAGAGTGATGAAATCTGATAGTTCCGCATTGAAATAAACCCTAAACAATGCCTTAGAGAGTCAGGACGCTCCCTTCTTAGGGCACTTTAGCCATGACTTCACTACTCAAGCCTTATATTTCTCGATGTCTTGATCAAACAGAGCCTAATCTTGAGTGAGAGTGATAACCACAGAGTCTTCTATTTTGGAGATGCGTAGGGTAGCAGCGATGGCGGCAACGTCCAACTTTGTAAGCAATTCACTATGCACATTGACAACCTCCTTGGTATTCGGATTGAAATTAGCCCCATAGGTGAGCACAGTGTCAGCACATTGTATAGAGAGAGGAAAACTAGCGGTGCATGTGATTCCACTATAATTTATCATTTAATCCATGGGAGCAGGGTTGTCACATGCTAATCTGCCCCAAAAATCATCGAAGTCCAAATGTCAAACTTCATTATCTCCAATATTGGGTATAGAGGTCTCCAAAGGGGATAGATGCTCATGTCCTTGAAACTTGATCTTCATCTTGACAATGAACAGAGTAATAGGCTCCAAAGAACAGATTCACGATAAAAATTGCAAAGAGATACAGGAAGGGAAAACAAATGACTCACTTTTGCAAGAATGAGGGCAAGAGACAATGAGCAAGCAATGTGACAAGTGCATAGATGGTTTCCCTTTTAAATAGTCATTCAGGAGAGAGAATATCATAAATGTGCATTAAATACACCTTACACCGACTCAAAAAGGAGAAATACATGAAAAGCGAAAAAACTAGCCCAGACGGTCAATGAGACATTGGGACATGAGGGACACGAACAGACCGATTCAGCTGATGTGGGTGATGTGGGCCAAAAGAGCATGGGCGGTCCAGGGACATAGAAATGTGAAGGACGTGAAGAGCCAATTCGTCCGATGCGGACGATGCGGGGAATCGGTGAACAGGAAGCCCGAGCGTACTTGGGACAGATGGGCTAAAAAAGTCTAAAAAAGCCGATGGACAAGGACTTGCAGGGTAAATTAGCTGATCGGTGAACTAGAGGCCCACTCGGTACTTGGAACATGAGGGACGAAAATGTCTGACAAACCCACAAGTCACTAAAATAACCCCAAGAAACATGGAATTTTCACCATCTCTTTGAATCTCTTACTTTACTAAAACAACTAAGTAAGCAGGCATGATGTTAGAGAAAGAATAGGCATCTGATTTTAGGGTTAGACTAAGTCTCAATTAGTTATGGTAAGTAAAGATTGGATCTTAGTTAAAAGAAACATGCTAAGAATATGTTTATGATGAGGTGTTTAGGTGATGTGGATAGGTGAGGTGGTCATGTGAGGATATTAATTAAATTAATTAAAGTAATTAATTCAATTAATCATGTGCACTATGGGATATGAATATGTAAGGTATGGTTACTTTAATTAATGGGGCTATTAAGGGGTGGTATGCCCTAATTTTCGTGTTTACATTTTTCCCCTTTTTGTCGCATAGCCTATATTGGTAAGTGATGTTAACAAAAATAGGAAGTGATTGCCCCATGTGTGGGTGGGAGAAGGAGTTTCCCCAAGTGTGGGTGAAGGTGATCCCCCTCAAACCAGGAATTGATGAGGTGTTATACGGAAATCAATGAGTGTTTTGATAAATGTATAGTTAGTGTAAGTGAAGGTAGGTGGAGAAGGTGTATGAGTAATTTGGGAAAGGGTAATGGTCAAATCGGGTAATAGGTAATAGGATGGGGTCAAATTGGGTAATGGATAATGGAAATCAATGCACGCACACGTATAGACTGCAACACGATACTAGGTTGAAGAGCTTGTAAAATATACATCGTCTAACATTAATAGGTTTATCCAAACAAGGTTGAAGTGATTAGGTATCCAAGGTATAGGATATGGTCTAGAAACACAATGTAGGTCAGGTGCATAAACATTTAGGTATGTTCTGGTACACCAAAGGTTGGGTTGGGATAAATGGCATATCAATAGGCTAGGTAAAGTCATTAGGCCAAACAATATAGGTTACGGACGTCGCAAGGTATAGCGAGTACACAAGGTCAATGGTCACGCCAAGTAGGTCAAGTCTAGGTAAATAGGTCATGACATGAACAAGGGAAAGGTATGGTGTTTAGGATAAAACAACATAGTTAATAGCATCGCAAGGTATAGTGAGTACACAAGGTCAATGGTTACACAAAGTAGGTCAAGTCCAGGTAAATAGGTCATGGCATGGGTAAGGCCAAGGTATAGGTAAAATAACAAATCCCTAGATGCAAGTAAGGAAATGTAGGGGTATTTTGGGCTTGTAGTTAGGTTGTAATAAGTGTGGGTAAGGTCAAAGGGTATCTGGAAATAATGAGTTGAGGTCAAAATGAAAATGGGGTGAAAATGGTAATGGCAGGTGACCGATGTCTGGTTATAAAGTAACTGATGTCGTTTTGGTATAACAGACGTCGGTCATGTCGAGTTAGGGTTAATAAAAAGAAAAAATCTATATTTTACGGATTCATTTTAACTTGTTGTCATTTGTGAAAATGACAGAGTGGTACTACCTTCGTGAAAAGAAACAGGACGAGGTGGAGAGTTGAGTTGGTGAGCCTCGTAGTAGGTGATTGGCATTCGATTAGTGGGTATATGAGATCATTTTGAGTGATTGGATTTGTAGGGAGATTCGAGGTAGATTTGTGTCATGATAGAGGTAGGAGAGGGTTTGGGTGGGCCATTGGCACAGTGGCCAGATGTACCACCCCGCAGACAGTACCGAGATGAGGTAGGAATCGATCTGATTCCATTCTTTTAGGTTAAAAGTAAGGTTTTGAAATTGGTTTGAGTTAAAAGGTTTTTGGGTGGGAGTTTTATTTTGAATTTGTGGGTAAAATGAATTGAATGAGGGAGGGGGAAGGTCCAATGTAGCTTAAATAGGGTTGGTAATGAAATTAGGTAAGGTTTGGGTAGGATAGAGTAGGTGTGTAGGTGGTTTTTAGGGATTTTGGTAGACAGGGGGGTTCAATTTGGGTGTGTTGCGATGGACTGACTGACGTTGGTCTTAGGGTGGATGACATTGATTTTTTTTAGCTAGCATCAGTCTCAGTCTTAGGTGACTGACATCGGTTCAATTAAACTGATGTCGGTTAAGGATAACTGGTGACGGTCAGGGAGACCGATGCACCGGTTAGGGTGGATGAGAAATAGGGGTAAGAAAGGTTAGGTGGGTAAGAAAAATAGGTGAAAAAGGGGGGAAGTGAGGGTACATGTAGAGAGATGGGGTTAGAATGTTAGCGTTGGCATAAAGGATATTGTAAGTAGGTGAAATGATGTTTTTAGAATGGTGAGTCATGATTGCAATGAGGTAGGAGGCTGGTAGGTGAATTAGGTAAAATGGGGTGAGTAGGATTAGTGTGGTTGGGTATGGTTTGGGAGGTTAATAGTTAAGTGAAGGTTTTCAGGTTGTAATAATGTTATGGTTTTGTTGGATGTAGGTGAGGGACCAGCTGTACAGATGTGGGATAGAGTACCACCTCTATTGATAGTGATACAGTCAAGTGTGACCATGGAGGAGTGGAGGCATGTGATAGATGTTGGCTTGTTCGGGATTTGATGTTACAGGCATGTAGCTTGAGATCCAATTTTTTATGGTCACACTCATCTATAGATAGGATTCATCGACCAACACGTTCTACTTACCAACAAGTGAGATCACTGTCACCCAGGAGGATGTATACAGGATCTTGTGGCTACTAATAGTTGGGGAGTAGGTTTATTCTATTACATTGAGAGGCATAGAGGAGTTGATAGTGGCTAATTATTGGAGAGGTGATGGCAGAGCTGAGGTACCATAGTGTGAGTCTGAGCTATGGATATATGTATGCGGTCCATCCTCAGGAGATGAGGTTGGTGGTTTTGTTGATGGAGGTGGTATGTTTTTTTTCCTTACCAGATGTGAGAGGGTGGGAGACTCCCATGAGCACTGATGGGGGTTCTCTAGGACATGATGGAGGAGTAGGTCTATTTTTCTTAGGCACTGGCATTCTTAGTATAGTTTTTTAGAGAGATGTGGGCCTAAGGGAGGTTGTGGAGGTTCATCTTTTGTTGCACATTCCCTCTACACTATTGGGAATACGATCACATCGTATGTTTATGTCTAGTTGGTTTTCCCTGATAGGATTGGTTCGGGGGTGGTTTAGTCAAGGTTCATTACAGGTGATGGGTACAACTCGATGGACAACACAGGGTGACTAGGGCTGCACATGATGTGGCACATTATAAGTGAGTGTTGGAGGGGTTATCTGGGGTTTATGTTATTTGGAGGTCGTATGTTGGCTTTCCTTCATACAGGCATAAGGTAGTGGAGTTGACAGGAGCTACAGCTATTGAGATGGATAGAGGGGTACTGTGTCAGTGAACACGAGATGATACCAGTGGACAGGGTCAGACAATAGTTTGGGCTACCACAGGACATGCCTCCACCGTTCCCATAGTATAGGATAGATGATGTGGAGAGGCATATGCCCTCTAACACAACTACTATTGTGCTGATAGGGAAGGAGGATCATGCAGTGGATAGGTGGATTGATGACATCTGGATCATATATAGATACATGAAGTGGTGGGTGGCACAGCTACAAGTGGCACCACTGAGGCCGGGGCATCCTAACTTAGCCACCATTATAGTATAGAGGGATACCTTGCAGGGTTAGGTGGTCACCCTTCATACATAGCTTGGATTATTACAGGGGAAGCTCACAAGGTCAGAGGTAGAGGTTTCCACTTTACAGGCGCAGGTGGTAGACCTGTCAGGCTTAGGTTACAACGAGCAACAGGTGCCCCACACAGGGTGGTGATGGAGACGAGAGGATAGGTAGCTACCTTGCAGGCACATATATCAGGTTTGCAGGGCTAGTTGGCCACTACATAGGCTCAGATTGTGGCCCTACAGGCCCATGTTACATCACAGGAACCTCCACAGGCTCAAGGGCAGGGTCCTATATCACATATAGTGGTGGGATATGGTCCCATGGTATAGGGAGAAGGACAGAGTACATAGGTACAGGGTCCAAGGCTAGCCCTAGCAGGACAGAGCTCACAGGTTGCTTTGAGACCTATGGACACCACATCAGATGGTGTCTATGGTGAGGTTCATGGATGCCTTGAACAAGGCGCACGATATTACTATGATGACCTGAAGACTGCAAGTATAGATGTCCCTTCCTATGCTAAGTATAGGGCACAACGGGAAGTGAGTGAGAGGATGATATCTCGCACATATAGCTCAGAGAGCATAGGGGCATGGTGATCCCATAGAAAGGTTCATGGTGAGGCCAGAAGCTCACGGAGGCCAAACCCAGCTACAGGCCAGGAAGATATGGGATTGATACCTATGTGATGTGGAGAGATGTTGGTAGGGCACTAGATAGGCTGAGAGGAGGAAACATATGAGACAGGGATGGATATCAAGTGGGGTGACGATTAGTCACCATATATGCTCAGTGTATCAGTTTTGGCATATATCATTTCCTGTGTGCTGATGATAGCGAGGATATATATGAGAGTTTTTGAGATGTTTTATCATATACCAGCCTGCGTGTCGAAGATGGTGAGGATGTATCTGAGAGATTTGAGATACTTAAATGTATTTGTATTTGTGTACATTTGTATTGATATAAAGACTTTCATTATCATATATGATGATATTTATGGTATGGATGATGTACTTGTATTTTAATTTCCATTGTTATTTGTGTATTGATGGAAAATAGGTGAATTAGGCATGATGGAGTCGAGGTCATGTAGGCGTAATTGAGTTTCAAGTCAGTTAGGCATGATGGAATCTAGGTCATTTAAGCATGGTTTTTTTTATGGTCAATTATGCATGGTTGATTCTAATGGTCCTATAGGCATTGTGGAGTTTATGAAAAATATATGATGATGGTATGAGTATAGGTAATGTTATAAAATGGTTAGGTACGCATGTTTTTATGATTTTTTGATTTCTAATTTTTGTAGGTAAAATGAAAACTAAGGTATAACCAGAATAGATACCAATGCCAAGAACACAGATCGTTAGGGTAAACAGTGGCTGAGATAACCTCTAAGGGACCCATTCCCTCAGAGTAACTTCCTACATAAGCCTTTACCAACAAATGAGGGGCTCAATATCGATGTAGTTCTCCTGTAAGCTCAGGGAAGTAATATGGTGTGGTAGAGGAATGTGTGGGTAGCTTAAATAGGCAAGGATTATTGAGTCTAGGTCAACCAGTCATGGTGACATTGGTGAAAGCCAAAAATTCTTAAGGAAATGTAGGTAGTCACCAGAGTCTAATCCTAGTATAAGAGAATCAATAAGTAGTGAACTAGACAGGTGAAGGGTCTAGGTGAAAAAAAGAGATGCCTATTGGAAAGAACCATAGTCAATTCTACCATAGATAAAGGTGGGATTATGAACATAAGACCCTAACAAGCATTGCAGATTGACTATCTCCTAAGGGTGATCTAAAGTCACATGATCAAGAAATGTCCATTTTTATGGAAAGTGGGTGAGGATAGGTAGGAGATTAAGGTGAATAATGTAAATAGGTGAACATGGTTGGTTTGAGCATAACTTGGTGTGAGATAGAAGACCTACTGGTGACAAGAGTTAAGATTTAGGAAATTTGACAAAAAGGTTATCTTTTTTTATTTTTTCTCCAAGTTATTAGTAACATGGGAAATAAATGATGATGTATATGTATGTGATGGTGTAAATTTCCAAAATATTTGATATCATGGAAAGGTGAATGATAATGGATGTATTGATATGATGATGTAAAAAATAGGTAGATATACATGTTTGTATATTTGTATTTTCATTTAATTTCCTTCAGTATTATATAAGATGGAAACTAACTAATAGTAGAATGTGAATAGAAAAAAAATGAGGGAAAATTGGTTAGGGTAAAGAGTGGTCGAGCTAACCTCCAAGGGCCCCATGCCCTTGGAGTGTTGCCTACATAGCCCCAGACTAGAAAAGGGGCCTCAGGATGATGTAGTTCTCCCATAATCTAGGGAAGAATATGATGAAGTAGAGGACTGGGTTGTTAGGTTTTAGGTATGAATGAGTTCCAGGTCATTTAGGCATGGTTGTGTTTAGGTCAGTTAGGCATAGTTGGGTTTAGGTCAGTTAGGCATGGTGACATTAGTGAAAGATTAATTTTTAAATATGTAGGTGTCAATGGTCTAGTCCTGTATAGGAAAATCTACAAGTGATGAAGGAGGTAAATGGTAAGAGGTGACCAAAAGAGCTACCTAATTGGAAGAACCATAACAGATTCTATTGATATACTAAAGATGGGCTTATGAACATAAGACCCCTAAAGGAATTGCATGATTGACTATGCTAAGGGTGAAGAAAGTCACATGATCATGAAATGTCATTTTTGCAGCAAGTCCCTTGAGAAGGTAGGAGATTATGGTGAAAAGGAAATGAGGTGAAAATGGTCTGGTTTGAGTGTAACCTGGTGTGCAATAACGAATCCTACTTGATCAAGAGACCCACAGATCAAAATAGGCAAGTGCCATGACAAAAAGGTTATCATTTTTCAATTTTCTCTTGTTTTTGGTAGATTGATTGATGCAAGAATTCTATGTGGGATGATTATATTATCTCATTGAGGTTTTCATGAAGTTGATCGATGCGGGAAGCTTCTAAATATTTTATTTTATTTTTGCCAGGATAGCTTTGTATAGTGCAGTATCCTATCAAGGGAGCCAAGGTCTATTTATAGTGGTGAGATAGAGAGAAGAGATGTCCCTTTTGAGGAAGTCATCTCTTTTCTGGAAGTTTGAATCAAGGAGTTGAATCCCATGTTTATTGTTTTTGATTTTTTGGACATTTAAGTCATGGAAAGTCCTGTAGAGGAAGATTAGGATCTTGTTTAGAAGACAAAACCATTAGCACACAAAGATTAATTATGAAATAAATGGTTTCAAGTGATGAACTGACCATGGGATTCCATCTTGAAAAATATGAAAAGTATCCATGAAAATCATGCCATGAGTAGAGTCGTGGTACTCATATTGAAGATAAGGCTGAAAGGTGATGGGTAATCACATGATTTTTGTTTAGTTCATTGACCGCAAGAATAGGCAATATGAAAGGTGAAGGGTGCTCAAGGGATGAGCTTGAAATAGACAGAAGGTGATATAGGACTTGATTCAACAATAGAATGGTCAAAGATGCAAGGCATTGAGGGGTTCAGGTTTGGGTTTACCTTCAAGTGAAGACAAACGATAAGCACCTGATCCATAGGTATGTATTGGGCCCCATAATATTGGATCTAAGTAGAAAAAGGCCAATGTTAACGCATGGGAATTCTATTTGAATAAAGGTGCACGGGATGAAGGCATGTAAGGAAGGGTTCTAGTAGGGTTTAGTAGCAAAACACATGGCGCATGCACGTAAAACAAGATGGGTTTTTGGGACTTAGCCATAATCCAGAGTTCTAAATAGTATAGAGGAAAGTCATGACCCATCTAAGCATATGAAGTGGATAAGGTGCAAATTTCCTAGTAGCTGTAGGATCAAGAATGGAACTTATTCCATACATGTGATGGAAAGGATGACAAACTAGACATCATTTCAATAGAGTGGTAGATTCCCTCAAGATCAGAAAGGAAGGCATGCTCCATTGCCAACCTAGGACAACTTGGACACTTGACTACCAATTTTTTACCTCAGAAGGTTCCATTATTGGCGCTGAAGGTTTTATATATAGAGATGCTCAGGGTGGGTATGTAAGGAATAGTGCTAGTAATGGTGGAAGAGAGGTGAATCATCTGATAGAGATATTATGTAGGATTTTATGGGTTGGGATTAGAGGAAATATCAGGAGTGATGGCATATTTAGAGGGATGGTTCTGTGTTTATCCTTGTAATATGAATGGGTGAATAGTTTAGTTTCTTAGGCTTTTGACCTTGAATATGAGGATTATATAGGATTTGGTATGTTATGTGCCTTCAATGCAATATAATGTGGTTATTGAACTCAATTAATATGAAGAATAAGGTTTTGTTCTGAAGAGATACCAAGTGTTCATGAGCATAAATCCTAGTGCATTTCCTCATGAATGTTATGAATTAGTTTTGTGATTCAGATTAGATACGTTCTCTTTTATGGATACATTGATATTATAACTCATCATAGGCTCTTAGAATGAACGCATGGTTCTTTTCCATTCTTTTTCACTTAAGTATTTGTCATAGATGATGTATTCTTACACAACTCACACAAAGGAGGGTCTCAATTCCTGCGCATGCCTCAAAACATGCCTAGTGATAGGCTAGCATGCATGGGATTTGATAGTTGTTCTAAGGGCATAAAAATGACTACATTATGAGTAATGATATAGGGTCCAAGCTAATTAGGATCAAATTTTCCCCGTTTACTTTTCTCTTCTTTGGTTGCATGTTGATTTTCCTTCAGGACGAGGTCGTTGACCTAGAAGGTTCTCTCATGGACACAATTTTCATAGGCACGTTTATACATTTTTGGTATATTTGGAGGATGGGAAAGAGCACTAAGATGATGTTCATCTAATAACTCAAGTTGTGCCAAATGGTCC
This sequence comes from Taxus chinensis, assembly GCA_019776745.2. Lineage (NCBI taxonomy): Eukaryota > Viridiplantae > Streptophyta > Pinopsida > Cupressales > Taxaceae > Taxus > Taxus chinensis. Next base: position 941,435,212 of record CM034149.1, read on the forward strand.
TATCAAAAGTCATCATCGTTGAGCATGTCTTAGAGTGAGATACGGAGAGATAGAATCTGGACTTCGAGAGGCAAGACAGCCTTGGTACCATAGACCAGAGAGAAAGGTGTGGAAGCAATTGAAGTGCAAATACTAGTACAGTAAGCCCACAAGGTGAAAGGAATGTGCGTATGCCAATCCTTTCCAGTATTTTCATCTACTTTCATAAGAATTTTATTCATGGTTTTATTGGTTGATTCTGCTTAGCCATTTATTTGTGGGTAATAAGGTGAATAGAAACTGAGTTGAATGCCAAAGGTGTCACAAATATTTCGTAGGGTTTTATTTTTGAATTGCTTTCTGTTATCATTGATGAGGTAGTGAGGGACACCAAAGTGACAAATAATGTGATGGTTGATGATTTCACAAATTTTCTCAGCTTTTATAGAGATGAGGGGGATGTCTTCTACCCATCTAGTGTAGTATTTAGTAGCAGTTATAATCCATTGATGTCATTGTGAAGAATGGGGATTGATCTCTCTGATAAGATCCAAACCCCATTGAGATAAATGTCAAAGGTCTTGGGTGACTTGTAAGGCATGACTAGGTGTGTGATGAAGGTTAGCATGCTATTGTAATTTCACACAACATTTGACATAGTCACAACAGTCATGGTTGAGGGTGGGCCGATAATATCCCAAGTGAAGAATGTGGTTTAGTGAAAGCTAGGCCACTAAAGTGACCTCCAGAAAATTCCATCATGAACTTCCTTGATGGTGTAAGCGAATTTCAGAACGTGTTAGTCATTGTAAGAGGATACCCTTCAAAGCCACGTTTATAAAAAATACCACCAATGATGACATAGTGAGAGACACTTTTGAGAAAGGCACGTTGTCCATTACGAGTAAAATCTGGAGGAAGAATGGAAAGGGGAAAGGTAGTCTACAAACTTCCTATACCAAAGTTCACATGGGTCAGGTGTAACAGTTCCAACAAGGTTAATGTATTAAAATAGATAAGAAGGTGATTGCAACCTTTGCACTGTGACAAAGATTTTGGAATCTGTTGGTGCCCATTTTGATCCTCTGTTATTTTCCCATCTTTCCCCTTTGTTCTACGTGCTCAAAAAATGTTTTTTCTTCGATTTTGGTGGTCTGCAAGTTTCCCCATCTAGATTGAACGCTTTAAATGGCTCATAAACCTATTATTTTTCCCCAACTTGAAAGAAAAATGCATGCAGGCTCTGTTTTATGCCCTAAATTTCCAAATCCATGGGCCTCTATCATTTTTTCCATTTTTCCCAACCTGTGGAGCTCGAATTTTCTCTTTTTGTAATTATTTTCCCTCAAAAAATCCTTCCCCATGGTCGAAAATTTCTTAAAACCACTTCCCATATGTTTTTTGACAAAAAAAATCCTTCACCCACGATGAAAAATTTGAATCCGGGCGTCCTTAGCAAATTCTGTGTTTTTTTGACGGTCGTACGGCTATCATTTGACAGTCAAAATTAAGCTCAAGCGACGTCTCCTACATGGACGCTTCTGGTTGGACAACGATCAATGGGTTTTCTATAAAAAATTAACATTTTTTTTGCTTTTGGAAAATTTTTGCAAATGTTTCCCGTAACCCCTACAGGTCCTAAAGGAGGGACATGTGTCACGCTCTAATGCAAAGGCAGAATGGAACGCTCGAGCGGGTAGACTTGGAAGGTTTTTTGCCTTTTGGTCAAAGAGGGGAAAAATCGTGAGGAAAGTCTTGCACATCCACTAAATCCAATCGGGTATGGACACGTGGCAGGGCGAGGTCAGAAGGGAGCGTGGACCAGTGGAAGACTTAGGCATATTTTTCCTTTTTGGCGAAAAGGGAGAAAAGTTGAAGAAGGGGCCGCAGGTCCATAATGGAGGAAGGGGTGGACACGTGGCAAGTGCAAAGGAGAGAGTAGGTTGGCGGGCCAGTGGAGGTAAAAGGGAATTTTTCCCTTTTTGTAAAAGGAGTTAGAATGGGAGTTTGAAGCACGGGTCTACCAAATGAACCACAGGGAGACACGTGGTGGGTTCAGAGCGGGTCGGCGAGCTGGTAGAGGCAATAGGGAATTTTTTTCCCTTTATGCAAAAAAAACTTAGACTGAAAATTTAAGGCATGGCTCCATGACAAACCAACAACTGACACGTGGCAAGGAAGGAACCGGAGGAGCGGGCCCACGGAGGAAAAATTGAAAAAATTTCCTTGGCAAAAAAAGGGGTTAAAACATGAAATAAGCCCGCAGATTTTTAGTTATAGAAATGATGACACATGTCAAGGACAGAGGCAGAGGTACGGGCACACAGGGAAAAAGTTGAAATTTTACCAAACTCCAAAAAAGGGTCAAAATGCGCGGAATTGAGTCGTGATCCCAATGAGACCCACCATATGCCACAAGTCATCACCAAATTTCAAGGGTGGAGGGGCGGAGAAAAAGGTCAATTTTTTCCATTTTTTCAAAAATGTTAAAAGGTCAAAAAGTGAGCCCGAATTCATTCCCAGTCATAGTTTGACACGTGGAGGGCCCAAATTGAAGGAGAAAGAGAAAATCAATGGTAACAGTACATTTTCATTTTTGGCCGCCATTTTTTCTCCAAGAAGCTTGGAGATGTGAATTTTACATCATTTTTCATCGAATCTTTGGTGAATTCATGTTGTTTGTGCCTGTAAAGACTAATGCAAGTGGTTTTAGGGATTAATTTGGAGATTTAAGGTGTTTTTGAAATAAATTTTTACTCAGGCCCGTGCAAAATGTGAAACATCAAATTATAAAGTTACAGAATTAAATTTTGGAAGGATAAGGATGAAATGATGAAATTAAAGGGGTTTTCATGCTTGGAGAATGAAAAAAATGCCTCCACAATGGATAATGATGAAGGATTTGTAATGATTTACCATTTTAGAAACACCTGGAAACTCTTGTTGCAAATTTGTTAAATCTCCCTATCTGTGAATCATGTTGGAATTTTGTAACAAACTTGATACTAGGCATATTCTTTTCTTGGGAAAGAAGGATCAAACGTAATTAAAAGTTATATAGTGCATGTTTTGAGACATGCAAAAGGTTGGAGAAACTTAGAAATTCACGGGAAAATTTGGGAAGAATCCCATTCTCTGAGAAACCACCTGAGAACCATTTCCAATTCCTTTTTGCATTAGATTTGTATCATGTTGAGTTGGTTTCAGTTGTAAAGCCATCAACAAGCTCTGAGATTGTTCTTATAACATTACCCTACTGATAAATTTGGTCATTATGGATTATTCTATGTTGTCTCTTGCCAAAGTTTGCATGCACTTATGTTTCAGAATGTTTTCAATTTGTGTTTCTTGCTCATGTTGCAGTCTTGTGTTTAAAATCTCTCTTGATCATACATGGTCTCATTTCTTTTTGATAGTTTAGTGGCATCTACAGTCTCACATTTAGAAGAGATTTCATCTGATAAAGAGATAAACAGATTTAAAATAAATTTACCTTCCTTGAATTCTGAGATTGTTTGTAAACCTTTGGGTGCACCTTAGGTCATGATAAAATAGATATTTCTGGATACTTTCTTGGTTCATCTACTTCAATATTTTTTGGCAGGTCATCAAATATTGTGTGTAAGAGTGTAGATCTGGGCCTCCATTTGGTGCACATATCCTGGTTGAAGGAGTAACTTAACCCCTTTGAACCATTCTATTGTTTAGGTCTTACAAATTTCTTGCAAAGGTCCTCAAAGAATTTCGCAGATTCTAGTTAGTCTTGTCTAAAATCTCCCACCAAAAATTCATTCAATAACTAATCCTACCCCATACTACCCTTGCATTGCATTATGTGTCAACAAAAAGAACACAATCCATTTACAAAAATGCACAAAGCAAATCAGGATCATACCATGTCTCTAGCAGCCTTACCTTATCTTGAAAGCATTTCCATTATTTAGTAGTGACAACTCTGTTGAGTTTGAATAATGGAAAATTGATCATGTTTTCCCAAGGCCATCTTCATATAATATGCATAATATAAGGATATCTACACCTCCTTCACAAAATAGAGGTTACAAAATAGGTTCTCTTACCTTGGTTGAGAGGCACAACCTAAAATAGTGAGGATTATATCAAAATCCATTTCAATGTTCTACCCACTTCTTCAAATCCTGAGTGCTAACAAGTTAGATAAATTGCTTCCCCAACTATAAAAACGACATATAAATCATTTATCTATGCCTCTGGGTGTCTTGCAAAATCCATGATGCCGCTCAAGTTTTCAAGGAGATTAAATCTGGGTACCAACAGAGTCAGCAGGAAAAGCAGGTATCTGAGAAGCCAGGCAGGGCCATGGTATCCACAAATTTATTAGTGGAACATGGGGTGGTTTGAAGTTCATAATGGTCAAATGTTGTCAAAAGTACGTCGACATTGTGTTTATAGTTTTGAAGTATTTCCTTACAACACTGGTTTATACCATTGACTTGGTTTACAACCAGTTTAGAGTCACCAAAGATATTAAATGATTTAACATCTAAGGTGATGGAAGTTTGAAGGCCTAACACAAGAGCTTCATATTCGGTGATATTGTTAGTACAATAAAAATCTGTTTTGAAATATAAAGGCATAAGTTCACCATCAAGAGGAATGAGGATAAATCCTACACCACCCCCACACTGACATTTGGAATCATCAAAGAATAAGGTCATTTGGTAAATTGTATCATCCAAAAATAGGGTAGCAATGGATTCATCCGGGAAATCGAAGTTAGAGGATTGATTTCCGAAGAGGGTGCATCTGTAAGTTGGTTAGCAATGGTTTGGCCCGTGATATATTTTTAATGGATGAATTTGAGGTCTAGGTTAGCGAGAAGCATGAGCCAACACCAGTATGCTGATGTTGGTAGGATTTGGCATACATATAATACAAGGGTTCATTATTTTTTATGACAAAGGATTTTGTGACTGAGTAGGTAATGATGAAGTTTAGTGGCGACAAAAACTAAGGCTAAAGAGAGTTATTTAGTGTGGGGGTGTAACTGGTTTTGTAGTCTAAAAAGGTACAGCTTATGTAATAAACCACTTACTATTTTTTGTTTTTCGTCATGATGAGCAAGCATGGCACCCAAGGAATGATCAGTAGCAGAAATGTATAGGTAAAAATGGGTGGTCATCCTTAGAAGGAATGAGCACCGGTGGTTAGAGAAGATATTGTTTTAAGGCATCAAAGGCTTTGTGGTGTTCGTTATCACCCATTTGAAGGGGCACCATGTCCCACTTAGGAGGTAATGTTATGGTTGGAAGGCCTCAAAAAAATGTGAAATGAAACAATGAATAGATTACAACTTTCCCTACGGGACTATAGGATGTGTGCCGATGCTTCATTTATTGCAGGAATTCACCTACCTAGGAACTAGCCTTCACATTTTGCAGGAGTTCCTACACTTTAGGGGAACACAAATAACTCCCATGAAATACATTTTTTATGATTCCATACTATAGAACCTCTGAAGATACACTTCTTGGGCTGAAGGAAAACTATAATACTTGATGAAACATGGACATGAAGATGGCCTTCAAGATATGTTAGATATTTAGCCCGAAGTTTGGTTTTTCTCCATGGTTTGGTCATCTATGCATTACTTTCAATATGTGATGCTAGAAAATCTGTGGATTCTTGTGTTGTAGTTCTTGGAGAGATTTTATGTCTAGTTCACCTCCATCATTAATGATCCACTTTGATTTGGGATGGTGGTTTGTTTGAACAGGATTGAAGTATCATGTCCCCCATACGTTAAGTTGGTGTGAACATGGGGAGGACCATAAGAGAATACCTCTCCTATGTGATAGTCATAATGAGTGATGTTGGCATAGGCTACCATACTCTTGTGGGGTAAGGAATGTGTTTATATTGTAGAGGTGGTATTCCCCTAGAGTGAGGCATTGAAAAACACCCTCTAAGGGATCGGTAGTAGATATGTGGGTAGCGATGAATAATGAATTACTATGTGATTGGGAAGGAGGGGTATCAGTTTGTTGGGAAGTAGATGGGTCAGCTGCAGAGGTTGATGGAAGTAGTAGGAATAGAAGATTTAGGTGTGGGAGAGGTGGTGGCAGCATTGGTGGATGGGGCTATGGGTGAAGGAGAAGTGGTGGACTTGGTAGATCCCCCTTAACTGTACAAGGACACCTGTTAGGTCAGATACAACATGTTACAAGTTTTAAATGGTGACAGGTCACTAGGATGGTGTTTCACCTGAATAGTGATGCGTTACATAATGAGAAAAATAGATAAGGTAAGGGTAAGGAGGAATACCTGTGAGTGAAGGTGAAATTTATAGTGCACGGGTATTTTGATTTCTCGATCCAATGTTGATTACGATAAGCTTCCTTTTTGCTAGGATGAACTACCTGAAAATACAAACAAGACCACAAGAGGAGTATTAAACAATATATGTCAGTGGACTGCCTAGCGTATGCTATATCCGGGAAGTATGATACTTCTTATATGGTTATCAATCTAATGTTTAAAATAACTTAATGCAAGAAATAATATGAACCAATAATGTCCTACTGTAGTTGATATGATTTAGGTATCTCATCCAAGTACAATAAGAAAATATAATCTAACAGGCTAGGTTATGATCAGATCTAGAGGTCAGATAGGTAACTAAAGTGGTTGGGACAAGTCAAGGTAAAGCTTTAGGTGATTTAGGTTGTTTAGATGAAAGGTATGAGGTTGTTGTTACAGGCAGGTTTTCCAGAACACAGAGACTGACATCAGTCTTGGTATGACCAATGTTGGTCATAAAAAGGACCGGCGATGGTTTGGGTTAACTAGCGTCGGTAGGGTCGGGCTAGTAGAAACTTAGTGAATTTGGGTTTTGATGATTCTTTAGGATTACCCATAGAATGGACAGATAATTGTGAGGTAGATGACAGTGGTGGGAGTAGTCAGAGATGTCTGGAGTCAGGTATAGGGGGTTAAATGGTTGTAGGTGATTAGGTGGAGGGATTGGTCAGAGGGTGAGAGATGATGAGATGTAAGGGAGACTAGAATTACTAAACAGAGATGAAGAAACTAATATAAATAAATATGGGAAGGTGCAGATCCAAAGGTACTTACTGGTGTTTGCAAACCTGGTGGTTATATGGAGGTGACGGTTGATCCATTTAACCGGTGGTCATTGTCATGGTTGTGCTTCCCAGAACGTTATCGTGAATGCTTTCCTTTAATATCAGTGCTTGGTACTTGTTCAGGGTGTCTGGATGTGCAGGAGTTATCTAGTGTGTGCTTGCATGCAAATATCTCTTCTCCAAAACTTGAATAATCCTTCCAACCTCTCAAACAAGGTTACCAAAATGAATATATGGTAACCAATGATGGTTTGGGGTCATCTGGTGTCATTTTAGGGTTAATCGACGTCAGTTAAGGTAGGAAATCCTAGGTTTACTAAAAATAACAGATCTTGGCAATCTTTTTAGCCAGCTCTGTCCATTCTCCCAGATCAAAATGGAATGTTGTGCTTAGATAAGTGGGAATGTGATTAGAGGAAGAATAGGCATGTGATTTTATGTTTTAACTAAGTCTTAATTAATTAAGGTAGGTAGGACTAAGTCTTAGTTAGTTATGGTGAGTGGATATTAAGTCATAGTAAAAGGGAAACATGCTAAGAATAGGTTTATGATGAGGTTTCTAGATGAGGTGGTGGGGTGAGGTGTTTAGGTGAGGTGGAAATTATTTTATTTAAGGTAATTAAATAATGAATATTGTGGGCATCATCCTGAAGTTAATTGTGGGTAATTAAATTAATATACATGTGGGGTAAAGGGGGAGTGTGACCTAAATTTGGTGTCTACATTTTTTCCCTTTTTTCGTGTAGCTTGTATTGGTAAGCAATGCTGAAAAAAACAAGAAGTGATTTCCCCATGTGTGGGTGAAGGTGATCCCCCTAAAAGCAAGCACTGATGAGGTGTAATACGGAATCGGTGAGAGGGTTGGTAAATATGTAGTTGGTGGAAGTGAAGGTAGGTGGGGAAGGGTAGTGGTCGACTTGGGTACTAGGAAATAGGACAAGGTCCAAAATCGGGTAATAGGTAATGACAATCAAACACACACACACACACACACACACACACACACACACACACACACGTACATGTATAGATTGCAACGCAGTACCAAGTTGAAGAGATTGCAAACTCTACAACATCCAAGGTTAATAGGTTTATCCAAACAAGGGTGAAGTGATTCAAGTATCCAAGGTATAGGATATGGTCCAAAATCAAAACGTATGTTAGGTGCAGGAATGTTTAGGTATGTTATAGTACACCAAAGGTTTGAGTTTGGGATAAATGGAACAGAAATAGGTAAGGTATGGTTGTTAGGGCTAAAACAACATAGGTAATAGCATCGTAAGAAATAGTGAGTACATAAGGTCAATGGTCACAATAAGTAGGTCAGGTTCAGGGAAAATAGGTCATAGCACGGGTAAGGCTAAGGGATTGGTAAAATAAAAAATCCTAAGATGCAATTAAGGAAATATAAGGGTAGTGTGGGCTCGTAGGTATGGTTTAATAGGTGTTTGAAATGATAAAAGGTGTGCGAGCACAAATGGTTGCAGGTAAAAAGGAAGCTTAGCAAGGGCAAATAGCTATAAGGGTGATTAATGCTAGTTATATGGTGACTGACGTCGGTTAGTGAGGGCATAAATATGATAGACATCAGTCATGTCGAATTAGGGTTAAAAAAGTAAAATTTTGCTTTTTACAGAATCATTTGTCATTTGTCAATTACAGAAAATGACATAGGAGAGGTGGAAAGTTGGAAAGTGACAAAGCAAGACAGATAGCTGAGTTGGCAAGCCATATAGCGAGTGATTAGCATTTGATGAGCGGGTCTGTGAGATCGGTTTGAGTGATTTCATTGATTGTGAGAGTGAGGTATTGATTTGGGTATGGCATAGGCATGAGAGTGTTTAGGTGGGCCATCGGTGTAGTGGCCAGATTTACCACCACATCGATGAAACTGAGATGAGGTAAGATTCTATCCTTGATCCTTCATTTTTTGTTTGAAACAGGTTATTAAAATTGGTTTTGTTGAAAATTTGGGTGTAATTTTAATTTTTAAAATTTACAAGTAGAAATGAAGGAAATGAGGGATGAAAAGGTCCAATGTAGTTTAAATATGAGTGGGAATGAAGCTAGGATAGTTTTGGGTAGGTTAGGATAGGTATTTAGGTTAGATTTGAGAATTTTGTGAGAAATAGGGGGGTTTTCAGATTTGGACCCCACGACAGAGACTTACGTCAGTCAAGGGTGGATGACATCGGTCAGCCATAGTTGGTGTCTGTCAAATAGTAGGTGACTTATGTCACTCATGATGGACCGATTTCATGGTCATAAGTGACCAATGGCAGTCGGCCTTTGAGAAAAAATAGATCGAGAAAGGGTTATGGTGGGAGGGAAAGATAGGTAGTGATGTATAAAGGTAAGTGTGTTGAGAATAGGTAGGGTAAAAGGTATATATGATACAATTTGAGGGGTGTGAAAGTGGGATAGGAGTAAGGGGTTAGGTCGTTAGGGTTGCGGTGAAATAAATAATAAGAGTTTTGATAATAGGTTAGTTTGGTAAGTGATATGTTAGGTATGGTCAAGATTTAATAATGGTGTGGTTTGTTGGATGCAGGCTAGAGAGCAGTTACAGATGAGGGATAGAGTACCACCCTTATTGACAGTGATACGGGGGAGCATGATGACAAAGGAGTGGCGTCATGTTACAGATGTGGGGTTGATCAGAATCTGATGTTACAGGTGTGTATCTCAAGATCCTAGCTTGATGGTCGCACTCATTGATAGATGGGATGCTGTGACCAAAACATTCCATTTGCCAATGGGTGAGATCACAGTCACCCTAGAGGACATGTATAGGATCTTGTAGTTACCGATAGTGGGGACACAGGTTTATTCTATTACCTCATAAGCATTAGAGGAGCTAATGTTGGTGTTTGGCGAGTGGTGGAGATGAGGTTCCATAGCGTGAGCTTGAGTTATGGAGTAATGTACGCAACCCATCCTAAGGATATGAGGTTAGTTGTCTTGATTATGGAGGCAGTGTGTTGTTTTTCACTGCCAGATGCAGAGGGTGGGAGATTACCATGGGCACTGATGGGGGTTCTCCATGACATGATGGAGGATAGGACATTTTTCTTGGGCACCAGCATTATTTTTACAGCTGTATAGGGATTTGTGGGCCTACATGAGGATACGGAGGTTCAGTTTATGTTGTACCTTCCTCTTACATTTTTGGGTGTATGAGCACATCGTATGTGTTCATCTAGCTGGCTTGCCCCGACCCAATGCATTCGAGGTGAGTTTTATCTGAATTGGGTACAAGTGTTGGGTACCTATAGGTGGAGAGCAGAATGCAGGTAGGGCTACATATGATGTGGCATATTATAGGCGGGTGTTGGAGGGGTTATCCAGAGTGGACATAATTTGCAGGATATATGTTGGCTTCCCTTCATAAAGGTATATGGAAGAAGAGTTATATGAGATGTAGTTTCTCTAATGGATAGAGGGACGTCATTCTAGAGAGCACGAATATGATACATGTGGATAGGGTCAGACGGCAGTTTCAGTTACCTCAAGATGTGCCTCCACCATTTCCGTAGTACATGAGAAATGACATGCAAAGGCCTATGCTTCTACCATAACCGCTGGTACCGACAGGGAAAGAGGAGCAGGTAGTGGACTGGTGGATTCATGACATCAGAGTTACAGATAGATATAGGTAGTGGTGGTCAGCGTAGCTACAGGAAAAACCATCAAGGCCAAGGCAGCCATACTTTTCTACCCTTATAGGTTAGAGGGATACTTTTCAGGGGTAGATTTTCACTTTACATTCCCATATCATAGTATTATAGGGGCAGCTGACAAGGTCCAAGGCACAGGTTGCCACATTATAGGCACATAACGAAGAAGGAAATCTTAAAGGTGAGGTTTTAGGTTATGTTATGGCATGGGTGGTCCTTTCTTTGAGGGGATGACTAGACAAAGATAACCAGATGGGTGCCCACTGTCAATCCTCTTAATGTGTGGTCATTGACAACTTCTTCTAGGTGGGATGTTGTTTAAGAAGATCATAAATTCAAATTTGTATAGTTTGGAAAAGAGAGAGAAGAGAGAAATGTGCTTTATATAGTTCAATTGTGGCAACCATAAGCTGGGCATGACTTCCAGCATATAGGTTTCCCTCATTTTTAAATGGGAGCTAATGATGCAACATAGAAGAATGAAATGCAACAAATTTTATAACCCAAATTGACAATTATATTCGATGAAGAAAATGATGAATAGGTCAAGAACGTGCTCTTTCACTATTGTGCAAATGCAAGAAGGAAGAATTGGTTCTTTTTAAGCACCAAATGACAAATGTAATTTTAGAAAAATATAAGAAAAGAATATTACCAAGGAGAGGATTAAATGTGTATTTTTCAAAAAGGAAAGAAACACATAAAAAAATTCCCTATATGAACAAAATGCAATGAAACCAAGAGAGGGTCCCACCAAGCGTGCCAAAAAAAATCACCGAATAGTGATGTGTACGTAAGATTAAAATAGATAAGGTAAGGGTAAGGAGGAATACATTTGAGTGAAGGTGTAAGGTAGAGTGCACGCATTCTGATTTCCTGATACAATGTTGATTGTGAGAACTTCTTTTTTTCTAGGAAGAACTACCTGCGAATACAAACTAGACCACAAGAGGAGTATTAAAAAAAATATGTCAGTGGACTGCCTAGCATACGCTAGATCCAGGAAGTATGATACTTCCTAGATGGGTATCAATCCATTGTTTAAAACAACTTAATGCAAGAAATAATATGAACCAATAATGTCCTCTTGTATTTGATATGATTTAGGTATCTCATCCAAGTAAAATAAGAAAATATAATCTAACAAGCTAGGTTATGATCAGATATGGAGGTCAGATAGGTAAATAAAGTGGTTGGGATAGGTCAGGTTCAAGCTTTAGGTGATTTGGGTTGTTTGGATGAAAGGTATGAGGTTGTTGTTACAGGAAAGTTTTTCAAACACAGAGACCGATGTCATTCTTAATATGAACGATGACGGTTTGGGTTAACCAGCGTTGATAGGGTCGGGCTGGTAAAAACTTAGTGAATTTGGGTTTTGATGATTCTCTTGGATTGCCCAGAGAATGGACAGATAATGTTGAGGTAGATGACAATGTTGGGAGTAGTCAGAGATGTCTAGATTGAGGTATGGGGGGTTAAACTTTTGTAGGTGATTAGGTGGAGGGATTTTCCGGAGGGTGAAAGATGATGGGATGCAAGGGAGACTATAACTCCTAAACAGAGATGAAGAAACTAATATAAATAAATATGGGAAGGTACAGATCCAAAGGTACTTATTGGTGTTTGCAGACCTGGTGGTTAGATGGAGGTGATGGTTGATCCATGGAACTGGTGGTCAGTGTCGCAACTGTGCTTCCCAAAATTTTACCATGAATGCTTTCCTTTCATATCAATACTTGGTGTTGGTTCAAGGTGTCTGGATGTGTAGGAGTTCTCTGGTGCGTGCTTGCATGTAGATATCTCTTCTCCAAAACTTGAATAATCCTTTCAACCTCTCAAACAAGGTTACCAAAATGAATATATGGTAACCAACGATGGTTTAGGGTGACCAGCGTTGGTTAAGGCAGGAAATATTAGGTTTACTAAAAATGACATATCTTAGCAATATTTTTTACCATCTCTATCCATTCTCCCGGATCAAAACGGAATGTTGTGCTTAGATAAGCGGGAATGTGGTTAGAGGAAGAATAGGCATGTGATTTTAGGGTTGAACAAAGTCTTAGTTAATTAAGGTAGGTAGGACTAAGTCTTAGTTAGTTATGGTGAGTGGAAATTGAGTCCTAGTAAAAGGAAAACATGTTAAGAATAGGTTTATGATGAGGTGGTGGGGTGAGGTGTCTAGGTCGGGTGGAAATTAGTTTAATTAAGGTAATAAAATTTTGAGTATTGTGAGCATGGTCCTTAATTTAATTGGGAGTAATTAAATTAATAGACATGTGGGGTAAAGGGGGAGTGTGACCTAATTTTGGTGTCTACAAATAGTATAATTATGTCCTTCATGTTCAAATTTTACACAATAGTGTAAAGTTGAAGGAACACAACCCATGACACGAATCCAAGGTCGGTCAAGCAATAGGTTATACTGGAACTCCCCCTCTAATATGTAGAACAATTTTGGGACAGTTTGAAGGCCCACACGAATGTGAAAAAAATGGTGCCAAGGGTGGAAGTGATGGTGTCATTGAAGGAGCACAACATAACTTGGTTATTATGCATGTAATTTGAAGGTATGGGCATTTGATTGTACATGTGGAGGGAGATTATTTTGATGCTAGCACCACCATTGATCATAATGCATCATATGTGTATATTATCGATATAGACAGAGATGAAAAGGGTGGGATCAGATTCATCTGATTGGAGAGGTAGGATCTCCTCATCAGAAAAAATGAGGGTGGCTACTTAATGAGTGCGCATGGGGTAGAAGAAGGAGATGATTTAGTAAGAGAGGCCATGTGGTGAGGGGTGATAATGGAGGCTACTGGTTTAGGGTCTTTAGGTAAAACCTCGATGGATTGCAAAACCTTCATGATGGCTTGTCGATGAGATTCAGAGGTTTGGACGAGATCGTATAAAGAAATTTTTAGAGGGGATTGATGTAATGGTTTTATCATTTTACGATGGGTGATCCCATCAGAAATATTATATGTGGGTCCTCGAATGGTGATTTTAGGTGCAGGTGCAGATGGTATGTTGGGCATGGGATTGGTTGATGGGTTATTTGATTTTTATTTTCCTTTTTCCTTTTGGGCGTGAGTGGTAACTTGTATCATGTTAATCTAAGGGAAAGAGGTAGATGAAGAAGGTATGTTATGATTAGTATAATGGCATGATGAATAAAAACCTAATGTGGGGTAATAACCTTGTGAAATGAGTAGGGTACGCTGACATTTAGGTGGTGGGTTGTCCAACTCTTTGATACAGACCATGTTGGTCTCGAATTTTAGAGGTGGATAAAAGGGTTGTGGATATGGTGATGCAAGTCGTTGAATAGGTATTTGGCGGGGATGTATGGTGACAGGTGAAGATGGAACATGGTCCTCATCAAGAAAATCATCGTCATCAAAATTTGATTCAACAAGACATAATTGGAGGAGAATGGTTTTGAGATCCTTACAACCCTCTACATCATGTCCTAGCACACGATGGTAGGCACAAATTTTAATTTCATCTAACCCTTTCGATTTGGGTTTGAGGGGGTCGTAAGGTCTAAGTGGCAGTAATTTGATAACCAAAGTCTCTAAGAAGTTAACTGAAATGTTGGCGTAGGACCTGGCCAATGGATCACAATGGGAAGTGAGTGTGGGTTTGGGTGAATGATGCAACCTAGAATTTACTAGTAAAAACCCAGGCGTGTTGGCACATCACCCATCCTAGACTGTAACACCTTGTCAAACTGTTATATTACTCTTTTGCATTGCAAGCGTAGACATGTGATTTTCAGGACAAATTTATGTTTCGTGGATGTTGAAAAATCATGTTTTCCATGGATAAATCATTTCTGCTCTTTGATTGTAGGGATGGTATGTTGTTGCTTGCAATAACCTATTTCACTTCTTATGAGTAAGTTGTAATACTAAGTTAGCATGAGGGGAAATAACCTAAGGGATTCTAAGTTATTTCTAACCTATTGTATTTGGTTAAACTAAAACCTAACCTAAGGTGACAATCTATTGTTTGAAGGTTATATCCTAAGGTTATATATTGTAAATTAACCTAAGATCTAACCTAAGCAAATTCTATCTACCCTAAACTAATGGGATATGAAAGGGAACCTATGGGTCATTAGCAAGTGGGAGCTAAGCAGCGGTTCCTAGGCTATTGATGAGATGTGATTTTTGTATTTAAAAAAGGTAGAGTACTGCCAGACTTGGTAATTACATGGAAATTTGGGGGAACCTACGTGGAAGCATCACTAAGTTTGGAAATGCAAGTGGAAGTTAAACTTAGTCTTGCCAACTTTGGATGGTGGTGGCAAGGAGAGATAGGTGGGAATATGCAAATTAATGGAATTAATTTGCCTTGGTTTTAGTGAGCAAGTTGTCTTGGAAGGCATGCTAGCATATTTTTTGGGGTTTGTTTTACTTTACATGCTTCACAATTTTTACTCTGCATGGAGCTATCTGGTTTTTCAAACCAGCAGTTTGATCTACACTTAGTGGCTATTTTTGAATTCTCTGAGCTATTTTTCGGTTCGAGGAATGTATAAGAAGCATTGTGGAAAAATATTATGGTTGTTTGATCTTGCTTGGAGAAGAAGGGGTGTTGGAAACTTGGCTGGAAGTCTTCTTCGAATCAGTAGAGGCACTATTAGGCATGATAGGCTCTACCCATTAAGATCTCTTGTTTTCTTCTAAATGATTCATTAAAACAATTTTGCTCACTGGATATATATATATATATATATATATATATATATATATATATATATATATTGCATGATGAGAATGGTTATTTACTTGCATGTTTTCTTGAAATTTATGTGGGTTTTGGAATGTGAATCCTTTGTTGTTAATGGTAGTTTGAGGGAACTTTCTCTGTACTAGTTATCAGTGGTCTCATGTGAAATTTTTACTAAGGACTCTGTAACTTGTACTGGAAGCTCTGAAATTGTAGTGGAATCTCTGTAGCTTGTATTTGAAACTTTGTTTCTTGCATTCGAGACTAATGTTGAAAGAACTAGCTTGTTGCTCATTTGGTTCCGAAACTTTGTTTAGTCTTGTGTTTTTAAGGTAGAGCTTTGTAGTGTTCTATGCTTGTACTTGAAGCTCTAAAATTTGTAATGAAGCTTTGGAATTTGTTAAGAGTTGGTATGGGGACTATGTGTTTGTGCCGGACTATGTGGGAACTTAGTGTAGATCTGTACTTAAGGTTGAACCTTCGTATTCGACACTGTACTTACATTTGGTTCTTATGATGAACTTGTAGTTGGGTTGTGATTTTTGCTCTGTACAATTACTCGGAGCTAAGGGTTATTCTTTTTATGGAATTATGAACTCTAGACTCGCAATGGATTTTTGTGTTTGCCTGATACGGTAATAGAATTTGTAGAAAATCGGAACTTATGTTGGAAGCTTGTATTCATCTTTGAACCAGTATTCTGTTAATGGGAAATTTAATTATTCTACCTATATTTGGTGAGTTGGGTTTTGTTGGTTCATCTGGGTTTTGAAGCTTGATCTCCTTTATGGACTGTCTGCTCGATGGTAGCTTGAGAGTTTATTTCAGTTTGATGCCGAACTAGTAACCTCCTTGTGATCTCTTCGTGTCGCTTCTTGGGTGTGAATGGTTTTATTTTATTATGTCCTTTGGACTATATAGCCTCCTTGAACTCAACAAGGTGGGAAAAAAATCAAAGTAAAACCTTTCCCTCTCTACCCTGAGTGAATCATGTGCCATGTGGGAAGCTTGGTTGTTTTATTCTTAGGAATTAATGGACTGGAACTGTGATCTGTTTTAGGACAGTCATATCGATTGTAGAGGTGTTTGGAATGTATTATTTAATTCCTTATTGTCTTGATGTTGAACAAATCCTTACCTGTCATAAGCTTTTAAATGAAATTCGTGAGGCTTGTGGTGATTTTTTTTAGTCAAGTTGGAAGAAGTTGGGGACAGTACTTGTCTTAAACAGATTTTTTAGTTCCTTACTCTCTTCTGATATTTCATTTGATTCGAGGGTTTTATTTGAATGGTGAATTTAAACCCTGTATGCTAGTGTAGTTTGAAGAAATATTGTATTCCTATTCTGAATGCTTGGAAATTAGTCTTTGGGTCCGTGAGTTTTATTGACCCTTATCTATCTTGCACTGATGCATATTTCTATTTCTTGATGGGTTCTTGAATGGATCTCTAATTTTTTGATAGAGAAGAGAATAGGATCTCTTGATTGATGTATGTTGTTTAGGGATGATACTGTGAATTTTGTTTGGAGATTGAATTTGGATTTGAGCTTGGTGAATGGAAATAGGTCTTCATTTGTAAGTTTGTAATGGAAGTTGGTAATGTGCATTTTGTTTGAGTTCTATCTTGGGAACTAGCTAAGGAATTCCTAAGTTTATACTTAATATAGGATTTCATTTCATAGTATAAATGAAATGAAATATTGATTGGGTCCTTTTTGGTTGAGATCCTTTCTATGTTAATTGTATAAGTTCTTGGACCGAACTTCTCTTTTATTGATTCTCTTCTGAGATGGGAATTCTCTTGTGGATTGGTTAGGAGATTTATTTCATTCGAGTATAGCTTGGATTTTTGGAAAGTTTGGTTTTAGACCTTTGAATTATATACTACTAACATACTGAAGTTAGTAAAAATTTCAGTTAGACTGTTTTAAACTGCTTGGAATGAATTGGGATTCTTGTTTTGTTTGTTGCCTCTTTATTTATGGACTCCTTATTTTTTCATCTGTGGACTGAGGCAGTGATGTGTGTTCTAAACCTAATTCTTTCCTTCGAGAGGAATTGTGTCTGAGAAATAGATATGTATTGATTCTCTTCTTTGTTTACATGGAAAGATGAAGCATACTAATATGAGTTATGTTGTAACTAACCTCTTTGCTGTTTGGAAAAGTTAAATGTGATTTTTCTATTCTTATGGGTTTAGGAAATAACTGAATGACAAGACTTGTTGATTGTTTTAAATAATTGATAGGATCAACTAAGTCTTGTGATGTAATTCTGATGTTGCAGATTATATTATGCTCTATTCTTGAAAGTGAATTCAGATTCTTTTAATTGTTCTTCTTTCTGGATGTTATTACTTATGATTACTTGTATGATGCCTATTAATTGTTTCATAAAAGAAGAGTTGTTTAATGAAACAATTAGAGGAATGCACTTTACTTTAATGTTTAGTGCTTATCATGCTCAGTTCATTGAACTGACCCATGTGCTAGCAATTTTGCAGATGGACATCGTAAGTGATAAAGGAAGACAAGAATCTTTCATGTTGTATTGACTTATTTAATTCTGGATCTTATGTAAAGAGTTTTGATTCATTCATGAGTTGTATTGAAAAAGAAAATTTATACTATTTTTGGAATGGAGGTTGTTTGTTATATAGTACACCTGAAATGCATAGTCTTGTAAATGAATAAGTTTATAATGATGAATTGAATGTTGGAGATTTACTTGTATTGGTTGTGTAAATTATCTTGTATTTATGAAGAAGATGGAATTCCTATCTTGATGATATTCTTCATATCTGTTATATGCTTAATTCAGATAAACTTGATAAGTTAGATAAAGGGAATTAGTTTAATCTCCCTTAATAAGATGCAGCTTGTTAAGTTGCATAAGATAAAAATTTTTATCTAAACAATTCTAACATAGTAATGGAATGTGTATTGAATATAAGTAAAACTATAGAGAATGTGAAAGATAAGAAGGGTATGAAAAACCCTAACACTTAATCATGTAGAGGAAGACTCTTCCTCACTCAAAGGAATGTAATCTAAAGAATGGTGATATAATCGTAAATCATTAGACTTCATTTCCCTATAAAGTCTACTATAGCTGAACCTATTTGGTTGCTACACCTTCTTTGAATGGATAAGATTACAATATAATGGAACTTATGATGTTGTTGTCTTGTTTCTATATATTTGTTTATTAAGCTTTGTAAAAGAACCTATAAAGCAATCATAAGTTAAGGAAGTTCTTTAATGGCTAAATGAATCAAATTTAGAAAAGAACTTATGGAGTGTTGGATTAGGGTTTAGCAGGGTTGCTACAATCGGTGTAATAATCCAAATTAATAATGTATTAATAACCTCCTTGGGGTATGTACATCGTGATGAGAAAGTTTCTGTAGGATGTTGGCACACGCCAACTACAGGGTTGTACCTTTGAGAAGACAGGGGTCTTCTCGAGGATACAGTGTTGCAGTTGACATGTGGCAACACCCTTCTGCATTGATCATCTAGATCTACACACAAATAAGGACTTGAACTTAGTTTCTCTCTAGGTCAAGTTAGTGGCATGTTTAGGATAGGTAGTAGCTTTCAATGGCTCAGGGTACCTTGGCACATCTGGTTGACTTAGGTCAACCGAGTATGCCCATATACCCTAAGTCATTGTGAGCATCTTCCTATAATAAATTATGTTTCTAACTAGGGCTAGGGTTAAACCTTGGACAAGTGGACTGACAATAGTCAGTAAAGACCATTCTTGATAACAGAGGAGTGAGGTGAAGGACATATTCTGAAATGACGAGTATGCCATCTAGGAATAGTGACATAAACAATATGTTGAAAATCTTTGGCCAAAGTATCGCAAGTTGCTGGTTATGTTGTCCTATGTCACCTAGTTTAAAGCAACGTGATATCAGATGAATATTGGTAACAAATATTCAGATATGTTCTTTAAATAGATCACTCAGTACCCGGTTTAGGGTAGGAAAACCAAGTATATGAAGTATATGATAAGTATTCAATACTTAAAGTTATGAAATAAATAGATAGGTAGATCACCGAGTTATGAAATAAATAGATTGACAGATCACTGAGTTATGAAATGAATAGATCAGTGGATCACTGAGTCATTTACAGCTACATATGGTTATTTGTTTGAGATTGATTGGCATGGAATGTGTGTTCTAAATAATGCTTTATTTAGAATAGAGAACATTATGGAAAAAAAAATTCCCTTGTTTCTAAAGTCTTAAAATGGGAATGTTACATCTTGGTATCAGAGCTGAAGGTTACAGCTCTTAGACCTATTGTGTCCATAATCTGATGAAACTTAAATTTTCTTGTAACAGAAAATGGTTAGAACAAGAGGAAATGTTGCAAATAACCCTCTGCCTGAGGAAGGAGCAGTAACTACCCAGAAACTAGATGAGATCCTTGCTGCCCTGTTGGACACAAGAGATCATTTGGATGTACTTGAATAAAAAGTAATGGGAA
Source organism: Taxus chinensis (assembly GCA_019776745.2). Classification (NCBI taxonomy): domain Eukaryota; kingdom Viridiplantae; phylum Streptophyta; class Pinopsida; order Cupressales; family Taxaceae; genus Taxus; species Taxus chinensis. The sequence goes on from CM034149.1 coordinate 941,455,236, forward strand.
ATGAGGAGGAAGATGATGTTGATAACAAAAATCAGCCACCTCCTGGGGACAACGCCAATGTAGGTGTTGATAATAACAATGTGAACATACCTGTTCAGCCTGAGAACAAAAAGGCTAGGCTGGTAGCTGAACTCACTAATGATATAAAAAGGATAAGTCCACCCAAATTTGATGGCACCACATTAGGAGATGGGGCTGAGAACTAGCTCAGTCGAAATGGATAAATAATTTGCAATAAGGAATTTCTCAGAAGAAATAAAGGTGATATGGGGAGCATATCAGCTTTCTCATGAAGCATCTTCATGGTGGGACAGTTGTAAGGCTGAGTTAAATATTGATGAAACTAATATCACATGGGATCAATTTAAAGGATAATTTAGGCAACGTTGGCTGCCGCAACTTTACTATGATCAGAAAATGACTGAATTTCATAACTTAGCTCAAGGAAAGCTAACTGTAACTGAGTACTGGGAGCGGTTTACAAAACTTCTTAAGTATGTACCTCAGTACCAAACTGATGAGAAGTTCAGGATATGGAAATTCATCATGGGATTGAATCCCATTATAGGAGGAGAGGTGGATGTTCACAGCCCAACCACGATGGAAGGGGTTGTTGAAAAAGCCATAAGGCAGGAATAGAAATTAAAGGCAATTTCTGCTCATAAGGAGGAAGTAAGGAAGAAAGTTCCCAACTCCTCTTCATCATCTCTTGCACCTAAGAAAGGACCATGGAAGAAATTCAGAATGAAGAGTAAGTTTTCATCTGATACTAATAAGAAAGCAGCAACAAACAAGTTTGTTGGTAATGCATGGAACAACTTTGCTAAGAACAATAATAATGGACAGAAGTCCTATGGGGGTCAGAACGATAACTCTAAGGCTGGAAATAAACCTGATCCTAGGAAGGGACCTATAGGAGGCTGTTATAACTATGGAAAAGATCATTACATAAATCAATTCCCTTTGAAAAAGGATGATCGTAATCAGCAGCACAAGATACACGCTGCAGTAGCTAACAAGCAAGCTGAGAAACAGGCCACGCCTATAGAAGTTCTGGGTAAGTTATTTGGTTTACCTATAACTATTCTTTTCGATACCAGAGCTACTGAATGTTTTATTTCTAGTAAATTAGCATCAAAACTAAAAAGAAAAGCTGGAAACATGGATAAAACATGGACTGTACAGTATGGAAACAATGTTGTTCATACAGTTAGTATGTGTCTTTTTGGAGAAATCCTTGATTTACCTAAATTTTCCACTGAGGTTGATCTTTATGTTGCACCTTTGGGATCTTATGATGTAATCATAGGTGTTAATTGGTTAGCAGAACATAAGGCTAAAGTGGACTATTTTGAAAAACACATTAGTTGTTTAGATGACCTGTAGAAAACAACAGAGATTCAGGGTGTGAAATGTGAGATTTCTGTTAGATGTCAGCTATGCAACTTAAAAAGGCCAAAAATAAAGGTTGTACCTTATATGCAGTGAAAATTGCTGAAACAACTGAAGAGAACAACGATGATATGTAACGATATATCCACTGTTACAAGACTTCAGTGACGTATTTCTAGAAGAATTGCTAGGTCTTCCACCCAAAAGGGAGTTTGATTTCACAATTGAGATCAAGCCTAGAACTGAACCTATTTCTAAAGCACCATATCAAATGACTACTATAGAATTAGTAGAGCTTAAGGCTCAGTTGCAAGAAATTTTGTCTAAAGGTTTGATTAGACCAAGTGTTTCACCTTGGGGAGCACCTGTAATTTTTGTGAAAAAGAAGGATAGAACACTTAGATTGTGCATTGACTACAGAATGTTAAACAAAGCAACAATCAAGAATAGATACCCACTCCCTAGGATTGATGATTTATTTGATCAGATGCGTGGAGCATCGGTATATTCTAAGATAGATATTTGATTTGGATATCATCAATTGTGGATTAAGGATGAGGATATTCATAAAATAGCTTTCAGAACAAGGTATGGACATTATGAGTTCACAGTTTTACCTTTTGGATTAACTAATGCACCTAAGTATTTATGAATTTAATGAATAATATCTTTCAAGAATACTTGGAAAAATTTGTGCTCGTATTCTTGGACGACATTCTCATATATTCTAAAAGTTTTGAGGAACACCATGAGCATTTGAAGATAGTTTTGGAAATATTAAGAAAGAGACAATTATTTGGTAAGCTGTCTAAATGTTCTTTCTATGACACAGTAAGTACACTATTTGGGACATGTAATAAGTAAGGATGGAATTGTCTGTAGATCCTTCAAAAATTATAGCTATAACTGAGTGGCCTGCACCCAAGAATGTACATGAAGTTAGAAGCTTCATGGGACTTGCTGGCTACTATAGAAAATTTGTAAAAGATTTCTCTAAGGTGGCTGCACCAATAACTTCTTTACAGAAGAAGGATAAAAAGTTTGTTTGGAGTGAGAAATGTGAAATTACATTCAAAACCTTGAAGGAACAGTTAACTTTAGCACCTATTCTTGCAGTACCAGATCCTAATGGAGATTTTATGGTGGTAACTGATGCATCTGGTGAAGGTCTAGGAGGTATTTTGTTACAAAATGGTCATGTCAGAGCTTACGAAAGTAGAAAACTAAAGTTACATGAGTTGAATTATGCTCCACATGATTTAGATCTTACTGCCATTGTTCATGCACTGCAAGTTTGGAGGAATTATCTGCTTGGTAAACCTTTTGAATTAAAAACTAATCATCTTGGGCTGAAGTATATCTTCACTCAGCTAGATCTTAATGCAAGACAAAGAAGGTGGTTAAAGTTTTTGTCTTAATATGATTTTGAAAGTTATATAAAGGGTAAATAAAATATATTGGCTGATGCTCTAAGTCGTAGGAAGCACATTTATGCTCTTATAACATTTAGAACTCAATTTAAGGATTAAGTAAAAAGTGTTATGGAATCTGATTCTTACTTTCAGCAAGTAAAGACCGCGCTTGCTGCAGATCCAAATGATTTGAGGTATAATGGTTTTCACTTTGATAATGAAGGAATCTTATGATTTGAAAATAGAGTATATGTACCTTCGCTAAATGATTTGAGAAATAAATTGTTAGCAGAATTCCACAACTCACCTTTTTCTAGACACCCTGGTATTACAAAAATGCTTGCTGATATAAAACAACAATATTTCTGAAAGGGAATGAAAAAGGATGTTATAGACTTTGTGACACATTTCCTTGAATGTCAACATGTTAAAAAGGAACATATGCAACCTACCGGTTTATTGTATCCTCGTAGCATACTGCAATACAAATGACAAGTGATAAACATCGACTTTGTACAAGGGTTGCCTATGTCAAGAAATAAACATGATGTTATTTTAGTAGTTGTGGATAAACTAACAAAGGTAGCACATTTTATCACTGGTAATTTGAAGGATGATTCTCCTTTGTTAGCTAAAATATTCATACATTAAATTTTCAAATTACATGGAGTACCTGAATTAATCATTTCAGATAGAGATCCTAGAATGACGTCAGGATTATGGAAAACACTTAATGCAGCTCTAGGAACTAAGCTGAATTTTAGTTCTACATATCATCTAGTAACAGATGGATAGACTGAAAGAGTTAATCAAGTTTTAGAGGATATGTTATGAATGTATTGTATGGATCAGCAATATAAGTGGGAAGAGTACCTTCCACTAGTTGATTTTGCATATAATAATACATATCATGTCTCTCTTAAGATGGCACCTTTCGAAGCATTATACGGAAGCAAATGTAGAACCCCTGTTAGTTGGGATAGCATGGAGGATAGAGAGGTAATTGGACCTGAAATTCTTACTAAAATGGAACAACAAGTTAAATTGATTTGTGAGCGCTTGAAAGAAGCAACAGATAGACAAAAGAGTTTTGTTGATTTAAAGTGGGTAGATATGAAATTTGAACTTGGTGAGAAAGTTTTTCTTCGGTTCAAACTGAAAAAGAGATCTATAACTTTTGGCAAGGCTACCAAGTTATCACCTCGTTATGCGGGACCTTTTAAGATAGTTGAAGTTATCAACCCTATAGCTTATTGCTTAGCATTACCTCCTAGTTTGTCATGAATGCATTATGTTTTCCATATTTATTTGCTTAAGAAATATATTTCAGATTTATCACATGTGTTAAATTGGAATTCCTTGTAGGTCCAAGACCTAGGAATAATCGTGGTTAAACCCATACGAGTGCTTGAAACTCACCAGTTGTATTTGAGAAATCGTGAGATAAGTCAATGCAAGGTCTAATGGGACTAGTTTAATGAAGAAAGTACAACCTGGGAAAACCTGGACGATATGAAAACTACTTTTCCATATCTATTTGAACAAAATTGATTCTATTGACTAATAAAAAATTGTGATTTTATCTTTATATGTCAATATGTCTGTCGGTTATGGACAGACAACTATTGTTTTGAATAAACAGCTATGTGAATGCTGATTTCTGAAACTTAAAATTCAGATATTGTTGTTGTTTCGCATAGAAATGCTTCCATTCCCGGGATAGATTTGCTTCTATCCTTTCATTCCTTTGAGAAACATATAAGGGTTAGGGCTAGGAGGAATACTTGTTGAATGTTGAGAGGGTGTGCGCGTACCGTAGAGAGAGATCAGATCAATTGCAAAGAAATTATTTTTGTCTGGAAAGGACTACCTGCAAGTAAGAATACAAGACCACCAGATTCTAATTAGATGATAAGTGAGGCAACTACCTTGGGCCCAGGAAATATGAGACTTCCTTTCGAAGGTGGTCAGTTCCCCTGTTGATATGAATTAACGCAAATTCTAACAAATAAGCTATTGTCCATTTGCAATTTATTTACCTTGTTAGAACAATAGAGAAAGGGCTGGTCTTGGTTTTGAATCACGGTGACCGACGCCGATCAGTGTCACCGGTACCGGTTGATGATAACTGATATCGGTAGGGGTAGTGATTTAAGGGATTTGGTGAAGGTTGGCTATAAGATGGTTATATGATAGCTATGGTGTTTATAAGGCTGGTAAATGATTGGGGATGGGTAACGAGGTGATAGAGAAGGCTCAGAGGGTATGGGAGCTGTTCTTGGGGCAGTGTAGGGGTAGAGGAATGATAGTTAGATGGGAGGTGTTACCGGGTAGTGGATCTGGGAGTAGACTTGTAATTACTGTGATTCAGAAATCCAAGAAATATTATTAAAAGAACGTATAAGACTTACTTACTAGTTCCTGATGAAAAATGCAGGTTCAAGGACTGTGATGACGAAGGCAGGGTTTAGGTAGGATTGTCTGACAATCCGAGATGAGCTATCTCCTCTCTTGATGCTTGGATGAGTGTCACTAGGCTCTGGTTATTCAGTTGCAGTCTTGGGCTTGATGTCCTTCTTTACAAACTCCTCTCTTTCCTTCACTTGTCTCTGTTCAGCCAAGTAAATTCCGGATTCTTCCAATGACTTCTCGTTCAAATCAAATGAAAATCCCACACCTTGTTTTTAGTTGGGAGAGGTCATTTATAGGGAATCGATGGTGGTTACGTAACTGATGGCGGTCGAGTAGGAACCGGTATTGGTCAGGTCAAAGTGGGCTATTTTTACTAAAATAGCCAACTTTCCCTCCTTTTCTCCCGACGGATTAGTTATGGGCTTGGTCAAGTCATTATGAAGTTGGTTTTAGGTGCGGGTGAGGAGTAATTAGTCATGGGTGTGGATGTAGACCAAGTTATAGGTCTTAATTAGGTTAGTTTATGGTTAGGACTAGGTCATGATGAGGTGGCAAAATGAGGTGGCAGGTATGGCGATGTGGATTTATTAATTATAAGGTAATTAATAAATAATTGTGTAAGGTTTAGGTGATGAGGTTAGGTTACGAAATGAGATGCGGGGCACAGGGGGTCGTAAGACACAAATTTGGTGTCTACATTAGCCCCTTGTTGTTGTGTAGCTTGTCTTGTAAAGCTGCATGGACAATAATAAGAAGTGGTTACCCCTGTTAAGGGTATAGGTAATCCCCCTCAAATCTATCACAGATTAAGATAACGTGAAATCAAGGATAGGGTTGATAAAGGGTAAATGGTGTTGAGATTATGGTAAGATGGTGGGGTAGGTCCAAGGAAGCAGACGCATGTTGAAATGCAGTAGTGCGACCAGGGTACATGATTTGAAGAGCAAACAAGCAATTCATAGGCAAAGGTCGATAGTTTATCCAAACAAGGGTGATATAATCCTGGTATCCAAGGCATAGGAAGTAGCTCCAGGGGATATAACGGGTAAGGTACAGGAACATTTAGGCATGTTCGGCAGTACCAAATGGTTAGTTTGGTTGAGATAAACGTCACGGTCTAGGTCTAGGCAAAGTTGGTCGACTGATCAAGTCAAGTACCCTAATCATGCTAAAACACGAACAGGTGAGCTCGATTGAACAAAAAGCTACATGTTGGGTGGATAAAATTGTAATTTATTGGTTTTGAGTGAGGTATTTGAGTGGTGCAGCCTTGGGTCGGGCCGATTGATTAGTGAGGGCCATGGGTCGGGCCTGATTGGTTGTTTGCAGCCTTGGGTTGGGCCAAATGGTTGGTTACAACCTTGGGTCGGGCCAGATTGGTTGGTGGCGGCCTTGGGTCGGGCCAAATGGTTGGTTGCGGCCTTGGGTCGGGCCAGATTGGTTGGTTGTGGCCTTGGGTCGGGCCAAATGGTTGGTTGCAGCCTTGGGTCAGGCCAAATGGTTGGTTGCGGCCTTGGGTCGGGCCAAATGGTTGGTTACAGCCTTGGGTCGGGCCAGATTGGTTGGTTGCGGCCTTGGGTCGAGCCAATGAAGTCAACAAAGGGTTGTCATCGAAGGAGGATATAGGCGATGTGGTGAGAAAGGGAGATTAGTAAACAAGGGCAAAAATTGGGGAAAGGTGGGATTAAACCGATATCGATTCTCTATGACCGGTATCGGTTATATGACCGATACCGGTTCTTTAGGGCATAATAGAACCGATATCGGTTATAGGTCGAAAAACCTATAAAAAGAAAAATACGGCCTGTCATTGTCATATTGTCAATTTGAAAACCAATTGTAGTTGTCTGAGGTGTATTAGTGAGATTATTTGGATTTGTCTGCTGAGGTGGCACTATTTGAGTGGAGAAGTGAGTGGTTGGTAGGCCCGAGTGAGTAGGAGGCAGCATTTGATTGGTGGAGGACCTAGCAGAGGGGATTTATAGCCATGGCACAGCCAGGAGGAGCAGGAGGTGCTGGACTAGCTGGACCACCACCACCGATCCCCCCACGACGACGTGTAGTCGTACCGGTAGGTTCGAAACCTCTCATTATGTGAATTTAATGTTTTTAAGCTAGATTTGGGTTTTGGGTAGGAATCCATGTTTTTAATAAAATAATGAATAAATGGAAGTTGTTTGAAAAATGGAGAGGGTAGGTAGGTTAGTTAGGCTAAAACGGTAGGGTGGGTAGGTTTTTAGGGTTTTTCAATGGGTAAAAGGGGAGTAATAGGCCAAAAATGGGTTTGGGGGGCCGCGTCGGGTTCAGCTCTGTGATTGTTCAGTGACCGATGTCGGTCACTAAGCGACTGGCATTAGTCACAAAGTTTTTAGGAAAGGTAGGTTTTTGGTTGACCGGTGTCAGTCGTATGTCGACCGGCGTCGGTGGAGAAATGCTTAGAGGGGACCGGTGGTGGTCATGGGTGACCGGTACCGGTCCTTTGTGAGGATTATTTATTTTGTTGGTTTGGTTTTGTTGTTGTTCTGGGTTTTTGGTTGTTGTTTGGGTTGTTGTTTGGGTGTTTTGTTATTAGTGGTTTGGGTTTTGTGTTTATTGTTGGGTTTTGTGTTTTGGGGGTGAAGAGGGAAGGGGTAGAGGTTGATAGGAAGGGTGATTGGTGGGTGGGGGGGAAATGGGGTGGTTGTGTGGTTGGTGCGGTTAGGATAGATTAGGTGTTGGGCATGAATGGGGAGGTGTTAAATTGGTAGGGGCATAGGTAAATGGCTAGAGTAGATCTGGGTGATTGGTAGGGTACGAGATAAGGAAAGGGGATATCGTGAATGTGTTAGGGTAAAATAGGTGGGTGTAGGTATGTGTTATAGAATCGGGGTGTGGTCGGGTGGGTAAAAGGGGGTATAGAGGGTTAAAGTAGTTGTTGTTTGAAAGGGTAGGTCTAATGAAGTGGGTTATTTATGCAGGCACGTCAGTAGTTGACTATGCGGGATCGGATTGTTGTCCCCTCAAAATTTCCCGCTCTGATAAGAGTAAAATTTTAAAATTTTGAGTCTTGAGTGTCTTTCTCGGAGGTGCCTAAGTCGTGAAACCAAGAAAATCCGCATCTTGGGTCATTTTGTAAGTATTTCGGGTCTGTCGGAACTTTCTGTCCCACCTGTCCCAAGTACGAAAGTGCAAGTTGTTCCCCGATCGGCCGAAATCCCCTAAACTGTCCCATTCTCGGACCCGTCGGAACTTTTTGTCCCAAATGTCCCAAAGTTAAAAAGTGCAAGCTTTCCTAATTTCGGCCGAGCCAGTCAAGTCGCGTACTTCGGAACTTTTTGTCCCGAATGTCCCAAGTCCAAGTGGGCCCGCTGTTCCAATTTCGGCCGAAATGCCCGAATCGCGTACTTCGCACATTTTCGTCCCATTTGTCCCAAATACATTTGTGCGTCCTCTCCCTGTTTCGCCCGAACCGGCCGAGCCGCGTGTTTCGCGCATTCGCGTCTCACCTGTCCCAAGCGTACCTAGTATCATTCACACTTAGTTTTTCCCGCTCGCTCCAAGTATGTTTTTTTTTTTTTAAGTTGGCGGTTGTGTATTCAATGCGCATTAAAGTCATTTCTCTCTCCAAACGGCTATATAACGAGCATTCCCCTTTGCGTTTTTGCATTGCTTCCATGCTATCTTTTGCTCGAACCCTCGCCATTTGAAAACCTGCACGATTCCGCCTCCATTTGCAAATTCCTTCCAGAAGTCCAGGTCGCAGCTCCAAATCTATCAATATGAAGATCAAGTTTCAGGGACAGGAGCAAATTTCTCCACTCGAGTCTGCCGTTAGCAATATCGGAGACAGTGAAGCTCGTCATCTCGACTTCGGCGATTTTTGGTCAAGAATGACAGATGCAAACCCTACGCCAATGGCACAGATGATTAACGATAGCGGTTTGGCTTTCGCCGGAGGATTCCCTATCTCAGTGTAGTGTGCTGACACTATACTTTCATGCGGAGCTCACTTCGACCCCGCTATGAGCGAATTGAAAAACGTACACGGGGAGCTCATTGCCAAGCTGGACGCTGCCGCCATTGGAGCTGCTCTGAGGATTCCGGAGATGGACAATGCTATAGTCATCTCTCGTGATCAAGCACAGGCCATGTTCGACCAAGACAGTGACAAATATAAAGCTCGAGTGGCGAAGTCTTGGTTGAAGAACCCTAGGAAAGGTGCTTCTTGCCTAACCAAAACCCTATTCCGAGCAGATTTCAATGAAGAATTGTCAGATTTTATAATCTTGCTGGCACGGGTTATGGGTTTGCCCTCCACCAACGAATTTCATTTCTGGATGTGCCCGCTCATCAGCATGGTGTGCGAGGGAACCCAAAGTATCAACTGGGCAGAGATCATCAGTATGAATTTGGCTGAGCAGCTATCTAACGTCTGACAAACAAAGAAGTTCTACATGACTTCATATCTGATGTATACCCTAGCAGCATCCAGGCAGTGGTTCGGCTTCTCCTATGTAGATACACACAAAGATGATCCAGTGTATGCCTATTGCCCGCAGTTCACCTTGGAGACCAGCAACCGCAATTTCAGAAGGGTCAATGACGCTTTCACCATGTACGTGGTCAGATTGCTCAAAGGAGATACTGCTAGAAGGTTTTCGGATGAAGCCATGAACTTGATATCGCAGTATGGAGCCTATTTCATTCAATTCAGGAAATTCTCCTATGTCAGGCTGGCTGGCTATGAGAGCACCCCTCTGCGGCTCCCCATGTTCTGCAACGACAAAATGGCCCTGATAGAAGTATGCAGGCAACTGGACAAGTTGCACAGAACTTGCAGAGACAAGAAGATTTCTGGCGTACACTTTCCCATCTCTCTGGGAAACTACACATGCAAAACAGCTCTGGACGCCCAGAACATAGAAAGAGCCCTGGTCCCTATCACTGTTCATTTCTTCAAGCCAAGAACCTGTTTTGACTTGAAGAAGTTCATTGAAAGGAACATCAAGATAGTCTATCATCACAGGGCAGATGCAGAAGACTACTGGGCCGACTGTGCAGATGATTTTGAAGCCAGAAGAAGGCATTGTGGCAGGTTCTCCTTGCAATTGATCCAAGAACTCAGTCTATACCAAGTTCCTGAAGGTCTCCAGGATGATAATTCTGAGCTATACTCTTATGAGTATGAAAATGTGATTAAGCACACCCCTCTGGAGGACCTAGATTGGAACAGGAAAGAGAGAGATGATCTGGCTGAGATCCTTGCTCCAGTATTGATCAGAACTAGGGTCTGGTTCAGCAAGAAGATCCGAGAATTCAAGAAGCACTCAGGAGAATCCAGCTCTAAAGATGATTCAACACCCATAAGGGAGGCATCGGTTCCAGAGTCTGGAACACCAGTGAAAACCCCTTCTACCTCAACAACTCAGGGACCTGTGGAATCTACTCCTTCTCCATCTACCCAGGTATACAAGAAGAAACTCAAAGAGGTAAAGAAGGAGCCTGCAGAGAACGATCCTCCAAGAAAACGGACAGAGTTGCCTACAGGGCCAGAGAACATCATCGTTCTCAGTGAAAGTGAAGACAGTGGGTCCCTCCCAGTAGCTGGCCACCTGTCTCCTTCTTTCTTTCTTTTCCCTTCTTCTCTGTCTTTTCGCATTCCTTGTATTTAGTTAGAATATTGCAACCGGCAATACTTAACTATTCTTTATTTAAAAGAAACGGTTACAATACGTAACTGAATTGTAATCTATATAATGGCCTTTGCTCGCCATTTTGAAGAGGAGGAAGAACTTGGCATACTCTCGAAATTGTAGATAGATCTTGAACGTATCAATACAAAAGGGCTTTTCTTTTCATTTTCTATCTGAATCTTTGTACCTCTGTGTTTTCCTTTAGTATTGTGAAGATTATTTTGTACTTAATTTGTTAGTCTCGCTGATTGCGCACCCACAGACATGAGACACGGCTTGCCGTGTTGATGATGATAGGCATCACATGCTTCGCCCTCCCAGACTCAGAGGGAGGCCACTTTCCATGGATGCCCCCGTTATTGAGACGGATGCGGGCCACATGTGTCCACGGCGCACTGGGCCATTATTCACGAGGCGGGACTCGGTGGAGTCTAGCAGTATAGGGCTGTGGAGAGGGACCACAGTCTTATGGTTGCCCTCATCGAGAGATGGGATCTGGCAACCAATGTTTTCCATCTCCCGACTGGGGAGATGACTATTACCCCTGGAGGATGTATATCGCATCCTGAGACTGCCGCTCATAGGAGAGGCAGTATTCTAAGAAGATGCAGAGACGACTATGGACAACATTCTTCATGTATTTGGGGATGTAGCCACGTTATTGACCTACCACAGCACGAGTATTACTTATGGCGATATGTATCGCGCCCACAGACATGAGACACGACTTGCCATGTTGATGATGATAGGCATCACATGCTTCGCCCTCCTGGACTCAGAGGGAGGCCGCTTTCCACGGGCGTTGATGGGGGTGCTGCACGAGATGGTGGAGGAGCATACGTGCTATGCTTGGGCACCAGTATACCTGGTGCAGCTATACAGAGAGCTGTGGGGTTATCACCGGATGAGGTGATTCGGGATTTGTTCCACATTTCTGTTACACTGCTGGGCATATGAGCACATCATATGTATTCGACCAGTAGGGCTGCCCCAGCAGCCAGGGCCACAGGTGATATACAGGTATGGCTTTCAGAGGTGGTTGGGGGTCGTGGGCCAGCCACGAGCGGTGCTTGCAGGACGGGATGTAGCTTACTACCGTCATATGCTAGAGGGCCTGACCGCATTGGATATTGTATGGAGGCCTTACAGAGGTCATCAGCCCCGAGGAGGAGCCTGATCACAGATGCGCTGGATCCAGTATACTTTCTGGATAGCTGGACGGAGGCCGGGAGAGCATGAGCGGATACCCCTGGAGAGGGTACGATGGCAGTTGGGGCTACGACAGGATGAGCCACCTCCCTTCCCTCAGTACCAGAGGGAGGATGTAGAGGCCCCACTGCCTGTACCATAGCCCGTGGACCCAGATTGGGTAGCAGAGAGGCCGGCGGATGATACCGTGGATGATGCTGGCTGCACAGGGTCATTTTTGGTATGGTGGGCAGGGAAGAGAGCAGCGAGGAGAGCACAGCCCGCACAGCCAGATTTAGTGGCTGTTATAGCAGAGAGGGACCGGCTCTTGGGACAGGTGCAGTTGTTACAGGGGCAGCTTGCTGCTGCACATGCACAGATCGGGGTATTACAGGGGCAGTTAGCCCAGGCACAGGTGCAGGCACAGGTATAGGTACAGGCACAGCCACAGGTACAGGCACAGCCACAGGCACCACCAGCGGCACCGGCACAGCCACAAGGCATAGGTACCCGCCACCAGCAGCCACAGGCACAGGTACTGGCACGCCACCGGCACAGGGTGTACCGGTAGGACAGGGGCCATTATTATTAGGAGTCAGGGGACTAGCCCCAGCAGCTATGGTGGCACGGGCCCGTTATATGGAGGTGAGAGCAGAGGCCCGGTACTATCAGGACATCCTTGATGGTACCGGGGCTGACTATCAGCCATATGCGGCGCACAGAGCCGAGACCTCGCGGAGCCAGAGATCCCAGGGGGGTGCAGCCATAGCCAGTGGGTCCGTTACAGGGAGGAGGCGAGAGGCAGCACAGGGACCAGCAGGGAGACAGGCCGAGGGTGGTGGAGAGAGCTGAGGTATCCTTGCAGAGGAGATAGTTTGTGTTTTTGGATATTGGATAGAGACACCGGTCTGTGAACCGGTTATGTATAGAGAGGCCTGCGTGCCCACATATGATTCTTTCATTCATTTATTCATCTTGTTGTATATACCGGCCTGCGAGCCGAGTACGGGTTGTATAGTTGATACCGGTCTGCGAGCCGAGTATATTTTTGATATGAGAGACCGGCCTGCGAGCCGAGTCGAGATTTTGACAGTTATTGCGGCCTGCGTGCCGGCTTTGTATTATTTTGAGATCACAGAGGCCCCTATGTAGGGAAAGTTGTATATTTGAAACATTGATATATATAGAGATGATGATTTTGACCCACATGGTGTATATGAAATGTTTTATGTGTTTTGTCGATGGTTTGTGAAATTTAATGTATGATGAGTTTGATCCACATGGTGTATATGAAATGTTGTATGTGTTTTGTCGATGGTTTGTTTTATTGTAGATAGATGATGTTGATGAAATAGCGATAATATATTGATGTGATTTTGATGACAAATATTGGTAAATGGTGTTGTGATGCAGGAAAAAGAGGCGGGTGCCACAAAAATTTGTAAAAACGAAGAAACGGCCTAGGTTTAAGCAAAACGGGGCACATGACCGATATCGGTTATGTAACCGATGTCGGTAGCTATGTGACCAATAGCGGTTATGCAACCGATATCGGTTATGCCAAAATTATATTTCCTAAAAATAGAACTGCTTGGTTGGCAACTTAAGTTCTTATTTTTAGTTCTTATTTTTAGAGTCATGCAACAAGTTAAATACGTGAATGCGACGCTGTTTGACGACTGATACAGGTAATTGCATGAAAGAATTGAGTGATAAGGAGGAAAGAGACAGGTGAAGTGAGTGTGGGCTGAGATTCAGAAGGTAGAAAGACAAGTTATATTTGAAGAGGGTGGTGAACATGGCTGAACGAGGAGAAGCATCCAGCAGGCAGAGACGAGAGGGAAGACAGGTTCCAACTCAAGCTGCTGCATCCCAAGAGGTAAACTGTTTGGTTGTAATTTGATTCTTGCATGTTTTATGAATAGGATGAGAGAGAGTAAGTGGGTAAAGATGAGAAAGAAAAGGTGATAGGCAAGGGTTTGGGATGGGGTGAGTGCTATGGGGTAGGTAAGCAGGGTGTTCACGTATGTTTTTAGGTATAGATAGGAGTAAACGGGCAAAATAATTACCGTAGGTGTATGTTTTTAAGTAGGGTGTATATTTTTGACAGTGACCGGTATCGTTTAGAGATAACCGGTATCGGTTAGCAAACCGGTATCGGTTATCTATAACCGATAGCGGTTACTGTAGGAGTTTCCAGAATTTGAGAAAAAACCCATGGAGATTTGTTTTATTGAATAATTATGTGTCGTTTTGATGTATGCAGGCGGAAGCAGGGTTAAGGATGAATGATACTGTGCCAGCGTTGTTGTCACGAATCCGAGCGGATGTAACACCAGCTGAATGGGCATTGATAAATCATTTGGGGTTAAGTGGAATCCGCTATTATTCACGAATCACACGTAACCATGCTATGTTGCAGGCGTTGATTGAGAGATGGAATCCAGAAAAGAATACCTTCTATCTGCCAACAGGGGAGATGACAGTGACATTGGAAGATGTGTTCCGTATTTTGAGACTCCCAATTACAGGAAGACCAGTATATCAGGCATTTCCTAGCGCGGCGCGGGGAGCGATAACAGCAGTATTTGGTCCATACGCATGAGATTTGACACAGCGAGGTTTGACATTCACTTATGGTATAATGTATGCAGCACACCCTGAGGCAACAAGGTTGGCAGTAGTATTAATGATAGCGGTGGGGTATTATGCATTACCGAGGGCGGATGGCGGAAGATTTCCAAAAGCATTGATGAGTGTTATTTGGGAAATGATAGAAATGAGCATGACTTTCGCATGGGCACCCGCATATCTGGCAGAGTTATACAGGGGTTTATGGGCCTGCAGGCAAAAACACAGGACGACACTGGATTGTTCATACTTATTACATTGTTGGGCCTATGAGCACATAGTTTGTGTGTGCCCAATAGGCCGACCCATCGAGTCGGGAGAGACAGGAGTGCAGAGGTTGGGATTCAGATGATGGGTCCAGACAGAACAAGAGGCGAGATCCCAGGCCATGATAGATGACATCGAGTATTATAGACAGGTATGGGAGATGGTGACGATTGTGGATATTTGTTGGAGGCCTTACGGGAACTATATGGTGACAGAGAACATAGCTGAGGAGTTGAGGGGTGTAGAGCGCTTGAGGTGGATCGCAGGGCACAGGCCGGGTGAGTACGAGAGGATTCCTCTAGATCACGTGCGGCGACAATTTGGGTTCGTTCAGGATATACCTATGACATATAGACCATACATGAGGATTGACGCCGAGGCAGCATTCTCACCTCCCCGGCCGACACCTCCAGAAGGGCCAGAAGAGATAGCAGCCGATCGTAGGGTAATGGATGCGGGAACAACAGAGGCCTATAGAGTATGGTGGGTAGCAGAGCTGCGAGGTGCACGTGAGCGCCCTGACATAGCTGTGATTACAGCGGAGAGAGATCGTCTGCAGGATTTGGTTCACCAGCTTCAAACACAAGTGAATGAGACAACGGGATTGTTAGAGGTTTCACAGTTACGAGTGGAGAGACTAGAGGCAAGATTCCTCCATGCTAGAGGACGTATTCGTATGTTACAGGAGATGTTGGCGGATCAGTGGGAGGAACCAGTAGCAGTGGCACCTTTGAGGATGGAGAGGCCAAGTGAGTGGCGTCGACGATCACGATCACCACCTGATTCGGGAGGAGGCGCAAGGGTCTAAGTGAATTTCATAGGAGTATAAGAATAAATAAGGATGCCGACCTGCGAGTCGATGATAGAGAAGATGTATTTGTTTAACATCTAAAAACTAAATATGTATGTTGTTTTGAGTGATGATAGTACTAAGAATGGTTGTGTTTTGGATGTTGTTTTTGTTTGTTTTGAAAAAGGATAAAGATGAATGTTGTCAAAATAGAAATACACAAAAATATTTATATTTACAACACATGATAGGGTATGGTAGGGGATGGTCGAGCTAACCTTGGGAGACCCCATGTCTCCTAAGTGCTGCCTACATAGCCCATTGCACAAAGCAAGGAGGGGCCTCAGACCGATGTAGTTCTCCCTTAGGACCAGGGAGAGGTGAATTCAGGCAATTTAGGTATGGTTAGGCAATTTGTTGGTTGGTAAAAATATTGATATTGGTAGGGTAATGTTGTTGGTGTTGGTAAGGAATTGGCGATGTTGGTATAGGTATAGGTGAAGCGAAAGTTAGCCTACCCAAGTGGTAGGGAACCGTATCCTGATTAAGGTCAACACACAATCCTAGAGTCGAGCAAAAGAGGCAAAAGTGTCCCGTAGTTGAGAAGAGCTAAACAAACCACATATTAACATAGAATGAGCTTGAACCCCTAGGTACCTTGCATAGACGAGAAGTCGATAGGTGAAAAGAGTTGTATAATCACAATATATCGGGTATTACGTCACGTCCCTTGAGTTTTGTTGTTTAAACAAATGGTGAGGTGAGGTGGATGGTGTAGCTGAGGCGCAGAGAACTTGTTATAAAGTGAGTATCCTGACGAAAGAGAACCAAACCTAAATAGACAAGTCCATGACTCAAAAGTGCTTTTGAATGCGGCTTTTATTTTGCTGAATATAGACTGATCGATGCGGGAAGTCTACAAGGGATATGTATTTTGTTACTCTTGAGGTCTTCACGAAGCTGATCAATGCGAGAAGCTTCTGATAAAGGCTGACTGTGTATAGCTGTCCTTCAAGGGAGCAGTCTATTTATAGTAGCAGATGCGGCGTTTGTGTATAGCTGTCCTTCGGGGGAGCAGTCTATATATAATAGCAGCAATAGTTTGGCATATAGCTGTCCTTCGAGGGAGCAGTCTATGTATAATTTAGAGGTCTAGATGTCCGTTGGGCATAAAGCATCTAGTTTTGTAGGAAGTTTGACTCAAGAAAATCCCATAAGTGTTTAATTAAGAATGTGTCATTTTGATACTTTGAAGTCATGGACTAGACTAAAAAGGGGAAGGCATCTTTAAGGGGAGGTGATGACCAGACCATGTGAGTTTGATTCTATTTTGAGATGGATGGAACAAAAGTGTATGAGGTAGTAAATGAGCTCAAGGGACGAGCGCAAGGTAGATAAGAAGTGATATAACACTAAATTCAATAGTAGAATGGTCGAAGATGCAAGGCATTAAGGGGTTCAGGCTCAGGTTTACCACTAAGCGAAGCTAAACGGTAAGTGCCTGATCCATAAGTATGCGTGATAATGTAAGGCCCAATCCAATTAGGAGCAAATTTTCCACGTTTGCTCTTTTCTAGTTTGGTTACATGTTGATTCTCTTTGAGGACAAGATCACCAACCTTAAAGGTACGCTCATGAAGTCACTTATCATAAGCACGCTTGATGCATTTTTGATAGATTTGAAGGTGGTCAAGAGCTGTAAGACGACGCTCGTCAAGAAGCTCTAATTGGGCTAACCGCTCTTGGCGGAAATCATCATTGGTGAGAATATCCTGAAGAGATATTCTTAGGGAGGGTATTTGTATTTCGAGAGGCAAGACAGCCTCGGTACCATATACCAAAGAAAATGGGGTGGCATTAGTGGAGGTACGAATGCTAGTCCGATAAGCCCAAAGGGCAAAAGGAATGTGATCAGGCCAATTGTTCCCAGAATTATTAACAACTTTCATGAGAATTTTGGTCAGGGTTTTGTTAGAAGATTCGGCTTGGCCATTTGCTTGTGGATAGTACGGTGACGAGAAGCTAAGTTTGATACTGAAGTTGTTACAAAGGTCTTGTAACAACTTATTTTTGAAAGATTTACCATTATCTATTATCAGGCGATGAGGAACACCAAAACGACAGATAATGTGATGGTTAACGAATTCGACGATTTTTTCTTTTTTGGTTGAAATGAGTGGAATGGCCTCCACCCATTTTGTGTAATATTCGGTTGCTGTGATTATCCATCGGTGACGTTGCGAAGAGGGTGGATGAATCTCACCAATAAGGTCTAAACCCCATTGTGAGAAAGGCCAAAGATCTCGTGCGACCTGTAGCGGATGGCTAGGAGTATGTTGAAGGTTGGCATGTTGCTGACACATAACACAACGCTTAACATATTCGTAGCAGTCGTTATTAAGAGTAGGCCAATAATAGCCTAGGCGAAGGATCCATTTGGCCACGGCCAGGCCACTAAAATGTCCACCACAAATACCGTCATGGACTTGTCGGATGGTATAGGTGACCTCCGCGCCGGTTAGACATCGAAGGAGGATGCCATCAAAGCCACGTTTATAAAGGAGTCCCCCCATGATGACATAACGAGAAACACTTTTAAGAAAAGCACGTTTGCCGGTACTCGTTAGGTCAGGTGGGAGAACAGAGGTTGTAAGGTAGTCGTGAAATTGGTGATACCAGGTATCCTGCGAATTAGCAGACACATTATTTATCATACAAACAACCGGGGCTGAGTAAGATGGGGCAAAGAGTTGTTGGACCAAGACGAATATGTCAGAGTCAGTTGGTGAGGCAGGAATTTGCGAGGCTAAGCAAGCCATAGTATCCGCAAATTTGTTAGTGGAGCGGGGAATGGTTTGGATAGAATAATGAGTAAATAAGGTCAAAAGTGAATCTACGTAGTGTTTGTACTTTTGAAGTTCCTCATTTTTACATTGGTAGATGCCCATAACTTGGTTGACTACCAATTGAGAGTCACCGAAAATGTTGATAGATTTGACACCTAAGTGTAACGCAACCTGGAGACCCAAAACAAGGGCCTCGTATTCCGCTGTATTATTAGTGCAGGGGAAATCGAGCCGGAATGAAAGAGGCATAGGCTCAGTGTCAAGAGGAATGAGAACAACGCCGGCTCCTCCGCCGCGCTGGCATTTGGATCCATCGAAGAAGAGGGTCATTGGATAGGACTCCTCCCTGAGTGAAAGAGTGGCGATGAGTTCATCGGGGAAATTAAAATTGGTAAATTGTTCCCCAGGTAAAGGGGCCTCCGCGAGTTGGTCCGCAATAGTTTGTCCTTTGATTGACTTCTGGTGTATAAATTCAAGGTCGAGGTCAGCGAGGAGCATAAGCCATCGGGTGATGCATTGGTTTAGATGTGGTTTGGCGTACATATAATGAATGGGGTCCGTGTTGGTGATGACAAAAGTTTTATGATTCAGGAGGTAGTGTCGGAGTTTGGTGGCTACGAATGATAGGGCTAGGCACAATTTTTCTACATGTGTATACCTAGTCTCGTAATCCATGAGAGTACGACTTATATAATAAACGGCTTGTTCTCGATGCTCGGAGTCACGATGTGCGAGCATGGCTCCTACAGCGTGGTTGGTGGCGGAAAGGTAAAGGTAGAAAGGGCGATCGTCCTGAGGTGGGATAAGCACGGGTGGCTGCAAGAGATAGGCTTTAAGAGCCTCAAAGGCTTGGTGACATTCCTCGCTCCATTGAAAGACAATATCCTTTTTAAGGAGATGATGGAAAGGTTGACATCGATCCGAGAGTTGTGAGATGAAACGCCGGATAGATTGGAGTTTACCCTGCAAACTACGCAATTGTTTGAGGTTAGTGGGTGGGGGCATTTCTAGGATAGCTTTGACTTTAGCTGGATCGACCTCGATGCCACGCAAAGAGACAATAAAACCAAGGAGTTTTCCGAAAGAACACCAAAGACACATTTCTTTGGTTGAAGACGAACACCATATTGTAACAGGTGATCGAAAATAATGGCTAAAACATCGAGATGTTCACTGCGATGTTTAGATTTGCCAAGAAGATCATCGACATAATCTTCAAGGATAGTGTGCATAATGTCATGAAAAATGTAAGTCATAGCCCGCTGATAGGTCGCACCAGCATTCTTAAGGCCAAACGGCATGACACGATAACAGAAGGTTCCCCAAGGAGTGATGAAGGTAGTTTTATGTTGATCGGCCGGGGCTACCAAAATTTGATTGTATCCCGAGAAGCCATCCATGAGAGAAAGCATCTCATGACCGGCAGTGAGATCAACAAGTTGATCAATACTTGGTAGGGGGAAGTCATCCTTTGGGCAAGCGAGATTAAGGTCCCAGAAATCCGTACATATCTGAAGTCCCCCCCGTTGCTTTAGTGACAGGTACGATATTAGAAATCCATTGAGGATAGTCAATAGGTAAAATGAAGGAAACAGAAAGGAGTCGTTGAAGTTCTTCTTTGACCAAGAGGGCAATGCGTGGATGCATTTTTCTCAGTTTCTGTTTAACTGGTTTGGAATCAGGTTTCAGGGTAATGTTATGGACCGCAATGTCAGGAGCAATTCCTGGCATGTCAGCGTAGGACCAAGCGAAAGCTTGGTTGCGGGTACGGAGAAAGGTAGTAAAGGCGGCTTGTTCCGATGCGTTAAGGGATTGTCTGATCTTCACAATGTGAGGATCTTCCTCTGTGTGGATGTTGATTTCTATAGTCGACTCATTCAACATGGTTTGAGTTTCAGACGGTAAGGCACGTTGAATATAGGAGTCGTCCGCACCAAGGTAAGTGAGGATGGAGTCGTCATCCTGGCACTCAACAACATTGATTGAAGGTGAATCCTCTTCGATCATGTCTGGATACAGAAGGGGAAGAGAAGATGGGTCCTCATTATCACGTTGATAAGTGAGAGGACCCAGGAAGATAGCATTTATGAAAAAAAAAAGTTAGGAGGGATAGATTCAGGGTCTATCGACTCTGTGGGTGACAATGGCAAAATGGGTGATGATGGTTCGGTAGGGGTGACGTCCTCATCTTCCAGAATACAACTGACACGAGGTTCTTTCGGTGTAAGTGTTTCAGGAAATCTGAGACCACTACGATCATTGTGCTTGCGTGTAGTTACGGGAATGATTGTATGTCGGCCTTGTTCATAAAGACCAAAACCAAAGCCTTTCCAAGCACAGCGAGTCAAGAAGGTGAGGGCGAAACGACGATTTGTCAAGTATTGAAAATCGGATTGGAAGGGAACCACACCAAGAGGAGGTTCAGGGGTAACGGAGGATGCGTCGACACCCCCATACGTTAGGTTGGTGCGGCAATTAGGTGGTCCGTAAGAGATTACCTCCCCCACGCGACGGTCGTAGGTAGGATGCGCATGTAACTGTCCGTACTCCTGCGGGGTATGGAAAGAGCTAACGTTATATAGGCGATACTCCCCCAGCGTAAGGCATTGAAAAACATCTACTAGGGGGTCTGAGGTTGGGATTTTGTCTGCGGGAAAGGAAGTGGTATTTGCAACGGTGGTTTCATTGGTTGAAGGCGTAGGTGCGGTTGAGGTGGATGGTTGAGGTGCGGTTAAAGTGGATGGTTGGGTTGGATGAATGGGTGTCTTGACTGGTACAAGCACATCATTAGGGCGATATAACATATTGCAGGTTTTGAAGGGGGGAGGATCAGCTTTTACGGTGTAGGACTTCCCCTCGTACTCAAATTTTATGCATCTATGTAAGGTGGAGGGAACGCATCCCATAGCCCGGATCCAAGGGCGGCCTAACAACATATTGTATTGGAACTCTCCCTCAAGGACATAGAAGAGTTCGGGTAAAGTACGTGGTCCTACATGAATGTTAAGGATCACGGTGCCTAAGGTAGAAGTAATAGCATCATTGAATGACCGCAACATAATGGGGTTGGCACACATGCAGCTAGAAGGGATATTCATTTGTTGGAAGGCTTTTGAAGAGATGATGTTTAGGCTAGCGCCCCTGTCAATCATAACACGACGTACCCGAATGTCCCGGACATAAGCTGAGATGAACAGAGCAGGGTCAGGATCTTCTGCACCAAAGTCGACAATTTCATCTTCGGAGAAACTGACAGCAGCGGCTTGCTGTACAGAGACAGAAGTGGTTGGGGAGATAGGTTGTTTGGTGAGCGAAGCAACGTGATTGGGTGTTAGAATGGAGGTAACAGGCAAGGTTTCATTAGGTAAGACCTCTATCCCTTGAAGGATTTCAACGAGAGCTTGTCGATGAGATTCAGAAGTTTGAATGAGATCGTACAGTGTCATTTTTACAGGTGATTGGTGAAGCTGTTTGATCATGGTACGGTGGGAAACTCCATCAGAGACGGGGTAGGCAGGTCCATGAATAACCACTTTAGGTGGTGGTGCGATCGGGATGGCAGACGGAGAAAGAGAGGCCGCAGGTGTGCTTCCTTTAGCTTTCTCGTTGTTTTTCTGCCCTCGAGTGGCAACACTAATCATGTTGATCTCGTGAACACGAGAGGAGGAGGATGGTAGGGATAAGTCATGGTCTTCGAGAGGTGGGGTTGTAATAATGATAGATCTTGGTGAAGCGAGGACAGGTGGTATAGGAGAGGAGATTGAAGCTAAAGGTTTCTCCCTTCGTAAGTTGTCTTGTTTAACCTTTCTGTCTGAGAGAGGTGACTGATGAAGTATGGCTTTCAACGCTTTGCATCCTTCTACATCATGTCCTGGTGTGCGGTGGTAAGCGCAGATTTTAGACTCATCATAACCTATAGGTCGAGGTTTAGATGGATCATAAGGTCTAAGTGGGGGTAGGGAAATGGTCGCATTCTCCACCAATATAGCAAGGATTTTGGCGTAAGACCCTTTGAGTGGGTCAAAGTCAGAGGAAGATGAGGCTATTGACTGGGTAGTTTTTGGTAATGACGGGGTATGGTTGATTTGTATGGGTGGCGGTTTAGCCAAGGGGTTTTGATAATGGGATTTAACTAAACGTGGCTTCTTTGGCGCAGAAGCTATGTTTAGCTGGTTAGATGATGAGGCCACAGATGATGTGGTATCAGAAAACAACCATGGAGAAATAGGAGTGACAGCAAACAAATCTTTTGATGATGGAATTTGTTTAGGGTTGATAGGCGGATAGGATACGCGGGGTGACGGTGTTGATATACCCTTGGATCTCTGTATGGGTGCAGAAGGCATAGGTCGTTTTAAAGAAAACGCAGGAGGTATGATATATTGATGCAAGGTGGAGGGATGAGGTCCCAATATGGAAGGTAGGTGTGACGACGATGGTTTTAGTTGTGATAGAGGCATAGGTTGAGGAGATTGAGTCTGTCTCCTAAGTGGATGGACAGCTTTATTTTTAGATAAATCTAGCCGCTTAGGTGGGTGTGTTAGACTGGGTATTGGTGAGGTCCCAAGCGTAGGGGAAGATTTGGTTAGGCTAATAGAGGTGGATGAGGTATTTGGTAGAGATGAGGGGGGTGAAGATGAGGACATAGGCATTTTAAGCTTCTGTAAACACTTCGGGTATATGGTAGAGGCGTCTGGATCGGTCATCTGCATTTGAGTAGAATATGGGGTACTCAAACGTTCCCATAGGACTCGTCTATCTTCTGAGGGATGATAATCCTCACGTGTGAATAGGAACTTTTGTATGGAAGAAAGGTGGGTTGTGATTCCGGTCCACTGTGGGTGTGATACAGGGGGTAGATGAGGCACTGTATCAATGGGCGTTAAGAGGTCAACCGGTCGCTGAAAAGATTTAGGCGATGAAGAACTAATAGGTAGGAGGGCATGTTTGAGAGGATCCGTCATAATTAAAGAATTTGGTGATGTCGGTGCAAGAGGTTTCTCATCTAAGGATGACAAAAGAAGTGGCGAGCCTTCCTCTTGTACAGCAAGAATGGTAGAAGGAGATGTTTGGGAAATAGATAAGTTAGATAACATCCGCTCACAGTCTTGCAAGGATGTGGTGTAAGAAGGCTCATCTGTGAGAAGAGACCTCTGGGCGGTTAATTCCTCGATGGGTAAAGGAACGGCAAGGATTTCGTCTTGTCTTGATGGTGATGAAGGGGGTTCGGGTTCCTGCGTTAGTGAAGAGGCTTGATTCAGAATTTTTTCGATAGAGGCTTTTGGCTGGGAGTCGAAGACTGCATGGATCTCATGAACACTCTCCTCGGCTAAGATATCTTGGTTTATGTTACTGTTAGAAGAGTGATTCGGGAATGGTTTGTTGAAAATTTTCAAATTTCGGTTAGCAGGAGCGTTAGGATTATCGAGGGCTATATCTCCTGCATCAACCATTTCCTGCACTATGTTTTTCAACATCTTGCAGTTTTCATGACTGTGTCCCTTCACGCGGTGGAAGTTACAGAAGTCATTTTCTTTGTACCAAGAAGGTATGGCGCGGGTGGAATCAAACCCAGAGTGAGGTTTAACAGGAGGTAAGGTAATGGCTCCTGCTTTAAGCAATTTTTCCAATATCACACCATAAGTTTCTCCCAAGGGAGTGTAATTGATGGGCTCAGCTTTATACTTATAGGTGGTTTTTGGCGGGGTATTAGATGGTGGTTGGGATTTGACCATCACCGCGTGCACAGCTCCTTTTGATTTCGAAGCAGTCGATGGGTGAGGATTGGTGGTGTTAGGTTTGTTGGTGGAATCTTGGGTTCGGAAATTGGGGTTTTTACTGCGCAACCGCAATTTCTCTTCCTCTAAGGCTCGAATCTCTAGTTTTCGAGCCATAGTAAAGGCCTCGTCAAATGTGTGGAAAGTTTGAATTTGGAGGGTAGGAGAGATGTGCTTAGCGCAGGCCCGCATAAAAAGTTTCGATAAGTTCAGCCTGAGGCAAGGCATACGTAAGTTGGTTGATAAGGCCCCGCCATCGTCCAACGAAATCTGCGATAGATTCATCTTCAAATTGTCGGATGGCATAGAGGTCGGTGATAGATACTTTCTTGGCAATGTTAATGGAGAAATGATCCAAGAAAGATTGGGCTAGTTGGTTAAAAGAGAAGATTGAGTGCTGGGTTAAAGCACTGTACCACTCCAAGGCGGGTCCTGATAAGGACATGGGAAAGGTGCGGAGTAGTAAGGCATCGTCATGAGCAATTAGATAGCAGGCATGTCTAAATGAGCGCAAGTGTTGTTGAGGATCCTCCTTACTATTAAAACGAGTAAATTTTGGTAATTCCCATTGAGGAGGATATGAATGAAGGGGGACAGAAGGGTGGATAGGCTCCCGACAAACTTGCTCGTATGTCAGGGCGCTACGACTTCCTGAAACAGAAGCCTCCAGATTTTGCATTTTGTCCATCATTTGTTTGATTAAATCAGTAGTTGGATGAGATGATGGTGCGGTTGCGGTAAACGGAGGCAGATTGGGCCAAGGGCCACCACTAGACAATGGTGGGGTTAAATGTTGATAAGGTATGGAGGACGAATGTGTTGAGGTGACCGAATAGGGATGTCCTATATAAGATGTTGAGGTCACCGGATACGTGTGTGGAAATGAAAAGGTGGGCGGAGCTTGAGAAGGAAAGCTCGTGTGGATAGGTGGCAGAGAGCAAGTCATGAAAGGAGCAGTCTGCAAGAGAGATGAGGTAGGAGTGGTTGGCGGTAATGATATGTGGGGCCCAAGATTAACCAAAGGAAAGCCAATCTGTGCCGTATGAACCCCTGAAGCCGCTGGATTGGGAAACGGGGCTAAGGATGTAGAAGGCAAAGCGGAGTTATCAGGTGGAGAAGGAGCTAAATGAGCAGCTATACTAATAGGCATGCCAACAAGGAGTTGACCATCGGGCGTACGGTTAGGGGCATGAGACAAATAATATTGTACAGTGCTAGGATTAGCGTCCAAATTTTTCACAAATTCCTTATCTCCTACAGGGATTTTGGGAACCTCACTGGTGTCCGTAGGGTTCCCCATAGAATGTGAAGGGGGCGATTCAGGCAAAGGCACAGAGCAGGCATGTGAAACCATGGTGGCAGCTTGCTTCCGAGTGATAACAACCATGGGCAAGAGTACACAGTAGGGTTTCAATCTATCAGGAACAGAAACAACCCCAGAATGTTGAAATTGGTAGGTTGCTGGTTTGTCAGGGACTGTAAAAGACTGTAACCAATATCGGTCTGCTAACCGATGTCGGTTATACTGTAGCCGAGCGTCGGTCACTTAACCGATGTCGGTATAATAGGACTGGTATAAGAAACTGTAAGAAGCTACTGATTTGGGGTTAACAGTGCTTAGTATGCCTACCAAACTGTTCTGAAGTGATCACAGAAAACAGTGTATGACAGAGAAACAGAACTAAAAACAAGCAAGATACACAAGCAAATTAACAGACTAACCCTAGGATTAGTTTTAATCAATTTGGGCTTATGCCCTTAGACACAGAATGATGTCAGAATCCTAAACAAAAGACTTAGGGGAAAATGTCAAGTTTGTTTTGGCTTATAAGGTTACCTCAATCGGGCGGAGGAATACCGCAGAAAAAGGGGGGATGTTTTGAGCTGTTGTGTTAATTGTGAAGTGATTCGGTATGTGTTGTGTAGTGAAAGTAAGATTAATTTCTTGTCAATACCATGGAAATCACCCCCACATGTACGACCTGTTACTTAATCTACGTTCACTAGAATTGAAAACAGCACGCAAAAATGGGATGCACGTGTTTTAAACCCAAATTGAAAATGTTATTCGATGAAGCAAAGAAGATGACTTTCACTAATGCAAAGCTGGGAAAGCAAGACAAATTCTTTTACCAAATATAACAAAATATCATGTGAAATTTTTAGAAGAAGAAAACAGCATGTATGCTCCCTATATGAAAGCAAGCAAGAAAGAAAGAAACCTGAAATGGGTCCCACCGGGCGTGCCAAAATGTTTCGCACAGAAATACTTCCGTTCCGGGATAGAGTTGCTTCTATCCTTTCATTCCTTTGAGAAACAGATAAGGGTTAGGGCTAGGAGGAATACCTGTTGAATGTTGAGAGGGTGTGCGCGTACCGTAGAGAGAGATCAGATCGATTGCAAAGAACTCCTTTTTGTCTGGGAAGGACTACCTGCAAGTAAGAATACAAGACCACCAGATTCTAATTAGATAATAAGTGAGGGAACTGCCTTGGGCCCAGGAAATATGAGACTTCCTTTCGAAGGTAGTCAGTTCCCCTGCTAATATGAATTAACACAAATTCTAACAAATAAGCTATTGTCCATTTACAATTTGTTTACCTTGTTAGAACAATAGAGAAAAGGTTGGTCTTGGTTTTGAATCACAGTGACCGATGCCGGTCAGTGTCACCGGTGCCGGTTGATGATAACCGATATCGGTAGGGGTAGTGATTTAAGGGGTTTGGTAAAAGGTTGGCTATAAGATGACTATGGTGTTTATAAGGCTAGTAAATGATTGGGGATGGGTAACGGGGTGATAGAGAAGGCTCAGAGGGTATGGGAGCTGTTCTTGGGGCACTGTAGGGGTAGAGGAATGATAGTTAGATGGGGGGTGTTACCGGGTAGTGGATCTGGGAGTAGACTTGTAATTACTGTGATTCAGAAATCCAAGAAATATTATTAAAAGAACGTATAAGACTTACTTACTAGTTCCTGATGAAAAATGCAGGTTCAAGGACTGTGATGACGAAGGCAGGGTTCAGGTAGGATGGTCTGACAATCTGAGATGAGCTATCTCCTCTCCTGATGCTTGGATGAGTGTCACTGGGCTCTGGTTATTCAGTTGCAGTCTTGGGCTTGATGTCCTTCTCTGCAAACTCCTCTCTTTCCTTCACTTGTCTCTGTTCAGCCAAGTAAATTCCGGATCCTTCCAATGACTTCTGATTCAGATCAATGAAAATCCAACCCCTTGTTTTTGGTTGGGAGAGGTCATTTACAGGGAACCGATGGCGGTTACGTAACCGACGAGCGGTCGAGTAGGAACCGGTATCAGTCAGGTCAAAGTGGGCTATTTTTAGTAAAATAGCCAACTTTCCCTCCTTTTCTCCCGAGGGATTAGTTGTGGGCTTGGTCAAGTCATTATGAGGTTGGTTTTAGGTGCGTGTGAGGAGTAATTAGTCATGGGTGTGGATGTAGACCAAGTTATAGGTCTTAATTAGGTTAGTTTAGGGTTAGGACTAGGTCATGATGAGGTGGTGAAATGAGGTGGGAGGTATGACGATGTGGATTTATTAATTATAAGGTAATTAATAAATAATTGTGTAAGGTTTAGGTGATGAGGTTAGGTTGCGAAATGAGATGCAAGGCACAGGGGGTCGTAAGACACAAATTTGATGTCTACAGTTGCAAACATATGTTAAGAAAGTGAATAAAAATTGATTATCCTGAATGCAATGATTAAAATGAGATACTCATTGGGACGATGATTCTTTTTAGGAGGGAATTATGTAACACCTTGTAAAACTATTATATTCCTCTTTTGCATTACAAGTGTAGACATGTGATTTTTAGGACAAATGTATGTTTCGTGGATGTTGAAAAATCATGCTTGTCATGGATAAATCATTTCTGCTCTTTGATTGTAGGGCCAGTATGTTGTTGCTTGCAATAACCTAATTCACTTCTTATGAGTAAGTTGTAATACTAAGTTAGCATAAGGGGAAATAACCTAAGGGATTCTAAGTTATTTCTAGCCTATTGTATTTGGTTAAACTAAAACCGAACCTAAGGTGACAATCTATTGTTTGAAGGTTATATCCTAAGGTTATATATTGTAAATTAACCTAAGATCTAACCTAAGCAAATTCTATCTACCCTAAACTAATGGGATATGAAAGGGAACCTATGGGTCATTAGCATGTGGGAGCTAAGCGGTGGTTCCTAGGCTATTGATGAGATGTGAGTTTTGTATTTAAAAAAGATAGAGTACTGCCAAACTTGGTAATTACATGGAAATTTGGGGGAACCTACGTGGAAGCATCACTAAGTTTGGAAATGCAAGTGGAAGTTAAACTTAGTCTCACCAACTTTGGATGGCGGTGGCAAGGAGAGATAGGTGAGAATATGTAAATTAATGGCATTAATTCAGCTCAGTTTTGGTGAGCAAGTTGTCTTGGAAGGCATGTTGGTGGATTTATTGGGGTTTGTTTTGCTATGCATGCTTCATGATTTTTTCTCTGCATGGAGCTATCTGGTTTTTCAAACTAGCAGTTTGATTTGCACTTAGTGGCTATTTTTGAATTCTGTGAGCTATTTTTGGTTTGAGGAATGTATAAGAGGCATTGTGGAAAAATAATATGGTTTTTTGATCTTGCTTGGCGAAGAAGGGGTGTTGGAAACTCAGCTGGAAGTCTTCTTCGAATTGGCAGAGGCACTATCAGGCATGATAGGCTCTACCCATTAAGATCTCTTGTTTTCTTCTAAATGATTCATTAAAACAATTATGCTCACTAGATATATATATTTGCATGATGAGAATGGTTATTTACTTGCATGTTTTATTGAAATTTATGTGGGTTTTGGAATGTGAATCCTTTGTTGTTAATGGTAGTTTGAGGGAACTTTCTCTGTACTAGTTATCAGTGCGCACATGTGAAATTTGTATTAAGGACTTTGTAAATTGTACTGGAAGCTCTGAAATTGTAGTGGAAGCTCTGTAGCTTGTATTTGAAAATTTGTTTCTTGCATTCAAGACTAATGTTGAAAGAAATGGCTTGTTGCTCATTTGGTTCCGAAACTCTGTTTAGTCTTGTGTTTTTAAGGTAGAGCTTCATAGTGTTCTATGCTTGTACTCGAAGCTCTAAAATTTGTAATGAAGCTTTGGAATTTGTTAAGAGTTAGTATGGGGACTATGTGTTTGTGCCGGACTGTGTGGAAACTTAGTGTGAGTTTTTCTCTGTACAATTACTCAGAGCTAAGGGTTATTCTTTTTATGGAATTATGAACTCTATACTCACAACGGATTTTTGTGTTTTCTTGATCTGGTAATAGAATTCATAGAAAATCAAAACTTATGTTGGAAGCTTGTATTCGTCTCTGAACCAGTATTCCGTTAATGGGAAATTTATTTCTCTACCTATTTTTGTGAGTTGGGTTTTGATGGTTCATCTGGGTTTTGAAGCTTGAACTCCTTTATGGACTGTCTGCCCGATGGTAGCTTGAGATTTTATTTCAGTTTGATGCCAAACTGGTAACCTCCTTGTGATCTTCTTTGTGTCGGTTATTGGGTGTGAATGGCTTTATTTTCTTGTCCTTTGGACTGTATAGCCTCCCTTGAACTCGACAAGGTGGGAAAAAAATTGAAGTAAAACCTTTCCCTCTCTGCTCTGAGTGAATCTGTGTCATGTGGGAAGCTTGGCTATTTTATTCTTAGGAACTAATGGACTAGAACTGTGATCTATTTTAGGACAGTAATATTGATTGTAGAGGTGTTTGGAATGTATTATTTAATTCCTTATTGTCATGATGTTGAACAAATCCTTACCTGTCATAAGCTTTTAAATGAAATTCGTGAAGCTTATGGTGATTTTGTTTAGTCAAGTTGGAAGAAGTTGGGGACAGTACTTGTCTTAAACATATTTTTTAGTTCCTTACGCTCTTCTGATAGTTCATTTGATTTGAGGGTTTTATTTGAATGGTGAATTTAAACCCTGTATGCTAGTGTAGTTTGAAGAGATATTGTATTCATGTTCTAAATGCTTGGAAATTCAGTATTTGGGTTTGTGAGTTTTATTGACCCTTATCTATTATGCACTGATGCGTATTTCTATTTCTTGATTGGTTCTTGAATGGATCTCCAGGTTTTTTATAGAGAAGAGAATAGGATCTCTTGATTTTTGTATGGTATTTAGGGACGATAATGTGATTTTCATTTGGAGATTGAATTTGGATTTGAGCTTGGTGAATGGAAATAGGTATTCATTTGTAAGTTTGTAATGGAAGTTGGTAATGTGCATCTTGTTTGAGTTCTATCTTGGGAACTAGCTAAGGAATTCCTAAGTTTATACTTAATATAGGATTTCATTTCATAGTATAAATGAAATGAAATATTGATTGGGTCCTTTTTGGTTGAGATCCTTTCTATGTTAATTGTATAAGTTCTTAGACCGAACTTCTCTTTTATTGATTCTCTTCTGAGATGGGAATTCTCTTGTGGATTGGTTAGGAGATTTATTTCATTCAAGTATAGCTTGGATTTTTGGATAGTTTGGTTTTAGACCTTTGAATTATATACTAATAACATAGTGAAGTTAGTAAAACTTTCAGTTATCTTGGAATAAATTAGCATTCTTGTTGTTTTTTTGCCTCTTTATTTATGGACTCCTTATTTTGTCATCTGTGGACTGAGGTAGTGATGTGTGTTCTAAACCTAATTCTTTCCTTTAGAGGAATTTTTTCTGAGAAATAGATATGTATTGATTCTCTTCTTTGTTTTCATGGAAAGATGAAGCATACTAATTTGAGTTATGTTGTAACTAGCCGCTTTGCTACTTGGAAAAGTTAAATGTGATTTTTTTATTCTTATGGGTTTAGGAAATAACTGAATGACAAGAATTTTTGACTATTTTAAATAATTGATAGGATCAACTAAGTCTTGTGATGTATTTCTGATGTTGCAGATTATATTATGCTCTATTCTTGAAAGTGAATTCAGATTCTCTTAATTTTTCTTCTTTCTGGATGTTATTACTTATGATTACTTGTATCATGCCTGTTAATTGTTTCATAAAAGTAAAGTTGTTTAATGAAAAAATTAGAGGAATGCACTTTAATTTAATTATTAGTGCTTATCATGCTCATGTAACACCCTGAACTGTTGATACTTCCTCCTGAGCATACAAGTGTTGATATGTGATTTCTTTGTGAAAAGGATGTGTTCCTTGATTGAGAAATCATGCTTGATATGTATTGTATCTTCTTTGCAGATTGCAGATCTTTGACTGAGTCGGAATATGATTGGAATCTTTTATTTCTTTCATTTTGTATTTAAGTGTAATCTGATCTCAGAATGAATTATAGAGTTATCCATCTATAAGACCTAGCCTTGGATTAGTGGAATTGATCCAAGTATTGCTTTAAGTTTGTTCATGATGAATTAAAATTATAGACCTTGAACAGGTTGCAAGGTCTAGAAGCATTGAATAAGCTAGTCTGGAGTATAACTAAGGTTGATCATGTGAAATGGATTGGTTCCCGATATCGAAGTATATCTGGAAGGTCTCGATCGTGGACCAGGTAATAATTCGGTTTCATACAATTTTGTACCCTAAAGGCAGAACAGGAGCTAACCCTGTTCAAGAATTCATGTTTTAGGTCTTTTTCTGAGTGTACGGAATGTAGACCTAACTGGAATTATTAATGTTAGTAACTTAAAACTAAACCTAACCTAGGGGTTAGATTAGTGTTAATCTAACCTAGACCTAGGCTAAGAACTAATTTCTTAAGTTAGTATCTATGTTCTATGAAGTTAGACTAGGTGTTATCCTAAATTCTAACCTAAGTTACTAACCTAACTATTGGGCAAGGATTATGGGGACCTATGGAGGGGATGCGAACCATGGGCGGAAGTTTCTATGTTATTTAATGCAAAGGATAGGTATGAAGGACAGGTATTGGCGGAGGTTTTAGAAATGGCTAACTGAGCCGACGTGGCAGGTCGCCAAAACTGAAAATGGTCTTGAAATTCTATTTGTCTATCGCCAACTTTGGCGGTCGGTGGCAGTGGAGTTTGAGAGGGAAATTTGGAGTAAATGCAATTAATGAGCTCGGTAGTCGAGCTCGAAATTCGCGAGAAGGCATGCAAATTGTAAAGTTGTTATTTTGTTTTTCTTATCGCAAATTTCAGTTTTCCTTCTGCCCGTTCACTGGTTCTTCGCACCAGTATTCTTTGTGTTGCATGGCGAGTATGAGCGTATCTAGCTCTTTTCTCTGGAAAAGAAAATATATATGTCATGGAGATAGAAAAATTTTGTTGTTCGCTCTAACTTGGAAAAGGAAAAGGAAGTCTGAGCTCTTTCAGTGGTCTGCTTCGGAATTTTGAGCAAAAATCCAAGCATGTTAGGCCCTAACCTTTAAAAATCTTGCTGTCTTTCAAGTGATTTCATTAGAACAACTCTGTTCAAATGATTTATGGTAATAGAGGATTTTCTTTGGATGTCTTGTGTGATTTTGACACTGTATCTTCATGCTGGTTCGATTTTTCATTTATCCCTTGATGGGTGTTTATTAAATTCGAACTGTGGCTTTATTTCTTTGTGTTTTGCATTCTGGCTTAAATATGCGAAATATATGAAAGGAATGTATGCTCGGCCTGCTTGGCGAGAGCCCATAAATTATTCTTGTGATGGGTACAGGCCACTGTTATGCTTGTCGATTTTGTCGTCGATGCATGTTGTGAATACTTGTTGGAAGGGAAACTGCTGGACATTTGTTTGATTATTCAGTTTTAAAAGAACCTTGTAAGCTCTGTCATGGTTATTGATGGGGTGGTTATTGATACTTGTTGGGTTTCGTTTTGTCTTTTAAAGTTGTTTGGGAAGAGGTAACTACTGTGTTACAGTAGTCATTACAACCTTGTGGAAGTTGTTTTTCCTTTTTATTGTGGTAATGGGATTCAACCCGTTGACAGTATACAATATGGATATATGTATTTTATTTGAATGACTCTGTAGAGTCCATTAAATGATTTGTATAAATTGGGCCACTGTGGAAGCTATATATATATATATATATATATTTGAATGTTGGAAATTGCTTTGTCTGAGTCTTGTTGGAGTAACAGGTAAGGCGACTTCTGTTATTTGGTAATGAATACTTTCGTTTTACAAGGAATTTGTGGTTCAGACTCAGTTGGGCATTTAAATAGGTATTCCACTATATGTAAGCTTGGAGCAAATATAGTTATACGGGCTCCGTTGGATTTCTTGTTACTAAATCATTATATAGCTTTTGTATAAACCTGATTTTAAAGGCTTGCCAATGTTGGCACGGATGGAATCATTATCTTCTATGTATTTTGTTTACTATTGTTGGGACTCAGTTGAATTCTTGATAGATAAACAGTGTAACTGCTTCAAATTATAACTGTTGGGTTTACTTTGTTTTTGACTTGTTGGGTTCTGTGAGTATGGGAAGATATCTTGTATGTCGGCTTCTGGATAAGCTAAACTGTGAATATTGTTTATGGACTTAGTTTTAATTCCTCGAATGGTAATCTATGTCACTGTTTTCCGTATAAGCCTGAGTATGAACATGTAATGTTCTTGGCTTTGTTGGTTTTCTTTAATTAAGCTTGATAACATGAATTATGGCCTTTTAAGTAGGTCGCGAATACCATACTTTCAACTCTGATTTCGTTCAGGAGTGATTACGATATTCTGTGTATGTTTTCCTTCTGATTACATTCCAGTTTGATGTGGCTGTGCATGCTGCTTGGATTTCGTTTAAAAATCCCTTCGCATAGTCGTAGGGAAATGTCATTGCTTAAATGATCATGAGTCTTTGGTTGACTGTGATAGCAAAGGAGTTCTTTGATTTCGACCTTGTGTCTAAAAGCCTTTCAGTGCTAATCTTCTTATCTGTCGCTTTTGCGTAAGGTCATACTGAGTCCGCTTGGTAGATAGACGCCGTTGTTTGGCAAGAAGGCTACTGTACTGTAGTTGCTTTATTGTAAGTTTTAATAAAACAGTGGTGTTGATGATGGACTCAACTGATTTATTAGCATGTGTATTAAGTGAATGCCTTGCTTTTGGAAAGATGGTATAGACATGAGCTAGTTCAAAGGGAAACATGTACAATTTGTTTATTTCTCTTCTGTTGTAAATTATAAGTTGATATAATTGTTTAACTAACATCTGTAATTGATTTTACATAATGACGGTAACTGGATTGATATGATATTCCTCTTTTTAAGTTGAATATAATGATTGTCTGATGTTTGTTCAACTTGGGATTTACAATGAATAATTGCTTAGGACACTTTTGTTCTTCTTGATCCCTAATATTTTGATGAAATATTTGAGAAGTATATAGGACTACTCCGTAACGAAAATTATTGTTACACGTTATAGACATGATATATTCTTAACGTATAGTCTGAGTCATGTTTATTTGATTGGTGATTTTATATCATTTAAACAGGGTGTTTAATGAAAACAATTGATGGATTGCAATTGTTTTAAAAGTTAGTGCTTATCATGCTCAGTTCATCGAACTGACTCATGTTGACTATTTTTACAGATGGTTGCCGTAAGTGGTAAAAGCATGCAGATCTGATAGGATAATCAGATTGATTAAATTTGATTTTAAGTAGAAATTCAGATAGATTCTCTAAAATGTATTATATGAGGAAAGATGTCCTTTTTCCGTTGAGCATTGTATTAAGTATGTTGATTGTACAAAATGTATCTGTATAGATCTGAAAAGAATGGAAATAAGTATTTGCTACTTATGTGTTGTATTCCTATTCTGATTGTTGACCTTCTTCGGTTTATATACCGGAGGGGCATTGTTATCATTGTATAAATTGGAGACTTTGTGATTGTCAATGAAAGTTACAAGAATATGAGATTGAATTCTTATGAGTGTTTAGTAGTTCTAATTTGTTCTATCGAAAGCAAAAATTGAATTTTAAATCTTTGTCTTTCTAAAAGATAGGGTTAAAATGAACCTAAGTAGAATGCTAATCAGGCTGAATTAAATTACTAATCCCTAGTCTTGATTATGACAGGACAACATTAAATTGGATTCTTAATCATTGATATCTTAATACTAATAAGTATGATATAAATTCAGTTAGGAGAACTGATATAAATCTAATGGGGTTCAGATGGCAATCTCATGTGAAGGTTATGAGTTATTGTTCAATTCTGTTGTTTTAGAATCATGTATATTCTAAGAACTCCTTGATGAGACCTTGGCCTTAATATCTCCACCATGTAATGGGTTTTATTGAGGAAGGCCATCCTTAGACAAAGAATCCAGGGATCGGGAAAGGCTAACCTTAGGGGAACGTCTTTAATGTAATTTAAACTGAATGTGCGCAACACATATTAATAAGTAGATCTTTTCGAGGCGGATTTAAAGGTTGACGGCACAAGTCAACTGCAGGGTTGTACCTCCGAGAAGATTAGGATCTTCTCGAAGTTACAACAATGCAGGTGACTTATGACGACACCCTTTGCATTGATCGCTAAGATTTACACTTTGATCTCGAACGAGTTACTCTGGGACCGATTAGGAATGTGGTCACGTTATAAGGCTGCCTAGGAGATTCGGGGTATCTTGACACACTGGTTTAACTAGGATTGAACCAGTATGTCATCATATCCCTAATCCTTATGGGCATCCATATAACATTATCACCTTGTTAATCTGTCTCCGAGTGATTAAGTTGAGATAGGAAGGACTGACAGAAGTCAGTATAAGACATTCTACATAACATAAGAATGGGGTGAAGGGCGTATTCCAGATTGACGAGTATGCCGTTAAGGAATACGAGACATAAACAGTATGTTTTAAATCTTTGGCCAAAGTATCGCAAGCTGCTGATTGCGTTGTCCTAATTCACCTAGTCTAAGGGATGAGATGCCGATGAATAATGGTAACAATTATTCAGTTAGGTTCCTTGGACAGAGCATTCTGAATCCCAGAATAGGGAAGAGAACTGCAAGAGTGAAGTGTTAAATAAAAATGCCAACTCTTATTACTCATGAATAGATCGGTAGATTACCGAGTCATGGAATGAATAGATCGGAGGTACTCCGAGTCATTACAGCTGCATATGGTTGTCTGTTATAAGAATGGTTATTTGATTTGTGAGTTCTAAATTATGTATTTAGAACCAGGATGCAATTTTCAAAAAAAAAAAAAAAAATTCACTTGTTCTAAGGTATAAAATGAGGATGTTACATAGTTCATTGAACTGACCCATACTAGCAATTTTGCATATGGACATCTTAAGTGATAAAGGAAGACAAGAACTTTCATGTTGTATTGACTTATTTTAATTTTGGATCTTATGTAAAGAGTTTCGATTAATTCATGAGTTGTATTGAAAAAGAAAAGTTATA
This sequence comes from Taxus chinensis, assembly GCA_019776745.2. Classification (NCBI taxonomy): domain Eukaryota; kingdom Viridiplantae; phylum Streptophyta; class Pinopsida; order Cupressales; family Taxaceae; genus Taxus; species Taxus chinensis. The sequence goes on from CM034149.1 coordinate 941,492,013, forward strand.
ATCTTTTTGGAATGGAGGTTGTTTGTTATACAGTATGCTTGAAATGCATAGTCTTGTAAATGAATAAGTTTTTAATGATGAATTGAATGTTGGATATTTACTTGCATTGGTTGTGTAAATTATATTGTATTTATGAAGAAGATGGAATTCCTATCTTGATGATATTCTTCATATCTATTATATGCTTAATTCGGATAAACTTGATAAGTTAGATAGAGGGAATTAGTTTAATCTCCCTTAATAAGATGCAGCTTGTTAAGTTACATAAGATTAAAAAAAAAATTATCTAAACAATTCTAACATAGTAATGGAATGTGTATTGAATATACAGTAAAACTATAGAGAATGTGAAAGATAAGAAGGGTATGACAAACCCTAACACTTAATCATGTAGAGGAAGGATCTTCCTCGCTCAAAGGAATGTAATCTAAAGAATGGTGATATAATCGTAAATCATTAGACTTCATTTCCCTATAAAGTCTACTATAGTTGAACCTATTTGGTTGTTACACCTTCTTTGAATGGATAAGATTACATTATAATGGAACTTATGATGTTGATGTCCTGTTTCTGGATATCTATTTATTAATCTTTGTAAAATGATCCTATAAAGCAATCATAAGTTAAGGAAGTTCTTTAATGGCTAAATGAATCAAATTTAAAAAAGAACTTATGGAGTGTAGGATTAGGGTTTAGCAAGGTTGTTATAATCAGTGTAATAATCCAAATTAATAATGTATTAATAACCTCCTTGGGGTATGTACATCGTGATGAGGTAGTTTCTATGGGATGTTGGGACACACCAACTACAGGGTTGTACCTTCGAGATGCATCTTGTTAAGTTGCATAAGATAAAAAAAATTATCTAAACAATTCTAACATAGTTAATGGAATGTGTGTTGAATATACAGTAAAACTATAGAGAATGTGAAGGATAAGAATGGTATAACAAACCCTAACACTTAATCATGTAGAGGAAGGATCTTCCTCACTCAAAGGAATGTAATCTAAAGAATGGTGATATAATCGTAAATTCATTAGACTTCATTTCCCTATAAAGTCTACTATAGCTTAATGTATTTGGTTGCTACACCTTCTTTGAATGGATAAGATTACATTATAATGGAACTTATGATGTTGTTGTCATGTTTCTAGATATCCATTTGTTCAAGCTTTGTAAAACAAACCTATAAAGCAATCATAAGTTAAGGAATTTCTTAAATGTCTAAATGAATCAAATTTAGAAAAGAACTTATGGAGTGTAGGATTAGGGTTTAGCAGGGTTTCTGAAATCAAGTGTAATAATCCAAATTAATAATGTATTAATAACCTCCTTGGGGTATGTACATCATGATGAGGTAGTTTCTATAGGATGTTGGCACATCACCAACTACAGGGTTGTACCTTTGAGAAGATAGGGGTCTTCTCGAGGATACAGTGTTGCAGTTGACATGTGGCAACACCCTTCTGCATTGATCATCTAGATCTACACACAAATAAGGACTTGAACTTAGGTTCTCTCTAGGTCAAGTTAGTGGCATGTTTAGGATATGTAGTAGCTTTCAATGGCTCAGGGTACCTTGGCACATCTGGTTGACTTAGGTCAATCGAGTATGCCCATATACCCTAAGTCATTGTGAGCATCTTCCTATGATAAATTATGTTTCTAACCAAGGCTAGGGTTAAACCTTGGACAAGTGGACTGACGGTAGTCAGTAAAGACCATTCTTGATAACAGAGGAGTGAGGTGAAGGATGTATTCCGAAATGATGAGTATGTCATCTAGGAATAGAGACATAAAGAGTATGTTGAAAATCTTTGGCCAAAGTATCGCAAACTATTGATTGTGTTGTCCTATGTCACCTAGTTTAAAGCAACGTGATATCAGATGAATATTAGTAACAAATATTCAGATATGTTCTTTAAAATGATCACTCAGTACCCATTTTAGGGTAGGAAAACCAAGTATATGAAGTAGACGATAAGTATTCAATACTTAAAGTTATGAAATAAATAGATCGGTAGATCACCGAGTTATGAAATAAATAGATCGGTAGATCACTGAGTTATGAAATAAATAGATCAGTAGATCACCGAGTTATGAAATGAATAGATCAGTGGATCACCAAGTCATTTATAGCTACATATGGTTATCTATTTGAGATTGATTGGCATGGAATGTGTGTTCTAAATGATGCTTTATTTAGAATAGAAAACATTATGTAAAAAAAAATTCCCTTCTTTCTAAAGTCTTAAAATGGGGATGTTACATAGACTGAGTGCTCACCCGAAGTGCACAAAGGTACTAGGTCCCTCTTTAGGGTTGTTGTTATAGGACGTTAGCATGATAAATACTTATTGCATTTAGATCCAAAATTAATACAACATTCTACAGAGAATGTTCAGATCTAGATCTCAAGAGTAACAGATTTAAATGATAGCCATAACAAAATCAAGCATGAAAGAACCAATTATACTCAAGATTAACACTCTGATTCAATCAATACATTGCCATTATATTAAACATGATAAATACACATAATCATATTATAATAGATAATATCATAGCTTATGTGTGCATCAGATTTGGCAACATAACTTCACAGTAACTCAGTTCTCACACACACCTCTCTTCTTCTTATCCTACGCAGATCATTAAATTTTTATAAGGGTGGGGACTTTCCCTTCACCACTTGCATAACTCCAAAAATAGGTCACATGCTGAAAATAGCCATGCACCTTTACAATCACAACCACACATACAAGTGCACTAACAATAGACCTCTTATAGTTAACTGGTAATAGCAATTCTATCCTTAGCCCACACCCATGGGAAGTGCTTCATAGCCGCTCTTCCAAAAATATTTTGTGTGTTGCACAAGTCTTTTTCCTAGTTTGTGTACTTGGCACGCTATCTCCAAAAATAGCCCACACATGTGAAAATCGTTAAGTCCCAAATTCTCTCTTATATTCCATGCATGTGTTCTCCCTTATCCTTCCATGCCTTTTACGATGCCCTGTTTTCTTGTGTGAACCTTCTGTGTGCCTTCTACTAAGTATTTCACTTTCACCCGCTCAACATTACCCCACACTAAACTGTATTTCCACCCTGGTAATGCCTACTCCTCAAACAATAAAGAATAAATTAATGGAAGGAATGTAAAAGAATTTTTATACAAAGAATAAGTATTTACTCTACATCACCCTCTGCTTCAACTAGAACAATGAGTTTTGGATATTCTTCTTTTATTTCTACCTCTAATGTTTTCCACTCACTCAATGTGGCCTCTTCCTTTTCTGGAATATTCACTATAATATATTCCAATTCATCCTGGGTGATTTATCCCTTCTCATTTTGTAATACTAACATAAAGTTATCCATTTCAAACATTCTCCCTTCCAATAGATCCATCTTCTACACTATAAGTTTTCCAAGTTCATCCAACCTATTCTTATGGGGCTCCTAGGCTGCTACAAGGGCCTCATGCCTTTGCTTTACCAGTGTCATTCACTCTATGCACCCCAAGGTTTCATCCTTCATAGCTTTTAGGACTTCATTTTCTTCTACCATTGTTCTTATTTTGATAACTACCTTCAGAGCTTTACAGATAGTCAATGTTTGATCCGCTATCTTCATCTCCTCCTGCAGAGTTTGAAGAAGTGCCTCGTATGATGAAATTTTTCTAATTACCATAGCCTTTTCCCTCTCTGCTTCCTTCTCAGGGTCCTTTGGTGTTGGAATCCTAACAGGTCCCTCCTCAAGCAGTAAATTGACTAATGTGTGCAAATAGTGCATAGCCGAAGGGAAATTTTTATGCACCTTGGGCTCTAAGTGTGGTCTTGCTTTGAGGACATGATCCTTGATCTCCTCTGCCATGCCAATAAGAACCCCAATATTCTTATGCTCCAGGTCCTTCTCTCATTTCAAGTGTGTGATCTCTACATCTTTGGCCTTGATCTCTTCCTGTAGCACCTTGATAGTGGCAGATTTGTTTATGTTCCTCTGCACCACCTTAGTAGATACTTTCACTAATGCATTACTTAATTTCTCATCAGACATGACAGTGGGTTTCACAGTTATATTTCTTTCCTGAGGTGCCTTCTTCAGCCTTCTTGACACACAAGATTCTTCGCATACGTTGAATTCTGGATCTTCCATGTGTGTGTGCATAGACCAAGATAGTTGCTTTCGTGTCTGTGTGGTGTCCATATCCTTATCCATCAACTCTCATCCATATAACTCCTTAGGGCTCACCATTGTCTTGAACCAGGCATGGAAAATTTTACTTTTTTCTTTAGCATAGCCCAAAGATGGAACAGTAAACTATCCATTTGTCCTTTTACTTCTTAGCCCCTTAAGAACTGGCACGCCAAGATTTAGAGCTAGATCTTTAGTATCTTGAGGGGTATCTTACTCTGTCTCTCCTTCCTTTACCCCTTCTCCCTCATTCTTCACATCTTCATCTTTCATTTCTTCATCTTTCAGATCCTCCATATCCTCTAGTGGTGTAGGAAATTGGGATTGCGCTTTCCTTAGACTCTTCCTCCTCCTCATCCAGCTTCAATTTTCTCCTTCTCTTTTCAGATGTCTCCTTCTGTGGAGAGATTTATGGTGATCTCTGCACTGACTAGGGATTAGTGCCTTGATTCCTTGTTTTCCTTAACACCCTCTTAAAGTGGTGTTCCTCAAGGCCTGTTCAACCCTCCAATTCTTTATCCCCTTCTTCTTGTGTCTGGAGTGGAGTACTTGTGTGTTTAGATTCTACGTTCTTTGAGGGTTGTCTTTGTCCTCTATGCACCAAGCCACCATTGTCTTCACATTATTCCTCTTCATCATCTACTTTTATAGTTTCAATGGGCTTTGGAGCTGGTAAATTCTCCACTATATGCTTTCCCTTAGGTGGCCCTAGAAGCACAAACTCGTTCTCCACATATTTATTTTTCTCCAACTTGGGCTTAAGTTGAAGGTAGATAAGCATGGCCCCACTATCTCCAATGGTAAAACTCACTGGCTTCATGCTTATCACATCTGATAGTATCCTCTCTATGTAGGTGGTCTTCCCTATATACACATAGGTCTTACACAGTGTATGGTAGTCACAGTCTACTTTTTCTACAATAAAATTCAAGCGTCGCACATTATTAAATCGATGGACTGGTTCCTCGAAATAGTGTGTTGTGAAGGCATATGGCAGTTTACACTAGGGGCTCCAAGTACCATCATTCGTCACAAAATGTGTGATGTAAAAGTGCTAATATACTATGAACTGGAATTTCTTTCCCACCGCCGAAGGTAAATCCTTAGGGATGTGCCACTCCTCTTCAAACGCTATGTGGAGCCTATCATAACCACATCTCTGCCCTTTGCTTGAATGGCCCACTCATTGACCCTTCACATAAGTACTTCTCAAATATTTACATCAGGGAGTTAATTTGCATGAGGTACTAACATATCTTGTTCTTCGTCCCATCGGGAACTCCGATCTCCAAAAATACTAAGGACAATAGGACAACACTGAAACTGATTCTCTCACCTATGCGTGCTTCCTTGATGAAATTTTCTATAATGTATCCTACTATGTTGTATATTATTCCCTGTGACATTCTCCTTGTAATGTATAACCATAGTATGTTCACCTAGGACCATCTCTCTTGATCATTAAATTTAGTGACCAGATGTGTAGCTACTGTTAGCCAAAATGTGCCCCCTGCTCATTTTGGTGGCTAACTACTTGTGTTCTTGCCTCTCTTGTGCCTCAGTCCCCTTTTTTTGGTTTTTAGGCACTCAAATCTTTCTATAAGTGGAACCAATGGATAGATATCTTTCTCATCTTTCCAGAAAGGTAAAGTTTTCCTCCTAACTCCTCATATTTTTCAAGTTATGGCTCGGCAGAGTTTTTGTGGGAAATTTTCCCTTTGGAAGCCCGCAGCCAATAAGAAGCTGCCACGTGTCTAGGAGCCGGTGGGGTTCGAAGGAGAAATTGGAAAATTTTCCAAGTTTTGGCGTGGAAATGAAAAAGGAAAAATTTTGCCCGCAAGCCCGCTGGGTGAATCACAGTGTGACACGTGTCACAAGGGGAGGTGCAATAAAAAATTGCTAAGTGTTTTTACGCGGGAAAATTTTTGAATTTTGGCCCGCAGCCAATAGGAGTGAGCCACATGTCCAGAGGAGGGTCATGGACCGTAGAGGAGAAAATTGAAATTTGGCTAAGTCTTTCCAAAAGGTTCAAATGTAGATTTTCACCCGCATGGCCCGCGGTGAATGGGATCATGCCATGTGTCTTCATCAGTTAGAGCGAAGGGGGGAAGAAATAAAAAATTGGCTAAGTGTTTTGCCGAGTTTTTTTAAAGGCAAATTTTGGAGGATTGGCCTGAGCCAATAGAAACATGACAGGTGGCAGAGGTGGCCGGGGAGTTCAGAGCTCAGGTGGAAAATGGAAAATTTGGCAAAGTTTTCGGCCAAAAAATTCAAAGGCGAAGGATGAGCCCGCGCCCCTGTCATCCAACCAAATCATGCCACGTGTCCCAGAGTGGTGGGGCGCAGGGGAAAAAATGAATTTTTTCCCAAGATAAAAAATGCAAAAATTTCAAAAGGAGAAATCGGGAGGAGAAACCCGTCGGCCAATGGAGGACCGACACGTGTCCAGCTCGTGGGCCCGGCGGAGGTTTTTAGAAAAAATTTCCAAAGGCAAAAATGAAGGGAAAGTGGCTAGGAGGAGCCCGCGCCTAATCAAATCATGCCATGTGGCACCTGGGTGGTGGGGCGTGGGGGTTTTTTTTGAAAAAATTTCCAAAGACCAAAAAAGAGGTAAAATTTTAAATTTTTGCCCGCTGATCCGTTTTTTGGGTCGTTTTTGCCCTAAAACTTCAGACTTCCATAACTTTCGATCCAGAGCTTGAATTTGCATGTTCTTTATATCAATGGAAAGCTTATGAAATTATCTACATGATTCCATGGTCAAGTTTGAATTTTGGTTCATTTTGGAGAGAGAAAAATCAAAAACACTTCTGGTACCTGTCCATGGCCAGAAATGACATTTCAACAACCAATTTTAATGCAAAATGGGTCGCTTTTCTCTCCAGCATGGTCAAAAATGTCAGAGCATGGGTTTGTAAGGACCTCCATACTATTTTAATGCAGTTTCATTCAATGAGGGATGGCTCCCATGCGTTTTTCACATTTTCTCTCTCCTGGGCTCGACCCATGTACTGTAAAATCCAGATTTGGCTCATTTCTTCATGGTTGAACACTTTTTTGAACATTAGACTTCTTCTTTCACCTGAAAACAAGTGAATTTGGTAAGTATCAGGCCTTTTTCAAGGATTGTAACAGGTTTATACCTCTTTGATGGTGTAATGCAAGGGATTTTTACATGGAAATGACAGTGCAAACTCTGTGAATGCTTTCAGTCCTCTGTTTGTATTGTTTTTACTTCATTTTCAGATCTCTTATTGCATCTTATCAGCTTGTGTATGTTTTTCATGTTGCATTTCATGGATTTGTGCCTATTTTTATGAGAAAAAATGTTCACCACTCCTTTGGTGCATCACCATCATTAGGTTAGTTTCATTTTCTGCATTTCTTATCCCTGTCTACTTGCAAATTAGGGTAAAATTAGGATCTGAACCTCTGCAGTTGTGTAAATACTAGATCTAATCAGAGGAGTTTGAGGAACCAGCCTCTAATCTGGAGATTCCTCTCTCATTTTCACAAGTCCCACACTTGGAGAGAGGTTTCCATGTTGTGCAATCACACTGGATGCCCTAAACATCAACTTAGAACCTTGATTTGCATCCAGGGGTGCTGCTGATTTGCAACAACAGTTTTCGCATGCCCAGTGGGACCTTAGAGGTCTCATTTTTATTGCAGCAAAGTTGATGTGCATCTGCTGCAATTTTCTTGCTTGAAAAGAGCCATAAATTGCACATCTGGAAACTCCAAAGGGAAGAATCAACTGGTTTTAGCAATGCAGGCCTGAAAACTCATGAGAAGAGTCACCACAAGGTCAAGAGCTGGAGAAGAATAAGTGTTGTTTGAATACCTGTAGCTATTTCCAAGAATAAGGAAAAGAGGAAGAAGGATTCAAAGGTCTCCATCTCCACCAAATAGAACTTTCTCAACTCCTCCCCCTAGTAGGCCTTTCATTCAGTCAACAAGTGTTTTAAGACCAATTAGAATGGCACAAAACAACCCCTATGTCAACTTCACAGGCAGCAACCCACTTTCCCTCAATGCACAACATCTAATTCCAATTACAGCCTTGAAGAACATTCCATACTTCACTGGAGAGAATCAGACTACTCCAGGTGATCATGTTAAAGATATTGCCAACCTTTGTGCAATTCATGAAATCAATGAGATGCAAGTGGCTGTCAAATTGCTGGCATCTTCCTTCAAGGGGAAAGCATTGCAATGGTTTAGGAGCCTTGGAGCTGGTTCTATCACGAATTGGAACCAGCTATGTATAGCACTTCATGAGTAATTTGGAAAGAAGGGAGACAACTTGTCTCTTTTGGAGCAGCTGACAACCATCAAGAGAGCTCCCAATGAGCAGCTGACTGATTTTAACTTCAGATTTCAAAAGACTTGGGAGAGAATTCAGTGGCAGTCAGGCCAACAGCAGAAGGTGCTTTTCTCTACTATCTCAAAGCTCTAAATTCTGATATTTCTATGTTGATTCAGTCCATGGGAGGCATAACTATCCCTATGGCTTATAGCATTGCCATTAGGGCTGAAAATTATTTGATCCAAGCTGGAAAACTAGCCCCTAGACCTCCCATGCCATTGTTTCCAATTTTAGAGAGCCCAAACACTAATCAAGCACCTAATTTGGCTCCTTCTCCCATTCCTAGAAATCAGAGTTCAAATGAAGCTTCTACTTCATCTCCAAGTGCCCCAAATGAGCTTCAAGAAGTCATGAAGCAATTGCAAAACCTAGGCAATGAGTTGGTTACTCTCAAGAGGCAAAAAGCCCAAGGTTTTAGACCTTCTTATCAGCCCCAAGCTCAGCCTAACAGGCAGCCATATCAACCACAAAGACCACCTAATCTAGTTGCAAATGTGAATCAAACAAGGCCTCCTGCCAATAGGCCATTTCAGCCCTATAATCCAAATGTCATATCTACCTCTAAATCATTGGTGCCAACACAAAACAACGTTGCTCAGGAGGATGATTGGTGTTTTCCATGCAATGAACCTCATAACCAATCCATGTGCTTCAATGGTGCTTTGAATCAAGCATTAATGGTGACAACTACTGGTGTGGAGGGTGAGGGCAGTCAAGGAAACAACCAACAACAAGAAACATTCCAACAGCAATCAGCTCCGAATGACACCACACTCATGAATTGGCAAGCAGAAGATTTTTGTGGCATGAATCAAACGGTTTCTCAGGGGGTGTTGCAGCCAACACAAGGTCAAAAAGAAGGAATTTGGGTGAGGAACAGCCATTAGCTCCCACCAATCTCACAACCTTCCTTGGCTCCACAAATGGTGGGCAAACAAAATCCAATTTCAAACGCACAAGGGCAGCCAAGAAACAGCTCCTAGGCCAACTCAAATACTAGTTGTTGCTGCCCACATGCAAGGAGTGAATATGCAAACCAAGGGACAGAAAAGAGATCCTTCATCACCATTCAGTATCATTGATCAGATGAAGAAGACAAATGTGAATATATCAATGTGGGAGTCCCTATCTATCCCAGGCCAAAGAGATTTGCTACAAGCTTCCATGAAGGACTGGCCAACTTCGAATCAGCAAGTTCATATGCAAGAGAAAGTGCTCACAAACGCTGCCCAGCCTGAAGGGAATCATGGAGGACAGCAAGGTAAAATGTTGAAGCCCCCTCCTTTCTATGTTTCGTTAATCATTGGAAATCAGCTAGTGCATAATTGCATGATAGATTCCGGGGCAAGTAGCTCAGTGATGCCTAAACAAATAGCTGATCAGCTAGGGCTCCAGTATGAAACCATATCCAAAGGGGTAGTGCAGCTGGATGGGACAGCAGTAACAATAGTTAGAGTGATTAGAAACTTGAATCTTACCTTGCATGCATGTCCAAATGTTGTTGTTTTACAAGATGTATCAGTCATAGACCTTCCACCACTCTTTGCCCTATGCTTGTCAAGGGACTTCACAGCCAAGATTGGAGGATATTTGTCTGCTGATTGGTCACACATGCTATTCAGAACAAGGTATGGAACCAAAGCTACAATCAGGTCTGAACCTATTGCAAACTTTCACATTGAGCCTTACACTCCAAGTCAGATCAATGCCAATTGTTCAGCATTTGATCAAGAAGATCACCCAAGCACTGATGAAGCTGACACTAAGGTTGGAAGCATCCCGGATCTAACTCTTGATGAATGGGCAAACAAAGTACATGCTTTTGATCCTTATCAAGAAGTAGAAGAATCTGAGCTAGGGGTCTATTGCATACATGAAGAAAATCAGCCCATTCCTAGCATCACCAAACCAAACCACAAGGATGAGAATGAGGTATGGCAGCTGTTTTTTGATGGATCAAGGAGTAGACAAGGTGCAGGAGGTGGAGTTATGTTTGTTTCACCTCAAGGAGTAAGGTACTATTCAGCTTTTAGGTTTCAGTTTGCATGCTCTAATAACACTGCTAAATATGAAGCCTTGGTGCAAGGGATGCATTGGGCAATCAAAAATAAAATAAAGAACTTGCAAGTCTTTGGTGACAGTGAATTGATTGTAAATCAGGTCAAGGGGCAGCATGCTGCCAAAAATGATCTACTCAAGTGCTAAAAGAACAGGGTGTGGGACCTCATGGAAGATTTTGAGGGTTTTGGCATCAAATCCATTCCTAGGAAAGAGAACCAGGCTGCTGACAGGCTTGCAGCAGTAGGGGCAGCCTTTGACATTGTGGAAAGCATTCAACAAGACAAGGTACAGCCAAACATCCACGTGATTGTGAGGCCTTCAGTTCCGGATAACAATGTCAGTTGGCAAGTGTTTGAGAATGACTAGCAAATCATCCATTTCTTGCAAGAAGAGGGCTGAGTTCTCAGCTAAGAATCAAGAAAAATTGGAACAGCAGTATGGTGACCAAGTGGTATAGCTGAGAACTAACAAGCTGCCCAAGGGACTTATCACTTTGGAGTCTATTTTTAATCCCAATGATCAGTTTAGGAAGGAGAAAGCAAACATTCAGGTCAAGAGAGAGGATTCAGTATCCATCTTGGTGGAAGAGAACAAACCATTGCAAATTGGAAAGATGGCAACTGAACAAGAAAGGTATGAGTTCATACAGCTGTGTCAAGAGTTCCCTGATGTGTTTTCTTGGAGCTATGAAGACTTGAAAGGTTTCAATCCCAACTTAGCTCAGCATACCATTGAATTGGATCCAAATACTAAGCCTGTCAAGCAGAAACAAAGACCAGTCAATCCACACATGGAGCCTCTCATGAGGAAAGAATTGAACAAGCTGATTGAGTCAAGGATCATATTCCCAATCAAGCATTCTAGTTGGGTTGCCAATTTGGTTCCAGTCAGAAAGAAGAGTGGGGAAATCAGATTGTGTGTTGACTCCAGAGATTTGAATAGAGCATCTCTCAAGGATCATTATCCACTTCCTTCCATGGAGCAGATTTTACAAGTTGTTGTTGGCTCTGAGAGGTTTTCACTACTTGATGGCTATTCAGGGTATAATCAGATTATGGTGAAGGAATAAGATCAGTTCAAGACGGCCTTTACAACTAAATGGGGAACTTATGCATACAGGAAAATGCCATTTGGGCTGTCCAAACGCTGGTGTTACCTTCCAAAGAGCAATGGACATGGCGTTCAAAGGTTTGATTAACAACATGGTGCTGATTTACCTTGATGATATCACTTTTTTTTTCAAAAATGCAGCAGACCACCTCTCTCATTTGAGACAAGTCTTCACGAGGTGTAGGAGATTTGGAGTGTCCTTGAATCCTAAGAAGTGTATCTTTCTTACACATGAAGGAAAGCTCCTTGGCCATATTGTCTCCAAATAAGGATTAGCAATTGATCCAGAGAGGGTTGAAGCCATAAGAGCACTACCATTTCCAAGCCACAAGAAAGCCCTTCAGAGTTTCTTGGGGAGGATAAACTTTGTTCGGAGGTTTGTCCCAGATTTTGCAGCCCTTGTCGAACCTATCACCAAAATGTTAAAGAAAATCATGGCTTTCAAGTGGACAGCAGAAGGCAAGGAGAGTTTTGAAGCAATCAAAGAAGCCATCTCTCAAGCACCAACTCTCATCAACCCGGACTTCTCCAAGGATTTCATCCTCTATGCATTTGGAGGTAATGATACTATTTCTACCATTTTGGTACAGCAGAACAAGGACAATGATGAGCAGCCAATTGCTTTCTTCAACTAGAGCCTAGATGACTATGAGGTGAGGTATTCTTTTATTGAGAAGCATGTACTTGCAGTAATTAGAAGCTTGAAGAAATTCAAGCATTTAGTCTCAAACAACAAGGTCCAGCTGCTGGTCTCTCATGCTGGGGTTAAAGACTTCCTCCTCAACAGGGATTTGAATGAGAAAAGGGTAGGTTGGATCACTCGTGTCATGGAATATGACATTGAAATCAAGATCACCAAGCTGGTAATAGGAAAAGGATTGTGAGAGCAGCTGATTTTGGGGAAGAAAAAAGAAGTATGCAATGAAGAAGAGGCTGTTTTGACAGTTCAAGACAACCATGAGCCAAGTCGCACTCAAGAAGAAAATAATGCTATCCCTACTCCTTGCTGGACCCAAAGTATAATACATTTCCTAAGCACAGGCCTATGCCCTCCAGAGATGAACAAGACCCAAAGAAGACACTTCAGATTGCAGGCTGTCCCATATGCCATTGTTGATGGAGTTTTGTTTAAGAAAGATGTGAATGGAGTGCTGCTGAGATGCATTAGCACAAATCAGATTCATAGGGTGTTGGAAGAGTTCCATGGTGGACCAGCTGGTGGTCATTTTGCACCGAGAGTGATAGCTCTAAAAATTATGAAGGTTGGTTATTATTGGCCCAAGATTTTCAGTGATTGCTTTACATGAATCAAGAAGTGTAAGAATTGTGCATTCTTCACAGGAAAAGAAAGACTTGCTGCCCTTCCATTGCATCCAATCTCAGTTGACCAGCCGTTCATGCAATGGGGTTTGGACTTCATTGGAGTCATTAATCCCAATTCAAGTCAAGGGCACAAATGGATTTTGACAGCCACGGACTACTTCACCAAATGGACTAAAGCAGTAGCACTCAAAGAAGCAAATGAATCTAGTATCTTGGACTTCTATGAGGGCATAGTAACCAGATTTGGCATACCTGCTACAATAATCTCAAATAATGCATTGGCATTCATTAGATCCAAGGTGACTGAGTGGGCTGTCAAGAACGGGATCTACCTAAGTACTTCATCAAACTATTACCCTCAAGGTAATGGCCAGGCTGAGTCTACAAACAAGAACTTGTTAAGGATCATTAGGAGGACTCTTGATGAGAATCAGAGGTCTTGGCATACCAAACTGAAATCAGCCTTATGGGCTGATAGGATAACTCCCAAGAGATCCACAGGTAACTCTCCATTCAGGATTTTCTACAAAAGATAAGCAATCTTTCCCATGTCACTTGAGTTTCCAACATTGGAACTCATGAAACAATTGGAGCTGTTGGAGTTTGAGCCCATGGAGGTGAGATATGCAGAGTTGATGGAGCTACAAGAGATTAGAGATCAGGCATCCCAAGCAATGGAGAAGGATCAAGCTTTGATCAAGAAGACCTTTGATAGGAAGGCCAAGGATAGATCTTTTCAAGTTGGAGATATAGTGTTGAAATGGTATGTGGATAGAGAAAAACCGGGAAGGCATTCAAAATTTGATGCCATTTGGAGTGGCCCATACATGGTCATGAAGTGCAAGAACAGCAATGCTTTCCAATTGGCTTTATTGGATGGTGAAGAACTGCAAATTCCAGTCAATGGAATCTATCTCAAGTGTTGCTTCTAAAGGGAAATTCTCCACCTTGTAAATATTAGCTTAGGTTTCCATTCCTTCAAGTGCTTGTGCACATAGTTTTGCTGTAGGTTATTTTTTCTTTCCCTAAGTGCTTTGGCACAGCTTGCTGTCCCTAGAGATGTTTTGTAGTCCTTGTTTCAATCAGACGATTTTCCATCTTCCTCCTTGCAACATTCTAAGTCGGTTGAGGTTCCAAATAGAAAATTTAATGACTCCATGCCCAATGGACTACTTCAGGTAACTGGTACTTTCATGTAGCAGGCAGATGACCCCTCTGAGTCGCCAAAATTGTTAGCCAAAATGTGCCCCCTGCTCATTTTGGTGGCTAACTACTTGTGTTCTTGCCTCTCTTATGCCTCATTCCCCTTTTTTTGGTTTTTAGGCACTCAAATATTTCTAGAAGTGGCACCAATGGATAGAGATCTTTCTCAACTTTCTAGAAAGGTAAAGTTTTCCTCCTAACTCCTCATATTTTTCAAGTTATGGCTCGGCGGAGTTTTTGTGGGAAATTTTCCCTTTGGAAGCCCGTAACCAATAAGAAGCTGCCACGTGTCCAGGAGCTGGCGGGGTTCGGAGGAGAAATTGGGAAAATTTTCCAAGTTTTGGTCGAAAACGCAACAGGAAAATTTTTGCCTACGGGCCCGCCGGGCGAATCACAGTGTGACACGTGTCACAAGGGGAGGTACAGTAAAAAATTGCTAAGTGTTTTTACGCGGGAAAATTTTTGAATTTTGGCCCGCAGCTAATAGGAGTGAGCCACATGTCCAGAGGAGGGTTGCGGACCACGGAGGAGAAAAGTGAAATTTGGCTAAGTCTTTCCAAAAGGTTCAAATGTAGATTTTCACCCGCATGGCCTGTGGCGAATGGGATCATGCCACATGTCTTCATCAGTTAGAGTGGCAGGGGGAAGAAATCAAAAATTGGCTAAGTGTTTTTCCGAGTTTTTTTAAAGGAAAATTTTGGAGGATTGGCCCGAGCCAATAGAAACATGACAGGTGGTAGAGGTGGACGGGGAGTTCGGAGCTCGGGTGGAAAATGGAAAATTTGGCAAATTTTTCGGCCAAAAAATTCAAAGGCGAAGGATGATCCCACGCCCCTGTCGTCCAACCAAATCATGCCACATGTCCCGGAGTGGTGGGGTACGGGGGAAAAAATGAATTTTTTCCCAAGGTAAAAAATGCAAAATTTCAAAAGGAGAAATCAAGAGGAGAAACCCGTCGGCCAATGGAGGACCGACACGTGTCCAGCTCGCGGGCCCGGCGGAGGTTTTTGGAAAAAATTTCCAAAGGCGAAAATGAAGGGAAAGTGGCCAGGAGGAGCCCGCGCCTAATCAAATCATGCCATGTGGCACCTGGGTGGTGAGGCAGGGGGGGTTTTTTTGAAAAAATTTCCAAAGACCAAAAAAGAGGTAAAATTTTAAATTTTTGCCCGCCGATCCGTTTTTTGGGCCGTTTTTGCCCTAAAACTTCAGACCTCCATAACTTTTGATCCAGAGCTTAGATTTGCACGTTCTTTATATCAATGGAAAGATTATGAAATTATCTACATGATTCCATGGTCGATTTTGAATTTTGGTTTAGTTTGTAGAGAGAGAAATCAAAAACACTTCTGGTACCTGTCCATGGCCAGAAATGACATTTCAACAACCAATTTTAATGCAAAATGGGTCGCTTTTCTCTCCAGCATGGTCAAAAATGTCAGAGCATGGGTTTGTAAGTACCTCCATGTTGTTTTAATGTAGTTTCATTCAATGAGGGATGGCTCCCATGTGTTTTACATGTTTTCTCTCTCCTGGGCTCGACCCATGTACTGTAAAATCTAGATTTGGCTCATTTCTTCATGGTTGAACACTTTTTTGAACATTAGACTTCTTCTTTCACCTGAAAACAAGTGAATTTGGTAAGTATCAGGCCTTTTTCAAGGATTGTAACAGGTTTATACCTCTTTGATGGTGTAATGCAAGGGATTTTTACATGGAAATGACAGTGCAAACCATGTGAATGCTTTCAGTGCTCTGTTTGTATTGTTTTTACTTCATTTTCAGATCTCTTATTGCATCTTATCAGCTTGTGTATGTTTTTCATGTTGCATTTCATGGATTTGTGCCTATTTGTATGAGCAAAAATGTTCACCACTCCTTTGGTGCATCACCATCATTAGGTTAGTTTCATTTTTTGCATTTCTTATCCCTGTCTACTTGCAAATTAGGGTAAAATTAGGATCTGAACCTCTGCAGTTGTGCAAATACTATATCTAATCAGAGGAGTTTGAGGAACCAGCCTCTAATCTGGAGATTACTCTCTCATTTTCACAAGTCCTAGACTTGGAGAGAGGTTTCCATGTTGTGCAATCACACTAGATGCCCTAAACATCAACTTAGAACCTTGATTCGCATCTACGGGTGCTGCTAATTTACATCCAGGGGTGCTACGGATTTGCAACAACAGCTACTTGTACCATTGGGTACTTCTTAAGTTTATCGATATCCATTCCTCGCGGACCCTTAGTGTATCCTAACTCCTTCCGCACCTCCAAGATGGTTATTTTATCTATTAAGTCATTGTTTAGGTCCACTCTACTTCCCCTCAATCCTGTTATAGTGGAAATTAGAGTGGCGGTAATCCGTACCCTACGTCCAGTGAAGTAAAAGAAATCTTCATTTGCCTTGCTCATCAGCCACTGGTACAAAGTTTCATACTTGCCGAAGTATGGGAGTTAGTACAACTAGTAAACTTTAATCTGCTTTAGCAACTTCTCTCCTATGTCATCATACACCGATATATCCTCGGTTGTGTGCTTGTTTGTATTTGTATTCAATAATGCATCTAATTCCTTTTTGTTCTCTGATGTGCGGTGGTTGTAACCACTAGTCTTTCTTTTTCTGACGTGAGAATCACATTCTTGTCCCACTATCATGCCTTTTGCATACTACATTTTTGAAAAAATTCTCTCGGGAGCAATTTCGACCTCTTCTTCCACCTTCTTCTTCCCTTTTGCTCCTATGGTTAGTGCTTTCTTTGGTGTCATATATAAATCACAACTCTCTATCCTCAAACTCTCACCTTTTAGCTTCTACAACATGAAAACTCAAACCCTAGCTTGAATCCACGTGCCCTAGTCAAAATCACGTGCCCTAGCTCTTTTGAATGCTCTGCTTCGCTCAAACCCTTCACTAATGGGTACATAAGTTTCTCCTGTGCACAAATATGTTCCTCATGTCTGGTTTCACACTCTTTGCACCTCAATACTCTTCGCTCAGCTTGGTCACACTTAGCTCTTTTAATTTTTTATGATTTACAACTGTAAGAATAAACTCATATCCCTTCCTTATATATTTTCAAAATTTTGGTGCATTTATTACTCCTTCACCTACCAAAATTCCTCATTAATTGACCATTTTAACAATTTTATGTGCGGTACATAATCGTGCCTCAGCTATAACCTTTTAGCACGCCTTCCTACCTTCTAGCTACAAGCTTCTCTTTAGTGTGCTTCCATGCACGTGAGTACCTCATCACTGTGCCTTCTCCTGGTAGTCTCCATGGTCACTGCTTACCTCGTCTTATATTGTTCCTTCATTTATCTCCATCCATGGTCCTCATTTGGAAGCAATTTTCTTTTCACCAACTCTTCAAACTTTGAATAGCACTTGTAGTAGTTTGTTCCTTTATGTGTACCCATTTCTCAATTACCACCCCCACACAAATCATATGTACAGTCCCATATACATATAAATTCTGCAAATGGTAATTATCTTCTGGTGCCAAACGCGCGTATTTCACAAAACAACAACTAAATTGACAAAGCATAGAAATGAAGAAAGAAATACATTAATGGAATACATAATTGAAAACCTAATCTAAATGGTAATACTGACTTATTATAAACACCAAGAAGACTTATTTATAGTAGGGATTCAGCCTACTCCCATTGAAGTAACCAGGTAACCATATTCCATCAAGCATTTCTAACAGACAAGCTCATGTTTCAAGTATGTGAGTGATAATATATGGTCCTAACCAATGTACTTTGAGTTTTCCTAGATGGCATAGAAACTTAGAATCATAAAGAAGCACCATTTTTCCTATCTCAAGATTTTTGTCCCTAATGTGCCTATCATGCCATGCTTTCTGCCTAGCTTTTTCTTGATTCTGACTCCAGCATGCTATTTCTTTTCGCTCATCCAACTTAATCAACTTTTCAATCCTTTCTTCTAATGCTTTCTCATCAATGATACATCCAGTGTGCACAATACATAAAGAAGGTAACATGAATTCCATAGGAAGAACTGCTTCTGCACCAAACACCAATTGAAAAGGTGTGGCCTTGTTTAGCCAATTGTATGTTTTTCTATGCACCCAAAGTACTATAGAAAATTTATCATCCCAATCCTTTATTCAAACATCACAAAAAAATTTCAACGTCTAGCTCAAAATCTTTTTGAAGGTCTCAGAAGTCCCATTTTTCTGAGGATGAAATGGTGTAGTCTTATGGTGTGCAATCATGAATTCATCCAATAAAATTTTGATTGTCTCATTCAGAAAATGTGTGCCCCTATCACTGTTCAAACTCAAAGGGCATCCATACCTTGTAATAATATTTTCCTATGGAAACTTGGTTATTGTAGCCACTATACAATCCTTTGTAGGTGTTTCTTCTTCCCACCTTGTCTGATAGTTTGTGCAAGTAATGATATAGCGTGACCCAGTCCTACGTGCACAGCTAGTGAAATAGGACCTAAAAAATCTATAGCCCATTTCTCAAACGGTTATGCACTATTAATAGGTCTTAGAGGCATTTCATCTCATTGACCTGGTTTCCCAAGGCGCTGACATTGATCACAAGCCTTGCAATATGCCTTACAATATTTATACATGGTCTCCCACCATAATCCAATGAGTAAAATCTTACGAGAAGTGGTGTCACCTGCATAGTGCCCACCTGCAATACCACCATGAACCTCCTCCATGATATCTATGTGCTCATGTTCCAGTACACAACAGCATAATACTTCAGCCTGACCTAACTTGTACAGGTCGCCGCTAATCAACATAGAGGGTGTCATGTATATAACAAGTTGTTTCTTCTCTGAGGATTTTATTCCTTTTGGCGCCATACCTATTTGTAGAAAGACAGTAATGTCCTCTAATTCCGATGGTCTGTGTTGTAACCTGTATAACTATGCATCGGGAATGGTATCTTCAATTACTTGTACTTCTTTTCCTGGACTACATTCTAGATAGATGATCCGGTCCATAATTACTTTTCCTTGGTTTTACCACAACTGTGAAATCAAATTCTTGGAATAAGAGTACCCATCTACATATGTGGCTCTATAAAATGGCCTTGTTTACCAAATATTTCAATTCCATGTGATCTGTATAAAATATAAATGGTGTTCCTAGCATGTACTATCTAAATTTATGTAGCGCATAGATCATTGACAAAGCTTTGCACTCTATAGTTGTGTAAGTCTACTCTACATGATTCAACTTTCTACTAGAAAAATAGATAGGATGATCTATAATACCTTCTCCAAGCTGAGCCAAACACCACACCAATGGCATTACCAGAGGTATCCACATGTACATGAAATGGTTGATCCCATGAAGGAAAGTGCATAATAGGTGTGGTCGTAAGTTTCTTCTTCAATGTCTCGAATGCGCGTTATTGTGGTTCTCCCCAATAGAATGTCCCCTTTTCCTTTTAGTAAATCCTTTAAAGGTGCGGCAACCTTATCATACCCCTTTATTAATTTTCTATAATATCTAGTGTGACCCAAGAATCCGTGCACCTCACTTTGACTAGTAGGTTCTGTCAAGCCGATAATGACTACAACCTTAGCTGGATCAACCAACAAACCTTCCTTGTAAATGATGTGTCCTAACAGTATTCTAAATAGCGTAGAAAATACACATTTCTTGATATTTAAAGAAATACTCAACTGTCTACATCTTTTAAACATCAAGCACAGATTGTCACAATTATCCTTAACAAGTCCATACACCATCCAATCATCTAAATAAACCTATAATAATTTGTGAATAAAATATTTGAATGCTTGAACAACTATGTGCGAAAAATACAACAGGGGCATTTTTTCAGACTAAAGGTCATCACAGTATAGGAAAATCTGACCCCATTCCATAGTAAAAGTAGTCTTTTCCTAATCCTCCTATGTAATCCTAACCTGATGATACCCAAAGAATCCATCTGTAAATGAATAGATTTTTCGCGCCGCGCAACACCTTCTAGTATTTCTTCAGTGAATGGCGTGGGAAAGGGATCAGTCACAAATGTAGCATTTAGCTCCGTGTAGTCCACACAGATCCTAATTTGACCATCCTTCTTGATACTGATCACCATTGGACTAACCCATTCTGACTAGTCCAGGGGCTTGATGATTCCAAACTTCAACATTTTTTCAATCTCTTCTTTGACCTTATCATGTAAGTTGGGGTTCATCATGTAGGGTCTCTTTCTGACTGGGCATGCACCCTCCTTAATTTTTATATTCATCTCTCCTAATTATTCATGCAAACATTTAATTTCATGGTATTCCCAAGGGAACAAGTCCTGATAATCCCATATTAACTCAATTATTTTTGCCACTTCAGAGTTAGACCAATAGTCTCCAATTATGGCCTCCTTAGACTCAGCATCTAATCCAATATTCACTTTATTTGTCTTCATATGTTCATGATAGGCACGCATGGTCTTATCTTCACTGTCCAACACTTCCCACCTACCCGTTGAATGTTCTACATCCAAATTTTCTACTTCCTCATCATCCACTAAGTATACCATTTTTCCTTTTTCTTTCTCAAATCAATCATGCTTAAGTAGTGTGGCATCTGTCTCTGTTTCTCCAACAAATCGTGCTCCTAAGTCTCCCTCATCAAATAACTTCTGAATGATTTCTTCTACCTTGGCACTATCTTCCATAGTTAAGAACTTTATAACCTTTAATGCCTCTTCAACCAGAGTTTTAGTAGAGAAGAAGTCAAACATCTGGATCATTCTTGTAATTAAATTCTTCTAATTTCCATTCTCTCTATAGGGTTCCGCATATACATTCCAAGCACACGCGTAGCCTTGTAAAGTGGAATAAAACTTGTGCACCCAAAGTGAAGGTGGTAAAGCTTCATGCCCCTCCATCCAGAGTCTCTCACACTGCTAAATGTGGTGTTGAACATGTTGATTACCATGATAAGTGTAGATCTGAGTAGGTGCATTTCTCCTGTAGAATCTAGTAGCAAGAGCAATACTAATTTCATTCCATCCTACAAGATTATCCTTGTGAATCACCCATGAGTGCGTTGTTGTCTCGCATAGGTTATATGCTAGCATATTTCATCTCTCCAACTGTTCTATCCATTGTTCCTCCATGGCGCACAGAAATATTGTGGAATCTCCTTCTCCATTGTAACGAGGTGCCGAGTTGTTACCTATTCTCCTGATACAATGTGGTCTATTGTACCTAGAAAATATACTCTTGACTTTGTTCCCTACCAACTCATACGTGTTATGAACCCAATTATCACAAGCAACACTTGTGGTATCTCTAATATACTGTGCATCTTCCCACTAAAGAATTACTTCTTTAGATGGATCAAGCACCTCTGGGTCCCAAACGGCGTGTACATAAATCCTATTCAGGTCTTCCTCACTCAAAGGCTCAACATAGGGTGTCAGATTTTCCATTTGTTAGAGGGATGATAAATCTTTCCTCCTTATTTTCAAAAATAATATAACCCTTGCTGAACTAAAGATCAGCATTATTTTCATGGCACCATAGATGCCCCTATAGATCTAGGAAGCTATCTACCTTTGCAAGTGCTAAAATCTCAAAATCTATAATGAACTTGGCTCCATGTATGGTAATGGGTGCATCTTTTAACACTCTAATGGGAGTGGCATTAGTCCAGTTAGCCATGAACAATACATTTGAAGAGGGTTGTAATGGAGGTCTCCCCATTTGTACCCATGCATCTAAAGTAATAATATTGACTTCCACACCTGTATCAATCAATATATTACTCAAATTCCACACATCCACAACAGAATTCAGAGTGATTTCCTTGTCATAATCTAGGCTATGAGGGGGAAGATTTACATGCAGGATTTAACGTCTACTCTCAATACTTGTCATGTGGAGTGTTTCGATTTATCCAATTCCCTAATAGTGGAATGATATTCTCCTAGCGTAACATCTTGCACACTTCTTTCAAGTCAAAAATATCAGATTAAATTATTTCTAATGCTTTCTTTTGCTCCATCTTTCATGATTGCTCCTTTAAATATTGTATTTCACCCTAAAAATTTTTGAGTACCTCCATGGTCTCCTGATAAACCTCCTTCTTATGGATAGGATCTAGGTACTATGCATTTATAACCTCCTCCTTAATGGTGGTAGGCTTCTGTTGTAATGATTCTTTGGCACACACCGCTTCAATGCAAGTAGTGATATTTACCTGCAATGCCTCAGATTCTGGTTCCAACTTAGGCATCCACTAGTTTTCCACAGCACGTTATATCCTAACCATCCTTACATCTTTTTTTTCTTGTTTATGTTGCTTGTTAAGATGCTCATACAAGTCTGGGAATTCCTCATAACTATGATTCTTTCCATAGAAAGAACATGTAATATTCTAAGGACATATGTTCCTGTAGTGGTCAAGAGATCCACATGTATAACATATTCCGTGAGGGAACTCACCTTGTCCACCACCACGGCCTCATCCTCTAAATCCACCACGTTATCTTTGACCTCTTCCATGACCTCCTTCAAAATGCCCTCCATTCTGATCATAGCGCACTTGATTGTGATCCCAATCCTGATGTTCATTCTTTCCTTTAGAGTTATCTTATACTCTTGTCTGTTATACACCAATATCTATATCATCATGGATCTAACCAATTATTTGGTAGTCTTTCCCATGTCGTGAGTGATGGACTTGTAAATCTTATACTAATAAGAGACGTTCTTCCTTATTACGCAATTGTAATAATGGGCAGCGGCTAGCATCATGGTGTTTCACCTGATTCTTAGATCGTTTCTTTAAAGCGTTGACGAAACAGATAGGGAAATGAGTGCATAGGAGGAATACTTGTTTAGATGTTGGTTGATGGGTTGTTGCATGCGTATGACTTTTGAATCCACACCTGATCATGAGAGCTTCCTTTTGGTTAGGAGGAACTACCTGTAATGAAAACAAGACCACCAGAAAGAATTAAATAATATGGGCAGTGAATTGCCTAGCGTATGCTAGATCCAGAGAAGTGTGATACTTCCTAGATGGCTGTCAGTCCACTGTTTTAAAGAATTTAATGTTGTAAACAAAGTAAACCCTATTGTAGTTTGAAATTATTTAGGTATCTCACTTAAAAACATAATAATAAATAGATCTAATCTAACAAGCTAAGCTAGAATAGAATCCAAAGGTCAAATGATTGGTTCCGGGTTCTACATGTTTGACATAATTCTTGGATAGATCACAGGTGGATGAGGGTAAGATGAAATTGTGGTGAATAGGTCTCTGCTCTAGGCTGTGTGGGACAAATATAGAGACTGACAGTGGTTAGGGGTGACTGACAGAAGTTACGTGTAACCGGGTGTCGGTTACATATGAGATCTAGAAATGTCACAGAACAAGTTGTGGTCTCTTTTGTGATTGCACAAAGGAATTTGGTTGGCCGAGGTGAAAGATTGGGTTACTGGAGTAGGATTTGGTGATATTTTTAATGGGTATATGGAGGTGAAAATGTTGGAGAAGGTCAATAGGGGGAAAGATAAACAATGGATGATAAAATGATGAAGAAATGAAATAAACCAGGAAGGTATGATGTTATACTTACTTGGATTCCGGTCCTAAATGCCTATGTGTGAGGGATGAGGGTGCTGATGAGGGGTTTGAAGGTTACAACTGATCACCAGCTAAAAAAAATCTTCTGCATGGGCTACATGTACACTACTCTTTTCTTGGATAGATTAAATCATGGCTGGGATGGCTGTGCAGGAGAAGATGCTCAATCTCCTTCCTTGCATGCGAGTTTTTCACTGGAATTTGCTCTCTAGATATGCGTTATCTCTCTAAAGATGTGTTCTTGCTCGTCAATCCTCTCTCAATTTTTTCCAACCTTTTTCCAACTTTCTTCCAACCTTGAGAATAAGGTTATTTTGGGCTTAAAAGGGGTAACCGACGGCGATCTGGCTTAACCGGTGACGGTTAGGGGTAACGGACGTCAGTCAAGGTGGGATTTCCTAGTTTTACTAAACTAGGGAGATCCTCCTAATTTCCTTGGATCTTGTGCCATTATCCCATGGATTATACTGGGAGCTTCTTGTGAGCATGTTGGAATGTGGTTAGAGGGAATGTAGGCATTGATTTTTAGGGTTTGGATAAGTCTTAGTTAGTTATGGCAACTTATTAATAATATGTATTAGGTTGAGTTGGCTTGGTGAGGTGTCTAAGTGAACTGTATGTCTGGATGTTATTTAAATAAGATATTTAAATAATAAATATAGTGAGGATAATGAATTAATTTAATTAAATTAATATTAGTGGGGTGAAGAGGTTCATGGCTAGGTAAATGAAATAAAGGGTGTTTATTGATCGAGGTACGAAAGCGGAGTGTGACCTTATTTTAGTGTCTACATTTTTCCACTTTTTGTTGTGTATCTTGTATTGATAAGCAGCGCTAACAAAAATAAGATGTGGTTGCCCCATGTGTGGGTAAAGGTGATTCCCCTCAAACTAGGAATTGACGAGGCAATAGGCTGAAGCAGTGAGTGTTTTGATAAAAGGAAAATGTGGGGAAAAGGTAAGTGGGTACAAGGGAAAAGGGTGAAAGGTCTACTCAAGCAATCTAGGGTATAGGCCAAGGTCAAAGGTAGCAACAGTAAAATGCACGCACACGTATAAACTGTAGCACGCTACCAAGTTGAAGAGCAGGTAAACTCTACATCATCTAAGGTTGATAGGTTTATCCAAACAAGGTTGAAGTGAATTTTGTATCCAAGGTATAGGATATGGTTAGGAAACACAACGTAGGTTACGTACATGAACATTTAGGTATGTTCTGGTACACCAAAGGTAGGGTCAGGATAAATGGTCACGGTAATAGGCTAGGTAAGGTCATTAGGTCAATCAACATAGGTAACAGTGCCACAAGGTATAGCGAACACATGATGTTCAAATGTCACTAGCGATGGTCTAGGTCCAAATATCTAGGTCACGGCACGTGTAAGGCCAAGGTATGGGTAAAATAACGAGTCCCCAAAGGACGCCAATAGTAGGCAGGGAAGTGAGGAGGTCTGGAAATGTAAGGTAAATAGGTTAGGTACAGGTGGGGTGGGGTAAATGAATCAGGGTAAAGGATGGGGTAAAAGGGTAAAGTAAGGGCAATGTGCAGGTGATGGTGACTGATGTCAAGCATGGATAAATGACATCGGTATAGGTAAACCAACGATGGTTAGGTAGGGCACGCAACTGATACCGGTCAATGGTAACTGTACGTACCCAAAATTGTAAGGTACTGTACTGCCAGAACAACGTGACACGTGCCCCAATGATGATACAGATCTCCTCACAAGGTGTTCGGGATCCAGAAAAGCTCTCCGAGTGTGCGTTAACATCCCGCATGCCCCGCTTAGCCCCCGTTGTGCTTTATTTTTTCCTTTTTCCCTTCTTTTCTTGGCCTTTTTCTCTTCAGTAACGAAACCGCCGCCCTGCCTGAGCGGCGGTCTCGTGACCGCTGCCCTGCCTGAGCGGCGGTCTCGTGACCGCCACCTGAACAGGGCGGCGGTCTTGTAACTGCCTCCCTGCTCAGGGCGGCGGTCCTTTACGCGTTTTCCAGAAAGCTCTTTTAACACGACTCACGTAAATTAAACGTTTTACTAGCTTTCTTTCACCGCCATAAGCTTGCATTTATGATTCTGGTTCCCTGGAATAGTGTTTTGCCATTGTTTATAGTTTAAGAGTTATATTTGGCTTTTACCTTGGGTAAATGCAAATGCTATAAATAGTTGGCTTGTGCTCAAGCAAATGGCCCCTCAAATTTGCCTTTGATTTCTCTTTGTAATAGATTTAGTCTTCCTTTTGCTTAGAATGCTTAGTTTCTTTCATTGCATGCTTAGTTAGCATTGTATTACTATTAGTAAGCCACATATCCATCTTGTGCAAGCACTGTTGTTATTTCATCCAATCCATTGGATTAGAATAGCTTAGGAAGCCATTAAAGTTACAGGTTTTTCTCCTCAAACAGGATAGTTTCAGGTTCTGGACGCTTTATGTTGCATGACTCGCAATAGATCCCGCTAGGAATTACATAAGCCAAGCTCTGTACTCTTGCGCTATCCCTCTCCTACTCGCATTGTATTCAGTTAGTATTCTAAGCTGCCTTTATCCCAATATCTACTTCTGTTGATGCTAGCATTACACGCTTTTCTGGATCCACGTAAACACAAAGGAACCAGGAGATCACACTAAGGGGACAAGATCAGACACGTCATTGGATTCGCCACTGTTCTGCAGAATCTAGGTTCTAGCTTTCAAAGTTCTAGTTAGAATCATATCAAATAGAGTAGTTAATTGCTTTATTTCAGTTAATTCTACTCTCGATATTGCCAGGGAAGCTGTGGGGATTGATAGTTTCTGAGAAACTATGATTCACTCCTCACTTCTGAGGTAGGATCGAGAGTCTTGCAAATAGATTAGATAAGCTATTTTATTATTTAGAATAGATCTACAAATTGCACAGACAGATAGCTACACTCAGTTATTTTGTTTGTTTTAAAATTATTATTTTAGTTGTCATTTCTAGATATTTTAAATAGCTGCTTTCTTAAGTTCGTAAAGATCGTCAGAAAACACAAAAAAATAACGAAGTCTTATATACTATAGATATACTTCTCATAGTTAAATTTTATTTTATTGTAGTTTTCTTTACTTTGTTGCTTTTGTATGACAATCACGGGACCTAGAAAGCCCAGGGAATACGTATTTGATCCAATCGTGCCTCAGCCCAATCTCATCATAGCGATAACTGATATAGATCAAAATCTTAGGATTCAAGTCTTCCGAACAACGGTAACCTGCAACAAATCAATTCCCAATTGAGTGGGTTAAACGTAGAAGATGACCAAGCACACACATTTTGGTCAAATCAACCGAACTACAGATTACACTAGACAACATTCATATGACTGTAGAAGGGTTCGAAAGAGAACAAACCTTTGGTTGTGATCCTTTGGTCCCACAGCCAGATGCAGGAGACACTCTTCTAGATATAGATACCAGCCTAAGAATCCAGGTTGCTATGAACGCCTGTAGGGTATTCTGAGAAAATCACACAGTTATTGATCCTAAATATAGAAGCTGAGAAAGCATATGATTACTGGATATTAGGGATTAGGACTTTATTTCACGCATGACCATAACAGGTCCACAACAACTAAGAATCTACGGTTGTGACCCATAGATCCCGCAGCCTAACGAATCCATAGGAGAATTAGACATAGACACCAGCCTACGTACACTAGTATTTAGATCTCCCTCACTTCCACCTATCATTATCAAACAATTATCCTTGCTAGACACAGTAGCTAACATAGCTAGGGAATTCTAGACTAGGCTAGAGAATCGTCCATAGAATTGGCTATATTTACCATCCGTCCATATGACCTTATCCAGAGAACGTATATGAAACTATCCCAGGTCATTTTCCACATATTCCACAACCCATAGATCGAATCACACCAAAGCTCGATATTGACTGGAGCCTTCGATCAGTCATCCTTGCCGATCAATCTATCACACCAGTTTAAGGTTAGAAGGGCCTTCTTTGCCTTAGATTCACAAATTCCACTAGTGCGTATTGAATACATTAGATTGTCTAACTAGTTTTGCTGCATCCCATATTTATTCCATCCCCACCGGCTATCTCGGCACGACCTCAGGAGGTCAAGTACAAGGAAGAGTTGCTTGTAGATTCCCATGCTCGCATGTCACTTTTCCGTCATATAAAATTGGTGAAGCCAACGTGAAACAAACAACTGTTTCACCTTCTGTACCTCATTAGCCTTCACATCAGCTTCACCAACAAAATTGGTGAGCCTGACGTGAAACTTCCTACTTTCTAGTTCGGAGTCATATTATTACGTGTTCTTCCAAGATTAGTATACTTTTCATCTTTTCCGCCTCATTGGCTTTCATCATCACCTTCGACTCCTTCCCATTATTCTGTGGGTATTCATATACCCCCCGAATATGTCGAGGATTCGATGCATATTGCAGACCTCTCTTGGGTCTTGAGGCATACTACGCCCAAAAAAATAGACAATCATCACCCTCACTCTCAGTATGGGGTGACAACTACTCAGACTAACCAGTTGATCAACACAAATTCCGAGAATCATTTATAACTCATCATTTCAAATTGAGGAGTTAGATCAGCTCGCTCAAACGCAACAAACAGAGCCTTCAGGCTCGAATAACATGACGTTCACCGGATAATCTAGTTCATCTCCTCAGATGCTACTTAGACCACAAATTAGTAGACAATCAGACTCATACCGAATTTTAGACGATGAATACATTCGGTACGTTATACCAGTAATGAACCAACGTTCTCAAAGTATGTATCCACCTGTAGGAGGTTTACAAACACAACCTCGAGGTCTCTTTTCAAGAAAATACCTTCCATACCACTGCATATAGGAAATACCCTAAGAGAAACTTGGCAAGATAGCGATCAGTTCATAGCAGGATATCACATACCTATACAATAGCATGATATACAACAAACATGCCACTACGGCAAAACACCGTGACTTCACCAAATGAATTCATTTCAAGGTCTAATAGAAAAGGTTAGAGGGTTAGAACTTGCCCAAGTAATTCAAAATTCTGTAATTCATGCAAGCAGGGAGTTCCAATCCTCCACACCATCCTAGCCAAGTAGATCTCCTCACAGGAGTAGGCACATCAGGAATGACTCCGCAATATTCACAACAAATGCCCAACTAGACCCACCGTCTCTAAAACTGTTCCTCCCGGTCTAGTACAGAACAATCCATTCCTTAGACAGTACCCCGTCATACTTAAACATATACTCCAAATCACCACAAGGGGATATGTTCTCCTTTCCCGGCATGTTTGCTCAAACACATGGGCTTCCTTATGCCCCTGCCAACGCATATGCTGCGCCATACCAATAACTCATTCCACCACTGCTCCCTCAACAGGCACCATCTATGGTTGAAACATATGCGATAGGGACGTACTCAGAATATTTGAAAGAGCCCTTGGATTTCACCATACAAAGTGTCATGCTTCCAAGACCTCTTCCCGATTTTCCCAAATACAAAGGAGAGGGAGATCCAAACGCGCATATAAAAACTTACGCTACAGCCATTCAAGAACTACTCCCATGGGATGGGGTTGTTGCTAAAATATTTCCAAAAACCTTAGAAGGCATCGCTATCGATTGGTATTATAGAATACCTGAGGCTTCCATACATTCATTCAAACAACTCATGTCAGAGTTCATTAAGGCCTTCGACATGAACAAATTATTAAGAACAGGAATCAGGGAGTTCTTACACATCAAACAAGAACACAATTAATCTATCGCCCATTTCATCTAAAGGTGGCGTATAGTTCTTTATTCTTCGGCAAGTTCTCCAAACATGGATCAAATGAAACTATGTGATTTATTCCTTCATTCACTTAGCAGAGAAGTGAAGGAAGAAGTCCAGAAGTTCCCATTAAGAACTTACGATGAAGTACTTGAGAGCACTCTTCGAATAGATCAAGCGGCAATTGATAGTGGTCGTAAAACATATGGAGCAAACGGGAGGTTCATTATTCGACTTACCAACCAGAACACTACAAC
Organism: Taxus chinensis; assembly: GCA_019776745.2. Taxonomy (NCBI): domain Eukaryota; kingdom Viridiplantae; phylum Streptophyta; class Pinopsida; order Cupressales; family Taxaceae; genus Taxus; species Taxus chinensis. The sequence goes on from CM034149.1 coordinate 941,521,912, forward strand.
TTATCCACAGGGCTACTCTTTTAGAACGTCATTAGGTCAAGGTCACCTAATTAACATCACTCCACCGCCTGAAAAATCGGGGTGTAACAACATGTGTACTTGGATGTTCAACCGACCAGCCTAAAAAGGTATAATGTTGTCAATACTCCATCATTCAAGACTTACAACAAAATGCCGACAGATGCTGAGATCACTTTACCCCGAGGTGATCCAGCCTTACATTTGCAAGTATGGACTTATAAAAACTATCCACAAGCATGCAATGGTTGACGATGGGGTGGTAGTTAACATAGTCCCATACAGGGTCGAAGCCAAAATTCAACTAGGTATGGAGAAACCAGATTGTTCCACAACTCGAAAAACAACTAAGGGGCTATGATAATTTTAATAGACAACTCGTTTGGATCTATAACATTTTGGGCCACAATAGGACATCAAAACCAACTTGACTGAGTTTTATATTACAGATCGGGAAACTAATTCGTATAATGTGGTTTCCACAAATTCGGCCGGCCATGGATACACCGCATGAAGGCAATCCGTGTCATACACTATTTCAAGAAGTAAGGTTTTTACATTTAGGCAACGTATTCGTTGCCAAAGATGAACAAAAACAACTTTTCATGGATACCTAGCTGACTTAAAGAAAAGATCCTAGGCATACACTCGGAGTTTGAACGTCCCAATATACCAACTTCAGGGGAAGCCTTCCGACCTCAAAACACAAGAAAAGTTGGTACCTACGACAAATCTTGAAACTATGAGCCTAGCCAAAGCAACCCAAATCACGATAACAACAGGCTAAATCTAACTAGGAGCAGTATCATAAGGGTGTAATGACAGGAAATCAATGAATTGCTAGAAGCCTCGACCTACGCTAATATCCATTACCATTGCGCCATTCAACTAGGAAGTCAGGCCATTCGACCTAAGGTAGTCGGCTCTCTTCCAGCAGAGGATCTCTGTATGCTGAGCTACCCAGTCGAAGCTATAACAAGGACGCGAGAGTATTTTTCTCAGCCAAGTCCATAGCTCACCTGCCAGAGGCATATTGGACACTCCATTTTGATAGAGCTAAATCGTAGTAAAACGGAGTGGGAGCCTAGGTGTAATCTTGACTTAACGACCTGAAGGAAAAGTTTTACCTTTCACCTTCAAACTACATTTTGAATGTAAAAACAATAGCGCTGAGTACTAAAGAACTCTCCTACCCATAGGGCTGCTCATTTTAGCCAAAAGCATTAGGTGTTAGGTAACATCTAGGGTGTTCGGAGACATCACAATTGGTAGCAAACCAAGTCTCTGAAACATAGGTAAATCAAATCCGTGGACTTACAACTGTTCATAAAATAGTTGCAGGCAGATTTAAGCAAGATGTTCAAATTCATATTCGAGATTGAAACAAAATGCCGATAGATGCTGAGATCTGCACGCCGAGGTGATCCAGCCTTAGCATTTTCAGAGTCATGGGTTTACTCCAAGCAACTGATGTTAGAAGATACCCGTTGCAATGGTATGACGATCGGGGCGAATCATTGATAAAAACAATAGTCCCCTTCTCTTTCCTAAACGGAAATAAAGCTAGGGTATCCTAGAAACCAATTGTTCCACAACTCGATATGGCACACTAAGGGGCTATGATAGTCTTAAAGCCACCTATGATTGCACTACATCTCTCCTATAATATGATACCGATTTCACCTTAGGATCCCAAAACCGTCTTGACTGAGTTTGGATATCCCATAGATCGGGAAACTTAACTCATAATATGGATCCTCAGCCGATGCACAGTGGATACATGGGCATGATTTGGCATTTCCCTTCAGCACCACCTGAGTTTCAAGAGGGTAACACCTTTTTACATCGAAGGAACCATTGGTATTAACATCGGAACCAAAGGTGATCCAAGGACCATTTGAATGTAGGATCCTAGCTGACTAAAGAAGAAGACCAGGTGTACATACTTGGAGTCCTTAAAGAACATCCCAAGGTGTTTGCAACTTAATAAACCTACCGACGCAAAAAAAAAAAGTTGCACCCCACAGTCGCGGTACACTACGACAGATCACTGAAACTGTGATGCATAGCCAGTTAAGCAAAAATCAAGACCAATGACCCCCAAAGATGAGGCTAACACTGGTAGAAATAGTAGGTCATTAGAAACTACTACAAAGATCGTTGAATTGCATCAAGAAAATCGATTACTACCAATGGGTATCTTACCATATCGATTCCCATAGGCATAGAAGATATTCCCTAGGCATTGGATCTGCTTCTAGCAAAGGATCTCTGTACGGTGGACAGTCAGACATAGCGTGTCCCAAACACAACAGATATCTCGTTTCCGTCCATTAATGTCCCATTGTTGATGTAACAGCTGGGTTGGACACTCCTGTCTCTCATGGATGGATTCTCGGGATACAATCAAATGCAAATTATCTAAAGCGGGGGCAAGGTATAACCACGTTTACTAACTCCCTGAAGGAACTTAGTGCTTACCTTGTCATGCCATTTAAACTCAAGATTTCTGAGTGCTACATAACAATAAGCTACTGACATACGATAGCCCTCCTGATTTAATTCCTAAAATCGTGGAATCCTAAGTAGAATGACTTGTTGGATAAGGCATCAAGAAGTCGTTAGTGAGACATCTGTAATTAGTCTGCAAACCAAGTCTTTGACATATGATAGAATACCAAAGCCGAGTCACGCTACAACTTTACAAAAAAGTGTGTGTTAGATTTAAGCAAGGAGTTTGAAGCTTCATATCAATTGACAGCATATCGTCACGAGAGGATAGATCTTGACTCAACCAAAATTTGGGCTGTCCTCGAAATAGTTCCAACTTCGGATGAATCTGGAATCACGTCATTTACTCAGAAAGCTAAGTGCAGTCTGGAGGATTCATCCCAGATTTCATGATATCGCCATTCGTCCAATGAACCATTGACTCAAGAAAGATAATGAGCATTGATTGGACTTTTAAGACTGAAATGAATCTACTGATCCTAGACCACAGCTGTTTAGTGATATGGCCACTCTGAATTACTTAAATGCCTATGCGGCTAAGCTACATCTCTCCTATCATATGATAGATTTGTCACTTAGCTCCCACATTCGTCTTCCTACTTCGGAAATCCTATGATGGAACTTCCCTCACAAGCAGAACCTAGCATATACACAGTAGAAAATAGGGACGATTTGGATTTACATTAGCCAAACGCTGCCTGAGTTTGAAGAAGGTAACGCCTCTTTGATCACAAGCAGAACGAGATTGCCTCACCATAGTCATCGGAACGGAAGACGAACCTAAGGATATTGATATGTTAGGATCCTCGTTAACCCCAGAGGTCATGGTAGAAATGGACACATTTACGGACTTTCCTCACACAAGGGAACTTATCTAAGAAGGCTGTTTGCATTATAACCTTAACGGGAGAATTCAAATTGACAGGGGTTGTAACCCCACAGTCAGTTAAGGTGACAAATCAACGCAGATTCGTCAGCTGATAACCCATCAGATGGAGCCAATCTACCAGATTTAGATTTTCCAGATGAATGTGTAGACTACATCAAAACCCAACCTTCTAGCTCTGAGTGTCCATGGTACAAAGAGGAGGTCAATAATTATACTCCTGGACCAAGTACGGATTCATCAAGCCAGCTACGATTACAACAAAGAATGCGGTATACGTAATATCGTTCCCGTAAATACATCATTAGAGAGAAAATGCTCTATCGGAAGATACGCATCTGCATGGATATTCTCCTAAGATGTGTCAACAAAGCATGAATCCTAAAGACGACTTCTCCGTTGCCATCCCATTGATGTCATGTGTTGATGCCAATAGCTGTGGTCATGCCAACTTTTGTAAAATACATCGGATGGGCTATTCTATGGGATACAATCTAGAATCACGACGCAGTATAGTCTCGAACGCAGATCAAGTCATAAGTGCCACATTTATAACTCCCTTGGAGAACCTATATGCCGGCACAAGCTCTGTTATGCCATTCGACTACTCAAGAATGGCCCTGGTGCTACATATCAGCCTATAGCTAATAGGGACATTATATCCCTCGTCCACAGACGGCCATAATTCATAAAATCATGGAATCCTACATAGATGACTTGTTGGCTAATGGCCAAGAAGCGTTGTGACCATCCGGAAGTACTACTGTACCTGGTTCTGTAATCGCCAAGTTCATTTTAAACCAAATCATTTACAGGTACGGTATCCTGCAAATCATTATCTCCAATAATGGAACTTCTTTTAAAAATGAAGAGGTTCACGAGCTATGCAATAAGTTTAAAATAAGCCATCATACAGCTTCCTTGTATTACCCTCAAGCCAACGGACAGGCTGAATCGACAAATAAAACACTAAAAGCCATTCTCCTTAAAATGGTGAAAGAAAACAAACGAGATTGGAACTTGAAGTTATATCCGGCCTTATGGGCCCACCGAACCTCAATAAAAACACCAACAGGAAGCAACTCCTTTCTCACTAGTATTCGGGGCAGAGGTAGTTCTCCCACTCTAGGTTGAAATACCCAGTCTCCGCATTTCATTACAAGGGATTCTAGATGAAGATGCTTACAGGGAAGCACGTCTCTCCCAATTGGAAAGCCTAGATGAAGCTAGGTTAGATGTTGAGCATAGTGACATAGAGTCTATGCTGACCAGATGTGCCAGAAATATAACAAGAAAGTATATGAACGCATGACATATATGAAGGTGATCTAGTTCTAAGGCTAGACAACCAGATTGATAAGAAGACCGACGAAGGAAGGAAATTCTCGGCCTAAATGGTTGGGCCCATACTGAGTCATGAAGGACTATTGAAATGTTGCATACCTCCTATGTACGCTAGAAGGTGAGGAATTTGGCGAAACAGTCAATTCCCTGCACCTCAAGCGGTTCTAGGCGTAAGAAGCTAGCACTACTTATATATATATATCTACATTGCATCTTCGTATAGATTAGGATCATATTGTCCGCTTGTTTCGTACACAAATGGTGATCAAGGAATCTATTCTCAAAGCAATTCATTACAAACTCATGATGTTGTTGGCATAAAAATTTCTAATCATACTTCTCCATTTTCATGATATCATCAAATTATCTCAGAATCATTTTATCAAATAAAGCTAGAAATGACAAAGTCCTTAACGATAACCATACCAAGATCTGCAAGTTTATTCTCACTGTTGGTTTCTTCTTAGGGTAGGTGTCTTGCCTATGGTTTGTTCTAGAAGCTTCATGGTGTCACATCTATCCCATATGTATATCTCTTTCGAAATAAACACATACTGACATTTTACTCAAGATAAACAATTCAAACATTGATCAAACAGAAAATTTTAATTTTACACATTTCCTTGCCCCACCAACCTTTGGTGATGAGCTTGCGTCTCTTACTAGTGACGTAGAGTTGGAAAAGGATGGAAATTCCCTTACTCACCTATGCTTTGCCCACGGTGATAAACCCATGCTTCTTACTAGTAGCATGGGGAAAAGTGTAGGGGGTCCTCTTGACAAATAAATGTAAAAGGTCATAAACAAACAATTCAAACTTTGAAACTTTGAGTAAAAAACAAATGAATCAGATGTTCAAAATCACAAGAGAGTTAAAATCCTAAAAACCCAGATTTTGTCTACTATGTGGCCATCTACGAGTCTAAGTCTGGATAAACCACAAAGCAAGTTACATCCAAAACTATGAAGTCACTTGAGTGGAGTAGGAATTGTGGTGTCCTAATTTGGTTCTACGCTAAATCTTTGTCTATCTTTCATCACTACCATTTCACTACACCTCATAACTTGTGCCCTTCCCAACTCTTGGTGATGAGCCCTTGCATCTTACTAGTTGTGTGGAGTTGGGGTTAGGGGCAGGTTTATCTGTTCATCGTACCGGTTTATTTTCATCACTTTGCCAAAACAAACATGAAGTATCCAAAATTGCTTATAGAAACTAAGATTCAAAATCACATTATATCTACATTATCATATATCAGCATCATGAAACACAAAAGGAAAGTAAAACACTTGCATCATTCGTTCGCCATTGCATATATTCGACAAAGAAACATATAAACATACATCATAGCATACATGAGGAAACTGGAAATAGAAAGTGAGTCATGAATACCAAGAGTTTCATCCAGAACAAAAGTACATATATATAAATAATCAACGTTTATATACAATGCCATCATGCAATAAGCATGGTCAAAACGCTCAAAGAGCCCGGGATATACAAAAGAATATATAGTACAAAATCTACGAGAGCCAAGTGGCTTCTCAATCCCTACAAGACCCCTCTGAATGTGCACGCCCATGCCTAGGACTCCGTCTATGCCGACGCTCTGAATGCACGAAGGGTTCAGGATCCCGAGGGGCAGCCACATTCTCACCATGAGAATGGCTCCTCATCAAGCGCTTAGCTGTCCTGTACCCCGCTAACTCTGTGCGAAGGGTCAATACCATCCTGGCCACATGCCAAACTAGAGCGAAGACATCAGTATGTCTACCGGCTGCTGAAGGCTCCCCAGCGTCCACGAACAGCTCTGTGCGGGTCCTCTCCATGGGGATCATCAGGGTATCAGTGCATACCTTGCGAATCAAATCTCACCACTCATCGGCGGTCTCTGCAAACAAAGGAGAAAACAAATTAGAAACCAAACAAGAAATTAAAAGATACAAGATAGTAGCTAAAATGATCTTAAAATTAAACAAAAACTAGAAGGGAGAGAAGGTAACTTACTCGGATCACTAGGCCTCCAAGATGGATCTATGGGATCAGCGCCCGCCACGGATGCCGTTGCCGACTGAGGGGCTGCTCCTGTGGCTAGAGCAATGTAATGCCCTGCAACAGAATCATCCTCCCCATGGCCCTAGGAGAGTGGCTCCTCTGAAACCAGAGTCACCCTCTCTGCACTCTACTCGGCGCTCTCTGCCTGCATGATATCCTGGGTGTCGTGCCACTCAGGATCACTATCCTCGGTCTCCTCCTTTGTCTCTCCCCCTGTAAACTCCTCAGACTTGGAGTCTAACTCAATGGGGTCATCACTGCTATGGGTGGGACCCACGGAAATTTGAAGCAAAGGTGCCTGAGGCGCACCGGCTCTCCCTCTGGCACGTACTATCCTCCTGGCTGCAATAGGAATGCCAGGAGTAACCACTGTCCAACCCCGGCCTCTAGGCCCCCCTCTAGCCTCTCGGACTGATTTGTATACTGGTGCCACTAGGGGAAGCATACCCATGTATGGTAATCCAAACTGCTAAGGAACACGACCAAAGGGGTGCATCTCCACTCACCCCACTCTATCAATAAGCTGCCTTGTCTTGGAGCAGGAGATCAAGGTAAGAGCCTCCTTGCCCCATATACCTGCCATAGTCTGGTATGGTGTGGCCTCCATGTCGGCAGTAGTCAATGAGGCAACTGGATGATGAGGTGCTCTAAGCACCGACATGTCTGTCCATCTGGCTGCCCTCACAGCTCTAGGATCTACCACCTCCACACCCCTGCTATAAGGGATGAAATGCTCATAGACCCCAACTCATGACTAGGGTCAGGATGGCTCAAGGACTGCCCCTATAAACGGACCACCCTGTATAAGTTGTGGTAGGTGGTCCCAAGAATGTCTGACTCCCCAGGCATATATCCGACCGTGCCCCTCTATCTGTGCAATAATGGGGGACCAGCAGTATAATAATGTATCTCCTCCCTTGTCCCCGATCAGTCTCGAGGTGAGGATCCCCATGATGGCCTGGTGAAGTAAGGGGATGGGCAAAGGAATGAATGGATCGAACTCTAACCCCCTTCTTCGACCCCGTAGAGATGACTGCATCTCCCATATATGTGGCCCACTCTGCAATCTGTGCCCGTGAGCCTGCTGTCTCTAGGGTGAGTCGTCTCCTCGATGATCAGGACCCCTAGAATGCGATAGATGTACTCCAATGTAATAGTCCACTCACCGCGGACCCCTGGCAATCGGAAGGTGTTCCGATCTGCATCCAAGTATGAGAACAAATCACAAAGGATGTGACTAGATGGTGTAACATGGGGCACACATGAAATGCGTAGTATCCTAACCCGCTGAAGAGTGTCCTCCTCATCCTGTGAGAGGGCATCTAGTACCCCTGGGAGCCAATCAAACTCCCTCTCTCGACTCCACTGGATAGACTCCTCTCTCACCTGCATACACCCAAAAACACACAAAACAGAGCAAGTTAGCATCCAAGCTAATACTGGAAAAATCATGAAAGCACGTAGAAATGCTAAAAATACAAACACAATCTCAAATAGATGTTCCTTTTACAATCTCTATGCAAAACCGCCGCCCTGAGCAGGGAGGCAGTTTTGTAACCGCTAACTTAAGGGCAGCGGTCATGTAGCCACCACCCTGAACAGGGCAGCGGTCATGTAACCGCCGCCCTGGGCAGGGCGGCGGTTGTGGTCCGAAAAACCCACGCGGGTTTTAAAATTTAAAAGGCCTAAAAAGTGCAAAAAATGAACATTTTACCTAAAAACAAAGCCTACCCAGTAGGTGCCCCCCCTAGGTGGACCTTTTAACACTAACATTTTCAAAAATTACCCCCCCATGACAAAGTATTTAGCATTTCAAATTTAAGGGGGTAAAAAAGATAAATTGAAGAAAACTAACCTGTGATCTCACGGGTCGATGTTCCGCACGTGGAGGCATGATTGCTATGTCGTCACAGACGTTTTGACTCTACTCATGCAAGAAACCGTCACCGTGGGTCCCAGAGCTCAAAATCAATCAAATCGACTCGCACAAATGAATAGAAAAATGGGTCCACTTTCATATATATAGCGCCCTGGTTTGTTTTAAATGAATTTTTCACAGGTTTGGAGCGCCGACGGAGGTAAGTTCCTATCCCCGTGCAAATGGTACGTTCTCATTTCCCTATTATTTTAGCGTTTATTTTTCAAGTTATTGTGTCTATCTACTCTTGAGTTCTCTTTTCATTTTGCAGGTAGCGAGAATCTTGGATGACATCATTTCAACACACGGATGTATCAGGTATAACTTCTAACTTCCCATTTCGGGACCGCCATACTCAGACCCACTATTTTATGCCTCTTCATGGCTAAAATGCTTCTCTGAGGGGGCAATAAATATGTACGTACCCAAAATTATAAGGTAATGTACTACCAGAACAATGTGACACGTGCCCCAATGATGATGCGGGTCTCCTCGCAAGGTGTTCAGGATCCAGAAAAGCTCTCCTAGTGTGCGTTAACATCCCGCATGCCCCGCTTAGCCCCCGCATGCTTTATTTTTTCCTTTTTCCCCTCTTTTCTTGGCCTTTTTCTCTTCAGTAACGAAACTGCCGCCCTGAACAGGGCGGCGGTCCTGTAACCGCCGCCCTGCTTAGGGCAGCGGTCCTTTACATGTTTTCCAGAAAGCTCTTTTAACATGACTCACGTAAATTCAACAGTTTACTAGCTTTCTTTCACCGCCATAAGCTTGCATTTATGATTCTGGTTCCCTGGAATAGTGTTTTGCCATTGTTTATAGTTTAAGAGTTATATTTGGCTTTTACCTTGGGTAAATGTAAATGCTATAAATAGTTGGCTTGTGCTCAAGCAAATGGCCCCTCAAAATTTGCCTCTAATTTCTCTTTGCAATAGATTTAGTCTTCCTTTTGCTTAGAATGCTTAGTTTCTTTCATTGCATGCTTAGTTAGCATTGTTTTACTGTTAGTAAGCCACATATCCATCTTGTGCAAGCACTACTTGTTATTTCATCTAATCCATTGGAGTAGAATAGCTTAGGGAGCCATTAAAGTTGCAGGTTTTACTCCTCAAACATGATAGTTTCAGGTTCTGGACGCTTTATGTTGCATGACTCGCAATAGATCCTGCTAGGAATTGCATAAGCCAAGCTCTGTACTCTTGCGCTATCCCTCTCCTACTCACATTGTATTCAGTCAGTGTTCTGAGCTGCCTTTATCCCAATATCTACTTATGTTGATGCTAGCATTACACGCTTTTCTGGATCCATGTGAACACGAAGGAACGAGGAGATCACACTGAGGGGACAAGATCACACACACCATTGCAGATTCGCCACTGTTCTGTAGAATCCAGGTTCTAGCTTTCAAAGTTCTAGTTAGAATCATATCAAATAGAGTAGTTAATTACTTTATTTCAGTTAATTCTACTCTCGATATTGCCAGGGAAGTTGTGGGGATTGATAGTTTCTAAGAAACTATGATTCACTCCTCACTTCTGAGGTAGGATCGAGAGTCTTGCAGATAGATTAGATAAGCTATTTCATTGTTTAGAATAGATCTACAAATTTACACATACAAATAGCTACACTCGGTTATTTTGTTTGTTTTTAAATTGATTATTTTAGTTGTCATTTCTAGATATTTTAAATAGATGCTTTCTTAAATTCGTAAAGCTCATTAGAAAACACAAAAAAATAGACGAAGTCTATATATACTATAGATATACTTCACATAGGTAAATTTTATTTTACTGTAGTTCGCTTTACTTTATTTCTTTTGTATGACAATCACGGGACCTAGAGAGCCCAGGGAATACGTATTCGAGCCAATCGTGCCTCAGCCCAATCTCATCACAGCGATAACTGATATAGATCAAAATCTTAGGATTCAAGTCTTCCGAACAACGGTAACCTTGCAACAAATCAATTCCCAATTGAGTGGGTTAAACGTAGAAGATGACCAAGCACACACATTTTGGTCAAATCAACTGAACTATAGATTACACTAGACAACATTCATATGACTGTAGAAGGGTTCGAAAGAGAACAAACCTTTGGTTGTGATCCTTTGGTCCCACAGCCAGATGCAGGAGACACTCTTCTAGATATAGATACTAGCCTAAGAATCTAGGTTGCACGTATGCTTGTAGGGTATTCTGAGAAAATCACACAGTTATTGATCCTAAATATAGAAGCTAAGAAAGCATATGATTACTGGATATTAGGGATTAATACTTTATTTCACGCATGACCATAACAGGTCCACAACAACTAAGAATCTACGGTTGTGACCCACAGATCCCACAGCCTAACAAATCCACAGGAGAATTAGACATAGACACCAGCCTATGTACACTAGTATTCAGATATCTCCCTGACTTCCACCTGTCATTATCAAACAATTATCCTTACTAGACACAGTAGCTAATAGAGCTAGGGAATTCTGGACTAGGCCAGAGAATCGTCCATAGAATTGGCTATATTTACCATCCACCATATGACCCTGTCCGGAGAAATACATGAAACTATCCTGGGTCATTTTCCACATATTCCACAACCTATAGATCAAATCACGCCAGAACTCGATATTGATTGGAGCCTTCGAGCAGTCATCCTTGCTGACCGATCTATCACGCCAGTTCAAGTTAGGAGGGCCTTCTTTTCCTTAGACTCGTAAATTCCGCTAGTGCGTATTGAAGACATTAGATTTCCTAACTAGTTTGTCTACATCTCATACGTATTCCATACCCACCGGCTGTCTCGGCACGACCTCGGGAGGTTGGGTGCGAGGAAGAGTTGCTTGTAGATTTCCACACTCGCATGTTACTTTTTCGTCGTACAAAATTGGTGAACCTGACATGAAATTCCCCAAAGGAGGACAAGAGTAGTCAGGGAAGTGAGGAGGTCTGGAAAGGTAAGGTAAATAGGTTGGGTACAGGTGAGGTGGGGTAAAGAATCAGGGTAATGGATTGGGTAAAAGGGCAAAGTAAGGGCAATGTGTAGGTGACAGTGACCGATGTCGGGCATGGATAACTGACGTCGGTATAGGTAAACTGACGATGGTTAGGTAGGGCTCGTGTAAGGCCAAGGTATGGGTAAAATAACGAGTCCCCAAAGGAGGCCAAGAGTAGGCAGGGAAGTGAGGAGGTCTGGAAAGGTAAGGTAAATAGGTTGGGTACAGGTGGGGTGGGGTAAATGATCAGGGTAAAGGATGGGGTAAAAGGGAAAAGTAAGGGCAATGTGCAGGTGATGGTGACTGATGTCAAGCATGGATAAATGACATCGGTATAGGTAAACCAATGATGGTTAGGTAGGGCACATGACCGATACCGATCAATGGTAACTGACATCAGTTAGGTTAGGGTGGGTATAAAAAAAAAAAGACACATTTTTATTATTCATTTGTTATTTGTGAAGTGAAGAAATGAAAAAAGAGAGAGAAAGGAGAAAAAAGTGTCTGCAAGAAATGGGACAGTGATCTGGCATTCGGATTTGATGAGGGTTGGGTTGGTGAGTAGCGGGTCCATGGGATCAAGGTGAGAGAGTTGATTGGTCAGAGGTTGTGAGTAGTTATTCAATGATGGCAGAGGTTGGAGAGGGATCAGGCAGACCACCAGCATATCAGCTAGACATGCCATCGAGACGGTGGCAGTGCGACGAGGAAAGCACCCTACGCTACATTGTGGATAGAGTAGAGGGTGGTATATAAAATTGTTGGTTTGTCAATTTTTTGTTTTTTGTGGGTGGGAAAAAATTAAATTTAGGTATGGGGGGAATAGTGGGAAAAAAGAGGAGGGGGAGGGTAGTAAATTGTATAGGTGGGGTGGGTAGAGGTCCAGGGGTAGTTTAGGTCATTGTAGGTGGGGTAAAAGGGGAAGGGGGTGTTTTTAGAAAATGGTGGTTTTGGGAAGTCGCGGGATTTGGAACGATAGTGACCGGCGTTGGTCAAGCTTGGCTGGCATCGGTTGGGTAGAACCGGTATTGGTCACCAAATAGGTGACTGCTGCTGGTTAAAGGGTGACTGGGGTCGGTTAGGATGAAGCGGTTCTGGTCATGATTTGAGACACAAAGGTGCAAAATTATTGTAGGCTAGGTAGTCGAGATGGGTAGGGTGAAAATAGGGTGGAGGGTAATGATAATTGGTGAATATGGTCATGACATAGGTTTTGTGGTGTTTGGATTGGATGCAGGGGAGAGCGCAGTTACACATGCGGGAAAGGGTTCCACCTCTACTGGTGACATTGCACAGATTAGTGACTCCTTTGGAGCTGTAGAACGTGGAGGTAGTGGGCTTGAGTGGGATTCGGTGCTACCAACATGTTTTTCGATAGCCTAGCTTTATGGTCGTGCTCATCGATAGATGGGACTCCGCTACCAACGCATTCCACCTTTCGACCGGTGAGATGACTATCACCCTTGAGGACATGTTCCAAATTTTGAGGTTAACCATATTGGGTGCCCAAGTTTACTCTATCTCCTCTGAGGCCTTAGAGGAGCTAATCAGGATAGTATTTGGTGAGGGGGCAGCAAATTTGAGATTCCATAGTGCTAGTTTGAGCTATGGCAAGATGTACCTAGCCCATCTGAATGAGACAAGGCTAGTGGTTCTATTGATGGAGGCAGTGTGCTACTATGCACTTCTAGATGCAGAGGGTGGATGCTTTCCTTGATCACTAATGGGGGTGATCCACAATATGATGGTAGAGGAGACCCACTTTGCCTGGGCACCAACATTCCTGGTACAGTTGTACAGAGAGTTATGGGCATACAGGTGGTTGTGTAGGTTTAGCCTATGTTATACCTTCTTAGTACACTACTGGGCTTATGAGCACATAGCTTGTGTGCGGCCAGTAGGGATGCCCTGAGTTGATGCATTCCCACCGAGATTTGTGTGGGTGGGATACAGGAGATGTCAGACATCCGGTGAGATGTTTGATATGCGGTCACCTGATTTTTTATGTATACTAGTGATTTTTTGATATATATGCCGACCTGTGTGCCAAAGATAGTTGTATTTTTTATCCCATACCGGCCTGCATTCTGAAGATAGTGAGGATGTATGATTGATTTTGTATATTTTGAGCATATACCAGCCTGCGTGCCGAAGAAATTTTATATTTGATTCATTCATTCTTTTGTATATATGAGACTGGCCTGCATGCCGATGACATTTTGTATTGTATATCAGCCTGCGTTTCAAAATTTTTGAGATGATAGACATGATGAGGTAGACATGTATATTGAGATACACATTTATTGATTTATATGATGAGATACATGGTATTTTGTGATGTGTGTATGTGTTTATGAGATATTGTTTTATGGCTTGTGTTAGATGAGATATGGATTTGTTACTTTAATGTGGATTGAAATTAGGTGAGTTAGGCATGATGGATTTAGGTTGGTTTAGGCATGGATTGATTCAGGTTTGGTTAGGCATGGTTATCAGGGCATGGTCGAGTCAGGTTATAGGCATGGTTGAGTCAGGTTGGTTTAGACATGGATCGAGTCATGTTTGGTTATATGCATGGTTGAGTCGAAAGAATGTTTAGTTATAGTTCATTATTTTGGCGATGAATGATAATATGGGCCATATGTGAGATGTGTTATGATCTATGCATAGTGATGATAGAGAGATGGTAGGTGTAATAAATTTAGGTTGTGGTAAGCAACTTGTTATGTATGTGGCTTAATTTCCAATTTTGTTATAAAAGGGGAACTAAGTGAAATGTGATGTAAATGGTGAGTTAGGATTGTTTGATGAATTGTTATAGGGTAAAAAAAAAATAGCCAAGCTAACCTCCAAGGGCCCCATGCCCTCAGAGTGTTGCCTACATAGTCCCGGAAAAAAGGAACCTTAGGCCGATGTAGTACTCCCATGAGCTAGGGAAGAATATGAAAATGAGTTGGTAGGTTTTTGGGCATGTTGTGGGTTTAGGTTTAATAGGTGTAGGTAGATTATAGGTAAAATGATGTAGGTGAAGGATTCCATATTCCTGAGGAGTAAGGAATGTGTTGACACTATATAGGCGGTACTCCCCCAGAGTAAGGTGTTGAAAAACACCTACTAAGGGATCAGTGGTTAGTAAGTAGGTAGCTGGAATGGATGACGTGTCAGAGGTTGATGCGGAGGTGGAGTTAACGGATTAGGAAGCTAATGGGTCAGCTTGGGAGGTTATAACAAAGGTAGGAATGGGGGAGCTATGTGCAATGAAAGGAGCTTCTTTACTAGTAGGTGGAGGTGTAGGTGAAGTGGTAGTGGTTGCGGAGGTAGACGGCTTGACAGGTATGAACACATCATTGGATTGGTAAAGCATGTTGTGTGTTTTGAAAGGTGATGGGTCAGCTAAAATGGTATAAGTGTGTCCTTCGTGTTCAAACTTTACACAACGGTGAAAATTGGAAGGAACGTAACCCATGACACGGATCCAGGGTCTACCAAGTAACAAGTTATATTATAATTCCCCCTCTAAAACATAAAACAATTCTAGAACAGTGCGTGGGCCTACGCAAACATGAAGGATGACAGTGCCTAGTGTGGAGGTGATAGCATCTTTGAATGAATGAAACATGACTGGATGTTTATGCATGCAATTGTCAGGTATGTGCATTTGAGCAAATGCATGGGATGAAATGATGTTAATGCTAACACCTCCATCAATAATCACACAGCGTACCTATATGTCATCAATGTGGATGGAGATGAAAAGGGCTGGGTTTGGGTCATCATTTTTGTGTGGTGCGATCTCCTCCTCTGAGAAGCTAAGGGATGCCACTTGGTGAACAATGTGGGGCGAAGAGGAAGGTGGTAATTGGCTGAGAAAGGCTACATGATGGGGTGTGATAATGGAGGCTACAGGTGTAGGGTCATTGGGTAAAACCTCAATAGATTGAATAACCTCCATGAGAGCTTAACGATGGGATTCTAAGGTTTGGATGAGGTCATATAAGGAAAATTTGAGGGGATATTGGTGTAATTATTTGAGTATTGTGTGATGTGTGATGCCATTAGAGATAGGCTATGTGGGGCCACAGATAGTAATTTCAGGTATGGGTGCAGATGGTATGTTGGGTATAGGATTGGTTGGTAGGTCAATTGCACTTTTCTTTTCCCTTCTGCACGCACATGTAGTGACTTGTATCATGTTGATTTAAGGGGAGTTGGCAAATGGAGAAGGTGTAGGGTGAGTGGTATAATGACGTGAAGGGTAAAAACCTACTGGAGGAGAAAATCCTTGTGAGGTGAGATGGGCACAATGACATTAGGGTGGTGGCATGGCAAGCTCTCTTATGCGAACCATGTTAATTTCAAATCTTGAGGGTGACTCTAGGAGTGGTGAGGGTGGAGGTTGTGGTTGTTGAGTGGGTAGTGTGGGAATGGGTGTCAGTGAAACAGGATCCTCGTCAACAAGGTCATTTGTCATCAAAGTTGGTTTCTGGTGGACACAATTGGATAAGGACAGTTTTTAAGGCCTTGCAGTTCTCCACATCGTGCCCTATAAAAAAATGGTATGCACAAGTTTTAGTATTTTCAAACCCTTTTTGTTTGGGTTTGAGGGGTTCGTAAGGTTGGAGTGGCGGTAATGTGATAACAGAAGTCTCGAGGAGGTTGGTTAAAATTTTGGCATAGGACCCTACTAGTGGATCACAATGGGAAGTGAACGTGGGTTTGGGTGTAGGTGTGGTTGATTGTCGAGGAACTATTTTTGGAAGAGTAAGAACAGGTCGAGTTATGGTTTTAGGTGCCAGTGTGGTTTTAGGTATCGATCATGTTTGTTTGGGTAGGGGTACAGTAGATGGACAGGTAGGAGGGTGTGTGGTCGTTTTGACTACCTTATTGTGGGGTAGTAGGGTTTTGTTTTTGGGATACACCTTCTTGGGTAAAGGTGATGTAGGTGTACGAGGTCTAGAAGGAAAAGTAGATGGAGGAAGAGGGTGAGTTACCCATGAGGATAATGGGGGTGTTGTGAAGGTAGATGATGCGGGTCGTGCTTGGGGTGTGAGGGACAATGACTGAAGTGTAGTGGGTAGTGAAGCAATAGCTGAGGGTATTGGAGGTATCGGTGGTAAAGAGACTGCAGGTGCGGGTGTAAGTTGTGTTGTGTGCCTGGGTAGGTTAGAGGTTTGTGAGGAAGGAATGGGTTGTTGTGTTATTGGTTTATGGATGGGTGAAGGTTGCTTGACCATGTTGGGCAGCTGAGGTCTTAAGACAGATGGGACAAGTGCAGGTGTGATTGGTGCGGTCGGGATATGAGGTTGATGAGTTTGTTTCTTTGATTTGGGTGTCGGGGTAGGTGTGGTATTGACACTAGAGGATGTAGCTAAATCCAGTTTAATAGGTGGGTGAGTAAGGCTAGTGGTCGAGGTGACCCCTAAAGTGGTAATAGGTTTAGTTGAGGAAAATTTTGTAGGTGTGGGTTTGGGTTTAGATGTAGGTTGGGTTATGGGTAAGGGTGTGGTTTGAGTGCTAACAGGTATCATGGAAGGGGTTGCAACAGAGGTGGTTGTGTTTGGTTTGATTGGTCAAAATGTGTTTGGGTAGATAGTGGAGGTATCAGCGAGGGATCTCTGCATCTGTGTTGAGACGGGGAGTAAGAGGTGCCCCCATAGTAAATCCCTATCCACATAATCCATTGGCCAAACATGAGAATGAGCACGTCTATAGGTGGAGTTAGTGAGGACCTAATGGCGTAAAATGTGTCTTAGAGATGGGGAATTGGCTAGCTTCAGCTTCCGTGGGTAAGAGATCCGAAAGTAGGTCGGCGGGTTATGGGTAGCTGATGGAGAATGCTCACTAAGAGGCAAAGGTATCTCAACTGGATTTATGATAGGTGGAGGAGATGATGGGAGCTCCTCTATAAGTGGAGGAATAGATGGGTGCTCCTCTGTGGGTGGAGGAGGTAATGGGTGCTCCTCTTTGGGTGGAGAAGATAATGGGTGCTCCTCTTTGGGTGGAGGAGATAATGGGAGCTCCTCTATGGGTGGAGGAGGTACTGTGGGTAAAGGTTATCTAAGTGGTGAAGCCAAGGGTGAGATGGGCTCAATGTTAGTGGAAGACCCCTCCGTTGGTGATGAAGGAGATGAAAGGTGTTCCTCTGTTGGTGAAGGAACAAGGGATGTTGGTTCCAATGTGGAAGGAGGATTTCGGGCTAGGATCTCCTCTATGGAAGGAATATGGGGTAATTGGGAGGTGACAGGTACCTCATTAAAGATAGCATGAACCTTGTGGGTATGGGTATCATGAGTTGATGTCTCACCAGTTTGATTGGATGAAGGGGCATGGTTGGGAAATGGTTTTTTGAAGATTTGTAGATTTTGGTTGGGGGTGGCATTGGGATTATCCACAGTTAACTCACCTTTCTTGAGCATTTCTTGGATAATATTTTTAAAAGTGATGCAGTTTCCATCACTATGACCCTTTACTCTATGATAGTTATAGAAATCATGTTCTTTATACCATGCGGGCATGGGGCGAGCAGGGTCAAAACCAGTGTGTGGTTTTATAGGTGGAAGGGTGATGGCTCCGGCTTTGATAAGCTTTTCTAAGACAGAAGAGTAAGGTTCCCCAATTGGGGTATATTTTCACTACTCTCGTCTGAATTGAAAAGTCTGGATAGGTGAGAGATTAGATGAGGGTGTAGCCTGATTTGATGGATGAGCTGGGTCGGCCTTGAGTACCACTACGTTAGTGGTGCCCTTAGCTTTTGAATAATTGGTTTGTGGTTTGGAAGAAGAAGAGGTATCATTCGACTTGAATGCCAAATTCTTATTGCGTAATTGGATTTTCTTCTCTTCAATGGCCCAAATCTCTAACTTTTGTGCCATAGTGAATGCCTCATCAAATGTTTGGAAGGTTTGGACCTACAAGGTTGGGGAGATATGTCTAGCACAAGCCCATGTGAAGATCTCGATGAGTTCTGTTTGTGGCAGTTGGAAGGTAAGTTGATTGATCAGACTGTGCCAGCGAGCGACAAAATTTGTGATAGATTCATCCTCATACTGACGTGTGGAATATAGATCATTCATGGTAACCTTCTTGATGATATTGATAGAGAAATGATCCAAGAAGGCTTGGGCTACTTGATTGAATGAGAATATAGAGTGTTTAGGTAACCCACTATACCAATCTAATGCAAGTCCAGTGAGGGACATGGGAAAGGTTCTCAAAAGCAAGGCATCATCATGAGTGATCAGATAACACCCATGTTTGAATGACCGCAAATGTTGTTGTGGGTCTTCTTTGCTATTGAAATGATTGAATTTAGGCATTTCCCAATGCATATGGTATGAATGGATAGGAATGGATGGGTGAATAGGCTCGTTGCAAATCTCGTCATAGGTGAGAGTGTTACAGGAGCCGGAAACCAATGCCTCCAATGTCTGCATCTTGTCCAACATCAATTTAATTAGGTCATTGGTGGGTTGTGATGATTGGATGCCTCCCGTAGCATGAGAAGGTTGGTTTTGGGCATATAATGGGGGTGGCACTCTAGTGTATGGGGCTGCCATGTAGGATGGTGGAGAAGAAGGCAGTGAAATAGGGGGTACATACCTGGAATGAATAATGGATGAAACAGGAGGTTGTTGGTAGTATGTATATGGGGGTGGAAGGGTCGTGGTAACCCTAGTGGCAATAGGGGCTAATGATTGTGGAATAGAAAGAACCACGTTCTAAAATGGGGTAGGGGTCACCGACATTGGAGGTGGTAATGTAGCTACGGGTATGTGAGAGACATTAGGGGTGAATGAGGCTGTGTTTGGGGTAGTTGTCGAGGGTACGGTGGATGTAATGGGTGCCATAGAGGTAGCAGACGTAGCAGTCATAGCAGGTATAGGACCTAACTGTGAAATGACTGGGGGTAATGTGGATGCGGGTAGCACGGGGCCAAATGGGGCTAATGCGGGAGTGGGTATGAGAGTTGGGGGATAGATACGGGCATGTTATATATCAACTGACCCGAGGCATCTCGAGTGGATGAGTGGGAAAGGTAAAACTACAAGATGGCAGGGTTTTGGTCAAGGAGTCGTGCGAACTCCTCATCTCTGGTAGTGATAGTAATAGGCTGGATGGGATCCATGGCTGGTGATAAAATAGAAGGTGGTGAAGGGCTAGGTGGGAGTGGTTGACAACTGGCGTGAAATACGAGTGCATTTTATTGTCTTCGGGTCAGCACCATGTGAACCAGTACTTATCAGGTAGGGTTGCTTCTCTATAAATGACATAGAGAACAACAGGAACAGGTGAATCTGGTGACCAAAAGTGGGTTAAGTACCAAATGGTGGCTGGAATGTGAAACAGGCTAACAATGTTGGTTAGGGAAAACTGATGCCGGTCAGGGGTAACCGTTGTCAGTTACTGTAGAAAATGACAGTGAGTAAACTGTGAGGTAGAAGGTAAAATCTGACAGGTATGCCAAATCTGAAGATGTTTAAAACGTCAATGGGAATAATGACAGTGACAGGGACTATAAAAAGTGGAAGAAAGTGAAGTAAAATGTCCTTTTGAGCAGGTTAGCAAAAGGACCTGGAACCAATGTTGGTTGGGTATAACCGATGGTGGTCTAAGGTAACCGACGATGGTTACTGTGAAATTGAAATAGTGATGAAAGAAAGTGGTTGTGAATTAAAATATGATGTAGAATTAGACCCACAATTCTAAGAATGATGATGATATGGCCCAGGCACACTCAGGTGAAGCTGGAATACACCAGCTATGATAAGGAGCATGCAAGGATGAACAAAAAAGTGACAAACGTGATCTCTCACCTCAAAACACAAGCCAAGCAAAAACACTAAGAAAATGTGATCCTAGGAGTGCCTTTTCTATTATTTTTGTTTAGCTTATGCTATTTAGGGACTGACACATGAATTGTGAAATAGATTTTTTGGTGAGGATGGCTTCCTACAAAGAAGGAGATCTAAAAGGTGAGGTTTCTGAGGTATGTTAATGTGGGGGCGGGCTTCGCTCTGAAGTATGACTCGATAAAGCAGCGAGCTGGGTGCCCACTATGCCATGATCGTGTGATCACCTATAGCTTCTTCTAGGTAGGATGTTGTTTAAGAATGTATGTATTTTGAATTTTTGTGAGGTTTGGTAAGACTCGGAGAAAGAGAAAAGGATAGAAGTGCTTTTCTATGATTCATTTGTCAACCATCAGCTGGGCATGACTTCCGGCGTATAGGTTGCCCTCAATTAATGTGAGCTAATGCAATAAATCAGAATGGAATGCACTTATTTTTAAACCCAAATCAAAAATGTGAAATTGGATGACACAATAAGATGAAGAGGAAGAGGGATGCTCTTTCACTACAATGCAGAAAACATGAAGAAATGGTTCTTTTAATTACACCAAAAGAAAAAGTTTCCTTTAGAGCAAATAGAAAGAGGAGGTGGATTACCAAAGAAGAAAATTAGTGTGTACGCTTTTCAGAAGGGAAACAAACATACAATTTTTTCCTAGGAATGAATGAAATGCAAGGAACCCTGAATGGGTCCCACCGGGCATGCCAAAATGTTTCACCTGATTCTTAGATCGTTTCTTTGAAGTGTTGATGAAACAGATAGGGTAACGGGCGTAGGAGGAATACCTGTTCAGATGTTGGTTGATGGGTTGTTGCACGTGTATGACTTCTAAATCCACAGCTGATCATGAGAGCTTCCTTTTGTCTAGGAGGAACTACCTATAATGAAAACAAGACCACCAGAAAGAATTAAACAATATGGGCAGTGAACTACCTAGCGTATGCTAGATCCGAGAAGTGTGATACTTCCTAGATGGCTGTCAGTCCACTGTTTTAAACAATTTAATGTTGTAAACAAAGTAAACCCTATTGTAGTTTGAAATGATTTAGGTATCTCACTTAAAAACACAATAAGAAATAGATCTAATCTAATAGGCTAAGCTAGAATAGAATCCAAAGGTCAAATGATTGGTTCTGGGTTCTGCAGGTTTGACAGAGGTCTCGGGTAGATCACAGGTGAATGAGGGTAAGATGAAATTAGGTGAATAGGTCTCTGTTCTAGGCTGTGTGGGAAAATACAGAGACCGGTGTCAGTCAGGGGTGACTGATGGCGGTTAGGTGTAACCGGTGCCGGTTACTATGAGATCTGGAAATGTCACAGAACAAGTTGTGGTCTCCTTTGTGATTACACAAAGGACTTTGGTTGGTTGAGGTGAAATATTGGGTTACTGGAGTAGGCTTTGGTGAGGTTTTAATGGGTATATGGAGGTGAAAATGTCGGAGAAGGTCAATAGGGGGCAAGATAAACAATGGATGATAAAATGATGAAGAAATGAAATAAACCAAGAAAGGTATGATGTTATACTTACTTGGATTCCATTCCTGAATGCCTGTGTGTGAGGGATGGGGGTGCTGATGAGGGGTTTGAAGGCTGCAAGTGATCACCAACTGAAAGAAATCTTCTGCATGGGCTGCATGTACACTCCTCTTTGCTTGGATAGATCAGATCATGGCTGGGATGGCTGTGCAGGAGAAGATGCTCAATCTCCTTCCTTGCATGCGAGTTTTTTGCTGGAATTTTCTCTCTGAAGATGCGTTATCTCTCTAAGATGTGTTCTTGCTCATCAACCTTCTCTCAATGTTTTCCAACCTTTTTCCAACTTGCTTCCAACCTTGAGAATAAGGTTGTTTTAGGGGTTAAAAGGGGTAACCGACAGCGGTCCGGCTTAACCGGTGATGGTTAGGGGTAACCGACGTCGGTCAAGGCTGGGATTTCCTAGGTTTACTAAACTAGGGAGATCCTCCTGATTTCCTTGGATCTCATGTCATTATCCCATGGATTAGACTGGGAGCTTCTTGTGAGCATGTCGGGGATGTGGTTAGAGGGAATGTAGGCATTGATTTTTAGGGTTTGGGTAAGTCTTAGTTAGTTATGGAAACTTACTAAGAATAGGTCTTAGGTTGAGTTGGCTTGGTGAGGTGTCTAAGTGAACTGTATGTGTGGATATTATTTAAATAAGATATTTAAATAAATATAGTGAGGATAATGAATTAATTAATTAATTAATTAAATTAATATTAGTGGGGTGAAGGGGGTCATGGCTAGGTAAATGTAATAAAGGGTGCTTATTGGTCGAGAGGTACAAAAGGGGAGTGTGACCTGATTTTAGTGTCTACACATGGTTTAAATGACATATCTCACAGTCCAAAATCAATGAGTGTACTGATCTGCGGGGACAACTATCCTTTTTGTGACCTTCCACTTCACAATCTGTGCACCAAATCCTCGTGCACATCTCATGTGCTGAATTTTTTTAATGGCTTCTCCAACTGTTTCACTATAGCTGCAATTTGTGCTTCTAAAAATGGGCTCACCCCAGTTTCTATACTTCTAACTTCCTCAGTGTGTAAATTTTCTTCCAGTGATTCACGTGGGTCATTATATGTCTTATGTTATATGGCCCTTCTAAAAGGTGTAATCAAACCTCGAACAAACCATTGTGCATGTTAACTTGCATGAATATCATAAGAAATCTTAGATAACAACATTTTGAAATCAACTTCATACTCTCTGAAACTATCAGTAGTGCCTTGTTTGATATCCTTTGAGCATGCTTATACTCTTCTGCTCAAACTCAGGCATGTGAAACTCTTTAAGGAAAGCATCTTTTAAAGCTGCATAGTCTACACAAGTTTGATCATGGTCAAACTTTCTATACCAGTTATGTGCATGCCCTTGTAACACATTGGAAAATTGACTTTCCCTACACTCAGAAGTCATGATTCCCTTTGCATGCCACAGTATTTCACACATGTGCACGTGTTCAGTACAATATTCTATGCCCCATATACTCTGGAAGATGAAAATACATCTCCATGTAAATATTTTGGGGTTGGTGTGGACCCTGCCCACCTGATCTAGAACCTCATGTGTTTACGCTACCACCAGATCCACCAGAACTAGAACCACCTATACCTGTTGATCCTTAACCTATAGTTGAAGTCATACTAGAAGATTTACTTCCCTATGTCCCAACAGTGGTACTGAACTACACCCCTACAGTCTGTGAAGTGTTACTACTTCCATAAGAGAGTCCAAAATTTTACGCACCTCAATTATGTGTGGAAGATACACCTGAAAATATACCCCCAAACAACAACAAAGACGTTTATGCTACCATTGATGTGCTTGTTATATGACTTACTCCTGCTCTCCCATTTCCTAAATTAGTTTGCTAACTATTTGGCATACTAGATACTAGAAGACCAAGCGCAAGGGCAAGGTTGTTAAGTAGACTCGAATGTGCACTCACGGCCCAGGTCATCTCTATTGGCGTGCTTCCATATGAGGCCGAGGAGGGTTCCCTATCATGCTTGCCCAAATGGGGGAGTTCCTAATGCTCCAGCTCTATGCCTTCTGTGTGAGCTAAAAATCCTTCACAATCCATCTCTCTCCTCAACGTCATTCACTTTGTAACATCCCACTACTTCTCTATCTCCCTCTCACACACCTCATTATAATCAAGCCACCTTTCTTCTCTCTTTCTTTTTGCCACTGGGTCTTTCATCTTTCACCAAACCTACTCCTGCCCCCATGCATGGTGAGGTTTAGTTATCCATTAGTTTTCTTTTCAAGTTCAGGGTTACCATCAAGATTTTGATCACCAGTGGAATGCCTTGCAGGTAAGTTCCCCTGGGATATCATAAAAATTGGAATTCTGTTAGCTCTAGGAAAGAATAAATGGAATTTGAGTACTCAAAAATATAGATGTTTAGAACACCATGAAACCAAGTATCCACAGCATGTGTCCAAATCATATCAGCACCATAGAGGGCCTTAAATTATTCATGTGTCCAAAAAATTACACGATACTTCCTATTCCTTTTAGACGCATAAGCAATTAACCCCGCATATAGCTCTACTAGAAAACTAGCAAAGAAACTCTCATATAAACTATCGTACATATTTTTTTCCACCCATGTGCGTGTATTAAACTCATATCCGGTGTTGAACCTCCATGTGTATTCTTCTTCTAGATCATGTATCCACTCCTCAACACTTGTTAGGGTCAACCTATAGGTCTTCATTGCAACCATCCTGAAAACAACTGAAAAAGAGGTCTCGAAAATGGAACTAATGATGCAACCTAGAATTTACCAGTAAAATCCCATGCGCATTAGCACATCACTCAACCTAGACTGAGTGCTCACCTGAAGTGCGCAAAGGTACCAGGCCCCTCTTTAGGGTTGTTGTTGTAGGATTTTAGCATGATAAAGACTTAATGCATTCAGATCCAAAATTAATACTACATTCTACAGAGCATGTTCAGATCTAGATCTCAAGAGTAACATATTTAAATGACATCCATAATGAAATCAATCATGAAAGAACTAATCATACTCAGGATTAACACTCTGATTCAACCAATACTTGTCATTATATTAAACATGATAAATACACATAATCCTATTACAATAGATAATATCATAGCTTATGTGCGCATCAGATTTGGCAGGATAACTTCACAGTAACTCAATTCTCACACACACCTCCCATCTTATTATCCTACATAGATCATTACATCTTTATAAGGGTGGGGAATTTCCCTTCACCACTTGCATAACTCTAAAAATAGGTCACATGCTAAAACTAGCCATGTGCCTTTACAATCACAGCCACACATGCAAGTGTGCTAACAATAGACCTCTTCTAGTTAACTGGTAGTAGCAATTCTATTCTTAACCCACAACCATGAAAAGAAGTTCATATCTGCTCTTCCAAAAATATTTAATTTGTGTCGTGTAATTCTTTACCCGGTTTGTGTACTTGACACGCTATCTCCAAAAATAGTCTGCACATGTGAAAATGGATGAGTCCCAAATTCACCCTTCTATTTTACATGCGTGTTCTCCCCTATCCTTTAGCACCTTTGACTATGCCATGTTATCTTGCGTGAACCTTTTGTGTGCCTTTTGCTAAGTATTTCACTTTCATCCACTCAACAGTAAAGGTGTAGATGATTGTGGTGGAAGGGGTGTTATAGGAGGTGCAATAGGTTTGGCCACTGGTTTGGTAGGTGGTATTGTCTTAGGTTTTGATGGTATCTTCTTGGGAAAATGTGTTGTAGAATAACTAGAAATGGAAGGTGTTGTTGGTTTAACTACCCTGTTGGAGGGTAGTGGGTTCTTGTCTTTGAATTTCACCTTCTTGGGTAAAGATGAGGTGGGAGTACGTGATGCAGAAGGGAAAGAAGATGGTGGAAGAGGACATGTTACCCATGGGGACAATGGAGGTGTGGTGCAAGTGGTTGATGGAGTTTGGGTGGAATGTATGGGTTGAAGTTGCATAGACAATGTTGGGTTTATGGTAGTTAGTGGAGGTATAAATGGTAATAAATGTATGGGTGATGGCACGGGTGTTTGTTGTGCAGGTAAATTATGTGTAACAAAGGATCGTGATGAAGAAGTAGGTTTCTTAACTTTTGATTTGCTTTGGGTAGGGGGTTGTTTGGCCAAGGTTGATGGGTGAGATCTTAGGATGGACAGAAGGGGTGAAGGTGACAAAGGTGTGGTAGGTGAGACTGGTGTATGTGGCCTATAAGGTTGGGTATTCCTTTTAGAAAGAGGAATAATTTTGGTGCGGGTTTGGGAAGACGTGGAAAAATATAATTTGAAATGTGGATGGGTAAGGCTTGATGTCAGCATGACATCAAAGGTAGTGATGGGTTTAGATATGGACAAAGATGTAGGTGTGGGTAGGTTTTTAGACATAGGAATGGTTTTAGTCGTGGGTAAAGGTTCGGAAGTAGGTAAAGGTGATAAAGAAGAATTTTTTTTGACATGAATGGTTAAGGTCGAACTGGTTGCCAGAAATACCTTCGAATAGATCGTGGAGGTATATGTAGGCAACATTTGCATTTGAGCCGAAAAGGGGAGTTGAAGACATCTCTAAAGCATGGAATTATCAACGTAATCTAAGGGATCAACAAGTCATAAAAATGGAATTGTTGTAAGAGGAGATGTAGTTGGTTTAGTGGCAATCCCTATAAAATATGTTTGTGAGACAGGGAATTGGTTAGCCTCAGACTCTGTGGGTAAAACAGCCAAGACCATATCAATGGGATCCCGGAATGCTAATGGGGAATTTTCCCCAATAGGTAGTGGCATGTCTAAAGGATCTCCCATGAGTAGGAGAGATGGTAGGTTGGGTGAGGTAAATTTCTCTTTCGGTGGAGGAGAAAATGATGATGATTCTTCTGCAAGTAGGAGATTTAATACCGTCGATTGTTCGGTAGGTTGCAAGGTAGATGGTGAAAGGGCATCAGCAAAAATTTTGGACTCCTCCATGGGTGAAGGGGGAGATGAAGAAAACTCTTGTGTGGGTGAAGGAGTGGGTGTGAGGTATGCTCCTCCGTGGTTAAAGGAGTGTTGGCGAGAAAATTTTTCAGGTGGACAAATTGGTGGTTATCTTGCCAATGCTCTGGGAATCTAAGTCCCTCTACTTAACCAGTGCAACTTTCCATATGTGCATGCACGCATGAAAAGGTGGATTTTTGTGGTGGCCTTTCGACTGGGGATCCAACAGGGGCACTCCACTAACCTTGTGGCAATTGCTTGCATATACCTGCAAGAGATGACTTTGCTAGGAAGGTAAGAAAGGGAATGGGAAAATTAGAAAAGAGAAAAAACTAATGCTGCAAGTAGAAAATCAGAGACTTGCATACACCATAGCTAGAAGTTTCATTACATTCACTTGAATATAGAAGAAAACAAATCTACATAATAGCTACAAGACCAAATGAAGCTTAATGGGCACAAAGTACCAACAAACTCCTCAATCAAAGAGGCTAAAATTCCTTCTTCCTTTATTGAAGCTCAAGCAGAATTTTACATAGTGTGAGAAGTAGAAGACATTTTGTAATAGGAGAAATGGAAGAAACTTGCTATCTCTTGCTCTCTTCACAAGGATAACTCTCTCATGAATTCACAAAAAACAGCTCCAACTTCTAAGAAGCAAAAATTCAGAAGAATTTTTAGAAGACCTTCAAATGAGGAGCTTGTTACAATTTATAGAAGAGGAGGAAAAAATTTTCATCTTCCTGGTGACTTTTTGAATACCTTAATGTGACTTAAGACTATTCATATTCCTTTTTAAATACTTAAGTCCCTTTTATAATAGCAAGGTGACTTAAATTTACATTACATTTCTGAAGTCACTTAAGTCATATCAAAAAGTGCAACTCTCAACGTAAAAATATAACATTGAGGAGAGAGGGTGTTGTATGAGAAGAGAAAAGAAAGAGAAAGAAGAGGAAGAAGAAGAAGGATTATGCTAAAGGATGAGCTGCTGTGGTGGACTTAGCTCCATTCTCTGACTGCTCTCCACTTTTTGATCCTGAGAAGGCTTCTGTCTTTCCAAACTCCTAGTTGAAACGAGTCACCACTGGTTCTACTTTGTCGGCATGAGGGATACAAATGCAACTCAAGGTTTCAGTCCATCCATCGGTCACACTGTTGATGTCCTTGCACTTCCTAAACCATGATGAATGCTTTTCTGTGATAAGTGCAATGGAGGCTCGGATTTCTGAGAAGAAGTCAAGGGTATCCTTAGTGAAGGAAAATGGGTTTCCCACCCCTTTCTTGATGTATTCTTTGAAAGGGTCGATCAACTCATCAGCAGTTGATGCGGTTTCTCATTGCGGGTACTCCAAGTTTTTGAACTTTCTGATTTATACTATCTTGCAGCTTGTATGTTTGTTCTTCTTTCTCCTCTAGCTCTGTGAAGGCCCGATTGATTGCTTCAAATCTGATTGCCGGGGCCCTCTCCCATACATGTGTCAAGTCTTCTGCAGGAGTTCCAAAAACCTTCTTATCAATCAATTCCTGATGATGGTGTTGCTCATCTCACTCACTACTGGTCCCAGAGGTTCCCAGTAATATCTTTCTTTCCCCACATCTTTTTTGAGTGCTCGCGTTCTGTTGGCGGTGGTGCACATGTATGCAAAGAGCTTGACTGCCTCTTGAAGTGCTGACTTCCCTTTTTCAGAGATTGAATTGATCCATTCCTTATTTTCTCGGCCCTGCATCATGAACTCATGCATTCTTCTGATGGATTCCGGATCGAAGCTGCTGAGGGGAACCACTTTCTCAATAGGAAGTGTTATAGTGCTTGGTTCCACCAAGTGTTGCACATAAGATGAAAGAGTTCGCACTTGCTCCTCTAGTCCCTCAATCTTCTCTTTGTATTCTTTATTCCTTTCCATCATGCGAGTAGAAAATTGTTGGAATATGTGTAAATCTCCCTTGTGAGTAGCTGGTCCCAATTGGATCGTGTGCTCATCTCATAGTCAGCTGGTGTCATCTCGTCCACTGGCTTGATTACTTTTGGCCGAGCTACTTCAATATACTGATTACCTGTCTCCTCACTGTAGAATCGTGATGTTGTCTACGTGATCTTTCTTGACCTTTTTTCTTTAGCCAATAAGACAATTGCTGATATATCGGGAGCTACTACTTGTTGCACTGTGTGAGTGTTGAGGATGATCGTTTCCCGCATCCACGGAAACATCTCATCAGTATTCAGGTTCAATGACAGGTGCCTCAACCATTCTTTGTTCTGATGGGGGAGGTAATTATTGAATGAGAGGAGTGTTGGAATCAACAACATGCAAGACCTCTTGTAGTGGCTCAAATATTAGGATCATGAGTCATATACTCCTTGTTCACTTGTGCATTTGGTGTAGGATTTTCTGTCTGCATTACTGGGATCACATCTTCCTCTTGCGGCAATGCCAATGAATATTTTTCTTCCCTGAATTTCTTGGATGTCTTCTCATGGGGAGAAGTTTTCAATTCTGTGGCCTTCCTTTTTGAACTCGCTCCAGAGTATTTAGAGCTAGAAGTTACCTCACCACTTTTGAAGATGAATGATGTGAAGCTTACTTCAGGCTTTGGGAGAAATTCCTCGTGACCGAATGATCATAGTCCTCTTCTTTTGAAACCAGTTCCTCATTCTCCTCACCACCTTTTCAGTCCACTCCAGCATATCTCCTGATTCACGAACATGCCAGTTGATTTGGGGCATTGGGGACATCTTGACTGCTGCATACTCAGGATCATACATCTCTGTCCCATCATCATGTAAGATGTCTTCATACCAAGAGAACTTGAATTTCTTCATCTCACTGGTTGTCATCCTCATGTGATATTTTTTACGTACTTCAAACTCATCAATACAATTGGCCCAGTAGTCCTCAACTTGTGGCTCATGTTACAATTCTGGGATGTAGAAGGAGTCAGGATCTTCTCAGGATGTCAAAGTTAGGCCTGGTGATGTAGGAATGCAAATTCAGATGTGTGAAAGTGGCCTCCAAGTGGGATGCATCATTTGAGATTTTGCACGTGAACTCCCCTAGAGATATAGGGAAAGAAATCAATTTCTTTCTTCTACTTCTGAGCTTGCTATTTACTTGGGTGATCTACCTGCAAAGTTTGAACAATACAATCTGGTCACTGAGGTACTTGGGTAGTTTTAGAGGAGCTTGGTCAAAGCCAGTGACTCGTATGTAGGAGAATGTTGAGAATTGTATGAAGTACGAGCCATATTCCTTAATCAGGGATGCCACTTTTAGTGACATCCTAGCTTCAAGATCCCCTTCCAAGTTTCGGACCACATACATAGTGAATGCATCATTCACATGGGTGAAATGCTTGTTGCTCTCCTCCATTATCAACTGTGGAAGTTTCTCGAATGCAGGTACCTTGGAAGCAATGTTCTGTGTGAGATCCAATCCCTTGAATGATCATGAGCTTGCAAGGAGATAAACTAGATAAGAAGTCATGTGGAACTTCTTTGTCGTGGGTACTTGGAGAAGTTTCAGATGGAGATTGTCACTGATGATCTGCCCCCAGTCGATTCTCTGCTTCCCTTCTTTCAATGTCAGGATGTAAAGGCCCATCCAGTCCTGGAAGTCTCTTGTGTTTGCTTCACCCATTACTCTACTGAGGAGAGTGATGACATCAGAATACCCTTCTCAGAACTCACACCTTGGCAGATTCTTGGGAATCCTAGAAGGCTTCCTTCCAGTTTTCAACCATGATCCGAGTGCTACCCCTTGGACATATGAATCCATTATTCTCCCAATCGTGCATGGCTCTTTCCTTGGAAATGATGACCATGTTGGGGGATGTCAGTATCTGGAGAGAGATTGAAATGGTTCTAGGGTTAATGACTGCCAATGTTGTACCATTGTCAGCTCGGATGGTTCACGTCTCGGGCTCGTAGTGGAAGGAGTAGGCTAGGACTAGCTTGAGACTTTACACAGACACTGGATGTCCTGCAGCAGTGAACAAGCCACTTGTGAATATCTGGTCTTCAATCCTCCTTTGGTCCTTGGAGGCCATGTGAGTTTTAAGGTCATTCAGGTCCATGTACAAGACATCACTGTCTCCCACATCATACTCACAGGAAAAGGGTTGTGTTGGCTTCTGACCCATCCATTTCATCTTCATATCTCCCTTCGAAAAAGCAACTTACTATTTTTAGTAAGTGTGGAAAAGCAATTCCTTGATCTTCAACTTGGATGTTGCAGCTTAGTTTTCCTCTTTCTCCCCATGTTCCTCATTTCTTCTAGATCAAATTTCTATTTTTAGCAGGTGCTCAAGGGCCCACTTACTATTTTTAGTAAGTGCCAAAAATGTCTGTTCTGGTGAATTTTCAGTTGTAGTTTACCTCCAATGTCTTCGTCTCCTCTGCAGGTTCTTCTATTGCTAACTTTCCCAAAATAGCAGTTCCTATGTAGTAGACCTGCTATTTTTAGAAATTTGGCCTCTGGGAGTCGGATTGATGTGGAATGAAGTTTTTTGATATGGGTTTTTTCCCAATATCCTCCCTCTACAATTTCAGATCCGCCCACTTAATATTCCAGGAGATTTTAAAGTTTTAGTTTTCAGACCTGGCAGTGCCTCTGGGTACGGCAGCCATTAATGGACCTGAAAATTGTAGGTCTGGTTTTCTCCTCCATTTACAAAGAAATTTATATTTTTTATGTGGGTTTTTTCTTCCAATGCTTCACGTGTGATCTTACTTCAATCTGGCAACTAGTTTGACGGGAAATCCTACTTCTTTCTTCGTTGAGCCAGAAATGTGATTTCTTTGTTGTGGATGCTCTGTCACACGAGGGGGGAGTTTTAAGGTGTATTTTTTATGGTCTTGGTCATAGGAATGAACAAAATAAATGGTTCTTTGATTCATGCACTGGCTTGCAATATTTCTTCAGATCTTTGTTTTTAGGTTATGGAGATTTTCACCATTTTCTTCCTCTTGTTCTTTGTTTCTCCTTCTTGTTTCTGTGAAAAAATCCTTCTGAGACCTGCACATCACTGTGGGGATTTTTTCAGTGCTTGGGTTGAGCTGGTATGAGCATTTTCAATGGCAGGAGTGATGGTAGAATGTTGCAGAGGAAGAATGGAGGAATGGAGTGCACATAATCTTGTTAGAAGTTAGAAGTGAAGAAAGCGGCACTTGGGAAATTTTTTAAAAAGATATGCACAATTAGGGTTAGGTATCATTCTTCCAATATTTATGTCCCTAACCTCAAGGATGTGAGGGACATCAAATTCCACGGTGTTCAAGGGCTTGACACGTGGCGTTTGATCCAACGGCAAGGAATGAAGGAGGAAAAAAAAACTTTAAAGCATTAGGAGCTAAGAGGAGGTCACATGGGTGTCCAAAAGACTCCCTATGGGGGTTGGGAAAATTTTTCAAGGTCTGATGTCCCCCACCTCAGGTTCATAAGGGACATAAAATTCCATGGTGGTCCTAGAGCTGACACGTGGCGACCGATCCGATGGCAGGGAATGCATGCTCCAAATAAGCACCTGAGGGCTGAACTGCCAGGTCTGGAGGTCATATGAGGGTCCCAAGGGTCACATGAGGGATGGAAAATTTTCCAAGGTTTGATGTACCTGACCTCAGGGATGTTAGGGACATGAAATCCCACCAGGCTCCTGGTGTTGACACGTGTCCTCTCGAAAAAATGACTAAGTCCTGAACTGCCTTTGAGAGGGTAACTTGGAATGCAGATAACTTGAGCTCCCGGTGGAATTTCTTGGTGAAATTTTATATGATCCTGACTTGAAATGGAAATTTTGAATCCAATTATGTGGGTCTAATGTCTTAATTCGACCATATGATCCCTAAAAAATCATATTTTTGATCTGGGACTCCACTTGTGCCTGAGAAAAACTGCCTTCCAATCATATGCGCCAAGGTGTTGTGAAAAATATTATTTCACCATCATGTAGGTCTTGGAATCCTATTTCCTAAGATGTTTTTTTTTACTTCCAACTCCATTTGGAGCTCTCAAAATCTTCTTCTGAAGCCCAGTGGTTGTTTTAGGCCTGTGTACTGTCTAGGCTTGTGAACCTTGTTTTTCACCCAGACTGCTCCAAGTCTTGAAAAACTTCTCTAAACCTTCCAAAATTATTTCTTTGATGTCATAAGGTATTCCATTCACCTCCATGTTGAATTTTTCCCTTTTTTTCTACTCCAGGGGGTCAATCCTGTCCTGGGAAGGCCAGCGATAGCCCTTCCCGTGACTCCCCAAATTTGCATTTTCAATGAAGTCCTAAAATCACCTAGGGGGAATGAATGGAATTTCCTAAATCACCTAGGGGGATAATATAACATTGGTTGGGAGGTAATTTGGACTGACTGGACAGAGCTGGGGTTTCCTAGGAATGATAAAGCATGAAAATTTCGGCATAGGGGTATAGTTTTCGTGCTTGGAAATTTCCAATTTACTGTTGCACATTTACACGAAAAATAGTTGGCTCTAGCTTGGGGACATGACATGGACTGAGAGAAGTGAAGACATGGCATGGGAATCTAGAATCTCAATTTTAGACCATATAATTCGTTGACCAGTGCCTTATCCATTGGGCCCTTGCAGAGTCATGTACAACTTCTAGAAAGGAGATATTAGAAGAAGGAAGCACACACACACACACAAACGGATGGAAAGGAAACACACAACAAAAGGGGGGAAACACACCTAGAAATCACCTATAGTACAAGGTGGGGGGACAACCCACTTTCACTGATGATACAATTTTAGGTATTGCCCACTGCGAGGAAATTCCAGTGGCGTTCCATCCAAATATGAGAGTAGAAAAACATTCTCGCCACAATATTCACGAATCTGGAATGGACCAAGCCATAATGAATCAAACTTTCCATGGATGCCTTTTGGTTCCCTTCTCTTATCCCATAGCAGGATGAGGTCTCCAACTTTGAACTCTCTTGCTTTTGCCTTCTTATCAAAAAAAATTTTCTTTACTTTTAACTGGTGTTCTTTGATACGGTCCACCACTCGGAATCTATTTTCTTCTAGCTTCTCAAGAAAGAGGATCCTCTTGTCAATGGAATCCTTGTACTGACCATCTTCTATTCCTTGTAGCAACTTGAGAGCTGGCATCTTGATTGTGATTGGGATTTCTGCCTCGACTCCATATAACAGTTGGAATGGTGACATACCTATTGCCTTCTTGGGAGTGATCATGTCCACCCACAATGCATCGTACAACTTTTTGTGCCAGTTCCTCTGGTTCTCATCTACAAGTTTACGGAACAATGGTCACAATGTTCTTGTTGCTTGATTCAGCCTGTCCATTTCCCTGTGTGTAGTAGTCTGATGAATGAGATAGAGAGATTCTGTAACCATAGAAAAACTCGGTCAACTCCCTTGAAGAGAAATAGGTGGCATTGTCTACTACAATCTTTTGTGGTACTCCGAAACGTATTATGATGTTTTCCTTGATGAAGCTGCATACTGTCTCGGTGTTGGCTTGCTTGGTGGGAATGGCTTCCACCCACTTGGTGAAGTAGTCTATCACCATGAGCATGTAGGTGTGCCCCGCACTTGAGTGAGGATTCATAACACCAATGAAGTCTAGTCCCCACTGCTGAAATGGTTCTTCAATAACAACTAGCCTGAGTGGAAGTGCCACAAGTTGTGGTTTCCCAACGAATGTTTGGCATGCTTCACATTTGGAAACCCAATCTTGAGTGTCTGCAAAGAGGGTGGGCCAATAATATCTTCCTCAGAGGATCTTGTGTGTAGTGACCATTGCTGAAAAATGCCCACCACATGCTTGGTCATGGTATGCTTTAAGCAATTTTTCTTGTTGCTCTTTATCCACGCACATGAGGAAGCATCCATCTAGGCCTCTTTTGTAAAGCGCATGATTCCAGATTACAAACTTTTTTGCCTTCAACTTGAGTGTTCTCTTTTGCTTGTAATCAAGATGAGGAGGGCACTCTCCATAAGTTAAATAATAGGCAATATCAGCATACCACTCATTAGTAGTGGTTACAAAGAGAACCTGTGGGTTATTTTTGAAATGAGTTAGGCAAGCATAATTCTCTTCACCATGTTGAGCTTTGAGTGTTTCATCCTCAGCAATTAACCTACACAAACCATTTCCCCTTACCATATTGGAGGGTCAGATCTCCAAGTCATATTCTTGAGTCTTTGCAATCCAATTTCCTCTTTTTGCTCCAGGATCCTGTTGTGTTAAGATGGACTTGATTGCACTGCCGGGGACCATCACCACTGTATGAGAGTTGAGGATATAGAACCTGAAGTTTTTTATAGCCTTAACCACTGCATAAGCATGCTTCTCTAATTGGCTGTAATTTAGTTCATGATTTTTCAATGGACAACTCATGAAAGCGATGGGTGCTTCCATGCCTTCATCATTTTTCTGAACAAGAACAGGAGAGAGGGTATGTTCTGATGCATAACAATACATGATGAACTCTTTGTTAAAATATGGAGACACAAGAGTTGGGGCTTTGGCAATGGATTTTTTTATTTGTTCAAATGTTGCCTTCCCTTCATTGTTCCATTTGAAGTTTACCTATGGTTTCATCATGGTGGTGATGTGCTTTGTTAATTCAGTGAACTCAGGAACAAAGCGACAAAGAAAATTCACCTTTCCGAAGAATGAATGAACTCCTTTCTTGCTTATGGGCAGAGATAATGCTTGAATGGCTCATATTCTCTCAGGATCAATATGTGCTCCATGTTTTTTCACAATGTTCCCTAACAGCTTGCCTTCTGTAACTCCGAAAATGCACTTCTTGGGATTTAGTGATATGCCATGCTTTCTACACCTTACAAGTACTTGTTCTAAGTGATGGATATGGTCTCCCCTCTTCTTTGAAAATACCATGAGATCATCAAGATATATGACGATGCAATGTTTTAGATCTTTGAAGGCCAAATCCATCGCCCTTTGAAATGTAGCTCCCGCATTGATTAGACCGAAAGGCATTCTGTTGTAGGCAAAAGTGCCCCAAGGCGTAGTGAAGGCTATCTTGGCGTGATCCTCCTCTGCCACTTTGATTTGATTATACCCTGAGAATCCATCAAGTAATGAGAGCATTTCAGATCTAGTGACTACTTGCAAAATGTGGTCCATGATAGGGAGAGGATAATTGTCTTTCAGTGATGCCTGATTCAAGTTTCAGAAATCTACACATATTCTTATTTCGCCATTCTTCTTCCACACCGGCACGATGTTGGCCACCCATGTTGAATGGTGGATGGGAAAGATGATTCTTGCATTGAGCATCTTCATTACCTCCTCCTTGATGGTATCAGAAACCTTTGGGTTATATGGCCTTTGCTTCTTCCTGAATGGCTTAGCATCCTTCTTCAAAGGAATCGAGTGATGCATTTCCTTTGGTTGGAAGGATTTGAGTTCATCATAAGAGTAGGCCAAAACATCTTAATATTTCTTGAGCAGTGCGATAAACCTTCTCTTCTCCTCAGGCGAGCAACATTTTTTCCAATATTGACCATCCTTGGTTCCTCTGGGGTGCCAATGTTTTCCTTATCAAAATTAGCTGGGCACTGAGAAGATTGTTTTTCTTTCTCTTGAATGAATCTGTGGTGTTTTTCAAAGAGGTCTTCCAAAGAAACTAGGCCCTTGGGAATCTTGTTCCCTTTCAATTTTATCACTCCTTCATTATCAATACCTTTGATTCCTTCTTTCTCTTCTTCGGTTACCACTTCACGGTGTGGATTTTCACTTCCTTCAAAGAAGAGGTTATTGAAATTATCCCTTTGTTCTAAAAATGCTAGAATTTGGTTATCATCGTTAAATACTTGCCAATGATTTGCATTATCTGGTACACTAGGCCTAAACACCATTTCTATGGTCACCTTATCTTTACCAAAAGAAGGATGAGGTGTCACTAGAGAATCCGATACTACAAGAGAATCATCCTTTTTTTTCTTTTCTCTTGGGATAGCTTCAATGGAAAATGCATCGAAATATTCAATGTAGTCCCATACTTTGTTTCTATAATGCCAGAGTCTTGGATTTTTCACCTGGTATTGTTGTCAGACTTGCTTTACTATCACTTCCGCATCACCTCAACATCTCAGCTTCTTGATTCCCATGTCTTCGGCCACACTCATGCCTAAAAGGAGAGCTTGATATTTTGTCGTATTATTTGTATTATCGAATTGCATCTTGTAGGAAAATGGATACAATTCACCAGAGGGAGAGTACAACACTACACCTGCTCCCGAGCCTATAATAGAATGACTACCATCGAATTCCATTGTCCAAACTTGATCTTCTTCCTCTTCCATAAAGAGTGGCAAATTTTCATCTTTTTTTGAGGTGAGGAAGTAGTTTCCTAGCGCGCTATCTTGAAAAATAATGTTTGCCTTTAGATCATCAGACTTTCACACTGTGAACTTCATCTTTCTTACAAGTAGCAATGTCTTCATCTCACCTTTTACTAGAATAGTTGTAGATGACCAGTCCATTTTTATTTCTCCACCCAAGTCTCTACAGAAACTTCTACTCAATAGCATGCCAAAGGATGCTAAGATGTCCGCTACTAAGATGGTTAGAAGCACCTTCTTGTCTGGGAAATCAGCCAATGCTACCTTGCATCTTATGATCCTTCCTATCAATTGAACTTGTTTAGACTCCATCGAATAGCAAGTTCCATTTGCTTGGGTTAGGATGAGGCCAAGAGCATTTGCCAATTTGATGGGCATCACATTATCTGAGGCTCCAGAATCTATGATGCAATTATTTAGCTCAAAGCCTCTACATGAGAACTTGACAGGTAGAAAGGTTCAACCCTGTCAGTTTTGGAGCCATTGAGGGCTATGCTCCGCGAAGTTTTGTCCGCTAGGTAAGATGTGTGTTAGAAGCTAATTCTCAGTTTGCATTGTGTGCCTTAATTTTTCATGTCCAATGCTACCTTGCAAATCTGTGATCCTTCCTACTCAATTTGGTGATCTGCAGTTTAGACTTCCCCAATTGAACAGGTGCTTCGAATATGCCCAAGATCTCCATTTGTTTTGGCCATAGGATTTGAGGCAACAAGATCCAAGTTTCCCCCCTTTTTATGGGCTATCACATTATCTGATGGCTCCAGAATCTATGATGCATTTTTCCTTTAGCTCAAAGCCTTTATGAGAAGTGACAGGTAGAAAGGTTCAACCCTGTCAGTTTTGGAGGCATTGAGGGCTAGCATGTTTTGTGAAGGTGATGTGTGTTAGTGCTAATTCTCAGTTTGCATAATGTGCCCCTAATGTTCCATGCCCAAATTTTCTACGCAAACATGTCCATTACTTCTCAATTTGGTGATATGCAGTATCATTTCTCCCAATTGAATACTTCAAAAATCCCAAGATCTTGTTGTTGTGCCCTAATTTGAAGCAACAATTCTACAAGTTTCCCCCCTTTTTGTGCCCTATCTTTCTCAAATGGTTGGGGCTGTGTCATTTTATCCTTTGTCAAATCATGCCAAAAAACTCAAATTTATAAAATCTGAATTGCATGCAATTAATTTTCCCAATCCCTAGGTCAAAAACAATGAAAAATCATGCTTCAGTCATTTTAAAATCAAGAAATCATGTCATCCTTGTTAAAAAATCTGATTTCTAGGGCATCCTCTATATTTTTGACGTTTTGACGGTCATACGGCTATCATCTGCCCATCAAATTCATCATCGCAACATTATTGCAACGTGGTAAGTTCCTATTGGCCGGGGGTGGCCGGGAAATGTTTTCTAACTTGTCATTTTTGAAATTTTGGCTAAAGGGAAATTTTTGACCTGAAGGCCCTCATCCAATAGTAGGTGGACACGTGTCCAGGAAAAGTCAGCATATGAGGGTGGGAGTTTTGTTGAATTTGAAGTTTTCTTTTTTACTGTCAAAACTTTAAAGTTAAAATTTGATCTAAAGCTCCGCAACAAATCACGAGGGTGACATGTGTCAAAGAGAGCCAAAATGGGGCAGTAGGTTTTCTAATGATTTTGAATTTTTTAACTTCAAATGGTATAATGTCAAATTTTGGGCTGAAGCTCAGGGACCAATAAGAAAAGGACACGTGTCCAAAAATACAAAAGGTGGAAAAGAGGGCCGAAGGAAAGTTTTATGAATTTTTTCCTTTGTGTTTGCAAGGTAAAAAATGAAATATGGTCCTATGACCAATGGGGAGCCAACACGTGTCCCAAAAGGTAGAAATGGGGAGCACAGGCCCGAGGAGAATTTTGAAATTTTGAAAATTTGGCAGGGAGGTCTGAAGGAAGAATTGGAGGCCTGGACCCGCAGCGAATGGGAGAGCACCACGTGGCGAGGAAGAGAGCGGGTGTTCGGGCCCGCGGAGAATTTTGAGCAATATTTCCTTTTTTCAAAAAAGGAGAAAAATGGATAGAATTGGCCTATAATTTCAAAGGGGCCCACATATGGACACGTGGCAGGTCCAGGGGAGAAGCGGGGAAAATTTACAAAATTTTCCAAAATTTAAAAAAG
Organism: Taxus chinensis; assembly: GCA_019776745.2. Lineage (NCBI taxonomy): Eukaryota > Viridiplantae > Streptophyta > Pinopsida > Cupressales > Taxaceae > Taxus > Taxus chinensis. Next base: position 941,561,491 of record CM034149.1, read on the forward strand.
GTCACAAACACATTTTCAAAGATTGGAGCCTGATCCAATCATGTGTTGACACGTCTCCCACCTTGTCCAGAGTCAAAAAAGGGTATTTTGGAGCTTATTCATGGATCTCATCTGCCACGTGGAGGGTGGACATTTAACGTCGATACAAAATCGATGGCAACTGTTCATTCACCCTTTTGGCCGCCATGGAAGCTCTAAGAAGATTGGAGTCATGATTTCTTCATCAATTTTCTTCAAACCTTATATGATTTTGCATTGTCTCATCCTTCTGATTGCAATGGCACTATTTTCATGACCTAATTTGGTGATTTATGATGTTTTTGATACATTTTTGCTCGGGCCCAATGAAAAACGTAAAAGTCAGATCTGGAGGTTACAGAGGTAAAAAATTGAAAAGGTAAAAAGGTGAAAAATGATTAATAAAACATGATGGCATGCCTGAATGATAAAAACATGACCCTGGGATGGATAAGGATCCGAATTTGTGTAATAATTTAAAATTTGTATGCATCCCTGGTAACCTACGAGTTGTTTTCCAGTTTGATGTCATTTTCATGAAATCATGAGGAGTCATTGTAACATATTTGATCCCATAAGCATATTCTTTGCTTGGGAAGGAAGACTCCATGATGGCATAAGGTATATTATGCATTTTGGAAAAATTGGTAAGGGGGTGAGAATTTAGAATTTCACAAGAAAAACTGAAAGAAGCCCATTTTCTCTGAGGAAATCACCTGAGAGCCATTTTCAATTCTATTTTGCATCAGATTTTATCATGTTGAGTTGGTTTCAAGTTGTAAAGCGATCAACAAGCTCTAAGATTGTTCTCATGACATTCCCCTGCTGATATATATTTGATCATTTTCTAGATTATCTAGTTTATTCTCTTGGCAAAGTTTGCATATACTTATGTTTCAGAATGTTTTCAATTTGTGTTTCTTGCTCATGCTGCAATATTGTGTTTGGGATCTCTCTTGATCATACATGGTCTCATTTATTGTTGATAGTTTGATGGCATCTACAATCTTATATTCAGAAGAGCTTTCACCTGATAAAAGATAAACAGATTTAAAATCATTTTAACTGTCCTTGAATCTTGAGACTGCTTTGTAAACCTTTTGGTGCACCTTAGGTCATGATCAAGATAGGGATTTCTAGATACTTTTTTGGTATATTTTCTTCAAGCTTTTGTAGCAGGTTTTCAAAGATTGTGTAGGAAGAGTGCAAGATCTGGATTTCCATTTGTGCACATATCCTAGTTGAAGGAAGTATTTTAAACATTTTGAAAGCATTCCTATTGTTTAAGTGTTACAAAATTTCTTAGAAAAGGTCCTCAAAGAGTTTGGTAATCTCTGGTTGGTCTTTTCTAACATCTCCCAACAAAATTTCATTCATGATAACTAACCCTACAATGTACTACCCCTACATTGCATTGTGTGTTAACAAGAGAATACAATCCATTTACAAAAAATGCACAAAGCAGATCAACATAATGCTATGTCTCTAGCAGCCTCTGCCTTGTTTTGAAAACATTTCCATCATTTAATAGTGACAACTCTTTTGAGTTTGAATAATGGAGAATTGATCATGTTTTCCCAAGGCCCCTTCCATACAATATGTAAAATACAAGGATATCTCCACCTCCTTCACTAAACAAAGGTTGCAATATAAGTTCTCTTTCCTTGGTTGATAGGCACAACCCTAAAATAGTGAGGATCATATCAAAATCCTTCTAAGGTGCTACCCACTCCTTCAAATATTGAGTGCTAACAAGTCAGATAGATGTCTCCCCGGCTACAAACGACATACAAATCATTTATCTACCTCTGAGTGTCTTGTGCAAATCCATGATACTACTTGAGTTGTGAAGGATATTAAGTTTGGGTACCAACAATGTGGATGGCGTGGGGAGCAAGCCTTTGGAATTTAGACCCAAGGTTATGGGGTTACCCCCACGAACTACATCAATGAACCTATCAAATTGGGCAGGATGAGTTTGTAGGTATTCTATTTCTGAGAGCTGGACTTTAGTTTTGCTTGCATGCTCCACAAAGTCAAATGGGGTTATGATGGGCAAGGAAGAGGTTCCAGGAATAATGGAAGATTTTCATGGTGAAGGTTTTATTGTTTTATGTGTTGAAATTTCTTTCAAGGGTGCAGTAACTAGCTTGGAAGGAGATGGGGATGCGGGTTTTGATAGCACCTTAGATGTTTTTGTGGGAACAACATTTGAAGAAGAATTATTCTTAGTAACCTTTGAGCTTGGGAGAGGATTAGATGACCTACTTGGTATGGCAACATGATCCTTGTTAGCCAGTGGGTATGCTTTCTCTTTAGCCGACTCCATCAAAGGTGGTAGTGGTGATCCTCTACTGATGATTTTATTTTGTGGGGCCTCCGAGGAAGGACCTTCTTTCTTCTTCTTTTCCTTTACCACAGTTATTGAGGATGAAGCACCTTTCTTATACTTTACGTGAGTGAAAACTACACATGAGAAACCTAGATCTTCATCATCAATGTACTCAATTAGGCCATTGTGCATATCACCATCAACTTCCTCAACCTCAAGATAGCTTTCATACTCCACATTTTCTTCTTCAAATTCTTCAATTTTTTCTTCCTCCTCCAGTTCTTCGGTGTCACAGATGGCATTAACTAGTGGTGCTTCGAGAGCAAGCCGGTGAGGAGGTGGAACAATCCTTGGCCTATTTGGGGATTTTGGTTTCCTTGGAGTGTTCCACATTGTGATCTGGGACAATTGTTTCTTCAAGGCAACCAATTCGTTTGCCATTTTTTGGAACATTGGATCCATGGTGACTAAGTTTGAATTTTGACCCTTTTGTTTCCCATTTGGGTGTTTCACTTTACCAAAAAAGATTAGATCATCATCAGTTTCTATTGCATGGTCTTGAGCTTCTCTCAATGTTCTTGGTTGGGTTCTTCTAAGGAAGAAACCTACTTCTGGTGACAAGGCACTGATGAAGAATCTCTTCAGATTATTTCAGGAGGCACCACATCTTTAGGGATTCTTCTTATCACTATGTTATCTTGCTATGAAGTATCTCATTAACTCGGAGGCTTCTTTTTTCATTTGTACCAATTGGACCAAGAGATCCTGACAATCTTCCGTGGTCTTGAACCTGTGTTCGAATGCACTTCTTATATCTTCCCAACAGGTTACAGACCTCGGGGGTAGCATGTAGCACCATTCGTTAGCCTTCTCTTGAATTGACTCCACAAAGAGTCGGACTGTCACATCTTCATCCTCAACACCCAACACAATGCAAGCAGTGATAAATGTTGCTACATGTTCTTTAGGGAGCTAAGAACCATCCCCTCTGAACTTCAGGAAGTTTTTTCTTGAGCCTCTTGGTAGCTCGTGGAGTGGTTGAGCAAGAGCAAGTGGACCGGTTTTTCCTCCCCGTGGTACATTAGGCCTACGGGCCTCATGATCACGATCACACTCATGATCCTCCATTCTATTTCTATTTTTAGCTTCCAACCTTGCTAATACTGCGGTTTCTACTACTACTCTTTCGTCTTCCTCGGCTTGAAGTCTTTCAATTTCGTCAAGTTGAGCCCTTATTTCCTCTTCCGCCTCTTGCTTCTCTTTCTCTAACTTATTCTTCAGTTTATACGTCAGTGAAATATTCAAGGTTCTCATTGATATATGGAAATTCATCATCCAAAGTATTAGCAACACTCAGGTTCTCAACGTGACCGGTTGCTTGACGAAGGGGAGGCCTCTGAATTCTGAGCAGCTCTTGTCTTCTTTGAAGTTATTCAAAAATGGGGTCAGTTTTTCCTTACCTCTGTTGCCGAGTGTACCTTTTATCCGCCATCTTGGAAATCTATGCTCACCTTTGTGGCGTTGGAATTTGTCTTTTCCTCTCCGATTCAACAACCACGTTCTTCTTCAAGGTTGAGGATTCTCGTAGTAATGAAGTAGTGGTTGACACTTTATCTATTATGCTAAATATCTTCTCTCAAATCAGAAGTGATATCTTCTTGGATGTGGAAGAGAAATTTAGGTCTTTCAATAGGATGATTACCCGAAATACTCATGGTTTGTAGACATGTGGCTCATATAGCTATTTAAATTCCATAAATTTTCTCTTTTGAATTTTAAATTTTCTAATTTTTTTTAAATTTTCGGACCTTCTGGTCATATTTAGGTGTAGATGCTGCTAAATTTGCCCCACGTTGGGTGCCAAAAACTGTTGGCAACAAAATTTTTTGGGGAAAATTTGGTGGTTATCTTGCCAACGCTCTGGGAATCTACGTCCCTCTACTTAACCGGTGCAGCTGTCGTATGTGCATGCACATGAAAAGGTGGATTTCTGTGGTGGCCTTTTGACCGGAGATCCAACAGGGGCACTCCACTGACCCTACGGCTATTGCTTGCATATACCTGCAAGAGATGACTTTGCTAGGAAGGCGGGAAAGGGAATGGGAAAATTAAAAAAGAGAAAAACTAATGCTGCAAGTAGAAAATTAGAGACTTGCATACACCAGCCAGAAGTTTCATTGCATGCACTTGAATATAGAAGAAAAAAAATCTACGTAATAGCTATAAGACCAAATGAAGCTTAATGGGTACAAAGTACCAACAAACTCCTCAATCAAAGAGGCTAAAATTCCATCTTCCTTTATTGAAGCTCAAGCAGAATTTGTACATAGTGTGAGAAGTAGAAGACATTTTTAATAGGAGAAATGGAAGAAACTTGCTATCTATTCCTCTCTTCACAAGGATAACTCTCTCATGAATTCACAAAAAATAGCTCCAACCTCTAAGAAGAAAAATTTAGAAGACTTTTTAGAAGACCTTCAAATGAGGAGCTTGCTACAATTTATAGAAGAGGAGGAAAACTTTTCATCTTCCTAGTGACTTTTTGAATACCTTAATGTTACTTAAGACTATTCATATTCCTTTTTAAATACTTAAGTACCTTTATAATAGCAAGGTGACTTAAATTTACATTACATTTCTGAAGTCACTTAAGTCATATCAAAAAGTGCAACTCTCAACATAAAAATATAACATTGAGGAGAGAGGGTGTTGTATGAGAAGAGAAAAGAAAGAGAAAGAAGAGGAAGAAGAAGAAGGATTATGTTGAAGGATGAGCTGCTACGGTGGACTTAGCTCTGTTCTCTGACTGATCTCAAATTTTTGATCCTGAGAAGGCTTCTATCTTTCCAAACTCCTGGTTGAAACAAGTCACCACTAGTTCTATTTTGTCAGCATGAGGGATACGAATGTAACTCAAGGTTTCAGTCCATCCATTGGTCACACTATTTATGTCCTTGCACTTCCCGAACCATGATGAATGCTTTTCTGCGATAAGTGCAATGGAGGCTCAAATTTCTGAGAAGAATTCGAGGGTATCCTTAGTGAAGGACAATGGGTTGCCCACACTCCTTTCTTGACATATTATTCGAAAGATCCGATCAACTCATTAGCAGTTGAATGCTCGATCATTGCAGGTACTCCAAGTTTCTAAATTTTTTGGTTTATACTATCTTGCAGCTTGTATGTTTGTTCTTCTTTCTCCTCTAGCTCTGTGAATGCCCGATTTATTGCTTCAAATGTGATTACCAAGGCCCTCTCCCATACATGTGTCAATTTTTCCGTAGGAGTTTCAAAAACCTTCTTATCAATCAATTCGTGATGATGAGTGTTGCTCATCTCACTTACTACTGGTCCTAGAGGTTCCTAGTAATATCTTTCTTTCCCCACATCTTGTTTGAGTTCTCGTGTTTTGTTGGCACTCGGCGCACATGTATACAAAGAGCTTGACTACCTCTTGAAGTTCTGACTTCCCTTTTTCGGAGATTGAATCGATCCATTCCTTATTTTCTCGACCCTACATTGTGAACTCATGCGTTCTTCTGATGGATTCCAGATCAAATCTACTGATGGGTACCACTTTCTCAATAGGAAGTGTTATAGTGCTTGGTTCCACCAAGTGTTGCACATAAGATGAAAGAGTTTGCACTTGCTCCTCTAGTCCCTCAATCTTCTCTTTGTATTCTTTATTCCTTGCCATCATGTGAGCATAATATTTTTGGAATATGTACAAATCTCCCTCGTGAGTAGATGGTCCCAATTGGATCATGCTCATCTCATAGTCCAGCTGGTGTCCTCTCGTCCACTGGCTTGATTACTTTTGGCTGAGCTACTTTAATATAATGATTACCCATCTCCTCACTGTAGAATCGTGATGTTGTCTATGTGATCTTTGTTGACATTTTTTCTTTAGCCAAAGAGATAATTGCTGATATATCAGGGGCTACTACTTGTTGCACAGTGCGAGTGTTGAGGATGATCATTTCCCGCATCCATGGAAACATCTCGTTAGTTTCAGGCTCAATGATGGGCGCATCATCCATTATTTGTTCTGATGGAGGAGGCAAAATCCTGAATGAGAGGAGTGTTGGAGTCAACAACATGCGGGACCTCTTATAGTGGCTCGAATGTTAGATCATGAGTCATATACTCCTTGTTCACTTGTGCATCTGGTGTTGGATTTTCTGTCTGCATTACCGAGATCACATCTTGCTCTTTGCGGCGATGCCAATGAATATTTTTATTCCTTGAATTTCTTGGATGTATTCTTGTGGGGAGAAATTTTCAATTTTGTGGCCTTCTTTTTTGAACTCACTCCAGAGTGTTTAGAGCTGGTGGTTATCTCTACCACTTTTGAAGATGAATGATGTGAAGCTTGCTTCTAGCTTGGGGAAATTCCTTGTGATTGAATGATCATAGTCCTCTTCTTCTGAAATCGGTTCCTCGTTCTACTCACCACCTTTTCAGTCTATTCCAGTATATCTCCTAAGTCATGACCATGCCAGTTGATTTGGGGCATTGGGGATATCTTGACTACTACGTACTCAGGATCATACATCTTTGTCCCGTCATCATGTAAGATGTATTCATACCAAGGGAGCTTGAATTCTTCATCTCACTGGTTTTCATCCTCATGTGATCTTTTTTATGTACGTTGAACTCATCAATAAAATTGGCCCAGTAGTCCCCAACTTGTGGCTCATGTTGTAATTCTGGGATGTAGAAGGAGTCAATATCTTCTCGGATGTCAAAGTTAGGCCTGGTGATGTAGGAATGCAAATTCAGATGTGTGAAAGCGGCCTCCAGGTGGGATGCGTCATTTGGGATTTTACACATGAACTCCCCTAGAGATATAGGGAAAGAAATCAATTTCTTTCTTCTACTTCTGAGCTTGCTATTTACTTGGGTGATCTGCCTGTAGAATTTCAAACAATACAATCTAGTCACTGAGGTACTTGGGTAGTTTTAGAGGAGCTTGGTCGAAGCCAGTGACTCATATGTAGGAGAATGTTGAGAATTGTATGAATTACGAACCATATTCCTTAAACAGGGATGCCAATTTTGGTGACATCCTAGCTTCAAGATCCCCTTCCAAGTTTCGGACCACATACGTAGTGAATGCATCATTCACGTGGGTGAAATGCTTGTTGCTCTCCTCCATTATCAAGAGTGGAATTTTCTTGAATGCAGGTACCTTGGAAGTAATGTTTTGTGTGAGAGCCAATCCCTTGAATGATCATGAGCTTGTGAGGAGATAAAATAGATAAGAAGTCATGTGGAAATTCTTTGTCGTGAGTACTTGGAGAAGTTACAGATGGAGATTGTCATTGATGATCTACCCCTAGTCAATTCTCTGCTTCCCTTCTGTCAATGTCAGGATGTAAAGGCCCATCTAGTTCTGGAAGTCTCTCGTGTTTGCTTCACCCATTACTCTACTGAGGAGAGTGATGACATCAGAATACCCTTCTCAGAACTCACACCTTGGCAGATTCTTGGGGAATCCTAGAAGGCTTTCTTCCTATTTTCAACCATGATCCGAGCGCTACCCCTTGGACATATGAATCCATTGTCTCCCAATCATGCACATATATTTCCTTGGAAATGATGACCATGTTGGGGGATTTCAGTATCTGGAGAGATATTGAAATGGTTCTAGGGTTAAAGACCACCAACATTATACCATTGTTAGCTCGGATGGTTCGCATCTCAGGCTCGTAGTGGAAGGAGCAAGCTAGGGATAGTTCGAGACTTTGCACAGACACTGGATTTCCTGCAGCACTGAACAAGCCACTTGTGAATATCTGGTCTTCAACCCTCCTTTGGTCCTTGGAGGCCATGTGAGTTTTAAGGTCGTTTAGGTCCATGTACAAGACATCACTATCTTCCACATCATACTTGCAGGCAAAGGGTTCTATTGGCTTCTGACCCGTCCATTTTCATCTTCATATCTCCATTCGAAAAAGCAACTTACTATTTTCAGTAAGTGTGGAAAAGCAATTCCTCGATCTTCAAATGGATGTTGCAGCTTAATTTTCCTCTTTCTCCCCGTGTTCCTCATTTCTTCTGGATCAAATTTATATTTTTAGCAGGTGCTCGAGGGCCCACTTACTATTTTTAGTAAGTGCCAAAAATGTCTGTTCTGGTGAATTTTCAGTTGTAGTTTACCTCCAATGTCTCCCTCCCATCTGCAGGTTCTTCTATTGCTAACTTTCCCAAAATAGTAGTTCCTATGTAGTAGACCTACTATTTTTAGAAAGTTGACCTCTGGGAGTCATATTGACATGGAATGAAGTTTTTTTGATATGGGTTTTTTCCCAATATCCTCCCTCTACAATTTCAGATCCGTCCACTTAAATAGTCCAAGAGATTTTAAAGTTTTAGTTTTCAAACCTGGCAGTGCCTCTGGGTACAATAGCCATTAATGGACCTAAAAATTGCAGGTCTAGTTTTCTCATTCGTTTACAAAGAAATTTATATTTTTGATGTGGTTTTTTTCTTCTGGTGCTTCACGTGCGATCTTACTTCTATCTGACAACTAGTTTGAAGGGAAATGTTATTTTCTTCATTGAGCTAGAAATGAGATTTCTTCATTATGGATGCTCTGTCGCATGAGGGGGGGAGTTTGAAGGTGTATTTTTTATGGTCTTAATAAGAGGAATGAACAAAAAAAAATGGTTTTTTGATTCATGCACCGACTTTCAATATTTCTTTAGATCTTTGTTTTCAGGTTATGGAGATTTTTCACCATTTGCTTCCTCTTGTTCTTCGTTTCTCCTTCTTGTTTCTATGAAAAAATCCTTCTGAGACCTGAACATCACTATGGGGAGTTTATTTTAGTGCTTGGGTTGATCTGGTTTGAGCATTTGCAATGGCGGAGTGATGGTAGGATGTTACAGAGGAAGAATGGAGGAATGGAGTGCACATAAGTGTTAGAAGTTAGAAGTGAAGAAAGCGACACTTAGGACTTTTTTTAAAAAGATATGCACAATTAGGGTTAGGGTGAATTTTTAAAAGCTTGATTTCCTTGACCTCAGGGATGTGAGGGACATCAAATTCTATGGTGGTCAAGGGAATGACACGTGGCATTTGATCCAACAACAGGGAATGAAGGAGGAAAATATTACTTTAAAGCACTGGGAGCTGAGAGGAGGTCGCATGAGTGTCCAGAAGACTCCCTATGGGGTATGGGTACATTTTTCAAGGTCTAATGTCCCCCACCTTAGGTGCATAAGGGAAATCAAATTCCACGGTGGTGGTCTTGGAGCTGACACGTGGTGGTCGATCCGACGGCAGGGAATGCATGCTCCAAATAAGCACCTGAGGGCTAAACTTCCAGGTTTGGAGGTCATATGAGGGTCCCAAGGGTCACATGAGGGCTGGGCACATTTTACAATGGTTGATGTACCTGACCTTAGGGATGTCGGGGACATGAAATCCCACCAAGCTCTTGGTACTAGACACGTGCCCTCTCGAAAAAATGATTAAGTCCTGAACTGCCTTTGAGAGGATAACTTGGAATGCAGATAACTTGAGCGCCCGATGGAATTTCTTGGTGAAATTTTATATGATATTGACTGGAATGGAATTTTTAATCCAATGATGTGGGTATAATTTCTTAATTGTACCATATGATCCCTGAAAAATTGGATTTTTGATCTGGGACTCCACTTGTGCCTGAGAAAAACTGCCTTCCAATCATGTGCGCCAAGGTGTTGTGAAAAATATTATTTCACCATCATGTAGGTATTAGAATCCTATTTTTGAATATTTTTTTTTCTTACTTCCAAATCCATTTAGAGCTCTTAGAATCTTCTTCTGAAGCCCAATGGCTGTTTTAGGCCTGTGTATTATCTAGGCTTGTGAACCCTGTTTTTCACTCAAACTGCTCCAAGTCTTGAAAAACTTCTCTAAACCTTCAAAAATAATTTATTTTATGTCATAAGGTATTCCATTCACCTCCATTTTGATTTTTTCCCCTTCCGTTCTGCTCCAGGGGGTCAATCTAGTCCTGGGAAGGCTAGCGATAGCCCTTCCCGTGACTCCCCCAAAATTTGCATTTTCAACGAAGTCATAAAATCACCTAGGGGAATGAATGGAATTTTCCTAAATCACCTAGGATAATATCATGATGTTTTTTGGGAAGTCATTTGGACTAACTGGACAAAGCCAGGGTTTCTTAGGAATGATAAAACATGAAAATTTTGGCATAGGGGTATAGTTTTCATGCTTGGAAACTTCCAATTTACTCGTTGCACATTTACACGACAACAAGGAGCTCATGCCAAAATTTCCTCGATAGATGGAATAGGTGGAAATTGAGGAATGGATGGTATGATATCAAAAATAGTGTGGACTTCACGGACATTGTTGTCTTTGTTTAAAGGTTCACCATTTTGATTAGATGATGGTGTATGGTTAAGGAACGTTTTCTTAAAGATAAGTAATTTTTTATTTGTTGGTGCGTTTGGGTTATCCATGACAAGATCTCCATTATCTAACATTTCCTGGACAAATTTCTTAAAATTTATGCAATTACCATCACTATGGCCTTTGATGCGATGATAATTATAATAGTCATGTTCCTTATACCATGCGGGCATAGGGTGAGCAGGATCAAAACCAGTATGAGGTTTTATGGAGGGGAAGTGTAATGGCTCTAGTCTTAAGAAGATTTTTGAAGACTGAAGAATAGGACTCTCCAATCAGAGTGTACTTTTGTTGTTCCTGTCGGAACTAAAAAGTCTGAACGAAAGAAAGATTAGAGGAAGTTTTGGCTTGATTAGATAGATGGGATGGACCAGCTTTGAGAGCTACCATGTTGGCAGATCCTTTAGCTTTTGGATAATTTTTTTGGGGTTTTGAAGACGAAGAGGTGTCATTTTATTTGAATGCGGCGTTTTTGTTTCGCAATTGGATTTTTCATTTTTTCAATGGCACGAATCTCCAACTTTCGTGCCATGGTAAATGCTTCATCAAAGGTACAGAAGGTTTGTACCTACAGAGTTGGTGAGATATGTCTGGCACAAGCTCTAATGAAGAACTTTATAAGCTCAACTTGAGGTAACTGGAATGTTAATTGGTTGATAATACTTTGCCAGCGAGCAACAAAATCTGTGATAGATTTGTCATCATACTGTTGTGGCGAGTATAGGTCAGCCATGGTGACTTTTTTGATGACATTGATTGAGAAGTGGTCCAAGAATGCTTGAAAAACTTGGCTAAAGGAGTAGATGGAATGTCTAGGTAAACCATTATACCAATCTAAGGTGGGTTTTGTTAAGGACATGGGGAATGTCCGCGGGAGTAAAGCATCATCATGGGCAATTAGATAGTACCCATGTTTTAATGACCACAAGTGTTGTTGTGGGTCTTATTTAATGTTGAAACGGGTGAAATTGGGCATTTCCCAATGTACAGGGTATGGGAAAATGGATATAGGTGGATGAATAGACGCATTACAGATTTCATCATAAGTTAAGGAGTTATGAGAGCCGAAAACTGATGCTTATAATGTTTGCATATTTTCCATCATTATCCTTGTAATGCCCCATTTCCAGTGTTGATCTATCTCCCTAGGCCTGGTCTTGGCTTGCTTGAAAGAGGGGGGGAGTCTTATTTGGTGGCACCATTTTCTAGGAGGTACATTGTTGATTAATTTTTGGATTAAAGAATTCAACCACCACCAGCCCACCTTGGTAGCGACCTAGCCTCCATGCATGGCATTTACCAAACAAATTTATTAACCTGGTGTTTGGTTTAAATAACTACCTAATGCTTCATACGATCCCCTAGCTGGAAAGAGGGTGGATTTGGTGTCCTCCTATAATTTCTTAAATAATAGTATTGGGAAACATGTATTTTGTTTTGTTTTGTTGATTGTATGCTAAAATTTTGGGCCGCTACATTGCATTCTTGGTTTCTCTTTTAGACTGGTTCATGTTAATGTGGTGGTTAGAAATGCCAAAAGGGAAGGCCGCGTGTATTTTGGGTCTGTGTGCAAAGGCTCTGGAGATTCTGGCTTTTTGTTAAACTCTCCTCCTTATTGTAGCTTCCACATTCTACATATATTTCTCCTAGGGCGTTGGCAACTATAACTTTTGACAAAAGTCTCTCCTCTTAATGCATGGGTGGATGTCCTTCCTCTGTTTCAAATTTGTTATTTTGGCTCTAACTACGTGTAGGCTAGAAATGGAAAACTGAGTAGTTTGGACACTTGTTGGTTGTTTATGGTGAAGTAAGGCCATTGGGCAGACCCTTTTTGTGCATGTCTTGTAATTATGGCAATTCCATGAGACCAAATCTCTTTAAGGCATTTTGTCAAACAATTTACATGCCTCATGGATACTTCCACATTTTGCATACATGGCTTTTGAGGCAATGCATCTTCATCTAACAAAAATCCGATTTCCATTATGCTTCGATGGATGTCCTTGTTCTACTCTAATGCCTCTTTTTGATGTAGGCTGGGAGGATGTTTGCAAGCTTGTGGAGTTTGGATTTCCTCCTGTCAATCACATGTATTTGAAGTGTCCTGGTCCTTTTCAATAAACCCATTTTGTGTTTATACTACAATCATTATAGTCCTTGAGACCACATTTCCTTCGGGCAATGCAACTCGTGGATTTTGGATCTCCCTATCTATGCCAACATGGGAGTGGGGGTAGTTTTAGCACTAACATGCATGTGGACAGAGAAATTTGACATGAGGTTGTTGCGGCATGTATGTGAGGTATTTAGGTGACTTGTTGAAGATGGAAACCAGGCAAGATAAACTACCCATTGCTATAATTGCTAAGATATAATAATATTATGAAATGGAACCTTCTCTTTCCTAAAATTGGTATGTCTTTGGTTTGTTTTTGTGGGTTTGGACACCTTGCTGGGAAATATCTCCTTTTCCCTTGAAATCTTCTTGTTATAGTTATAATAGTTACTAGTGTTAATATTGGACAACATAGATTGATCCATCTTACTTTGGCTGTTGAATTTTTCAAACTTGAGTGAATGACCTTCTACCATTATTATCTACATTTATTTGATTGAGTAACAAGGTTATCAATTTTTTTATAGCTAGTAATTTATGTTGTGAAAGCAAGCTTGCTGTAACTATAAACCTCTTGCTTTTCATACGAGATTATTATATTTAGATTTTTTTTCTTCCTAGGTAATCAAGTTGTTCCTATTTTGTGACTTCTAGATCTGGTTACTGTAGTATTTACTTTATCATAGAATGATTTTTTCAGGTATGCAAGTTGTTTTAATCATCAAAGGTTTATAACACCCCCCCTCTCAGTTACTCCTTAATAAACTGGTTTAGTTGGAATCAAGGCCAGTGTGGTTTTACTTTTCGTTTATGGGTATGTTGAGTATAGTTCACACAGGTTTATGATAACCTTGCTTTAACGAAAAACCACTAGATTGAACCCAATCTGGGCTAGGAGAGACTTTAGTTTAATTGGGCACATAATCACCCTTTTGGGTTATGGAAACAAATTTCATAATGTCAGTTGTTTCCTTGGTGTTGCCCAACCTTGAGTGGTGAGTTTGTCGAGGTCTATTGGACCTCCATTTTCTCATTTCTTGGACTAAGTGGTCCCTTCGATATTCAAACCATCCCACAGGTTTGCTAAACTATATGTGTGGTTGACTACAGTGGTTAGATTTAAGTAAAAAGGGAGTATCGAGGCTATAGTACCTAGTTAGTTATTTTGTACCTTGGATATTACTATAGAATTGATTATGATACTAGACATATACGCAATTGCCTGATGATCGTCGGTATAGGCCCAAGATGTTTAAGGTTTTCCTTAAGGGGCACTTTGATTGTTCCTTATGAAGCTTGAATCATAACTAATTTTTGTCACCAAGATTTGATGTTATATATGTGTATTTATGGATAGTACTCTTTTATTATTAGAACCACCTTGGCTTAATTCTAATAAGGGATGACATTTGGTGGTATATACACATTAGATATATATATATATATATATATATATTTATATCTTGTTGACTTATGATAGAACTGTTAAGATTATTAAGGACATTTGGGGGTATATATATATATATATATATATATATATATATATGCTTTGTTGATTAATGATTGAATTTGTTGTTAAGATAATGGCATTTGGTGACCCATGTTAATGAAATTTTTTAAGGAGTGGTCTGAATATGGTAATGAGGGTTACTTTAAAAATAACTTGTGATGGAAAGGGGTGATCCATTTTATTTTAAACCGAAACTATAGACTTATTGAGGAGGTTTGTAAATCTTTAGTGTTATAAAACTTAGATGGATGTTTAGAATGCTAACTTGTATAACGGAACTCTCTTTTACACTAGATTGTTTTTTTCTAACTTATAAGGCCAATGGTCCCTTCTCAAATGATTGTTAAACTATTTTTGTTTTGAGGAAATGATCGTAAGTGGTATATTTGACTTCTCCTGGAAATATTTATTGATGGGATGAGTATTATATTTCAATCATGTAATCTATACGATTACATAATTGAAGTCCCAATACACTCGACATTTTATTTCTAACTATTTAGGTCTATGGTTCTACTTGTTTGGTGGTTAAACTTTCATTACTTTTGAGACAATGTTCATAACTGAAGTATAAGACTTTCTTATTAGATTGGCATGGTGGAAATTTTATTATAACTTAAGGAGTTGTTAGTGTTTTGATTTTTGATCCATTTCTTGGAATAGAATGTTTCCTTTCATGATATTGTTAGATAGAAGCATAGTGTTTGTATGTGAAGTCTTATCTTGCTTAGTTCTCATGAACTGAATCAAGTTAATAATTTGTTCAAATGGCTTTACAAGTAGATGAGGAAAAGACTTGTAGAAAATTGCATCAATTTTCATTATGAAATTATTTTATACAAAAGCTTATTATGTTGAAAAACTCTAGAATGGGATTTGTGGAAACTTTAGAAGAGGATTAGTGCCTTAGTAATTTGTTTTGTGGAGTAATGTTGTCTTAAACAGCTGAAACTAAAACTTGTATATACTATTGTGAAGAACATAGTTTGTGCACCGCATTGATATGGATAATTAAAATAGTATAGTGTTGTTTGACCAATTTTTTTACCTTCTTTTTCCCAAGTCAAAGTTCAATTGAATATTTTTCCACCTTTGGTTTGTGCATCGTGTTGGAAAGAATTGGTGTAACCATGTATAGTTTTCACAAAAGAATATTAGTAAACTTTTCTCTTGAGATAAAGTTTTGTATTGTAAACCCTTCTAGGACATGGTAATAATGCAATTATAGGCATAATCAAGTGGGTTGACAATCCTTTTTAAAATTTAATCAAAAATAAATGAATAAATATATATATATATATATATCAGAAAGTTGTGATCTCGTTGATTAAATCTTGAGTCTTTAAGTGCAAAAAGAGGAACTATCTACTTGTTTAAAAAGGATTTACCTTCTACCCCTAAGCTAAACTAATCAACCTTATCCTTATTGTTGTGAAACGATAAATGATATTAAGTGAAATCAATGGTTAACTTTTGGGAGAATCCTAGGTCTTAGTAAGTAGGGGGATTGGTTAGGAAACCATAAATCTAGCTCATTGTTTTTGAAACCTAAATTGTATTCTTTTGTCAAACTTAATCAAGCAAATTATAAATGAATATTTTAACCAATCTTGATAAATTATTAGCCTCGATAAAATACTGGTTAATAACTAATGAGACCATGAAGATGAATTCATTTTTACCCTTTTTTCCCTTAACCCTTTCATTGGTGCATTGTTATCTTTCTTAGGTAATGTTAAATCTTTGATCCTTGCACAAAGAAGATTATTGCTCTGAACCTAAAATGGTACTTTCCCTCAATCGGAGCTTGTGTTTATCACTTGGTACAATGGAGGTGTGAAACAAGATTCAGTAGCTTGAGTATGGATAAATAACCTTGTGTGAATTTGGAAAACCTATTTTTTTTAATCAAACAAATCATGCAAGTTGTTGACATTTTAGAGATGACCTTCTTTCAAGAAATTTGATCTTAAGATAATTACTCATTAGTATAAAAGGAAGAAATATAGCTTCATAAAAATAATTATGTGAATCATGATATGAACCTTCTAGAACATAAGTTAAGAATTAAGAGACGTTTAGTAAATAAGAAACCTTAAAAAGACTTCCATCATGGGATGCCCCTTACTGTAAGTGTGTTCTATGGTTAGACTAGTATGTGTTATCTTGTCAAAGTGGGAAGTGAACAGTTTCATGATGGGTGTCGTATATTTCCTTGTTCCTTGGTGGCCATTGTCATGTCAAGTCTCTCGTGAGTTGGTTGTAGGCATTGTGACCCCTTGTGTGTCCTCTAAACTTCCAAAAAATCAAAAAAAAAAATCATTATTTGTTGTGTTGTCCTAGTGTGTGTGTTCTAAGTGGGAGTTACAATCCTAATGAGGTCATTGGTGGGTTATGAAGAATGGGCACCTCCTGCAGTAAAGGGAGGTTGATGATGGGTGTATGATGTGGACAGCATCCTAGTATATGGGGGTGTTGAATATGAATACTGTAAAGGGAGGATAGATGCAGGCGGAGGATATCCTAAATAAGTGATAGATGACATTGGGGGTTGTTGGTGATGCACGTAAATAGGTGGGGTAGTCGCAATGACTCTTGTATTAATTGGGGGTAGAGAATGTGAGATGGAAAGGGTGAGGTTTTGGAATGGGGTGTGGGTTTCCAACACCATGGGTGGTTGTGATGCAACTGGTATATACAAGGTAAAGGGTGCATCTGGGGCCATGCTTAAGGTGGTTAGTGAAGGGATGGTTAACACCATGGGTGCGATAGATGTCATTGGTGCAATATTTATAGTGGATGTGGAGTCTAGCTGAGATACCATAGGGGATAAAGTGGATGAAGGAAATGTTGAGCTAGTAGTAGCTGACATGGAAGTGAGGGTGAGGGCAGGAGGGATAGACACAGGCATGACATATATCAACTGTCTCGAGGAGTCCCAGGTGGAGGAATGAGCAAGGTATTATTGCATTGTAGCGGGATTCTAGTAAAGGAGTCTTACGAACTCCTCATCAACGGTACTAATAGTGACAGGATGAGTTAGATCCATATGTGACAAGATAGATGGTGGTGATGGGCTAGGTGGAAGAGGCTAAAGGCTGGTGTGAAACACAAGGGTGTTGGTTTGGCTGCGAGTCAACACCATGTGAATTAGTGTATACTGGTGAAATTGTACTCTATAAATGACACAGAAAATAGTAGAAATGGAGAAGGATGAATGTCGAGAGGTAAATCTAATCGGTGTTTTAATTAAAAATCAAACACAGCAATCGATGACAATCAAATTAAGCGATGACGGTTAAAGGGAAACCGATGACAGTTATGATAATCAATATTAGTTACTATGGGGAATTAGCACTTTTGTAAATGAGGTAAAAACTGATGAAAATAAAATAATAGAAATTGTACTGGGCTATGATATGAAAGTTCTGGGGATATGATGATGTTTTGAGAAATTCAAATAGAACAGGAGATTTAATGAATGCTATCTTTGGGTAAAATGACCAAAAATAGCTGAAACCAACACCGGTTAGGTAAACTGATGATGTTCATATATAAACTGATGACATTCGTTAGACCGACGCCAGTTACTATGAAATTAGAAGAACTGACGAAAAATAGATTTTTTTGAATTAAGTCAGATTGAGTATCAACCCAGAAGTCTGAGGATGATAGCATTAGACCTTGACACACTCAGAAACAGTCAAAATACTCCAACTATGATGGTGGAGTGTGAAAGGAATAGGAAAGTGGAGAACGTAACCTCATAACTCAAAACGTAACTCAGGAAAAAGACAATAAAAACACTTAAATCCTATAAATGAATTTTATGTGTTTAACTTATGTTATTTAAGACTGACTTGTGAATTTAGAATAGAATTTTTTGGTTGGGAAGGCGTCCTATGAAGAGGAAAATTCTAAATGGTGGTTTCAAGTTATGTTTTTGTGGGGGCGGTCCTTTCTCTGAGATAAGAACTGGACAGAGAAAACAGGTGGGTGCCCACTATCAATCCTTTGATTATGTGATCATTGACAGCTTCTTCTGGGTAAGATGTTGTTTAAGAATATGTGTAAATTTTGTATTTGTGTAGTTTGACAAAGAGAGAGAGGAGAGAAAGTGATTTCTACGATTCAATTGCGTCAACCATCAGTTGGGCATGACTTCCAACATATAGGTTTCCCTCAATATTAAATGTGAGCTAATAATGCAGCATATAAGAATGAAATGCAACAAATTTTATAACCCAAATCGATAATTATATTTGATGTAGCAAATGATGAATAGGTCAAGAATGTGCTCTTTCACTACTATGCAAATGCAAGAAGAAAGAAATTATTCATTTTAAACACCAAATCACAAATGTTGTTTAGACAATTAGAAGAAAAGAATGTTACCAGGGAGAAGATTAAATGTGTATTTTTCAAAAGGAAAGAGACACACAAAATTTCCCTATATGAAGAAAATGAAATGAAACCAAGAGAGGGTCCCATTGGGCATGCTAAAATGTTTCACCAATAAGTTGCATACGTATGAGAAAAATAGATAAGGTAAAGGTGAGGAGGAATACCTATGAAATGAAGGTGGAAGTAGAATGTGTGCATTCTGATTTCTTGATCCAGGGTTGATTGTGAGAACTTCCTTTTTGCTAGGAGGAACTACCTGTGAATACAAAACAAGACCACAAGAAGAACATTAAACAATATATGTTAGTGGACTTCCTAGCATATGCTAGATCCAGGAAGTGTGATACTTCCTAGATGGTTGTCAATCCATTGTTTATCAAATAAATGAACAAAAATGCAAGAAATGGAGGTCCTATTGTTAACAAGTTGATTTCGGTATCTCAATTTATTATCAATATATTAGATTAAGTCGAATATTTCAATACAACATTAGATCTAGCTAAGCTTGGGTTATGTTTCTATTTGGGTAGGTAGCCAAGATGATTAGAAGAGGTCAAGATCAGGTTTTTGGTGGTTTTAGGTTATTTGGGTGAAGGTTATTAGGTCACTGTTATAGGTAAGATTACTAGTTACAGAGACTAACGTTGGTGTGGGTATGACCGATGTCGGTCAATGAAAACTGATGACAGTCAAGGTGACCAGTGTTAGTAGAGGTGGAATGGTACAAACTCAATAAAACTTGGTTTTGGAGGTTCTTTGTGATTGCACAGAGAAAGGAAGAAGGATGGCTAGGTTGGTAAAGATGTTGAGAATGCTCAAACATGTCTGGGGGTTGAATATGTGGAGGTAAAAGGTTATGGTTGGTTCGATGAGTGGATTGACAGGAAGGTGAGGATATGGGATGTAAAAGAGAATAGGATTTAACAAATAAAACTAGAGAAATGATGATCTAAGTAAGTATAGAATGATGCAGATTGAAACGCACTTACTTGTATTTGCATGCCTAGTGGTTGGATGATGGTGATGGTTGATCTATGAAACTAGTCGTCAGTTCCATGGCAGTCCTTCCCAGAATACTATCATGAATGCCAATGCCTTCAAATCATTCTTGGTGTTGGCTAGGGTGTGTCTAGATGTGTGAGAGGGCTCTGGTTCGTGCTTGCATGTAGATCTCTCTCTCTCCCCACTCGAATAATTTTTCCAACCTATGGAATAAGGTTACTGTTGTAAATATCTTCCCCTTGGGTAGATATAGACAAGCAGAAGGATATGGAAATCAAGGAAACTCAAAACCTGTCGATTTATTTTACCCCCAAAAATTCGTGCCCATGGCGCAGGTTTGAGGCGCACAAGCAGAAAATGTCGACATGACAAAATTTGCACCCATGGCGTAGGTATGAGGCGCACAGTACAGAAGATGTTGACATGCACAAAAGTTGCGCCCATGAGCGCAGGTTTGAGGCGCATAAGCGCAGAGTGTCAACATGACAAAAGCCGTGCCCATGGCGCAGGTAAAGGTCACAACGACATCAGGTGTCGACTATGAAGAAATTTGCACCTTGGCACAGGTAAAAGTATGTTGACATGAGGATGGATGCACCAAGGCGCATCTTCAGGAGGCGCAACATTTTGAGTGTTGACACCACGACAAAAAGCAAACCCCTAACACAAATATTCAAATGGCCATAACTTATCACAGGGAGCTCGGATTCACGCAAGGTTGGACTTTTCAGAAAGCTTACGAGATCCTCTATCTAAATACAACTATGGATATCTTTAATTGGGTGAGAAAAAGTTCTTCAAAATGCAAAATACAATTCGCCAGTTTTTGGGTTTGCTAGGGTTCTCACCTACCGCCATAATGAGATGAATTAAATGCAACCTAGAGGTGGTTGGGGTAGATTTGGAATTCCTCTCTCTTCCCTCACTCATTCTTCCTATAAATTTTAAGGAGGGGATTCTTTCTAAAGGTTGGAAATTCTTGTTTTGCCCCTCCCTTCTTCTTTTTGGCAGGTGGATTTGTGGAGTTCAAACCTCCCATCTAAAACTGTAATGCAACTTTGCCTCTTGGCATTTTGTAGTGTATTCTATCAATATTTGGAGAAAATAATGCATGTCTGTGGATGATTCTTAGCCCTCTCTGTGTTTATTTACATCCTCCTGATCTTTCACTGCAAATTTTTTTATATGTGCATGATCTTGCATTGCATTTTATTGGTTTGTGTTTATTGGAAAGACAGGTGTTCTTCATTCCTCGGTGCATCACCTTTGTTAGTTTAGGTTTTTTTTTTATGCATCTTCTTACCCTGTCTCCTTGGTAAGTTAGATTAGGTTTTTGAGTAAACCCTCTACATTTTTACGTGTGTATCTGAACAGAGGAATAGGAACCGGCCTTCATCCGGAGAGATTTTCTGATTTCGCAAGGTCCCACACTTGGGAAAAGCTCCATGTTAGGAAATTGCACTGAGAGTCTCAACCCAGTTTAGTTATAGACATTCAGGGGTGTTGTGATTCACCATCAACAGTTACCTAAAATGAACTCAAATGGTCACCTTGCCAAGATGACTTGATAAGTATAACCGGTTTCGGTATACTGCAGGAAATCCTAGGTTTTGGACAATAATGGATCTTGGTTATCTTGTGGCTGAGTTCAAGCCCGTTGGTTCCAGTCTAAAATGGTAATGACATTCGACCTCAAGTAAGTGGGCATAATTTTCATGAGAAAGACTAGGCATTCTGATCACATGCTTCAGACTACAGTCTCATTTAGATTTTTGCAATGTAGATGATGGGTGACTTTTCTTCAAGAATGCCCATATCAGCCAGAAGCGTGACGTAACCAAATAGGTCTTCACACACATATCATCGTGTCAATGCAATATTATGCCTCATTAGGAATTACACGGGCAAGTGACTGGATATTCCCACTTTGGAATGTTCCAAATTAATGGTTACTTAATTCCACTCATGTTATCTTTTGCACTAGACTGTAAAAAAACAAGCCAAAGACATGGTCTGCAATTTAGTTTCCTCATGCTATAAGGATAGTAGAGAACACAATTTCGGTGTCTACAGGGTCTTCCAACTCAGGTAATCTAAGATTTTATCATAGTTCTGGTATCTAAATATATATATACTTTGTACAATTCAAAAATAGATTAGGTCCTTCAATCTACAATTAGGCCGTGATCATTAGATATCTACTATACATACATTGACACGAGTAAATCCCTTGTCAATATCCCACATGTAGTATGCACAATTCTTCTTAGCAGCAATATATGATGTGTAAATCGGTTTGCGGCCAAAGATATAAGTTCGAATGGGGGAAAAAAACCTTCACAGACATCAAATCATCACATTTCTTGAGGCTATGGAGGATTGTTTTAGGGGAAGATCAATCAAGATTAAAGCATACTTGTCATGCAACTAACCAATAAAAGTATTGCTAGTAAAAGGGACGTTTTCCACGTGAACTGGCATCATCTCCATTGAATGTATAGGATCATGTATATCTTCAAGGATTCAATATGCTTACCATGATACCAAAAAGACAAACCTATGCTGAGATTAATTTTTATTGAGTTGTTGTATTAATTCTAGAGTTGTAGATAATTACATTCTATGTAAAGCACATAATGTATGTAAGTTAGTTAACTTAAGCAATCAGAAAGGTATGTAAATTTGGATAGATTTTTTACAAGATATCTTTTTGAGATTATTAATCCCTAGAGGAGGAGAAGGGAATATTGAGGTGCAAAGATAACATGTATGTCATCATGTCCAATATAATCAACCATTGTGTTAGTAAGAGGGACACTTCCATTGTGTACATCATCACCTCTATGTACTATAAGATATCTATGATAGTTGTAAACACCTAATTTTGGCAACTTATCCCTTGGCAATTACAATTTTGGATTTTTTCCTATACTATGGATTACACATAACATTCAAACCCTACATTGACACACCCTAAAAATACATCTCCCACACTAACCTAAAAGTAAATCTACATGTTAGAGTTGCATTGTCATCCTCCTAGTCACTTGAAATAATATCCAACATTTGTGCTTTAATCACTAAGCATGTATTTATCTGGCAAGTTTACATGATCTTTTGGATTATTGAAACCACAATAGGAGTTACTTACATGTAAAACTAAAAAATACATTTAAAAGTAAAAAACCAAAAACTAAATAATAATATTATAGTTACTTACCTATTCACAAATATTATTTACTCCGCAATAAAAATTAATATCATCGCACTAATTAGCTTAATTTTACTTCTACAATAATATCCTCCCGCACAATTATTTACCGATTCATACTTTTATCTTTCACACTTTTAAAATAACTTACATTTCCATGTATAAATGCATTATCATATATTTATTTTCTTTATTAAACATCACTTCAATCAAAGCATGTAATTACACTCCTTTCCTGCCAATGTAGGAACACCTCTCGATGTAATTACTAAATGTATCTATGAGCAAATTTTTGGTTGAGCCATATTGTAGTTAGTATAGATGAGGTTGTAGATGAGAGTATTTTTTTGGTTAAGTTTACAAATAGTATTGTATGGATGATTGTTGTTCATAATTTTGGAATGTGTTTTGGTATCAGAATAAAATAAGGCTCAAAGTTAGAAACATCATAGACATCAAGTCCTACCAAGGCTCAAGGCTAAATAAGAACATGGTGATACTCATGATTCAAAAACAAATCAGGAGATTCAACAATAGAGACTGAAATAATATCATACCACGATGAAATATGTTTGTAAGGGTATTTTGCCACAAGTATTAGAAACTTGGTCTAGGAAACAAATGGGTCAATGTGGTGAGTCAGTATATTTTTTTTCTTCTGCCCCTGGAAGATAAAATGGTATGCATTTCACATAAGCTCAAACCGAAAACATCAGCATGAAATATGAGTGATGTTTGGTGGTGTATTTAATTATAGGTATGTTCTAGATATTTTGTGATTATGACCTATTAAAGATCTCTAAATTTGCATTCCAAAATTGGGTTGTTTAGGTAATAGACATCTAGGATTGATGGAAAAAAATTCCAAACAAATAATACCCTATCCCTACAAGCATATAATATAATGCTTGGGAAAATATTGTATTTATCTCACTTAGCAAAAAGTGTAACATGTCTTATATATTGGGATGAATAGTAGAGAATCAAGGTCAAGGAGATAAGGAGGATTCTCTAAGGATGAGATACATCAATTAATCTAGTTACAAGGTGTTCCAATGTGTAAGATGTATACAAGCCAAAATATGTCTCAATAACATGCACTCCTAAATCATTTAGTGTACAAGGGTATTGTGGTAATGAGTAGGAGACACACATTATCCTCATACAATAGGTAGACTTAAAGGGGATATAGTGAGTGCTAGGGTCGCATATCCAGAGGGAAAAAATCCCCACACTAGGTCAACCTAGGGTTTCCAAGGCCTGCAGTCAAGATAGAGGAAGGAACCCTACTGAGATATCGGTAGTTTGGTGTGGAGAGGTATGTATCAACAATAAATGAAACAAGTATGCATGATGTAACTAAAATGAAAGTGATGATAGGTAAGGAGCTAATAAGGAATAAGATTATTATGTTAACTAGCATCCAAACATGTATAATACTAAGCTAACATAGCAAAATGAATAAGTAAATGAACTTACCTATGAAAAATGACAAGAGATGGTTAGAGCACTCACCTTGTGCCTATAGGGTGGTCATTGATGCATTTATCTCTCCTAAAAAGTAGCATGCAAAGATAGATTCATTATTAGGTGGAGTAGGGGAAGACCATTCATGTCCTAGACTCACTATATGATGACACAATAGTGCAAGATACCATCCAAGAAGAATAGTTTCCAATCGAATCCAAGCAAGATGCAAGATGAACCAAGAGCTAGGAGAGAAGATGTGAAGATGGCACAAAATAGCAAAGTTAATGATAGTCTAAATGTTAAGGCTTCATTTTATCATGAGTTTCAAATGAGGTGAGGGTATATATAGGATTCCATCACCCACAGGTGATGGCATCAACCATGAGAAAATATAATACTGAAACCATCGCCCACAGGTGATGGTGTCAGCAATTGATGTTGAAAAGAGGTAAGGTGTCATGAAAAGCAAAAGAAGTGTGTCATAGATCATGAATGTGGATGAATAAGGTGTTAAATGATGAAATGCAAGCAAGAATTCATGAATGTGATGTGTATTAGACCTAGGAGAATAAGGGTACCTAGTGTAAGAAATACTAAGGCCAATACCAAATACTGAAACTCTATGTGTATTGTCTCCAACCCATAATGGTTACGTGAATAACCATTCCCCATTCTCGGTAGGCCCCTTAAAGCACCCGCTCTAGAAATAGATGTATCAATGACCCTTATCTACATAAGGAAATTATTAGTTACATGTATGAAAGATGAAAAAGTGAACAAATAGGTGTATACATATGCCCCATCCATTGATCACTGCATGTCACAATAGTGAAGATGGGTGGTCAATAGAAAAAGATGGTCTGTAACACCGATGGTGAAAGTAAGGATTGGAAGAAATGATGAAAGCGCTAGTTGAAATGAAATATGACCACTAATGTGTACCTAATAGTGTCACTCATCCTGCCACGTGCACGCACAATCCATGCTGCAAGAACCCTACAGAAGCAAAACTGAAAGGAAATAATTGAAGGTCATTAGTAAAATAAGACATAAATCACCTATTATGGGCCTATGTGGTGGATGTCATAATGATGGGATGGTTTCATAGCCAAACTGTGGGTAGTAATGTTAAAAAGTGAAAAAAGCCATATGGTAGAAGCTACAAAGATAAACGGTCGTGAACCTAAAGGTGTAGATAAAGAGAAGATGGATGATTAGTCCAAAGATTAGATAGCAAAGCTGAAAATCACAAACCATAAGGTAGATGCCATAAGAATAATATTGAAACATAAATCCAAGTAAGGCCATGAGCCTAAATGAGGATGTGCATAGTACCGCAAAGATCCAAAAGGAAATATCGGGGCGTACAGAGCCAATATGTTGGTAGTGTTGTCAATGAAGATTGATAAAGTAGTGAATTTGAGAAGAAGGGACAAGAGATGGTAGCTAGATACCAAAACTTCCAAGTTCTCTCATGCATGAAAATTTTTGAGGAATTGAAAACTCATTGGTTCTTTGAAGATGTTTCCTTCATTGGTTTGAAGACAATATGTATTAGGACCTATGATATCTTTGATAAGGTAAGGACCCCACCATTTCTGAGCATATTTTCCTTTGTTTTCCTATGTGTAATCAAGCTTAAGGGAAAGGTCACCCACATCGAAAGTACGTGGATGAACAAGTTTTTTATATTATTTGCAAAGGTGTTACATTTGCATCTAATTTTTAGTGTAAGATCTATCACAACATTTTTCTAGTAGGTCAAGGTCATGGAGGTGCTCCTCAAGGAGTTCCTCATCTGGAATGATACTACAAAGGGAGATGTGGAGTAAAGGGAGTTCCACCTTGAGTGGAAGGACCACCTCAGCTCCATAGGTAAGTTAAAATGGGTTTGTCTCAGTGGCCATATGGACACTAGTGCGGTATGCCCATAATGTAGGATATAGCTTTGTGTGCCAATTTATGTGTGATTCATGAATCATCTTTTGCATTGCAGATGATATGGTGTTGAGATTCAATGTTTAATTTTGAACTTAGCACAGATTTGTTTCATTTCTTTGCATTTGAAACTCCCACCATTGTCAGATATGATGGTATGGGGAATTCCAAAGTGGCAAATAATTTGATTAACGATGAATTTGGATGTAGTAAGGCCAGAAGTTTTGGTGAGAGGTATGGCTTCAACCCACTTAGTGAAGTATTATGTGGCTATGATGATGAAAACATGACCATCTTCAGATCAAGGTAGTTTCCCAATGTAATCCAATCCCTATATACTTAAGGGCTAGGGAGCAAATATAGATTGTAACTCATCTAGAGGGGAATGAATCAAATCATCATGATATTGACAAGGTCGACACTTTTTATCAAAAGCATGAGCGTTAGATTCCATTATAGGCCAGTAGTAACCCATACGTAGGCACTTGTGTGCATTAGCATGACCACTACAATGGTCACTACAAGTGCCCCATGTGCTTCTTATAAAACAAGGGGAATCTCATCTTTTTAACGCATCAGATTCGAGTACCTTCGAAGCTATAATAGTATAAGATTTCATCTTTGATTTAACAAATATTGAAATATAAATATATGTTAAATTATATTTATGTACCAATGTTAATATAGATATGTAATAAAATACATATTTGACCCAAGCAAGTAAGCTATAAAAATATGAAACCCTAGTTGCAAGAGAGAGGGTAAGATACTTAGTTTATTCGCAATAAATTTGATGTTGTGCCGAACTAGAAAACTAGTGAAATAAGAAAATAGGTTATCACAATCAGAATCATAAAAATGTAAAGATGTCAGGAATGTCCAGACTAGGGCACTTGGACAGGGTTAGGGCACCTGGGGGGTCAAGGACCTTCTCTGGGCACTGATGATTGTTCAGAACCTCAAAAAACCAGTTTCACAGGGTCGCGAGATGTTCGTTGTTTGATCACCAAATTCACCTTAAACCTACAAATAGAAATAGAATATGCAAAACCCTTAAATACATCAAATCCTAAAAATAAAAAGGTGCAAATGGGGATTTAGATTGGCCTCAGACATCACCCAACTAAGTGAACTTACGATCTGAGCATTGCACTACATTTCAGATTCCATGTAGTTTTGTGTTTGTGTGTGTGTAGAATTGTGCCCTAGGTGGCTCTTGTGTGATTCGTACTTGAATAGCAAGCAATAGCTAGATGTAGAGAATGTAGATAAATGTGTTCATGGAAAAATTAACTTGACCTCCTATGAAGTGTATGCAAAGAATGCAGTCCCTTGTCCCTTATGTGAATGTTATACGAATGCTTGAATGCTCTTGTAAATTCCTTTGGATGCAACCTTATGTGATGATAGTAGAAGTTTAGTGCTTCATCCTTTATTATGATCACATAGATTTATATTTATATGATTCCCTTATTTTAATTTCATAATTAAACACTAAAAGGATGAATAGTAAGAAATAAGATGCCCAAACGGCTAGAAAAGACCCAAAAGATGTGAACAAGAAACAAAGAGGTCAAAGCACCCAGAGGGGATGAGGGCGCCTGGTGTAAACAAGAAAAAATCACAGACATCAAAAGATAAACAAATAAAACACATATTATACTTTCATTTTAGATCTCTTGCAAACCTCAATGTAAGACCATAGAGGCTTTAAATGTGTTTGATCTTGTTGAAGATTGGATTGTGGATGCTCTTTGATATTACTTCTCCAAAGTTGGTTGCAAATGCTATGAGAAAATTTCACAAGGATGCTGATGCCAAATTGGCAGAAGTTGGATGCAATTTTCTCAAAGCTCCGGGGATGGATTTATAAAGGAAATGACTTGCTTTTATAGGTGAGGGTAGATCCATGAAAGGTGGATTTGACATTGACTAAGCTCTGGGTTAATGGTTGAATCACCCAAGTTAGCAAGTAGACTTGGAATTGGTAGTTGCAGATTTACAAAGGCAATAGACATTTGGAATAACAAAAGTTACATCCGGCATTTGAATTGTGCGTACAATCAAATTTCCCCCACACTTTTAAGAGCCTAGAAGTGGAGTCCAAGTGGGATAGGCAAGTGTAGTTCAAGTGTAGTTGACTAGAATATGTGGAATTAAATAACTAAATTTAATTAGTATTTAATTGTGAGGAGATAATTAACATTTAAATAAATAAATGTTTAATTATATTAGCTAGAAGGTCTTAGAAATTAATTTAATTAATTCCAAGAGAATGGTGTAATTTAATTAATTTAATTGTGAGGAGATAATTAACCATTTAAATAAATAAATTTTTAATTATATTAGCTAGGAGGGTGTAGGAATTAATTTAATTAATTCCAAATGCATGTTAGAATAAAATTATTTAATTTTAATGCTTAGGAATATGCTTAAGAAATAGAATTAATTTTTATTAATTCTAAGGGGGGTTATTTGAATGATGAAATTAATTTAATTAATTCCAAATGGGTGTACTGCAACACGATAGAATTAATTTAATTAATTCTAATTGGATAGAAGTGGGATAGAAATATGTATGTATTTTTAGGGTGTCTACAGACCCTACATCTCGGTTGTTACACTGCGACTCGGCGTGCTCGCCCACCTAAGTGCCAACTCACATGTTTCTTCCTAATTCAGATTCCACTCTAAATGTTATCTTGGACCGATCCATATGCCATCTCGCCACTCAACTCGGAACTTTTTCAACCATAGCTTTCCCAATTAACTCGTTGTCAATCCGTTGACCAACTTGGCTCACCCTCGACTCGGTTTCTAACTCACCGACCAACTTGGCCCCTTCTCCAACCACTTTGCCGAGTTGAGATGACTCACTTTGAGCCCAAGGTGCTTTTATTACCCCTCCTTTGTTTTTAATCCTTTATTTCCCTTTTTAATCTAGTTTTAATTAGATCATATTTAACTAAGGAAAATATTTTTTTTTTTAAATGTATCATTAAGGGGGTAGCTTTTTTTGGCTTCATTATAGGGTTATTGGGATTTTCCTGGACATTTTTTTTGTTGGTCATCATTGTATCTTGATAGTGAGTAGTGCTCTTCTTCTCTTGAGGGCTAGTGAGTACTTTCTTCATATGCCTTGCAGAAAGAGAGCCCCCTTATGCCATGTGAGATGATCTTTCTCACACCAAACTCTATTTTTCCCCTTTGTTCCTTGCTTATGCCCTTTTTTGTGTGTTTATATGTTATTCCTCTGCTTCTAACTAAGACTTATTATGTCCTCCACTCTTATGTGATTTTTCTCCTACTGCAAGGTGAGTGGTCAACTTTCTCACGTAATACAAACACACCTTATTATAATCAATGTAGTGCTTATAAATTATCACAAACTCAGGGTTATCATTGTTCTTGAGTGTTGTAATTGCATGCAAATGCATTCTCAACTGAGTTTAACATCTTGCAACCTTTTTTGTAATTATTGGAAACCCTTGATTTTCTTGCATTTTGCGACTGTCTTGATATTTTCATGGATGCACTATGTAAAGATTGTTTTTCCCGTACCTATGCTTCACAGCATTAACATATTCTAAGTAGGGATACACACCATGGCTTATGGAATAAACCAGGAGGAAAACACAAAAAAAACTACAAATGAAAGTATTTCTCATTCAAACGATGACCTCTATCTATTTTTGTATAGACATGAGTAACCTTCACTGTAGTAATCATGTTCAGCTATGAACTATTGATGCTTGTACACTTGTAGCGTGGTCATTGGTCATCTATTGATGTACATTTCTACGGCCTCTCCACCATCATGTGGCACAACACATTTAGTGAATCCTCAGTACTAATTTGAAAGAAAATTCCTGTCATCCTGTATTTGGAAACAAACAAAAAGTATGGATGTTATAGCTAACTAGTTTGTTGTTTCTCCTACTATTCACAGTTTCAACTCCTAATCCTTCTTCCATGTGATGATAGGTATGTTGACACATATTTTCTTGTTCATATCCCTAATAACAAGTGATATTTTAGAATTCGAGAGGTTTTGATTGGGCCAAGAGAGTACTATTGAGTGAATCATCTCCTGGATTCTCCAAAAGATACTCTTGTCAGATCCCATGTTCACACTCCTCACTTCTCATCAGACATCATGTAGTCTTATGTCTCAACCTCATACTCCCATTCACATTGTTCCACTTCGAAGGGTGACATGATGTATTTGAGGCCTACTTCCTGATCCTCCTCCTTCATATCATTGATGATTCATACATGTCAAACATTTCTCTTTTATTTATCAGTAGCCACCCTTTTGGGACGAGTATATGTCACACCTTCGTTGTCTCTTCACAATGCCTATTTGTGATGCAGTACAAGGATTTTATGCATCCTTCTATAAGAGTTTTGAAAGATTCATTTATCTCCTGTTTTTGGGAGTTCACCTTCTGGGACATATTTGAATCACTTCCAGTATTTTTTGGATACCATCATTTGATCCACCCTTTCTTGTATTTTTTGGATCCTATTTATACTGTTGTTAGGATTGTTGTTTTTCCTGGAACTTCACTTGGGCATCATTTTGGTAGATATTCCTCTCTCATACTCTGAACCACATTCTACATTTGTGGCATTACCTTCACTGTAACTTTGCACATCATACACTAGACAAGGTGAATGGTCAGTATGGTAAAAGGTGGACCATAGTGGTCATAGAATCTTCATGATTGACATAACAAGGATAACAGTGTGACTTTACGTGAGGTGGACAGAATTCAAGTATTCCATTTATGTCCTTCCCAAGGGTAGGAAATTTTTTTATGAAGTACGAATCTTCTTCATTATATAGGCTCAAGAACCACATCATCATCACTCTTCTTGGAGACTTTGTAGAGTTAGAAGATTTTTGAGATGAACGGAACTAATAGGCTTCACATCTTCAGTCTCTCTTAGATCCTATCCTCTGGTGGATCCCTTCTTCTATGCTTCTAGATCCAGATATTACACTAATGTACATAAGGCACCTTATCAAGCCTTTAGTTTTTGGGTCACACATTCGACTCATATTTTTTACGTTGCTTAGGGGAGTATTCCATCTCTTGTAAGGGGATAGTTTTAATACCAAGTCACTAGGGTTTCAAACTATCATAGTTAAGATCCTTGTATGAACATGGGTACCTCATCAGACGTAGTTGTTGGGACCCATTTCAAATGTATCTAAGGCATTTCTACCTCATTCTAAGTATACGATGATGGGGGTGTTGAGTGTGTGTACTTTCCTTATCTTGATTGTAATCATCTGTCCACATCACGATGGTGAGTCATATGACTTAGGTAAGACTCATAGGTCTTATGTGTCTTAAGGGGAATGATAGACTTTGATAAGTAAATATGGATTCATAGCTATATACAAGGGAAAATAGGGGTTTCCCTAGTTGGAGTGCGAAAGGAAGTGCATATAGGAGTAAGCTCCATTATGAAGGTATGGGATTGTCTTACATATGGGAGTTACACAACACTCCTATGTGTTTATCAACCATCTTTTCTAATATATGAGAATGAGTTGACCGTTTTCTTTTACAGCTGCACACTTTTCATGGTTGAATGCTTGGTTATTACATGGAACTTCATCATGATGCCATTTAAGGGAGTGAAACTTGTATTGATGTGCACGTAATGCTTTTGACATGATCTTCATTCTTGAAGGATTCTCTCATAGTATTAGTTACAACGTGTATTTTTTCTCTTTTTCCATGTATTGTTATATTTTTTAGTGTTGAAATTGCAGTTATTTTATTTTTCTCTCCAAAAACATAGATCAGAGGCATATCCCTCAACCCAATTGGTGAATTGATTATATTTATGGTTGATAATTAATGTAAGAACCTAGCTTGTAAATAGGTTGTATTCCTGTAGTTTCAACATGAAATTGATTCTTCACTTATAATAAGGCCATGGTGAGGTGATAGGTTACAAGGCTTAGGAAGGTTCATGAATGAGGTTACCTTACTTCTGACTTTTGCTTCACATTTATTTACATGAAAGTTGCATGCCTTTTATTTAACATCGTAAACATGTCTTTCATTGGAGGCCAAGTAATATCTAATGTGTCTGGATGATTTTATCTTCTTGTGTGAATCCATACCAATGTCATTCTAGTGAGTGGGTGGTATATTGTGTTACAACATGTGTTTTTCAAGTTTACCATTTGATTAGATTAATCACTGCCTTGTCAAATAAACTTAAACTAGAGTCCCATCATAATGCTTTCGTCCTTCTCCTAACTGCCTATATTTGTATTAAACTTTTGCAGGTCATGATAAATATTGTTATCTAGGCTATGTTTCCACTTGGTAAAATTTCATACTTTGTAGTTTGTTTTCATTGTGTAGACATTAAATTATAGAAATGGTGTATGGAAAACAAACTAAAACTCACAGTGATGGTGGACTTTTCATCATATGTGAGCTCCTAACTAATGATGTTCAATGATTAACTCATTGTGATTTTGATTAGTTTTAAATTCAAGAAGGGATGTGATAGTTGACATGGCATCTGCTAATTTTTTTAAACTCGAGGAACTTGTTCAAAATTAATCATCTGGAAATAGCCTTTTAGACCTATCAACTATTGTATTTTTTATGGTAAAATTTTATCATCCTTCACATCATAGGCACCATTACAATTGGTCATACTAATGAGTTTGAGATTCGTTGATAATACTATCAAATAAAGTAATGGTTCATGGCAGATAGCAAAGCCTGAAATTAAGTGATTATGAATGCTCTCATCCTTCTCATAACTGTTTTAAGTTCATATAAACTATTTACATGTGAGATATATAATTTATCTATAATAGATCACCATCAGGAGTATGTAATATATTTCATAGCTTTTAGTCATAGTTCTCGTTGCATAGATCCATTAAATAAATAAATAGTGCATGTTTAAGAAATTGCTTCTATGCATAATAGGTCTTTATATTTGAAATTCCAAATTTAGCACACTGCCTGAAATTATTAGTTACATTGTGGTTGAATATGCCAGTGCTTAACCTTTGATAGCCTTCTGATTTACAAATTCAATGTCAAATTCACTGAGGAGTGTGATCCAGCTGGACATCCGTCTTATTTGAAATTATTGGTCAGTAAAGTAAGTACTTAAGAGGGTCAACCTTGGCATTTAGAACACACTTGAAATTCAATTGTATAATTTGACATAGAAAATAGTCCATTGATTTTTTAACTGCGTATGTGTGACTACCATGCAATGTTTTGACATCATGGGTCAGTCACTTAATATCATGCTCAAGCAATGTGTCTCTAACACTAAGTATATGGCATGTCCTCTTTCCCCTTCAATGTAGATAAAATATGCCGATAATAATATCCCAATAGGTATGTTCAGTACTTGAAGTCATACAACAACATAGGATTATTTTTCCATGGGTGGCATGAGCACCAGTGGATTAGATAAATACTTTTTCAACTTGGTCACAATAATTCTTTGACATTATTTGGTGTTCACTTGAATTGGACCAAATTTTTCTTAGCATGAAAATGGTTGAAATATTTTAGTCTTTGAAATTTTGACTTACATTTCTAAACATATTTTATTTTCCATTTAGACTGCTGTTGGGCCCCTAAAATATTGACTAAGTACACAAAGGCACATGGGTGCGCAAGCCTAGGTTAAGGATGGGCATGCAATAAGAAGGCATGCAAGGCAAGGTTCTAGTGGGTTTTAGTAAAGGTCGTGTTATGCATGCCAAAAGGACAAGGTCTCGAGACTTAGCCATATTTGGCGTATCGGTAGGACACAAGAAAAGCATGACCCGACTGAGCATGCGGAGTGGATAAGGTGCCAGCCTGGCGACAGGTTGGCCTAGGAAGGAATATGCCCTGCGATGGAAGCTTCTAGAAGACCATCATGGAAAAAGTGGAGAGCTCAGGCCTGGAGGAGCATGCTCCCATGGAGGACCACATTCAGACACTTGGCGCTAGATCTGAGGCCGCAGAAGGATGAGTTGGCACTTCAGGGTGCCTATATATACAAGCACCCACAGAAGAAAAGTAGATCGGATAGAGAGAGATAGATAATAGAGAGATCAATAGAGAGCTCTACAGAAATACCGCAAAGGAAGTCATATTGGGTTGGGTAGATGAAATATAGGAGAAGGATGTATCAAGGGCTCTAGGGTTAGTTAAATTTGGGGTTTTTGAGAGCTAAATGATATGGATCTAGTTATGATGCATGACTTTGGTCTACCATAATGTGGTGTTTTGTAGTAAGTCTAATGAATGTAATGAGGTTACCAAGTTAATTGAATATGATCCTTCTTGGTTCTGGATTCATACATGATTCTTCATAGTTCCTTTTCATGTATGTTTATAAGATGAATATGAATTCCTATGCATTTTCCTTTCTGTTTTGATTCAGTTCTTTAAGTTATGTTAAAGTATCTCTGTCTGTAATGACTGCAATGATCTAGAGCCGTTCTGAGCTCTATGATGTTTGCATGTCTCATTCCACTCACTTCCTTTAAATTTTGGATCATAGATGATGTTTTTCCCACTCAACTCACATAAAAGAGAGACTCGGCACCCACGCATGCCTCGGGTGAGTGCCCAGTGCCCGCTAGGTGATAGGCCAACACACATGGGATTCCCTTGTTCTTTGGTGGGTGTAAAAATGACTACATCTTGGTTCCATGTTGTCATGACCTCTTTTCAAAGTTATAGTGGGAAATGACATACATCATGATCTATACAATGAGTGATGACAGAGCATTTAACTTTGGAAAGTGTTGAAACATGGTTTAAAAGCACAGAGGAAGAATTTACTCAGAGATTCAGCACTAGACCTGAGTTTGATGCATGTAGATGGGTAAAAGAGAACTTCTACCATGATTTGTATGAAAATTTTTTCTATTGCTTCCCAAGAGAACTATATGAATGGCTCTCGGTATATGCATCTAGATCAATCTAGTATTATAGATCATGCGCATGTGGACCCAAGAAGAATACCAGAGGCTGCAAGATGAAGATATGACATGGACTTGTGTTGTGGATCATTGGTGGAAAGGAGTGACTAGCTAGCTACACTCTAGAGTACGCCATTTCTACATATTCTTGTTCCGGAAGTTGCTAATTTTGAGTGTTCTGCGGGAGCCCAGAGGATCATTTCTATGTGTTATTCCTCTACCATGAAGATATTGATTGTTACCTTGAGTTTACAGGCATCTACGATGGACGGTTAAACCATTTCTGAGCACTGGGTGAGGAAGCTAGGGTGGAGGAAGATGGTAGACATTGCGATGGAGAAAGAAAGGGAGGAGATATGACTCAAGTATAGTGAAGCATGTGAAAGGGAGATTTCTAGACAAATACAAGGTTATAGGTGTGATGGATATATGGAGGCAGATGTTGCGGGAAGGATTTGAGGTTCACGCAGAGGACGTGGAACCTGAGCATTCTGTGCTACCCCATCTTGGAGCAAGTGCATAAGAGATACCCCTTCAGCTTCTGATGAGAGTTCGTCATGTTGAGAGAGAAGAGTCATTGGCGCGCATCTAAACCCACCTAGTGACCAAACCCTAGTGCACTTGGTTTTCTAGATCAAGGGGAGAATATTGTTAGCCCAGATGGTATTAGTGGAAGTGACCGATCTGCACCCAAGAGATATAATTTCTCATTTGGGACTTCTATGGCTGCACATACCATCCCAGTGTTAGGAGGAATTTTTGGCAAAGTATAGATACACAAGCTTTCAGTCTCACATATGGGAGTGGTGCGGGGTACACTATTAGTAGTGGGACATTATCACAGACCAATGGTGCACAGTTCAATGGAACTTTGGGGACCCTTAGCATGACCACTACAGGACCTTGTGGATCTGGTGGATCTGATGGGTCAAGAGGAACAGGACCTGGTGACCTAGTGGATCTGGTGGGTCAAGAGGAACAGGACCTAGTGGATCCGGTGGTTCTGGTGGGTCAAGAGGCACAAGACCTAGTGGATCTGGTGGATCTGGTGGTGGGGGAAACACTAGAGGAAACCAAGGCTCTAGCTCAAGAGGACAAGGGCCCCATGCCACCTCCTCAAGTATTCTTTGAGATGTCTTTAAATTTTCTAGATTAAAGAGGTATTGAAGATGTCTGTGGAACATGTTCACAAGTGTGAGCTTCTATGGCACGCAAAAGGGATCATTAGCCCAGAGCAAAAGGCAAGCTAGTTTGCAATGACATTATAAGGGTGTGTGCATAGCTGGTATAGGAAATATGACCCTCATCAAATAGTGGTGGATTATACTACTTTAAAGAATGCCTTCTTGGTATAATTCCACATTCCTGAGTTTGAACAGAAGAGCATAAGTGCCCTGAAGGAGATTCAATAGGGAATGGCGGAGAGTGTGCGGGAGTATGATGCATGGTTCAAAACCCTCCTGTCAAAATTTTCATATGACATTCACCCTTCACAAGCATGCTCAATGGTTTGTTGGGGGGTTGATAACACCTTTTAGAAGAGATTTATCTCATAATACTTTCACAGACCCACGCGAGGCGTTGGAAGCCGCTCTACGTGCTGAAGCTGTTGGAAGTGTTGATACTGGTGTTAGCCCATTCCTGGAAGCTCAAATCACTGCTATGGCTAAACAGCTGGAAAAGTTGTCTGTGAACTTAGCCCATGAGACTTGTAGTGGTATATGGTGTAGAAATTGTGAAGTAGAGGGTCATGTCAAGGATAGTTTCCCCTGGAAGATAGTACGCACCGTAGCAGTAGATTGTGAGATTTTTCATGGGGACCATGATGTGAGTAGATGTCCCTTGTTACAGCGCATAATTTAGAAGAATGTGTCTTGCTACTATAAGATCTACACCTCTACAACCCATGATACTAAGGATTGTAGGTTTATTGATCATATCCATGAGGTGATTTATCTTGGAGTGTGCACCAAACTAGCCTTGCCAGTGGTTCTAAGGGTGATGATCATCATTATGAGGAGCACACAGATGGAGGCATGCGTGGAAGGGGATTTCGTATTCCATGGTCATGGTAACCACGGAGGAGGAAGAAGTGAGTTCCCACATGGAACCTATTTTAATTGTGGGTCTACAGACCACTACAAGCGTGAGTTCCCAGACTTATTGCAGTGCTCATGGTGCGGGAAGAAGCACAAGTATGAGGAGTGCCCTGAGTTGTTTGAGCATATGAATCAGTAGCACTAGAAATACAAGGGCATTGTAATGGTGAGCATTAAGAAGGCTGAACACGCAATGGATGCCACAGGTGACACGTGATGTAGGCTTGGAACCTGTTATGGTAACAACAAGAGCAAGAGGCTGCACGTGTAAAGGAAATGCCAA
Source organism: Taxus chinensis (assembly GCA_019776745.2). Classification (NCBI taxonomy): domain Eukaryota; kingdom Viridiplantae; phylum Streptophyta; class Pinopsida; order Cupressales; family Taxaceae; genus Taxus; species Taxus chinensis. The sequence goes on from CM034149.1 coordinate 941,599,281, forward strand.
GGCAGAAGAACCTGGTTTCAAGGGAAGAAGTGGTACATGGGAAGTACCCAGACCCTACGCATCAAAAGGAGGTATATCAAGAGACCATGGACGTCAGTTGGAGTTTACAAGGAGAAATCCAGTGTCTAAAGGAGCAGTCCAGGAGGGAGTAGCAAAGAAGGAATGTTGAGGCGCCAAAGGATGACCTAGATGAGGTCAAGGAAGTATGTAAAATGCTAAGGTAAGAGAATATTATTGCCTTGATAGGAGCATGGTTGAGGGAGAAGGTACCACACATCGAAGGAGAGTATGAGAGGTAGGTCTTGCATTCAAACCTTCCCCTCATAGCCTTGACTATGATAAAGAGATCACATTAGATGCAGTCATAGATGGATGAATCCTTAGTAATATTCTCATTGACACAGGCGCGAAGGTCAATGTTCTCACCTTGGATGCATGGCATCAGATGGGAAGACATGCATTACAGCCATCTTCAAATGTGTTGTATATGGCAAAAACAAAATGAAGGCAATGCCCATCGGTGTCTTAAAGGATGCAGCCATCACCATTCAGGAGCTAAGTTTACTAGGGACTTTGAAGTCTTGGCACTCGTTGAGGTAGATAATTTCCCAGCATTACTTGGGCGCCCATGGTGTTATAAGAACAATTCAGATCTTTAGTTCAACAAGGGATACATAAGCTTTGAAAATGAGGAGGAACGGGTCATCATACCCCTGGCTGATGGGAAATCAACACCCTATACTGAACCTTTGGGAGAAGAGGTCCTGGATAGAATATATGTGTGCTCAATCAGGGATCTAGAGATAATTCATCCCACATAGGGAGTTATCCAGTTTGAGGATGCTCAGTCCCTAAGTGACACCACCAGTATAGCATGTGATAATTGGGTGCATGGAACCTATGAGTTGATCGGATGGAAATTGAGAGGATCGGTGACAAAGGCAAAGGTGCATACAGTCCGGCACCTAGGAGGAAAGAAGCTACCTAAGTATTCAGGAGGAGCCTTCCCTGAGATCTTTTTGCTGGAGATGGAAGCTCAGTGGAAGGAGGAGAATGAACGAAGAGGGATGTTAAGTTATGTCCTACTCAAAACTGATGCATTCTGGTGGGAAACACATCAAGATAACCTCTTGAAATGGCACGAGGTGAGAATTTCCCTCTCTGTCTGTTTTCTCTAGAAGCAACACGCCCACTGCCATCAAAGATTATCATGGTAAGGAACCCGCCTCTTTCCATATCCAGGATTGTGAAAGGGTTTGGAGAGAAGGCACAGAGGCTTTACCATCATCCCTATGGGTACACAAACTATATTCTACATTTCAAGGTTGTGCACACGTATGGTACATTCACGCTGAGACATGCCGCCAGATAGGGAATTGGCAAGAGTTAGCGGTTGATCTCATTCAAACATTCGAGTATCGGAGTACAAAACCCTTGGTGGATAAAGGCATTACAGGTTATCAAGTGCCTTACCATTGGGGATAGTGTCATGGTAGAAGATAGGCTACTAGACTTGCTAGGTGAACCTAGCCTGGAGGCACACTTTGAGGAAGAAGAAATAGAAGAAATACAGTTTGAGCGTGCATGTATTGAAAAAGAAAAAGGGAAGATGGTGTATGTTATTGATGGGGAAGAAGTAGAAAACTTGGATGTTGACCATTCTGTAGGGATGCACGAGGTGGTAGACAGTGCTGATGAATGAGCACATGCCTATCATGAGCCTTTAAAGAAAAATAAGGTTAACATCAGCTCAGACGAAGAGCCTAAAGAGGCTATCATCGAAGACTATTGGTCGGAGAAGGAAGTCTCCAAGATCATTGATCTTTTACGTGAGTTTGAGGATTTATTCCCACGTGGGTATCATGAACTCAAAGGAGTTCACCATTCCTTGGGGGAAATGAGAATTAATTTGAAGGAGGGTGCGCACCCAGTCTGGAAGAGACCATACTGAATGAATCCCAACCTGCGCATGAAGGTCAAGGAAGAAATAGACAAGATGATAGCGTCGGGCATTATTGAAGCTATTGAAGAGTCAAAGTGGATAAGTCCAATGGTAATTAGCATCAAAAAGGATGGAAGGATAAGGATCTGTGTTGATTACAAGGACCTGAATGTAGTGTGTATCATTGATCCTTTCCCAACCCCATTTACTGAAGAAATCTTAGAAGGGAGTGGCAGGGCGCGAGGTCTATTCTTTCACAGATGGATTCTTGGGCTATCACCAGGTAAGGATCGCGAAGGAGGACCAAAGGAAGATGAACTTTCGCCACTGAGTGGGGAAGTTTTTCCTATACAGTCATGCCTTTTGGGTTGAAAAATGCACCTGTTGTGTTCTCGCCGCATTTTGGTACAAGCTTTCCAGGATTTTATCCATAAATTCCTTCAAGTCTACCTAGATGATTGGACAGTATATGGGTTAGTGAAGGACCATTGTGACAACTTAAGGCTGATGTTTGAAAGGTGTCGGCAGTTGAGGATATCCCTCAACATTAAGAAATGTGTCTTTGCTACCCCATTTGGAACATTATTGGGGCACATCATATGTAAGGAGGGCCTACTAGTAGATCCCACAAAAGTTGCAGTAATTGTGGGATTGAGGGAGCCTACTAGTCAAAGCACGGTGCGTGGATTTCTTGGGCATATGGGGTACTACAGAAAGTTCATCAAAGGGTATGCCAAGATCACCATGCCTTTAGAAGAGTTGCTTAGACATAAAATTTCCTTTCATTGGGGAGAGGCACAACAGAAGGCATTTGACACTTTAAAGGATAGGCTTGTCACCATGCCCATCCTACGTTTCCCTTCTTGGGATAAGCCTTTCCATGTTCATGTGGATGCCTCAGGAACCACCATTGGATCAGTACTTGCACAACCTAGTGAAGGGATTGTTGATCATCCATTTGTGCTTTGTAATTAGGAAATTGATACCAACAGAGTAGAATTACACTACGACTGAGTGCGAGGCATTGTCAATGATCTACGTGCTTCATAAATTCATAAAGTATTTGTTGGCAACCCCTTTTATATTTTATACTGACCATATGGCATTGAAATACTTGGTGAACAAGCCCGTTCTACAAGGGTGCATATGTCGGTGGGTACTATTGTTCCAATAATTTGAGTTCATGGTGGTTGTCAAACTAGGAAAAAGTAATTCCAGACCTGATCATTTGTCTAGGATTGATTCAGGGGAGGACGTGTAGAGCATTGAAGAGACTATGCCAGACGTGCAACTATTTAGGCTTGCAGTGCGTGCCCTCAAATTTGGAGGACATTGCGGTATTCCTTAAAACAAGTGTGGCACCAGATGGAATGAAGGCCTTGGAGAAGAAGAAGTTGGCCATACGCATCACGGCCTACATGCTAATTAGTGGAGATCTATACAAAATGGGTCATGATGAGGTTCTGTGCATCATTGCGTACTAGAACATGAGTGCATTGTAATTATGGAAGAGGCACATGTTGGGATTACAGGAGGACACTATGCGGGAAATGCAACCTGCCAGAAGATTCTACTCATAGGGATTTAGTGGGAGACCATTTATCAAGATTGCATTGATTTTTGCAAGGCCTGTGACCATTGTCCAGTGCCTTGGAAAACCTGGAAAAAGGGATGAAATGCCCTTGCGACCAATAGCCAGTGCAGAACCATTTGAGAAGTGGGATATCGACTTTGTCAGACCAATCTCGCCAGCGGCACGAAGGACTGGTTCGTGATATATCCTCACTTGCACTGATTATTTGACAAGGTGGGCAGAGGCAATGCCTACAAAGGATTATACAGTGGCTACCACTGCTATATTTTTATGGGAAAACATAATCAAGCAGGTATGGATGCCCATTGAGTTTGACAAGTGATAGAGGCACGCACTTCCTCAATGAAACGGTCAGGATTCTGTTATCAAAATTCAGGGTGGCCCATCACAAAACTACTCCCTATCACCCTCAAGCAAATGGAACTGCTGAGGCATTTAACAAAATACTTATCCACACATTGACTAAGATCTGTGATGTTGGTAGACAGGATTGGGATGACAAAGTATCAACCATTCTTTGGGCATATAGGACAACCTACAAGAGGTTGAATAAGGCCACACCATTTCAATTGGTGTTTGGCACAAAGGTTTTCCTTCTAGTTGAATTCATGTTACCTTCTCTACGTATAGCGCATGCACAGGAGGATTGGCTGATGAAAAAGTGCTTGAAGAAAGAATTGACAAGTTAATGTAATTGGATGAGATATGATCATTAGCCAGGTGGAGCCAGATAGACTAGAAAAATCAAAACAAAAGGCATGGCATGATCGTCACATTAAGAACAAGAAGTTTGAGGTTGGGAAGATGGTCTTACTGTATGATTCTAAGTTTATGTGCCATCCTGGGAAGTTAAAGGTGCATTGGTTGGGTCCCTACATCATCTCATACATCCTTGATTCGGGCATGTGCCAGTTACAAGTGTTGGATGGGACGATATTTCCAGGACACTTCAATGGGAGTAGGTTGAAGCCCTACTATAAATAAGTCTTCTTGGTGTTTGTAAATAAGGCAGTATTGCCAGTTAGATTAGGATTTCCCTTAATGCATTTTCTTTTCTTGTGTTTCCCTTTCTCGTTGTTGTTTTGTGTTGTGCCTTGGGTGCCGGTAATCTCATTACTTTTTGAAGGTTGTAACTATGCAGAGGACCGCACATCATTTTAGTGTGGGGTGGAGTAAGGTGGAAGAAATTGCAAAGTGTGAAGTGCCAGGAAGGATTGTGTTGGAAAGCCTGGTTGGATGGCCCTGGGAAAGGAAGTGCATGAGAGGAAAGGTGAAAAAGGATGGTTGGTGTCAGGGTAAGGCTACATTGTAGATCCACATACAAAATTGGAAGAAGCGCAAACACAACATGAGGTAGGTGAGAGAAAAAATCATGACAGAAGAAGTGCCTTCAGTGCTGGTGACATGCGCGCAAGAGTCTCCTGTCAAGATGGATTGGTTGTGTGCTAGAAGGTTGGAGAATTATCCATACAAGGTTGGGTGCGTGAGTTAAGGTGCTAAAGACAAGGTTTGTTTGAAAAAACCACATTAAGTGTTAAAGTATGGTGGTAGGTGAAGTGGCATTTAATGTTAAAAGTGGGAAAAACTATAAATAGAAGGTTGGGCACTTCATTATTTACTTTGTGATTACAAAGAAGAAGAGCTTTTGTGAACTAGGGTTTCTAGAGTTGATCCGTGTGAAAAAAAAAATTGGAAATTTTAACCATGAGTGACTAGTTTGGATCTGCAAACCAGGAGGGAAGTAATTCACGGGCATGGGAAGAGTTGTGGAGAAGCGTCGTCTTGTGAAAAGATATTCCAGTTAGGGTTTGACAACTAGGGAATGGATTAAAAAAAGAGTATTCTTCGCAGGTTGGAGATTTAAACTTGGAAAAGATAGAAGAGAAGAGCTAGGAAGAGAAGTTGAAGTGATAACCCAACAATGGCACCTAAGAAACCAGCAGTAACACCTAAAAAGGGAAAGGGCAAGGGAAAACAACAAGAAACTACCACAAGTACAAATGAGGAATGGTATGTAGAAATGCAGTACCCAGATGGGGTTTTACTTGGAAGGAATGGGAATCCCATTTAAGAAAAATGACAGTAAGTGACAATTATAATCATCACACAAAACATGATTGAAAAGGAAATGGCAGCTGGATTTAGTGCGACCTGACTAACAAGAGAACACCTGAAGGGTTACCAATTTATAGCAACGAAGTCAAGGTGAAGTTAGAGAAGGTGGGATTATTGCAACTCTATGAGTTTCCCTACTTCAGAAAGCCAGAGCACCTCTATCAGTGGCTAATGTTGCGCATACATGAAGACCACTTTCACTTTGCGGGGACACAAAATGCGCATAACCCCTCAGTTGATTTCAAGATTCACATGCCTTATCTGTGAAGGAGAAAGTATAGAGGATGACCTATGTGACAAGGAAGCAATCAAGGAAACAGTGGCCGCTTATGCATACAAGAAGGGTCAAGGTACTTTGATATCAGGGATATCCAAGACCCAGTGATGAGAATGGTTGTGCGCCTGGTAACAAAACTCAATGACTAAGAAATATGGATGCAGGTAAACAAGTCCTGGTTGAATGTTTGTAGAAGAATATCAGAGGGCACCATCTACAATCTGTCCACATACATTACAGATGAAATTATCACCAGCGCACAGGAAGGAGACAAGATTCTCTTTGGTAATGTCCTCTTAACCATTGTGTTCTCAGAGATTGGAGTACCAGATGCAGAAGACAAGTTCATTTGGGAGTACCCAGAGGAAGACCCCTCACCTATAAAAATATTTGAGAAATACACTTGTGATAGCATGATGCCCGTTCACAAGGCACATCTTGAAAAGTGGTATACGCACTTAAGGAATGTGTTCGGGGAAGAATGGAGAATACTGGAACAACTGCCAGCGCTTACAGTAGGAGAAGCTGAGTTTGTTGTATACCAACACTTTTGTATTGGTAGGTTCAAGTTGACTGATGAAACCATGAGCCCATGGTGCAAGCTCCCATTTTCCTTCACAGCTCAATACTTCCAGGTGGGAGTTAATAGATTCAAGGAGTCCAAGAAGTTAAAGTTTGACCTTGGAAGTTTGGACCAGGACCACAGGGAGATGCACAGGACGTTGGTCTACCCCAACAAGCGCGTACGTGGAAAAGTACGTGTCACATGAAGTCCAAATGGTAAAACCCATGACTCTGACTATTACAGAGAAGTCTATGCGGCACGTGTATACCTTCGCATAAGGCCCAAGTTTGAGAAGGGCACTTATCTTGAAAATGAGATAGCTATACCTGAGGACCTAACAGGTAGGAAGAATACAGGCCCAAGAAGAAGGAAATGAAGGAGATAAAGAAAAAGGCACCAAGTGCCCAAGATACTCAAGCGGTGGGCACCCTAGGAACAAGTGCTAGAACAAGTACTTACACACGTAGGAAGAGGTCCCCAGTCAAAGAGGAGGCTCCAGAACAGGAAAATCTTATTGCAGAGGAGAAATCACCAGAGGAAGAGGAAGAGAAAGTAGAATCTCCTATACTGGAATCCCCAGTTAGGAAGAAACAGAAGGTGATGGAGGAAGCTGACTCAGAGGAAATAGAGAGCTTGGAGAAATACATAGGTGAGAGGGATGACGATGAAGAAAATGATCCTGAAAAGGACCAAGGACCACTTGTTTTCAGTGTGCATGGTTTGGAAGAAGAGGGCAGAGAAGAAGAACATGAGTTCTTTTTGTGTGGTGCAAGGGTAGCCAGGAGGAGGAAGATGCCCAGAACATGGGAAGAAGTGAAGAGGTTGGTGCATAGGATCAGAAAACTCCAAGCCTCACGAAGGAGAAAATAAACGAGGCGGCAGAAAGAGAAGCAACAAAAATCATTGAAGCCTTGGTAGAACAAGAATTGGAGGGCAACGTTGATATAGTGATGGAAGAAGATAAGGAAGAAAGCGTAGGGAAATATCACAGTAACGCGGGAGGCCCCAGTCTATCGGTAACTATTCCTAAGGGCAACGCATGCATAGGGGGAAATTGCATGGAGATCCAGAGGCAAGGAATGAGCTACATTAATGATCCCAGCAAGGTGTTGTGCACGTGCTTCCAAAGCACAGTCCCAATAGATCAACTCTTGGCAATGAAGTCATTTGATGAAGAAGGTGCATACCCTCAGATGAGGAAGATGCTCTCTTGGGAAATTGAGTCCCACATCGATGAGCCAGAGTTCGAGGTAAGCTAGGGGGCACTAATGAAAATGCCTGAGTCAAAAGGAGACAACCCCTTGGTAAATTCTCAGTAGCTTTCAGATGAGCAGTTATGCAATGCGCTCAACAAGGTCTCAGTTGAGGTTGAAGCTAGGCTCTTTGGACGGAATGATAGGATAAGATTTCTAGAAGAAGAACTAGAAAAGAAGGAGGAAGAGCTAGAAGAGAAGGCCAAGGATTTAAATCAGGAGGAGTTAATTAGCGCTCAGCTAAAGTGTGAACTTAGGGAAGAAAAGGAAAGGGTGTAGGAAGTACATAAGAAAGTAGAATCCATCACAGATGCCATTATTTTGAAGCATCCAGACCTGGCACCCCCGCATAAAAGTATGGATCTTCCCTTGAGTGCCTTGAAGACTTAATGTGCATCCTCACCATGGAGAGGCAACCTCTAGCCTTAGAATCCATTGAAGAAGTAGCAACATGCCTGGAGAAGGAGGATAAATTAAAGGTAGTAGCAATCATGGCTGAATACAGCAAAGTCCTTGCTGATGTAAATATTGTTTCCCATACCGCTGAGGCCGCATATGACAACTGCAGACAGAGATAAAGTGGTAAGTATTCTGGTCACCAACTATGAAGCAGAGCTTAAAGAGTTCCAAGAAAAGAACAAAGGGAATAGAGCAGAGCGGGATAGAATCCTGTCCAAGGTTGAAAAGAAGTCAGAAGCTATTGAGGCCCTAAGGGGTACAATCAAGAACCGGCTAAAGGAGCTATACCCACAGATTACTAGAAGGATGGACGCGCTTGAGGATGTGGGCAAGGAGTTGGAAAAAATTGTTGACACCATGAATGCTCAAGGAAATGGACTGAGTTTTGGGGAGGTAAGCACCCTAGTCGGCGACCTCTTCCAGAGAGCGCAAAATGAAGTCGATGCCTGGAATAAGTTAGAGGTCAACTTGCAAAAATATTTTCCTAGCTTGTTGCAATAATGCCATCACTTCCCCATTCTTTCTTCTTTCCTAAATTCTTCATCCCCTTATTATTTTCCCAAGATGTTAAGTCTATTATGATTCTTTATTCATTGGAGAAGTGTTCCCGTGGGTGGAGAACAGGCGTAGTGTGGGGTGATGTTGGGCCCCTAAAATATTTACTAAGTACACAAAGGTGCATGGGCGCGTAAGGCCTAAGTTGAAGGATGGGCACGCAAGAAGAAGGCATGCAAGGAAAGGTTCTATGAGGGTTTTAGAAGGGTCGTGTTACGCGCCAGGAAGACAAGGTCTCGGACTTAGCCATATTTGGCATATCGGGCAGGACACGAGAAAAGCATGACCCGACTATGCATGCAGAGTGGATAAGGTGCCAGCCTGGTGACAGGTTGGCCTAGGAAGGAATATGCCCTGCGATGGAAGCTTCTAGAAGACCATCATGGAAAAAAGTGGAGAGCTCAGGCCTGGAGGAGCATGCTCCCTTATAGGACCACATTCAGACACTTGGCACCAGATCTGAGGCCGCAGAAGGATGAGTTGGCACTTCGGGGTGCCTATAAATACAAGTGCCCGCAGAAGAAAAAGAGATCGGATAGAGAGAGATTAATAGAGAGCAGAGCTCTGCAGAAATACCACGAGGAGTCATATTGGGTTGGGTAGATGAAATATAGGAGAAGGATGTATCAAGGGCTTGGGGTTATTAAATTTCTTTTTGAGAGCTAAATGATATGGATCCAGTTATGATGCATGACTTCGGTCTGCCATGATGTGGTGTTTTGTAGTAAGTCTAATGAATGTAATGAGGTTACCAAGTTAATTGAATATGATCCTTCTTGGTTCGGATTCATACATGATTCTTCATAGTTCCTTTTCATGTATGTTTATAAGATGAATATGAATTCCTATGCATTTTCCTTTCTGTTTTGATTCAGTTCTTTAAGTCTGTTAAAGTATCTCTGTCTGTAATGACTGCAATGATCTAGATCCGTTCTGAGCTCTATGATGTTCGCATGTCTCATTCCCACTCACTTTCTATAAAGTTTGGATCATAGATGATGTTTTCCCACTCAACTCACATAAAAGAGAGACTCAGTGCCCACGCATGCCTCGGGTAAGCGCCCAGCACCCGCTAGGTGATAGGTCGGCGCACATGGGATTCCCTTGTTCTTTGGTGGGTGTAAAAATGACTACAAAATGCATTTCACCTTGTAATCCGCGTAGATGTCTAAGGTTCTGTGGTTGCATATCCATCATATCTTTGACTTTGATAGGGTCCACTTTGATTCCCCTTCGTGAGATGATAAATCCTAGAATTTTTCCCAAAGTGACACCAAGACACATTTATTAGAATGAAGGTGAACTTTGTATTCTCTTAATCTTTCAAAGATGTGCCGAAGAACAGCTAGATGTTCTATTGTGGTCTGTGATTTAGCAAGGATGTCATTGACATAGTCTTCCATGATGTCATGAAGGAGGTTGTGGAAAATGACAGTGACAAAATGTTGGTAGGTAGCACCAATGTTCTTAAGGCCAAAGGCATGACCTTGTAACAAAATTTCCCCCATGGGGTTGTGAAAGTAGTCTTGTGCTGGTCTACTTCAACAATTTGGATCTAATTATGTCCTAAAAATTCATCCATAAGAGATAACATCTCATGTCCCATAGTAGAATCAATGATCATGTCGATGTTGGGAAAAGGTAAGTCATCTTTGGGACATTTCTTATTTATATCACAGAATTCGGTACAGATACAAATTCCTAGGGTCTCCTTTACAACTGGTACCATGTTAGATATCCGCTCTGAGTAGTCAATAGACCGTATGAAGCTTACGTCTAATAATTTATGCAGTTCGGCCTTGACAAGCAATGAAACTTTGGGATGCATCTTACGTAAATTTTGCTTGACAGGATTAACATCAGGGCGCACCACAAGGTCATGAACCACAAGAGAAGGGTCAAGACCTGGCATATCTTTGTAGGTCCAAGAAAATATGTTTTGAAATTTGATCAACATCTTTGTAAAGGCCTTGATTTTAATTTCTGAGAGACTAGCACTAAGTTGTAACAATTTAGGTTGGTCTTCAGTTCCAATGTTGATAGTCGTTGTTTCTTCCACCAACAGCTTAGAGGTGTCATTATCTTGAAATGATGTTGATGGTTTATGTAATTCATTGGATATTTCTAGATTTGAATCTCCTCTCTCTAGCGCCTTTGAAAGGTTTTCACTATGCGATATATGATTTTATTTTTCTTATTTTTAACTTATTTTATTTTGGGACTGGAGATTTCAAATTCCTCTCCAAAATAAGTAGTAGCATCAAGGTTAATATCGAAACCCTTATTATGATCCGACAAGGGGAAAGGGTCTCGAGCCTCAAGGAACTCCTGGATGGCCTCATATTTTTGAAAGAGGTCCATGGAAACATGACATTGTTGGTCCTAATCAATGAGTGAAGGGTAGACAACGTCAAGGGTGCAGATGGATAAATGTTCAAGATAGATGGAATTTTCTACAAGGTTCTCGAAGAGGCTATGTGTGGAACTGGTCTCAACTTTGGATTATGAGTCCTCATCACTAGTTAATACATCAAATACTACGGGCCTCTTCTCAAATGTTTCATATCCCATACCGTGCGTGTAGAGATTAGATTTAAATATAATAGGTTCAAGAGTGCCTTGCCCTTGTGGACCAAGTCCTCTTCCTTTCCAGTTCATATTTTTCATGATTTTATGGGCCTTGATGTATTCAGTGAGTTTATAGCATTCATCCATCCAATCCTCGTACATCCAAGAGCCATCAAAGCCTTAAATGTGTTCATCTTCCAAATATCCATATCGTTTCTAAAGAGAAGTTCCCAAATTTAAACTGGAGGTTCTCGTATGTAGTGGGCGTTAGGGCGTCCATAACTACGCAGCGATAATGGAAGCTTTTCAACATGAAATGCATTTTCAAGTATGTATTCGTTAGGACCTTTGTGAGAGAATTTGTTCTCAGGTGATGGTTTAAACGTAGATGCCTCTGAAGAAGATGTAGAGGCATGGGAGGGCAATAGAAATTCAGGATCAACACAATTGGTAGTGGTTGGGATGACATGAGGTTCAACAGACCCAGCAGTAGATGGACTCTAATTTGCATTCCTATACTTTTCATCAAAAAACTTACAATATTCAAAGGGGTTGGCATCGCCAAGCAAGGTGACTGCTTTTCCATTGTGAGGGAATTTTACACATTGATGGAAAGTGGAATGTACGACATGCATCACGTGTATCCATGGTCTACCCAAAAGGAGGTTATACGATGTTTTGACATTCACAACATGACAAATAGTGTCTAGAATTTTAGGCCCCACTTGTATTGAAAGTGTGATAGTACCAAAGGATTGACACTCAGTATTATCATAACCACAAATGGTAATGATATTGGCATCTAAATCACTATCGTCATGAGCAAGACAATGTAGCATTTTCATAGAGCGGATGTTTAAGGTTGATTTGTCTTGTATAAAAACTCTTTTAACCTTATGGTTGGTTTTATAAGCTTCAATATGTAAAGATTCATTGTTATGAAGATTCAAGTTCAACATATCTTGTGGACTGAAACACAAAATAGGACTTTCAGGTGACAGACTGAAAATCATAGCTTTAAATTGCTTAACATCAATATTTGAAGGAACACGTGCCTTGTGAATAACACTAGTATGGATATCCTATAATTTGGGTGATGCTTTTAATAGCTCTTTTTAGAGATATATGCGTAGGGGTTGTCGCCAACTGCTTAAGGAGATCATATTGACCAGAGATAGAATTTTTAACATTGGAGGATGACTTCTGGTTTAAGGGAGCCGCAGGTTCAGACAACTTGAGGCTCTAAAGAGGACGTAGTGGTGATAGCATTAGCCGGAGGTGTAAATTTTAGGGTGGCGATTGTAGGCAGCACTTCCTCTATAAATGAAATAATTAATTTGAAATCAACGTTATTAAGAGGATTGTCCTTTGTCATCTTTCTTGTTGGTCACCACCATGTATGGGGAATGGGTTTGAAAACACTTTGAGATTATCATTGGGTGTTTTTTTCAATGAATACTTGTCAACAGTAATGTCGCCATTGTTAATGAGATCTTGTATGAAGTGATGGAGTCATACGCAATGATCCATTGTGTGACCATCAATGTGATGAAAGTCACAATAAGTTTCAGTTTCGTACCAATCGGGTTTAGGTTCACCTTTAACCCAAGGCTTCGTAATGGGATACGTCACCATGTTGGCATTAACAAGTTGTTGTAGGATACTTGATGATAGGAATCAAGAGAGCATTGCGCAGAAAAACCATATTATTATCATTGACCATAATACAAAGGCTATTATATAGCCACAGAAGTAGAGAATAGATATCCTATAAAATAGGATGTATTACAAACAATAAACCTGGTAATAGGCACGGGTAACAACAAACCTACGAGAATACAATAACAACAAAATAAAAATATACCTAATATAAAAACGAATTCCTAACATTCCTCCCCTTAGTTTTTACATGGTAAAACATATCTCATTCTTTGGTTGTAGCATGCCACCTCTGTGTGCTCATGATCAACTTCTCAACTGTGCAGCATCGGGCTTGCACAAAACTCTCACATGTGCCAACGTATAATTCTTCCTCCACTAATGGTTTTCTCTAACTTCTACCAACAACCTTACCCAATTGGTTTTGCAGGTGTACCAATAACCTTTCACAATTGGTTTTACAGGTTCACCAAAAACCTTACACAATTGGTTTTCATGGTTTACCAATAACCTTCACATCATGATTGATACAATACATTTTGATCAATATTCTAAAATGTTTCTACAAAAGGGGTTACATGAGGAATACACACAAGTGAATAGGAATTTACATCATTTGTTCTTATTTTTCACGCCACACTGGAAATATGAAGAACTGAAATTCACACCACACAATTGAAACTGGAACATTGCATAACTGAACATCAAATATTCACACTACAAAAATGCCACCATACCGGAAGTGTAGGCCCCGTCGTTGATGACTGGCGAGAGGTCGTTGTCTGACCTCCTTCTTCTGTTTCCTCCGTCCTCTAGTGAATGATGTTGCTTACTCAGCAAATATGATCATGTTGCTCAATTGTTTCCACATTGTGATTATTCTTGTATTCCATCCCATAATGTGAAACACAGAAAATGTGTCTGTGAGACAATTTTTTTTATTTTGACAATATCAAAAAATCCTAAAATCACCTATATGACTTTGACTCTTTTTATTAAAAATGATATATAGACTCGACAATCATGAGACTTTTAATTTTGACGAGTGACTTGACTTGAAATAGACTCCATAACATGAATGACACACATTTTAATGGGGAAAATGATAAATACACTATTTAACACCTTTTAAAACAACATTAATCCAAGAATCACTTATTAAAAAATGACTCATCAACTATTAACCTAAAATACATTATTAAAAAAATTAATAAAAGCAATTAACAAAGGTATGTTAGATTAGACATACAACCAAACTAGACAATCTATGACTCGACGCCAATTATAACGTAGACTTATTATAACAATTTGAACAAAGACATGACATAATCATAAGGGACACGTCACACTTAATTCATATACCAAAATGATAAATATTAAACAATATTCTGAAAACAGCTAGTATAACCTTCCTTTATCCACGCGTATCTACTGATCCATGCGGGCATGCCTCCATTATAGCGCATGCACTACTGCACAGCTGAAAAATGCTCTTCAACTGCAGATAGATCAGGGACCTTTGTTAACTGCACTTTCCGTGTGATTATAGAGATTCAACCGGGCACACTTGTATAAACAATAAGACTTCTTACGAGCCAATTGGATCAAACAACATGCCTTGATCTTTGCGAGAATTGTTAAATACACAGAAAAATGGAAGAACAATCACCAAGTCTACTAATAACTCAGCATCCAATGGGAGAATTGCAGATCACTGGCAGAATATAAAATATTCTTGTGGATAGATAAGAAATGGACGAACATCTTTGTATTGGAAAACCATATCCTTTCTCTTTTCTTTTTCTAAAATCTCGGGCCGTAGTACAGCTAGGGAAGATGCAGCAAACAATATCACAAGCTTTAATGAACCGCAGATCTAGATACATGTATTTGATGAAAATCCTTTCTCTGCACTCTCAGATTTAGTAAATAATAATGCGAGATAACATCACCCTGTATTCGTTTGCACATCCTCACGTGATAGGTAACAGGTTGCTGAATGTGCAAGATAGAACACGCCTACCTTGATTGCAGAAAATATTTTATTACAATACAATAGATGCATGCGTCCCAGCGGTTGCCCTATTTTCATAAATCCATACCCAAAATGGCGGGCTGCAAAAAATTATAAATCCAAAACTAATTTCACATAATAATGAGGATTCAAATAGGTGATGTGTCGAGGAACATCCAATATAAAATTCATGAACAACTATTAAATGCAGATCTGAACGCAAGTGCCTTTGAAAAGTATTAAAGAATACCCTTAATTCTAGTTTCTACCTCTAATTATTCAATTGATAATACCCCCTCTTGTTAACATTATTAGAATGAAAATACCCCCTATGTTTTCCATGTACCTTACTTACCCATTTTTCAATTATAATTTTATTTACCCCTTTTTATTTCTACCCTAAAATATTAGACAAAAAATATATTATATTTCTCACTCAATTTTTTTTAATATGCATTTCCTCTCAAAAGATAGTTTAATGCCATTGAAGACCTATTACAAATCACGTTATATATGTTAATATTTAATCATTTATCAATAGTTCTTCAAATAATTAAGATTCTGAAATAATATCACTTGTGTTGAAAAGCATACTCAATCCTAATTTTTTACCATCTTATTATTTCTTGGTTAGAAATCTAGATTTCTATATTAAAAAAGATATTATAATTTAATTTATGACCACGCTCCTTTTGCAATTTTAAGGTATTTACTTTTAAAAACTAGGGTTCAAATGTTTTAGTTTTATATCAAAATTAAACCTCCCTTTCCTTTGGCTCACCTCTCTAACTTGCCGCCAATACCTGATTCAAAACATTAATAAATTAAATCATTTCACCCCCTCATGTCTACCGGTATATTGACTTTAATTTTAATTACCTCAATATGAACCCACGTGCTAGGATACTGCCTAGCTAATGAAACCCGTATGATTTGAACTCCACCTGCTATGTACCACTGATAGGAATCAGGAGAGCATTACACAGAAAAACTAAATTATTATCATGGACCATAATACAAAGGCTATTATATAGCCACAGAAAGTAGAGAACAAAAATCCTATAAAATAGAATGTATTACAAACAATAAACCCAGTAATAGGCACGGGTAACAAAAAACCTACGAGAATACAATAACAACAAAATAACAATATACCCAATGTAAAAACTAATTCCAAACACTTGATAGAGGTTCTCCTAAAGGAGTGAATCGACGTCGTTTATTATCGCGAGAAGAAGAAGCCTCTTTTCTTGAAACAATGAGAGGTTGTTTAGCTTTATTGGGTTTAGACTAATTATTCTGAGCGTTATGTACATTTCGGTTGTTCGTGAAACCGTCATTGATCACGTTGTAATTTAGATTGAAACTCTTAGATTTTTCATGGCTACTGTTGTTATTGTTGTGGTGCTCACTATCTTTGGAGTGAGGTTTGATCAAACCTTTTCGCAATAAGGGATTTTTCAATTTGTGATCCTTTCTCGATAACTTCCTCAAAGCTGTTGAGGTAGTGCATTTGCATGTGAAAGGATAGTTCGCTAGTGATATTTGGGACAAAAATACTCACTAGTTGTTTTTCAGGGATCGAGCATGGGAATTGACTGAGCAATCCCACTCCATCCTTGTAAGAATTGTGCAAAGGTTTCATTGGAACATTTGTTTGCATTACACAAGTCCATCATAGTGATTTTAGAGTCTAGATTGAATGAGAAATGTTTAACAAAATTCTCTGAGAGGTCCGCAAAGGTATGAATAGAGCCCTTAGGAAGGTGTAAAAACCATTCCAAGGCTTTTCCTCCTAGACTACGTTGGAAAGAGATGAATTAGGAATATGCCACTATATGCCACTTCTTGATAACCATATATAACTCCTTAACGTGTTCTCTAGGAAAATTCTTTCCCTTGTATTTATAAAAATTAGGTGCATCTCAAATGATTTAGGAAAGGGTATGCTTAAAATGTCCTTATCAAAGGGGTAAGGACACAATTCATCAAAACTAAATTGTTTTCGTTGGTGTTGCATACCCGAGATAGTGTCTTTCATGTGTTTCCATTCACAAGCAAATGGCGAGTCATTTTGTAAGATAGATGATGAGCCATCACTCTTAGATTTGTTATTCTCTTTGTTGGGTGCATAGTATGGTTCTTTGATGAGTCGTCACAAGTTTTCTTAGATTATGTGTCTTTTTTGTCACTCATTAATTTTGAAGATAGAAGTGAAATTTGTTTATCCATCTCATTGATTTGATCCATGAGTTCTTTAGTGGGGTCGGTGGCCATGAATCAGTAGATTTTCCTTTGTTCCCAGATTTTGAGTTACTTGGGCCCGATCCATTATCATTGTCATTGTTTGAGGTAGATTTGTCTTTATCCTCATTATTTGTGTGGCTAGGGCCCGATTCATCATCATTGTTATTTGACATGAATGGATTACCCTTTTTGGTCTTGGTTTTACCACGTAATGTTCATAGAACATCCTCATCAAAATCGACAGGTAATTTTGATCCCATCTCAAGGAGACGAAGCAAAAATTGGTCTTTGTTTAGGCGTAAAATGTTTTCAACGTGGGCCTATTCCTCAAGAGATATATCATTTTTAGGCTCCTCTTCATTTTGTTTGTCTTCACTATCAGAGTGGCTGAAAGGATTTTGGACTTTTTCATTTCTTCCAAAATGACTATAGTCTTTGTTTCTTATTTCCACCATTTTTAAAATAGGGGGGAAACAAAGAGAGATGTGTAAGATGACTAAACCCTTAGCAACATGAATGCTAAGATGGAGGATGGGTTTTTGTGCAAGTAGGCTCATGGATAACTTGTCCCTTAACAAATTAAATGCTAAGATGGGCAAGGGATTTGGAAGATTTGGATTACGTGTCCCTTAACAAAGTGAATGTCAAGGTGGAAGCATGTGAAAATGATGATAATATCAACACTTTGCAACGTGAATGCCAAGATGGAAGAGAAGTCTGATGTAGATTGAAAGACCATGTCCTCTAGCAAAGTGAATGCTAGATAAGAGGAGGATTATAACGATGATAGTTCAAACGCGCTCAACCTCTAACAATGTGAATGCTAGAATGGAGGAGCGAGGATAGGTTAATTTCGAATGTACTCTACCTCTAGAAAAGTGAATGCTAGATGGGAAGAGGATTTAGCGATGATAAGATCGATTTTGCTCAACCTCTAACAATGAGAATGCTAGAATAAATGAGGGGATGATATTTCAAAAGTACTCAACCTCTAACAAAGTGAATGCTAGAAGGAAGATATTTTGGCAATGATAGGATTAAAACCCAATTGTCAATCAATGTGAATGATGAGAAAATGGGATGATGACGATGTCTAGAATTTAACAAAGAGTTTTCTAAATCAAAGACGTAAAATGTATGAACGTGGATAGTTCAACAAGGATGGTATCGAACTAGAGGTTGTAAGGAATATGACGATAAGATTGAATCTTGATGAAAGATGATATGGAAAGGACTTTAATCAAGACAAAGTAGATGTAATAATCTCGAGACGTAAGTTACGAGATGAGGAGGCTTGACTGAGGATGTGGGTATCCACAACTCAAGATTTTGATAAGAAATGGGGGAATGAAATCTTAAATGTTGGAGAGAAGTGTGATCCAAAGGTTTAAGACAAGAATGAAATGGGGATGAACTCAAGATGAGAAGAAATATGAGAATGGGAGTATGTGATGATGTCAAAAAGGAAGACTCAAAATGGGAAAATGAGAATTCCAAAAGGATGAAATGAGATCAAATGAAAGGTAGTGTGATTTGGAACGAAATGGAAGATGTTGGGAAATCCAAATAATGGGATATAAGAATTCATGAAAAGAAGTGATGAAATAAAAGAAACCAAATAAGGATGATTTGGAGACAAAAATGGAGAATAATGACAAACCCAAATAGGAATTTGAGAAGCATGATGAAAATGAGATGGAGATTCCAAATGGTGAAAATGATTGAAAGGATGGAAAAGGGATGAATGGTGCAAAAAAATATTGGAAAGATGAAAAATAAGTGATGAGTGACTTCAAATAAAGATAAAAGAAAATGTTCCCAAATAAGGAGTATTTGGGATGGTGAAATATAAAAGTGGGAGAAAGATGAAAAATGGATCCAAACAAGAAGTGTTTGGAAAGATTAGAATGATATGGAAGATGAATCTAAATAAAGAGTGTTGGGAAAATGTGGAAAGATATGAAAGTGAAGGCGTAGGTATGAGTGTGGAACACTACTACGAAAAGAAAGAAAACGAAAGAAAAATTAAAAAAAGAAGTTTTTGTTTTGATGTTTTGTTCTTGGGCCTCTACCTTAGCTTGGCTTAGATAGTGTGTGGCTTCCTGGGTGGCTCTCTCAACTAGGTGTCAGTAGTATACCTGAGTGAGCGGAATGATATTGCTATTTGATAGCTTTACTTTACTCCCTTTAAAACCTTGAGCAAATATATCTTTTCAAAATGAATCGCACAGGGTTCACCACTAAGATATATACCATGACTCTAACTCACAAGGATTTACTAGTCAGGTAGGATAAAAGGTTCCCGTTTCGTCAGGAAGTTCCCTCAATGTGCCGACTACTTTGGGGTTCCTATGGTAATCCTCAAATGAGTTTTATGGCTTATGCCAAGATACTTCCCATACAACTATGTGGATGGATTTTAACCCTTATCTGAACCTGCAAATACAGTGTGTAAAAATGTTCATTTTATCTTATTTATCAGCAATTCCCTGCACACATGAATGAGTAGTTTGAAGCTCACGATCAAAGGCAACCTGTAGTTTGTAGTTTTAAGTGTTTTATCTACCTTCTTGAAAGCGGGTCCTGCAAGAAAAGACTAGAATGTTCTCTGGAGGTAGTAAAATCCAAGATGATAGAAGCAAGTTCACACTTTTGATTTCCAAGATCGCTTAAAAAGTGCGAGGAAAGAGCATACACGTAAAACAAGCTTTGATTAAAAAATTAAAAAGTTAATTCCCAAAAAATTAGAAATAATCACATTTCTGATTTCCAATATCACTTTGAAAGTGCGAGGAAAGAGCATACGCATGAGGTTATTACGTTTAAAAAAATAATAAAAAATACTACATTTTTTTTTTTTTTAAATGACAAGTGTTAGGAGAAATGAAACCATAAATTTTATGTAATTCCAAATCAGAAAAAAAAAAATTGCATTGCATAGATCTTCTTGAGACCTTTTTGTCAAAAAAATGGAGTCATTTCGAGTTTGGGAGAAAAATTTATGGATTCCGGAAGATGGGTTACGGTAGCACTCTCAGTGAAAAATTTGAACGTGCGAAAAACATCCTGGCAATTGGTTTTTTTGGTTTTTAGTTTCTGTGAAGCACCTTAAAACCTAAAATTTTGATAATAAGGTTAACTAAGAACAAAAAACACGAAGAAGGAGTTAGATCACAAAATAATTAACTAAAATGAAGAAACAATGTGGGAGTCCCACCGGGCATGCCAGAATGTAAACAAGGAAAAATTACAGACAACAAAAGATAAATAAATAAAACACATATTATACCTTCACTGTAGATCTCTTGCAAACCTCAATGTAAGACCATAGAAGATTTAAACTTGTTTGATCTTATTGAATATTGGATTGTGAATGCTCTTTGATATTACTTCTCCAAAGTTGGTTACAAATGTTACAAGCATATTTCACAAGGATGCGGATGTCTGATTAACTAAAATGAGGGAAATGTAATAATATTTAACCTAATCAAGGAGGACAAAAACATTGTAAATAAATGCACTAAAGTAATATGTAGTTATTAAAATGATTAAAATGATTGAACTAGTAGAAATAAAACCCTAATATGCAAGAGGAAGGTAAGGAATGAACTCATTTGATTATGGATGACTATCGCAAGGTGTCAGAGGTCTGATAGGAAAATACAAAAGCTACAATGGATGTGCAAAGGTCCTTAAAAGAGTGGATCTAGATGATCTGAGAAGACTGGAGCATTGATGAGGGTATTGGGGTGCCCCGGGGCACCCTGGTATGGAAGAATAGGTGCCCTGGTCTCTGAAAAATATCGAAACCTAGTTCATTCTAGGTCAGAATATGCTTTGTAACCTTCATTGTCTATCACACTGGATTTGCTGAACTGCACCGAATGTTCCGAATATAGCAAGATGAAGTTGAAGAGTTGCAAGAGATAAGAGAAGTATCAAAACCCTAAAAAATAAAAGATGCAAATGAATGGGTCAGATTGACCTCGAATGCCACAACATTTGGCTTGCTAAACTAAGCACTACACTATATTTCAGACCCAAATGTAGTTTTGGTGTGTGTGTGCATGTCGTGCCCTAGGTGTTCTTGTTTCAGTCACACTTTGTGAAGTAGCGAGCAATAACTAAATATAAAAAATGTAATATTATGTGTGCATGGAATAGAATAGAATCCCTCCCCCTATGAAGTGTGCGTTGATGCAGATATCCTAGCCTTGATGCATGGAAGTATGTGGATGCAAGTGATGAAATGCATACAACTCAAGATGGAGTGATAGTAGTAAGTGACGATAAGACCCTCATTATGGTCTCATAACTTTATATAGGGTTCCCTTGCTCTTATTTCATAATTAATCCTGACATGGCAGACTAGGAAAAAGATAAGAATAAAAATGGCTAGAAAGAGCCCAAAAAGAGGCGGGAAAGTAAAACAAGGATCGAGGCACCCTGGGTGGCACTGAGGTGCCCCGGGGCACCCCAGTAAAGGTCTACACGCCCCGATTTAGGCTAAAATGACGGGCAAGTGTCAAAATAGCTAGGCATGTATATAAAAAATGTGTGGAAATGACAAAATAAAAGTTAAAACAAGATGGCCAAAAGGTGGGATTAATTATTACTTTCTTCACTTAAGAACCTTCTAAATAATAATATGAGACCAGGATAAATAATGCCTAAAGTGCATGATTTTTTGACTACAATGTCAAATTGGCAGAAGTTGGATGCAATTTTCTCAAAGCTCCAGGGATGGATTTGTAAAGGAAATGACTTGCTTTTATAGCTAAGGGTAGAGCCATGAAAGGTGGATTTGACATTGACTAATCTCCGGGTTAATGGTTGAATCACCCAAGTTAGCAAGTACACTTGGCAATTGGTAGTTACAGATTTACAGGGGCAATAGACATTTGGAATAATTGAAGTTACATCCGGCATTTGAATTGTACATACAATCAAATTGCCCCCACACTTATAGGAGTCTAGAAGAGGAGTCCAAGTGGGATAGGGAAGTGTAGTTCAAGTGTAGTTGACTGGAATAGGTGGAATTAAATAACTAAATTTAATTAGTATTTAATTGTGAGAAGATAATTAACCATTTAAATAAATAAATGTTTAATTATATTAGCTTGAAGGTGTTAGGAATTAATTAAATTAATTCCAAGAGCATGGTAGAATTAAATTATTTAATTCTAAAGGGATTGTGGGGGAATAATTAACCATTTTTTAATTAAATGTTTAATTATATTAGCTAAGAGGGTGTAGGAATTAATTTAATTAATTTGAAAGGCGTGTTAGAATTAAATTATTTAGTTCCAAAGAGTGGGAATATAGCTTAGGTAATAAAATTAATTTAATTAATTCTAAAAGGGTGTATTTAAATGACATAATTAATTTAATTAATTACAAAGGGGTGTATTGTGGCAAGATAGAATTAATTTAATTAATTCTAATTGGATAGAAGCAGGATAGAAATATGTATGTATTTTTAGGGAGTCTACACCTGGGCGCTGGTGTCCAGAGTCAGAAATGTTGAAGTATCAAAAGACAGACTGGGAAAAGAGTGTAAGACCAAAAATGAAAACAGAAAAGCAAGGAAAGAGGCCAAAGACGGTGATCAGTTAGTACTTTTCTCGCTTAGGAATCATATGAATAGTGGTATGTGATCAGAACTAGAAATATACGCAAAGTGTGTGATCTAATGTCTACATTTACCCCCACTTTATGTTGTTGAGTGAGTGCTTGATAATATAATGTTAGGAAATAAGAGATAAAATATGCGGAATAATCCCTTACATAATCGCAACAGTAGAAACTAATATGCAGAAAATATTACAGATCTCAAATAAAAGTGCAGAATAAATAACACAACATAGAGAGACAAGATTTAATGTGGTTCACCCAATTTAGGCTACGTCCACCAAGAATCACTTGCTCAGACTTTTATTACAAGCCTCTACTCTCTCAATACAATACCCAGATCCGTTTGGAGTTATACTCAACAAACTCTACAGAATTCACACCTGAATTCAAAACACATCTGCAATACATTTGCTTGTATATATATCATATGCATAAGACCGTATAAAAAGACAATTGCTTAAGCAGTTTGATACAAAACCGTGGGTATCAAAACAATGGGTAATAAAAAAAAACCATCGACCCAAAAAATAGCCCATAACGGTTACCCATTACCCATGGGTTAATAAACCACCCATGAAAATTTGCTTCGGGGGCTTCACCCCCCCAAACCCCCCTGACCCACTCACCGGCGAGCGGGACCACCGTAAAAATACCCGAGTGTAACACATAGAAGGTGTACCACACTCTAACATGAAAATAGGCTCCACAAACATAACATATAAAATAGATAGATAGAAAATAAGTGAGAAAAACAAAATTTTCTGGTGATTTTTTTAGGTCGCTGCTGAAACCGCCTGCTGTTTTTCGTGCTAGCTCAGATGCCGGACCCCTCTAGTCTAGATCAGGGGTCCCTCTTGTCAAGGGCCCTCACTCCAAAGCCACTGATGCATGGAACAAAATAGTGGAGGGTTCCACCTCCGCTCCTAGCTCGGAAAAGCTCTCTCCTTGCATTGTCAGATGGGTCCCTCTCTCTTGTGCATCCCCTCTCACATCACGGAGGCTGTTGGTACTTCTCGTGATCTTTCCTTGGTGGGTAAACTGATGGGTCCTAGACCCCCATTAGAAGATATCAAAAAATGGGCTCAGTTGAAATGGCAACCATGTGGAGCACTTGAAATAGTGGCAATGCCTAATGGTTTCATATTATTCTCCTTCAGCATGAAAGAGGATTTTGCTAGAGCTCTTCTCGGTGGCCCATGGTTTTTTGGCAGACAGGGCTTCTACCTCAGGAAATGGTCTCCAGGTTTCAACCCACACACTGAATCCATGACCCAAGCCTTAATATGGGTTTCACCTCCCGGGGCTCCCCTGGAGTTCTGGCATCCAACGGTTATTGAAGGTATTGCCCTCTCCATAGGATCTTTAATTGCTATAGATCAAGCAACAAAAGCTAAAACTAGATTCATTCATGCTCACTTTTGTGTTAATGCTGACGTAAGTTATCCCCTCCCAAAAGAGATAGAGCTAATATCAGATCTTGGGAACTAGAAACAGAACATTGACTATGAATATATTCCTCAAGCATGCTCCTTCTGCAAAATCATTGGTCATCGGGCCTCTAGTTGCCCCTCCAAACCTCAGCCGAAACCCAAAACCCAAAACCTTTCCCCAAAAACTAAGAGAACCTTTATTCCTAAACTGTCCTCGGTTGAGATCCCTATCATCCCCACCTCTAATTCCTTTTACTCTCCTGGAAGAAAGAGAAATAAACACTTCCTCTGATCCTTTTTCCGAGGTTGTCCCCCCCTCTCTGGCCCTTAGGTCCCTCATTCATCCCTTTGTCTCCCTCGGCTCTCCCCCCCACTTCCTCTAAGAAGGTTAACCTCTCCTTGCCGATCCCTCCTCCCCCCCTCCACCCCTGCCTTCTCCACTTTCCCTTCCCATCCCCCCCCTTCCCTCCTCTGGTCCCCTTCCCTCGGAACCCCCTTCCTTGAATCTCCCCCCCTGCCCCCCATATTTCCCCCTCCCTTGGACTCTGCTACCTCCCCCTCGGCCCATTCTTCTGATGATAGTTTCAACCCCCGCTTCACTAGAAGTAGCAGCAAGAAACCTGACATTGGCACTGAAAAAGTAAGGGGAAGGATTCGAGTAATATCAAACTCCAACAATAAGTTGCTCTTAATGTCACTCAAGGAACCCAGAGCACAATCCCCATGGTGGTGGGGAGCAAATCCAAACCAAAGAAATGAAGATCATCTCTTGGAATATAAGAGGGCTCAACTCTCTTCAAAAGCAAAGAGTCATCAAAGATATCAAATTCCAGAACTCTCCTGATATCATAACGATGCAGGAAACTAAACTTAAAAAAGACGATCAACTCCTAAAAATCTGGTCGGCGGCTTCTTTTGAATCTCAACCCTCAGTAGGGAACTCAGGAGGTCTTTGTACCCTTTGGGACCCCAGAAGTTTCAAAGGGGATTATTTGTTCAATCATCCCAACTTTTTATGCATGCTTTTCCAAGAGGTTGGATCTGACTCCACTTGGATTGCCATCAATGTATATGCCCCCAACATCAGAGACTCAACGTGGGAAATTATGGAAAGATATCACAAACTTCATAAACACTTGTGGTAAAATTCTCATTTTAATAATGGGAGATTTTAATTGTCCCCTTTTCCTTCAGAAAAACAGGGAGGAATTCCTACCATGACCGCCAGCATGGATGCTCTAGCAGACTTCATAAGGGATAATTCACTTCTTGACATGGAACTCCATGGTTCCTCCTTTACGTCATCAAACCCCATATTGGGTAGGAATCATATTCAAAGTAGATTGGATAGATCTCTAGGCTCTTTGGACTGGATCTCTCTCTTTCCTGACTTCTACCTCAACTCTCTCCCCCAGGCTGCCTCTGACCACAGCCCTCTCCTGCTGAGCGCAAATCACAATCTGAATACCAAGAATCCTCCCTTCAGGTTCGAGCTTGCATGGCTTGAGAATAATCACCTGAACCCTCTTGTTCGCCAAATGGTGGAATATCAAAATTGAGGGCACTGACATGTTTAGATTTACCAACAAGCTCAAAGAAATTAAAAAGTAGCTCAAGATATGAAAGTCTACGGTCTTTGGCAACATCAAGCTCCGCAAACAGAAGCTATCTCAGGAATTGGCTAAAGTCTCTGCTCAAATGGAGATTGAGGGGAGATTGGATCACCTTCACCAAAAAGAAACCTCCCTCCTCAGTGATTATCACAATACGCTTCAAGAAGAGGAGACCTATTGGAGGCAACGCTCTCGAGCCCTTTGGCTCGAGCAGGGGGATCGTAACACCAAATTCTTCCACATCACTACTTGCAAGCATAAGAGCAGAGAAAAGATCCAAGAGCTGGTGTCATCCTCGGGTACCCTGTTAACATCTAAGGCTGATATCTCCAATGAACTCGTCTCCTTCTATTCTAACCTCCTCCAGGTTGACCTGCCCCCTCCGGAGCAGTCAATGGCCATTACGCTCCAGCATATACCGCATCTTGTGTCTTCTGAGATGAACAATAATCTGATCAAACCTTTTGCAATGGAGGAAATTCACAAAGCGGTATTTTCCATGAAAAGGGACAAAGCTCCGGGCCCGGATGGTTTTCCTGTTGCTTTCTTCCAAGTGTTCTAGGAGACCATCAAGCAGAATCTATTTAAAGTGGTGAATGAGTTCCAGATTAGTAACAATCTTCTAAAATAATGGAATACCACCTTCGTTTCCCTTGCCCCTAAAGTGCATAGTTCTAAGGATGACTCCAACTTCAGGCCAATCAGTTTATGCAACACCGCTTATAAGATTATCACCAAGATGCTCGCCTCCAGACTTAAACCCATAATGAATGATCTCATCTCGCAAAATCAGAACAGTTTTATAAAGGTTCGGCTCATCCAAGGAGGCATCATTACGGTTCATGAAGCTATCCACTCGGCCTTACACTCGAAATCCCCAGGAATGATTCTAAAGCTTGATATGCAAAAAGCATTTGATAGAGTCAGCTGGCCTTTCTTAATTAGGGTCCTGGAAAAATTTGGTTTCGATAAAAGATGGTGTAGTTGGGTCTTCTCTTGTATCGTGACTCCTTGCTTCTCTATTCTTATCAATGGAATTCCAATAGGTTTCTTCAAAAGTAGCAGAGGTATCATGCAAGGTGACCCCCTGTCACCCTTCGTCTTTGTTCCTATGGTGGACTCCCTCAGCAGAGCACTGGAGGCAACTAAAAGTCAATCCATCATTTCGGGTCTGAAAATCACCTCTAGCTTCCCTTCTGCCACCCATAGCCACTTTGCTGATGACACTTTACTGTTAAGTGTCACCTTTGTGATTGAAGCACAAGCTATCATGGATATCCTTTCTCTTTACCAATCAACTTCTCAGCAAACTATCAATTTCAACAAGAGCAGCATCTCCTTCATCAATACTGCACCTAGGACTCAGAGAAAGATTGCGGATATTTTTGGGTGCAATATTGTGGATCTCCCCGCCTCTTATCTTGGCATCACCCTCTTCCATGGTAAGTAATCTAAAAATCTCTAGAATCCAGTCATTGAAAGGTACCAAAAAAAGCTCGCTGCCTAGAAAAGGAGCTCTACTCAGTCAGGCTGGCAAACTCCAACTGGTTAAAGCCACCCTCCAAAGTCTTCCTACTTACTTCATGTCCCTTCTCAAAATTCCCAACTCAGTGAAGGAGGTTGTGGAAAGAATCCAAAATAACTTCTTGTGGTCAGGGACGGAGGAAAGGAAGAGGATCCACCTTGTCTCTTGGAAGGAAGTGTGTAAGCCAGCTTCTCAGGGTGGGCTTAGTCTAAGAAAAATGGCTGACACGAATGTGGCTCTCTGTGGCCAAACTTGGCTTGGAAGTGGCTAAAGGTAACTTTCTTTGGGCTTAGCTTCTTAGAGCTAAGTATCTTTCTAATATCGAAGATCTTCTCACTTCCAATCCAATTAGAGGTTTAGCCATTTGGAATTTTGTTATTAGCTCCCTCCCCATTATCTGGGCTAGCACTAAATGGAGATTTGGAAATGGTAGACTTATTGACTTCTGGCGAGATCATTGGATAGGGGTCGAGCCTCTTGATCACAATCCATCATGGGATCCTGTGAAAAGAAGCCTCATTAATAAGAAGGGAAGATTAGTTTCAGGCTATTGGAAGATGATGAATTCCATTCCCACATGGAATATTCAGGTCTGGGATGATATTAGTGAACAGACAGAGCAAACTCCCGACTTCACTCAGAATTGTGCTCTCTTCCATCTATATCCCCTTCTCCCAACATGAAGATGAGCTAATATGGCCCCTCTCCCTATCTGGCTCTTTCTCGGTTAAGGCTGCTTATCTCTTGATGCATAGTGCTCACTCTGGTTCCCCCCTCACCAAATTTTGGCAGAAGGAGATCATCCCCAAAATTGGTTTTTTTTCCTAGCTCTCTTCTAGGAACGCTTTCCTCTCTAGAGAAAATCTGAAAAGGAGGGGTTTCTCTCTTCCCACTAGATGTGTTCTCTGTACTAAGGAGGTGGAATCCTCTACCCATATTTTGATACACTATCCCTTTTCGCAAGTTATCTAGCATTGGTTCTTATCGAGAATGGGTGTGTTTTGGACCTTCCCTGAGTCCATTCAAGACACCCTCTCTCAATGGAGTTCTCCCTTCACTCACCCAGATTTAGTTCTGGCCTGGAAACTTCTCCTCCCACATGGCATATGGGGCATCTGGAAAGAAAGGAGTAGAAGAATCTTCAAAGACCAGAGTTTTGAACTTGATCGGGTGGCTACCCAGATTGCTCTTACTTTCCAGGACAATCTCAACTCGCACCTTTGGTCCAAGTATTAGCAAAAGATCCAAATCTGTAACTCTCAGGAGTGGCAAAGGCTATCGGCCATTCATCCTGTTAGTAAAGGCACTTCCTTTGCATGAGGATTGGTTTGATGGCTTCCTTCCCCTCTGGGCTGGAGAAAACTTAATACAGTATGGGGCCTCGAAAGGCAATCCTAGTAATTCTGGTGGAGGAGTCATTCTTCGATGCTCCTCGGGCTCCATTGTTGCTGCTTCTACTCATAATCTTAACTATGGCACCAACCATCGTGTGGAAGCCTTGGCTATCATCAAAGGCCTTGAGATGGCTATCAAATTTGGAGACGGCCCCCTCCAAGTTGAATGTGACTCCCTCAACATCATCAATCTCCTGCAGTCAGCTGATTTTGGTCAATGGTTGATACAAAATATCATTGCTGATATCAGAATTCTTCAAAGAACTTTCTAGCAAATCCAGTTCCAACATGTCCTCCAGAGAGGGGAACAAAGTGGCTGACCACCTTGCTAACATTGGATTTCTCCTTGAGAGTCAGCAAACCTGGATGGACAACTTCCCGGATGACCTCTTCAAAATTGCTCAGAATGATATCTCCCAATGTTGACTGGTGGAAGGGGGAACTGATATGGGTTTCTATAAAGCCTTTATGGCCCCCTCAAAAGGTGGTGGCATTTACGTTTGATTTATTTGATTTGACCTTTGGCAATGAACCTTTTGATGACAGTGATGTGTTATGATGTGGAGGATTTCTGCACGCATGGGGTAATTCCTCCCATTAATCATGTGATGATCTAGCGGGAGGACAATGATAATGAGGCCAATGGCTCCCACACCTTGGTCGCGATGTTAAAGGACCCCCATCATTCTCACTTCTGCACTTTTCAAAAAATTTATACAATGGGTGGCTAGCTGAAGTAGCTTGAGTCTACTGCCTAGTGACTCGGTTAAAGAAGATGTGGAGGTTTGGAACATTTTGCTAGAAAATGGAATTACGACCTTCTTGGAGAGAATGGTGGGCTACTCAGCCCTGGTTTTGTATGCGGTTATGGCTTCTTGGTCGAAGGGGCGGGTTCAGATTGGCAACACGCGCTTTACCATCTCCACAAATGCTATCACTGATGCCATGGGTCTTCCTGCCGTCGGTGATATCTACTTCAAGCACTCGCTGCATGTTGAAATACAGGATTTTACTGCTCCTGGAGACAAGCCGGTCAAATACCTCTCTGGCTATACTCACGATTCCCTTCCTCCTCCATGGAACAGAGTTGCGGAAGTTATAATGCATTACTTCACCATTGACGGTCATTATCGGCTTGTTTACGGCCCTCACTTCTTCATCCTTTCTCATCTGCGTTGGGGGAAGAAGATAAATCTTGTGGCTTTCCTTTATCAGTCTTTAGAGCACTCTATTCAGCTGGCTTGTGATGGGGAAGGGGCTATTCTCCACCAGGGCTTACTATACCTAATTTTCTCTGATGCTACTTCACATGCCGATTTGATTAGCTTCCCCCCCAAATCTGGTCGTCGCCGCTGCTCTCCCTCGCCTTCCCCACTGCCCCTACTCCACCTCCCTCCGCTCTTCTCGGTGCCACCATCATCTGCATCATTTCCTCTCGATTCTGACTCAGATGTCACCATTCTTAGCCCTCCCCTCATTTTTTCTGAGCCCCCTAGCCCCCACTGTTTCCCCCCCGCACCTTTCGTGCTTGTCTATTAAAAGCCACTGACAGCAGCTTTAAAGCTATCTCCCTGGTCTCAAGCCCTGATACCTCTCTTGCAGAAGACATTCTAGGCCTCACCAAGCTCTACCCTGACTTCCCGGCCTCGAAGTAGATGGAGATAAACCAGCTTGTGAACGACCCCACTTCTTAGACTGCGGGAAACAATCCACTCTTCGATGACAATGCAATCCTCCTGCTGACTCTATGAAATCTTCTTTGAATTTGAATTTGACTCCCACTGAGCCTGAGACTACTGACACGCAACAGGATGAACGCAGAGTTGATATGGTCTCTTCTATTATAAACAAGCTTCAGCGTGCCTTCACTGCTCTGAAGGGCTTGGGAGGCATTCACTGATTCTACAAGGAGCGCCATTGCCAAAGATTTCTCAGAGCTCATCACCCTTACAGAACAACTTGCGGATGACTCGGGTTCCCCTAGAGCTAGAACTGTTGTCTCTAAGTTAAAAAATATCTTCTGATGTTTTCTTCTTTTCTTCTGTTGTCCTTGTCGTCTTCCTTTTTTTGGAATCTCCATGGGTTACTTTTTTTGCTATGTTATATATATTGCTAAATCTGGCCTGAAGGGACTTTTTTGTATAAGGTTGGGGGACCTTCTAAAACCCTCTTTTTACCCTATATATTCCAAATATATATATATATAATATATAAGATATGTGTACCTAACAACCATGTAGATCGATGGCGAAAAGTGTGCCGAGGAGACAAGACAAAGTGTGGAGTGATAAAAATATGAAGCATGGATTCTAGAGAAGAGGAAGTGAAAATGAATGACCCTAGTGGTGAAAGTGTATGTGTAGATGTCACGTTGTACCTATTGTCGATGTCACTTTATGCTTCATGATGTGATTTTTGCTTCCCATAAAGATGGACCTGCAAAAGAGAAGAGTAAACAAGTAGTCAAATATGTGTATATGAAAATTTTGATCCAAACAAGTAAAAAGTGTGTAAGAAAGTATGTAAAAATGTGAAAAGGAACATGTGCACCTGACCCGTGATGAGTGAAAAGAGAGAAAGGATCTTGAAGATGTTGTAGAAGAATGAGTTTTTTGGGCGATCTCACATCGGTTATGCTAAGTGTGAGTTTTTTGGGCGATCTCAAGCCAACTGCGCCAAGTACAAAAGAAGTGTAGGGAGAAAATTTGATTGTTATCCTCCAACCTTTGACTACTTCCCAAAGTATAAATACCACTACAGATGGTGTGCGTAAATCTGATCCATTTTGATCCAACGCGAAAATAAAAAAGAAAGTGTAGTGCATGCATGTCGAGTGTTAAAGGATTGTGCCTATCATGTAAAATGTGTTGTGTAAATTTTTGTGAAATGTGCCAAACTAAGAAAAGTGTTGTAACTGCCCCCTGGTCATAGACATCCAATAAGGGTCAGGGACACCTAGACGTTATTGTCTGTGTCTGGGCACTAGTTTCTATGTTATATTGAGGACCCAAGTCAAATTTTGGGCCATTTCTGTGACTAAATATTGTGTTGTACTGGTACTAAATTGTGATGTACTATGAGTGTGGACTACTGTGTGGGGTGACTAATTCACCTGATGATGCCCCCCTTGTTTGAGGTGCATGTGACATCACTAGGAGTATGCGATCCAAAGGAGGACCCATGTAAATCTGAAATTAAAGCCCTGCATGGGGAAGGGAATGTGTTTGGTAGAAACCAAGGCACGCAAAAATAAAATGGTTTGAAAACAAGTGTTAGTGCAAACAAGATAAACACACATGTTGAAAACAATATGTAAGCTAGCAAGCAAGAAGACAAAGTAGACAAGCCATAGTGCAAGTAAAGTAGGCCATGACAAGCGGGTTGAAAACATGGGACATCACTCACGATGTTGCAAGAAAATTGATGCTAACGTCTCCAAAAGCATATAGTGTGCACACAATACAAAGGGTAAAGACCGTAAATAATGGCATATAATGGCAAGCAAAGTAACAGACAACCATGGTAGTAACGAGTTCCTACAAAAAAATGTTGTACATAAAGCACCCGTTAGCATGTTAGAGAGATACAAATTATGTCAAAGCATGTATAATTTGGTATAGTAGTGTGCTAGTGTGAATAGGAATTAGTATAAATCAAAACAATAACACATGTGATGTGTACAAAATTGGATGCCCTAGGAGCCTGCTACAGGACAGGTAAGAGGTACAGTGTCAAGCTTCCATGTTGTGTGTAACGATCTATGTAAAGTTTGCAATCACAACTAGAAGGCAAGTGAACGCACATGTGTATATATAAAATATAATGGCATACAATGTATCAAACTAACATAGTAAGAAAGCTATAACATGTGAGTATAAGTAAGCAAGAACAATGTGTAACCAAGATATGTAACATGTTGTGAATGAGTGAGATGGAATGAAATGCAATGTGAGTGTGATAGGAGACACATACCCCCAAGTGAGTGTGAGTGAATATGCATGTGATGAGGTTCATTTATAAATTCCCCCTCGGCATTCAAGAATGAACCATAGAACAAGAGTTTGTCATCAAGAAATGGTTTAAAGTGTACACTAGAAATATATGATCGACAAAACATATATTGTAGAGAGTGAGTGAGTGTAATGAGGTTTATTTCAGATTGAGACCCTCAGCATTCAAGTATGAACCATGTAACTAAAGTGTGTCATAGGGAAGTGTGGTGTGTGAGAGTGTGATATTAGAAATATGTGTCATGAATGCGTCAAGTGTAGAAATGTGTAGTGTGTGAGGTTCATGTATATAGTATGCCCTCAACAGTCAAGTGTGAACTATAGCGCAAGAGTGTGTCATCATGTAATCACGATAAAAATGTAACAATATGTAGAATACGTGTGTGAAAGACTATATGTGACTCAAGAAGTGACATATTAAAAGTGTGAGACACGTAATAATGCTAGATGGGGGGGAATAAGCATGATGCCCCCAAGTTTATATTGATAAGTGTGATCAAGTAACATCTTCTAAGAGATCATCATTGTCATGGTCAAAACTGAATGGTGAAGCATATGAGACTTGGTAGGCTATAGTATGTAGTTGAGCCCATAGAGAGCCATTACAGAATAGATTATGCATGCCCATTGCATATTACTTGTCAGTGAAAGATGGTAATGGACATCCATGTGCATACCAATGAGTGAGGTTTTGTGAATAGCTAAGAAATGAGTCATTGTAAATGAAAACATGGCCAAAGGGCATGGGGAATGAAATGTTGATATGATTAGGATCTAATGTGCCACCAATGTAGTCGAGCCACGTGATTGTTTAATAGTAAGTGGCGCAATGCACGAATTACATGCAAAAATACTGGTAAATGAAATACTCAAAGGCCATAAGTATTAGTAATGCAAAGACATCCATGAGATAGATTTGGTGAATACAGCAGAGGTAAGATATCATCAAGTGTAAACCCAAGCCGAATCAATCCATCATGTGTGCAAATAGTGTCAGAACAAGTGGGATCGAATGAAATGTACGACCAAAAATCATTGTTCATAAAAAGAGTGCATATAAAATGAGGTGTTGCAGACATAGGTTGCTCGTGAGGAGATAATGAAGGTTGTAGAAAGGGTGGTTATGAAGTGGATGGAACATCTTCTAGTTTACAAACGGTTCCCTCAAGTGGAGGCAAGTTGCTCAAATAGTGCATGGGTCATGAATCTGCAGCAGGATGTATAGTAGTAGAAATTGGGCTAGGTAATGTAGTATTTAGATATAGGTGTTGTTGTCCACTCAAAATTCCTTGCTCTGTCAAAGGTAAAATTTCAAAATTTTGAGTCTTAAGTGTCTTTTCTGTCAAGCTGGTGGTGTGGAAAAAGTCTTGGAAGTCTAAAAAATCTAAGTTTTGGGTCATTTTGTAAGTATTTCGGGCCTGTCGGATATTTTTGTCCCGGTTGTCCCAAGTACAAAAGTGCACTCTGTTCCCCGATCGGCCGAAACCTCCGAAATTGTCCCATTTCGGGCCCGTCGGAAGTTTTTGTTCCAAGTGTCCCAAAACTTTTTGTGCACGTTGTTCCATTTTCGGCCGAAATTCCCGAATCGCGTACTTCGCACTTTTCTGTCCCAAATGTCCCAAATCAAAAAGTGCACTCTGTTCCCCGATCGGCCGAAACCTCTGAAATTGTCCCATTTCGGGCCCGTCAGAAGTTTTTGTTCCAAGTGTCCCAAAACTTTTTGTGCAAGCTGTCCCATTTTCGGCCGAAATTCCCGAATCGCGTACTTCACACTTTTATGTCCCAAAATGTCCCAAATCAAAAAGTGCGCTCTGTTTCAATTTCGCCCGAACCGGCCGAGTCGCGTACTCCAGAACTTTTTGTCTCAAATTTCTCAAGTTCAAACTTAAGGTGCACTCCGTTCCATTTTCGGCCGATTCGCCCAATTTCGTCCCAACTGTCCCGAGTTAAAAAGTGCAAGCTGTCCCATTTTCGGCCGAAACTCCCGAGTCGCGCACTTCGCTCTTTTTCATCCCAAATGTCCCAAAATGCATTTGTGCGTCCTCTCCCTGTTTCACCCAAATCGGCCGAGCCGCGTGTTTCGCGCATTCGCGTCTCACATGTCCCAAGTGAACCTAATGCAATTCATACTTAGTTTTTTCCCGCTCGACCCGCATGCGCTAAATTTGAATTTAAGTTGCGAAGATCAAATCCCAAAGACAGCTGGCAGAAGGACGAAGCTTTCAAAACGCCATTTTCATCAGTTTTCAAAGATATCCATTGTCATCTTCAAGATGAAATGTCTGGTGTGTCCCTCGTGGCAAAGACATAGCTGAGACGTTAAAGAAATTCAAGAAGCGGTTTCTAAAAGACGGTGGGTCCTTCTCAGCGACTGTCCACCTGTCTCCTTCTTCATTCTTTTCTCTTCTTCCTATTCCTTTCGTATTCCTTGTAATTAGTTAAGGTATTGCGTTTGGCATTCCTTAACGATCCTTTAGTTAAAAGAAACGGTTACGCAGAGTAACTGAATGGTAAGCTATATAATGGCATTCTTTCCGCCATTCTAAAAAAAGAGGAAGAATTTGGTATACTCTCGAAATTGTAAATAGATCTTGAACGTATCAATACAAAAGGGCTTTCTATTCATTCTCTATCTGAATCTCTGTACCTCTGTGTTTTCCTTTAGTATTGTGAAGATTATTTTGTACCTAATTTGTTAGTCTCGCTGATTGCTTTTGCAATACAGTGATCTTGCACAACCAAGAAAGAACTTTGTGTCTTTGATTAATGAATCTGAAGAAGGTCGTTTGAAGAACTTTGTGTCTTTAATCATATTCAGCTAATACAAATAATCTTGTTCCAAATTCCCTGCAACTTCGCACTCGTAAAGAATTATTCTGTTATCTATAATTCCAAACGTTTGTTATTCTGCTTATCTTCGTACCCTCTTTCCTCAGTCCATTTGTAACTGACGATCTTTGTGGAAAACATTTTCGTGGTATCCAAGTTCAACCATAAAATGACATTCTGTATATTTGTAAATAAGTTCGTGTCTTAATAAGGGAACCTCTCCCATTAAAGAGGAGGGACTTCTTGTCCCCTGACTGTTGCTCTTCTAAAAAGTCCTATTTGAAAACCAACAGTTTTTGGCGACTCCGCTGGGGAAAATCGCATTCCAGTGCTATATTTTTTCGATCATCCTTTGATCTGGCGACTCCGCGTTTCACTCGAGGGAGAAGGGACCTTGGTATCGAAGATTCTCAGTTTCAGCTTTTGGAGCAACAGGGTTTTCCTTTCCCTTCAAATAGAAGAACTCGTTCAACGAGCACTCCACCTGTTCGAGAAAGAAGTCCTTCAGAGCCTGCTAGTCCTAATCTACAAGCTTTAATCCTTGCTGGTGTTACAGTTCCCCTCCGAACCGTATTTCCAAGAAGAATGGCACAAGTACCATGGGGTCAATGTGTCGGGCCCCTGGCTCTCACTCAGCCTTTGCATGAGTTGCCTAGAGGTAACCGAAAGAACTTCCCCAAATTCAAAGGCGACGGCAAAGTGCACCCTGATGAGCATATCGCAGCCTTCATAGTTGCGTGTGGAGTCTTGGGGGTTGAACATGAAGACGTCTCGGTAAGACTGTTCGTCGAGAC
Organism: Taxus chinensis; assembly: GCA_019776745.2. Lineage (NCBI taxonomy): Eukaryota > Viridiplantae > Streptophyta > Pinopsida > Cupressales > Taxaceae > Taxus > Taxus chinensis. The sequence continues at coordinate 941,635,758 of CM034149.1, forward strand.
GTTACAAGACAATGCTGCTGACTGGTTCTATCACCTTCCGGCTGGTGCCATCATCGACTGGAATACCATGAGAACTCAGTTCGAAAGCTATTTCAAGCCGGCAGAAGATGTGCATGCACTGCTTGCCTAGATTTCTCAAATAAAGAAAGATCCATCGGAACCCATGAGAGAATTTGTGGCTCGATTCAACAGACTGATCAACAAAATTCCTGTGAATACTCGGCCGGTTGATCAAAATCCAAAAATGTTTCTTTTTGAATGCCCAAACGCCTAAAGTCAGTTATGCTCTAAGAAGGGCTAATCTTGGAACGTTAATTCTGGATCAAGAACTGGCTGTTAGTGTCGAGGATGACCTAATCATGTCAGGGAAGTTGAAGAGAGATCCTCCCAAATCCAAATCTGCTGCTTCTTCCTCTTCCACCTCTGGACTCAATACTGATCCATTAGTCCAGAAACTTGCAAACGATCTAGTAGCTATAAAGAAACAATTAGCTCAGCATGCACCGTATACAGATGTTCCGAGAAGAAATTTTCAACCCAGAAACCGTTTGCCAGCTCCCCACACAAGATTGGCACTTGAAGGACCTCCCGTCAAAGTTCCTGTGAATGCAACTTGCGAGGTCGAAGAACCAGAAGATGATAATGAGGCTTGTGAGGAGTTCCTGGAGGAATTCGATGATGAGGCAGAAGAACCCGAGAGATCTCGAGGTCAATTTCTTTACCACTGAAGGCATTGATGATGCAGATGACTATGATGAAGTGGTAGCAGATATGAACAGTGAATCCTTCGCTGTCATGACTCGGGAACAGACACATCAGAGGGAAAAGGTGACACAACCCCTGAAAGAAGTCCAAAGAGCAGCCTGCAACTATTCCTGTAATTGCCAGAAGAGGATGCTCCTATTCCTACCATCACTGTCAACCAATAGGTCCAGCGTGGGGGGGGGGGGGAGGGGGGGTACTGCTGGGCCGGACTAATTTACTGGCGTCCCCTAAGTGACTCTCTCTCTGTCTTTTTTTCTCCCATAGGTTGATGGCCTAAGTTTTCCTAATTGATGATTGGACCATCCACTCTCTGGATTCCTTTGACGATTTGGTTAGACATCAATAATAAGCGACCAAAGTTCAAGATTTTTCTCACTAGAGGCTGAATGTATCCACTACAAACCCCATTTCAATAGCTTTTTGCTAAGTATGATCCCAAGTTTCTTGTATTTTCCCAGTTCCCTCTCCCTTCCCCACAACCCCTGCTTTACCGTCCGCTCTAACTCTTCCGCACTTGGCCGCAATCGTCGACAGTTCCCTTCGATTCTGACTCATATGTCGCCATTCGTATCCCTCCCCCATTTTTCTGAGCCCCCTAACCCCACTATTTTTCCCCCCCCCACATTCCTTCCTGCTTTCTTTTATAAGGCCGACACCAGCTTTAAAAGCTGTCTCCCCATCTCACCCCGTACCACTCTCTCTTGTGACTACTATGGGCTCGCCAAGCTCATCCCTGATTCCCCGGCCGTGGAGCAGATTGTAGCTAAACTAGCCTGTGGATGACCCCACTTCTCAACTGCGGGTACAATCCACTCTTCCGACGACTTAGCAATTCCTCCTGCTGACTCTATGAAATCTTTCTCTACCTTGGATTCAACTCCCGCTGAGCCTTGGGACTGCTGACACACTCAGGGATGAAGCAGATCGATATGGGTCTTCATATATTCTGAAAAAGCGTCACATGCCTTCACTGCTTGAAGGGCGGGAAGGTCATTCACTTGATTCTACAGGGCATCATTGCCAAAGATTGCCTCGGGCACTGAAAAAACGAGAATGGTGGGACAGAGAGAAGAGAGGCGAGCTGAGGGGAGGACGGGAAGTCAGGGGAAAGGGAGAATGGGATTTGTAGAAGAGACAGGCGGCAGATGTTGAGCTCATCACCTTGCGGAACAACTTGCATGTGATCAGGTTCCCCTAGAGCTAGAACTACTGTCTCTAGTTAAAAAGCTCTTGCTGATGTTTTCTTCTTTCTTTCTGTTGTCCCTTTTTCGGCTTCCTTTTTTTGGAATCTCCATGGTTACTTTTTTGGAGAGCTAAGCCTCCCTTATAACTGCCCCCCTCTCTATGCCTGTATATTACTAATTACTAAATCTGCATGAGTACTATGTTGTATACGAGTTGGGGGAGCTTCTAAATCCCTCAACCCTCTTTTTACCCTATATATTCCAATCTATATATATATATACGATAGTAAGATATGTTTACCTAACAACAATGTAAATTCGATGGTGAAAGTGTGCCGAGGAGACAATACAAAGTGTGGAGTGATAAAAATCTAAGCTGGTTCTAGAGAAGAGGATTGAATGAATGACCCACGTGGTGAAAGTGTATTGTAGTGTTCAACGTTTGTACCTATGTCGATGTCACTTTAATCTGCATTGACTGTGATTTTTGCTTCCCATAAAGAGGAACCCTTGCAAAGAGAAGAAGTAAACAAGTAGTCCACATATGTGTACTAGAAATTTTGACATCCAAACAAGTGAAAAAGTGTGTAAGAAAGTATGTAAAAATGTTAAATGGAACATGTCCCTGACCCTGATGTAGTGCAGAGAGAGAAAGGATCTTGAAGATGTTGAGAAGAATGAGTTTTGTTTGGCGATCTCACATCGTTATCTAAGTGCGAGTATTTTTGGGCGTCGCAAGCCAACTGCGCCAATACAAAAGAATTGTAGGGAGAAATTTGATTTTATCCTCCACCCTTTGACTTACTTCCCAAAGTATAAATACCAACGACCTATGGTGTCGAAATCTGATCCTTTTGATCCACGCTAAATAAAAGAAAGTGTAGTGCATGCCTGTCGAGTGTTCAGGATTGTGCTAATCATCGTAAAATGTGTGTGGTAATTTTTTGTGAATGTTCCAAACTAGAAAAAATGTTGCTAACTGCCACCCGGGGTCATAGACATCCAATAAGGGTCAGGGCACCTAGACGTTATTGTCTTGTCTGGGCACTAGTTTACTATGTATAATTAGGACCCAAGTCAAATTTTGGGCCATGTCGGTGGACTATATTGTGTTGACTGGGTACTACATTGTGATGTAACTATGAGTTTGGACTCCTGTGTGGGGTACTAATTCACCTGATGATCCCACCTTGTTTGAGTGTCCTGTCGACATCACTAGGATATGGTCGATCTCAAAGGAGGCACCCATGTAAAAATCTGAACTTAAGCCCTGCATGGGGAAGGGATAATGTGTTTGGTAAAACCCACCCTCCACGCAAAAATAACTGGTCTTGAAAACAAGTGTTTAGTAGCAACAAGATACACCACATGTTGAAAACAATATGTAAGGCTAGCCCAAGAAGACAAAGTGACAACATAGTGCAACTAAATAGGGGCATGACAATCGAGTTGAAACCATGGGACGTCAATCACGATTTGGGCCAGCAAAATTGATGCTAACGCTCTCCAAAAGCATATAGGTGCACACCAATACCAACAATGGTAAAGAGAACCTTTGTAAATAATAGGCATATAATGCCGCAACAAAGTCACAGACTTCTAATGGTAGTAACGAGTTCCTACAAAAAATGTGTCATAAAGCACCCTTTCGCCTCATGTTATAGAGATACAAATTATTCAAGCTGTTATCATTTGGTATCGTACGTGTGCTAGTGAAATCGGAATGACGTATACCATCAAACCATAACACATAAGTGATGTGTACCAAAAGGGGAGCCCTAGGGCTGCGACAGACAGGTAAGAGGTCATGTCAAGCTTCCATTTTTTGGAACCTCTATGGTTAGTTTGCAATCACAACTAGAAGGCAAGTGAACCACATGTGGTAATAAAAGTAATGGCATCCATGTAGCACGAAAGAGTAAGAAAGCATACATGGTGAGTATAGTACAAACCGTGTAACCAAGAGATGTACATTTTGTGAATGAGTGAGATGGGACTGAATGCAATGGAGTGGCTAGAGACACTACCTCCCATTGAAGTGTGAGGAAGATGCCATTTGGATGAGTTCATGTATAATCCCCCTCGGCATTCAGATGACCCCTAGACAGAGTTTGTCATCACGAATGGGTTTAAATGTACACTAGAAATTATTATTCCGACAAAACAGATATTGTAGAAGTGCGTGAGTGTACTGAGTTTATTTCTATTGCGACCCTCAGCATTCACGTAATAACCATGTAACTAAAGTGTTCATAGGGAGTGTTGTTGTGAGAGGTGTGATTATTAGAACTAGGTGTCGATTAATGCGTCAAGTGTAGAAATGTGTATTGTTTGAGGTTCATGTATAATTATGCCCTCAACACAAGTGTGAACTATCGCGCAAGAGTGTGTCATCATGTATCACGATAAAAAAGGACAATTGTGAATAACGTGTGTGTAAAGACTTATGTTACTCAGAAGTGACGTATTAATTGTGAGACACGTAAATTCTAGATGGGGGGAATAAGCATGATGCCCCAAGTTTTTTATTGATAAGTGTGTCACGTAACATCTTCTAAGAGATCCTCATTGTCATGGTCAAACTAATGTGAAGCATATGGAGCTTGGGTAGCTAATATATTATAGTTGGGCCATAGAGAGCGTTACGAATAGATTATGCAATGCCCTTTGCAATATTACTTTTCAGTGAAAGATGATGGACAGGCCAATGTGCATACCATAGTGGGTTGTGTTGATAAGCTTAAGAAGGAGTCATTGTAAATGAAACAAAAGGGCCAAAGAAGGGCAGGGTGGAATGAATGTTTTATTGATTAGATCTAATGTGCCACCAATGTATCGGACCAACTAGATTTGTTTTAATGTAAGTGGCGCAAATGCACGAATTACATGCACAAATACTGGTAAATAAATACTCAAACGGCCATAATATGAGTAAGGCCAAGACATTCCATGATCGTTTGGTGAATACAGCAGAGGTCAAGATACATCAGTGTAACCCACGCCGAATCATCACTCCGCATGTGTGCAAATAGTGGCCAGCAAATCTGGGATCTCATGAAATGTACGACCAAAAATCATTGTTCATAAAAAAGTGGAAGCATATCAAATGAAGGTGTTGCAGACAGTAGTTTGCCTCGTGAGAATAATGAAGGTTTGTAGCAAGGGTGGTTAAAGTGATGGAACAGCTTTCGCGTTTACAAACGGTTTCCCTCAATGGAGGCATTTGCTCAAATAGTGCATGGGTCCTGAATCTGCACGCAGATGTATATAGTAGAAATTGGGCTAGTTAATTAGTATTTAATCTAGGTGTTGTTGTCCACGTTCCAATTCCTTGTTCTCTGTCAAAAGGTAAATTCAAATTTTGAGTCTTAAATGTCTTTCTGTCAAGCTGTTGTGTGGAAAAAAAGGTCTGGCAGTCTAAAAATCTAGTTTTGGGTCTTTTGTAAGTATTTCATTTTCGGGCCGTCGGATATTTGTGTCCCGTTTGTCCCAGTAACAAAAGTCACTCTGTGTCCCCGATCCGGCCGAAACCTCCGAAATTGTCCCATTCGGCCCGTACTGAAGGTTTTGTTCCAATTGTCCCAAAACTTTTTTGTGCACGTTTTTCCATGTTCGGCCGAAAATTCCCGAATCGCTTACTTCGCACTTTTCTGTCCCCAAATTCCCAAAGCAAAAGTGCCCTCTTTCCCCCGATACTGCCGAAACCTCTGAATTGTCCCATTTCGGGCCCGTCAGAATTTTTTTGTTCCAAGTGTCCCAAAACTTTTTGTGCAGCGTCACCATTTATCGGCCGAAATTCCGAATCGCCGGTACTCACCTTTTCTGTCGCCAAGATGTCCCACATCAAAAGTGCGCTCCTGTTTCAATTTTCGCCGAACCGGCCGATCGCGTACTCTCCAGAACTTTTTTTTCCTCAAATTTCTCAATTTCAAACTTAATAGGGGCACTCCGTTCCATTGTCTTCGGCCCGATTGCGCCCATTTCTCCACTGTCCCGAGTTCAAGTGCAGCTGTCCCAGTGCCGGCCGAAACTCCCGAGTCCGCACAGTCGCTCCTTTTTTCACCCAAATTCGCCAAAAGTGCATGGTCGTCTCCCCGTTTCACCCAATCGGGCCGAGCCGCGTGTGTTCGCGCAGTATCGCGTCTCCATGTCCCCAAGTGACCTAATGCATTCAAAAAGTAAACCTTAGTGTTTTTGCCCGCTCGACCCGCATCGCGCTAAATTGAATTTAAGTTGTCGAAGATCAAATCCCAAAACAGCTGGACAGAAGGACGAAAGCATGTCAAAACGCCATTTGTCATCATCAGTTCAAAGATAATCCAGTTGTCATCTCTTCAAGAGAAATGTCTGGTGTGTCGCCTCGTGGCAAGACATCTCTGAGACGTTAAAGCAATTCAAGAACGGTTCTAAAGAACGGTGGCTCCTTCTAGCGACTGTCACCTTGTCTCCTTCGTCATTCTTCTCTTCTTCCTTCCTATCGTATTCCTGTAATAGTTAAGTGTCTTTTCGTTTGGCATTCTTACGTCCTATTAGTTAAAAGAACCGTTTCGCAGAGTAACTGAATAGGAAGGCTATATAATGGCATTCTTCCGACATTCTACAAAAGAGGGAATTTGGTATCTCTCGAAATTGTAAATAGATCTTGAACTATCAATACAAAAGGGCTTTCGTATCATTCTCTATCGATCTCTGTGACCTCTGTGTTTTCCTTTAGTATTGTACATTATTTTTGTACTAATTTGTTAGTCTCCCTGATTGCTTTTGGCAAATAACGTGATCTTGCACAACCAAGAAAGAACTTTGTGTCTTTGATTATGAATCTGAGAAGGTCTTGTTGGAAAGACTTTGGGTCTTTAATCATATTCAGCTATACAAATAATCTTTTCCAATTCCCTGCAATCTCGCACTTCGTAAAGAATTTTCTGTTAGCTCTAAATTCCAAACGTTTTTATTCTGCTTATCTCGTACCTCTGTCCTCAGGTCCATTTGGTAACGACTAGCTTTGTTGGAAAACATTTTCGTGGTATCCGACGTTCACCCATAAACGCATCTCTATATTTAATAAGTTCGTGTCTTAATAAGGGACTCTCCCATTAAAAGAGAGGACTTCTTGTCCCCTGACTGTTGCTCTTCTAAAAGTCCCTCTTGTGAAAACACAACAGTTTTTTGCCGACTCCCGCTGGGAAATCGCATTTCCAAGTGGGCTATATTTTTCGATCACCTTGATCTTGGCGACTCCTCGTTTCACTCGCGAGAAGGGACCTTGGTAATCGGAGATTCTCACGTTTCAGCTTTTGGAGCAACAGGGTATTATTACCTTTCCCTTCAAATAGAAGAACTCGTTCCACGAGCACTCCACCTGTTCGAGAAGAAGTCCTCAGCGGCCTGCTAATCTACAATCTTTATCCTTGCGGTGTTACAGTCCCCTCCGAACCGTATTTTCCAAGAAGAAGGGCACAAGTACCATTGGTCACTGTGTCGGGCCCCTGCTCTCACTCGCCTTTGCATGAGTTGCCTAGAGGTAACCGAAAGAAGCTTCCCCAACTTCAAAGGCGACGGCAAAGTGCACCTGATGAGCATATCGCCAGCCTTCATAGTTGCGTGTGAAGTCCTTGGGGTTAACATGCAGACGCTCGGTGACTGGTTCGGCGAGACTTACAAGACAATGCTCTGACCTGGTTTTCTATACTTCCCGCTGGTGCCTCATCGACTGGAAGACATGAGAACTCAGTTCGAAAGCTATTTCCAGCCGCAAAGATGTGCATGCACTGCTTTCCAGATTTCTCAAATAAGAAGATCATCGGAGCCCATGAAGAGAATTTGTGTCTCGATTCAAACAGACTGATACAAAATTCCTGTGAATACTCGGCCGTTGAGTCAAATCCAAAATGTTTCTTTTTGAATGCCAAACGCCTAAAGTCTTCTGAGACCGGAGAAGGCTATCTGGAACGTTATTCTGGATCAAGAACTGGCTGTTAGTGTCAGGATGACTAATCATGTCAGGGGAAGTTGAAGAGGATCCTCCCAAATCCCAAATCTGCCTGCTTCTTCCGCTTCCCCATCTGGCTCAATACGATCCATTCTCCAGAAACTTTCAAACGATCTAGTAGCTATAAAGAACAATAGCTCATCATCACCGTATACAGATGTTCCGAAAGAAATTTTCACCCAGAACCCGTTTTGCCAGCTCCCACACAGATTGGCCACCCCCCTTTTTGAAGGACCTCCCGTCAAGTTCCTGTGAGGCAACTTGCGAGGTCGAAACCCTAATCTGATATGAGGCGTGTGAGGCTTTCCTGAGGACATTCGATGATGCGAAGAACCCCCGGAGATCGCGAGTCAATTCGTTACCCACTGAAGGCATTGATGACATGCAGATACTATGATAAGGGTGCAATATGAACTAACTCCTTCGCGGTCATTACGAAACAGACACATCAAGGGAAAGGGGTGACAACCCTACGAAGTCAAGAGGCATCCCTGCAACTATTCCTTTACATGCCAGAAAGGATCCGTCCCTCCTTTCCTCCGCATCTGCACCAAAGGGAAGTCCTACTCTGCCAAACCCGCCCCTACAGTGACTGCCTTCTTCGTTTTCGCCTAGGGTTGATAAGCCAATTTTTCCAATGATGATGGACCAGTCCACCTCTGGCTCCTTTGACTTGGAGATCAAGCTAACAAGGGACAAGGTCAGAGTTCATATGCTTGATATTACCAACCCGCCCAAAGCTTGGCTAAGATGATCCAATTTTGTAAAGTCCCTTCCCAATACCAACCCCAAAGGCCTTTGCCCCCACTCCTTCTGCCCACCGCCCAGTCTCGTAGCTGCTTTGTACACCCTCACCTGGGGCGATCAGCCCTTTCTATTACCCCTCCTTGATAGCTGGCCCCAGGCGCATTAACTGTGTACAGAATGCCGAGCCTCAGATAATGTGATAGCCCGCCAAACAGTAGCTCCAGCGTTAGGCTTGACCTACCAGACTTATGGATCTTGGCTCACTCCAGGGAAGTAAGGAAGTACCTTTGTAGGGAAGGTTAAATATGCACAGTGGCTTTTCGCTTTCACCCTGAAAGAAGGTCTTGGTCTACCCTAGTAGCATGACATTCCACCTCCTTCCTATGCGAAGTCACTAAGAACAAGAACTCTGTAAAGATGTGTGGAGCGATTCAAATGGATTGGTCCACCAACGCTCTCATACCTTTCCCATGGACAAATGAAGAATCTACTACTAGAATCGTCCAGTACCGGTGCAGAAACAATATCCAAAGCACAAATACCTATGGCGACAGGGGCACAGGTAATTACATGATTGTTGTCCCTGAGGAAACCCGACCTGCAAAATTCACCATAAGGATCCCAATGGTTGGTCGGATCTTAAATTTGATGGCAGTTGTTCTTTCGGCGTTCTGGACTGGTGGTTCTGTTATATCACCTGAGGGGCTTTGCCTGTAACCCTTTTCATTTAAGTACAGTTTCCGAACACTAAGCAATAAAACGGCAGAGTATAGAGCGCTCATCCTGGACTGCAAGTGGCAAAGAACGAGGTGTAAAAAATCTTTTGGCTCGTGTTGATGCGAGCTGATCGTGAAGCAAGTTAGAAAGCCTGTTTCAGGTAAAAAAGGAAGCTAATCACTATACGGAACCAGGTGTTGGGAATTCAATGAATGCCGTATGCTTCTTCTCCATTGAAGCCATTCCAGCGACAGAACGCAGAGGCTGATTCCGTGGGTGTCTCAGGTCACTATTCTCCTCATCCTCCTGAATTTCCTCTCAGGTAAGTTTCACTATGGATGTCCACACCTATGTCCCTGACAATACTAGTAACTGCAAGTCTTTCATTCAACAAACGACAGCATTATGCTTTCCTTCCTTGAGCTCATGCAATTTTGAACACTGTAGTTTCGAGAGGAGTGACAACCTCCTCGTGAGAGGCGTGTCTTCGACAAGCCGTCACCCAGGAGAGAAAACTGATCAAGGAAGGTGCCTTAAGCTAAAAGGAACACGATCCCCAAAGGTTGGTGAGTTTGAGAGGAGTTGTTTGATAAACATGACCGATACTTGAGCCTCTAACAGCTTCCACTGGACCATCAGCATAGCATGATTGATAAACTTGATAATTGGGGTTCTAAAAAATGACCCGAAGCTTTAAATATCGGAATGTTTGCACATCAGACGAAGGAGCGAGCAACGCCGCGAAGGAAATATAAGAGATTGCTTGCTTTTCTTATGAAGCTCTAAAAGCCTTCAAGCCAAACGATATGCAACATATCTTTTCCTTTCAAAACCAGAATGATGTACCTGCACAACTGAACTAGGACAGATTGGAGTTTCTGACAGAATAGCGGCCCACCACAGAATGTGAATATATGTTTGATAAGACGCTAGGAGCAGCGAGTTCCAAGTTGGTGTCCCACGTGCTTGTGACAAAAGACACTACCTCGTTTAGCCATGGACCTTTGATTCTCTGTGGCTTGGACCTTTCAGATAATACACTTTGCTGGTAGCAACTCGTCTATCTTGATTACATGGATGGTTTCCCCCTCCCCCTTTCCTTATGTGGGCATGATTTGAAGTTGTTCCAGTCCTAGGACTAGGGATCCCTTTTATTTATGTACATGTTTCTGCTTTTTGCTTTTGGTGTGTTCCTTCTATTTTGATGTGTGTTGCCCTTGATGTTTTGGTCCTTTGACTTCCTTGTGTTTGCCCACTTGATAGGCCCTGGTCCTTCACCGAGTTGTCCTAAGTTCTTGCCTTGTCTCATTCCTTCACTCGAATTTTACCCAAGTCATCCCCAGAAGAGCCAGCTTTTGTCCACATCAAAATTCCCTGCTCTGTCCAAGGTAAAATTTCAAAGTTTGAGTGCGTAAGTGTCTTTTCTGTCAAGCTGTGGTGTGGCAAAAGTCTTCTTGGAAGTCTAAAAAAACTAAGTTTTGGTAATTTTGTAAGTATTTCCCGGGCTGTTCGTATTTTTTGGTCCCGGCTTGTCCCAAGTACAAAAAGTGCACAGTCTGTTCCCCGATCGCCGAACCGCCGAAATTTCCCATTTCTGGACCCGTCCGAAGTTTTTGTTCCAAGTTCCCCAACTACTTTTTGTGCACGTTTTCCATGTTCGGCCGAAATCCCGAAGCGCGTACTTCGCATTTCTGTCCCAAATGTCCCAATCAAAAAGTGCACTCTGTTCCCGATCGGCGAAACCTCCGAAATTGTGCCCATTTCGGGCCCGTCGGCCAGTTTTTGTATCTAAGTGTCCCAAAACTTTTTTGTGCACGTTTTCCATTGTTCGGCCGAAAAATTCCTTAATCTGTCTTCGCACTTTTCTGTCCAAATGTCCCAAGTCCAACGTGCCTCTGTTCGCCCCCCGAAAATCGTCGAAACCTCCGAAATTGTTCCCATTTCGGGCCCGTCGGAATGTGTTTGTTCCAAGTGTCCCAAACGTTTTGTGCCGTTGTTTCCATTTTCGCCGAATTCCCCGAATCGCGTACTTCAACGCACTTTTTCGGTCCCACATTCCCAAATCAAACGTGCACTCTTTCCCCCGATCGCCCGAAACCTCCAAAATTGTCCCATTTCGGGCCCGTTGGAAGTTTTTGTTCCAAGTGTCCCAAAACTTTTTGTGCAAGCTGTCCCAGTTTCCGGCCGAAATTCCCGAATCGCGTACTTCACACTTTTCTGTGTGCTCCTCAGTCATGTCACCCAATCAAAAAGTGCGCTCTGTTTTCAATTTCTTTCTCCCGACCGCCTAGTCGCGTACGCCGAACTTTTTTGTCTCAAATTTCTCAAGTTCAAACTTAAGGTGCACGCCGTTCCATTCGGACGATTCGCCCAATTGTCTGCAGCCCAACCTACTCACCGAGTAAAAAGTGCAAGCTGTCCCGTTAGTGGCCGAAACTCCCGGATCGGCCACCACCTTCGCCTCTTGTTCATCCACACCCAATGGTCCCAAAATGCATTTGTGTCGTCCGTCATCCCTCTTTCCACCTCGTAATCTTCCCGCCGCCGCGTGTTTCTGCGCATTCGCGTCCCATGTCCCTAAGGTGAACCTACAGCATTCATACTTATTTTTTCCCTCTCGACCCGCAATGCGACTAAATTTGAATTTAAGTTGTGAAGATCAAATCCTCAATACATGCTGGCCCAGCAATGCTAACTTTCATCAAACGCCCATTTTCATCAGTTTTCAAAGATATCCATTGTCATCCTTCAAAGAATGTCCCGGGTTTTTCCCCTCGGTCAAAGACCTGCGTGAGACGTTTAAAGAAATTCCAGAGAGCGGTTTCTAAAAGACTGTGGGTCCTTCTCACAGCGACCTGTCCACCTGTCCTCCTTCTCATTCTTTTCCTTCTTCCTTCTGCCTATTCCTTTCGTATTCCGTGATTAGTTAAGTATTGCATTGGCATTCTTACGATCCTTTATAAAAAAACGGTTACGCAGAGTACTGAATGGTAAGCTATAATAATGGCATTCTGTCCGCCATTCTAAAAAAATAGGAAAACTTGGTATCTCGCGAAATTGTAATAGATCTTGAACGTATCATACAAAGGGCTTCCATTCATATCTCTATCTGAATCTCTGACCATCTGTGTTTTCCTTAGTATGGAAATTATTTGTACTATTGTGTTAGTCTCGCTGATGCTTTTGCAAATACAGGTCGTGCACAACCAAAAGACCTTTGTGTCTTGATTCATGAAGCTGAATAGTCGTTTTGAAGAGTTTCTTTGTTCTTTAGTCATTTCAGCTAATACAAATACTCTTGTTCCAAATTCCCTGCCACTTGCGCACTCGAAAGAATTTTTATTCTGTGTTCTATATCCAACGTTTGCTTTCTGCTTATCTTCGTACCTCTTTCCTCATCTTTGCAACTGACGATCTTTGTGGAAAACATGTTCGTGGTAGGTCGAAGTTTCAACCATACAATGACATTTTGTATATTTGGTAAATAATTCGTGTCTTAATAAGGACCTCCCCATTAAGAGGAGGACTTCTTGTCACCCATGACGTTGCTCTTGAAAAAATTCTATTTGAGGACAGGGGCCATGGTAATTAACATGATTTTGTTCCCCTGATGAAACCCGACCCTGCAAAATATCACCTAAGGATCCCAATGGTGTCTGGATCTTAGAATTTGATGGCAGTTGTTTCTTCGGCTGGTTCTGGAGCTGGTGTTCTGTTAATATCACCTGAGGGCTGCCTGTACCCCTTTTCATTTAAATTACAGTTCGAGAACACTAACAATACGGCAGAGTATGAGGCTCTCATCCTTGGACTGCAAGTGGCCAAAGAACGAGGTGTAAAAAATCTTTTGGCTCGTGGTGATGCAGAGCTGATCGTGAAGCAAGTTAGAAGCCTGTTTCAGGTAAAAAATGGAAGGCTGAAGCACTATCGGAACCAGGTTTGGGATTCAATTGAATTCCTTGATGCCTTCTCCATTGAAGCAATTCCCAGAGAAAAGAACAGCAGAGCTGATTCCCTGGCTGTCTCAGGGTCACTATTGATTCCTCATCCTGAATTCTCTCAGGATAAGTTCACTATTGAGATGGTCCACCGACCTAGTGTCCCTGACAATACTAGTAACTGGCAAGTCTTCAACAACGACCAGCATTTGCTTTCCTTCCTGGAGCTCAAGGGCAATTTTGAACAACTGTATTTCGAAGGAAGTGACAACCTGCCTCGTGAGAGCGTGTCTTCGGACCAAGCCGTCACCCAAGGAGAAGAAACTGATCAGGAAGGGTGCATTAAGCTCAAAGGAAACAAGATCCCCAAAGGTTTGGTGAGTTTGGAGGAGTTGTTTGATAAACATGACAGATACGTGAGATCTAAAGCTTCCACTGGACCTCAGCAATCAGCTGAGTATGATAAAATTGATATTGGGAGTTCTGATGACCCGAAGCTGGTAAATATCGGGAAGTGTTGCACATCAGATGAAAGGAGAAGAGCAATCGACCTTCTAAGGAAATATAAAGATGTGCTTGCTTATTCTTATGAAGATCTAAAAGCCTTCAAGCCAAAAGATATGCAGCATTCTTTTCCTTTCAAACCAGGAATTATGTACCTGCACAAACTGAACGAGGACAGATTGGAGGTTGCTGACAGAATAGCTGCCCACCAGCAGAAGGTGAAGATTATGTTTGATAAGAAAGCTAGGAGCAGAGAGTTCCAAGTTGGTGGTACCGTGCTGTTGTGGGACAAAAGACACGAACCTCGTGGTAGCCATGGAAAATTTGATTCTCTGTGGCTTGGACCTTTCAAGATAAGACACTTTGCTGGTAAGAACTCTTTCTATCTTGATTACATGGATGGTTCCCCCCTCCCACTTCCTTATAGTGGGCATTATTTGAAGTTGTTCAAGTCCTAGGTGACTAGGGAGTCCCTTTGTATATTATGTACAGTGTTTCTGCTTTTTGCTTTTGGTGTGTTTCCCTTCTATTGTTGTGTGTGTTGCCCTTGTATTGGTTTGTCCTTGACTCCTTTTGCCCAATGGATAAGGCACTGGTCTGCTTCACCGAGTTGTCTAAGTTCTTGCCTTGTCTCATTCCATGAATTTACACCAAGTCATCCCCAGAAGGAGCCAGCTGTTGTCCACTCAAAATTCCCTGCTCTGTCAAAGGTAAAATTTCAAAATTTTGAGTCTTAAGTGTCTTTTCTGTCAAGCTGGTGGTGTGGAAAAAGTCTTGGAAGTCTAAAAAATCTAAGTTTTGGGTCATTTTGTAAGTATTTCGGGCCTGTCGGATATTTTTGTCCCGGTTTGTCCCAAGTACAAAAGTGCACTCTGTTCCCCGATCGGCCGAAACCTCCGAAATTGTCCCATTTCGGGCCCGTCGGAAGTTTTTGTTCCAAGTGTCCCAAAACTTTTTGTGCACGTTGTTCCATTTTCGGCCGAAATTCCCGAATCGCGTACTTCGCACTTTTCTGTCCCAAATGTCCCAAATCAAAAAGTGCACTCTGTTCCCCGATCGGCCGAAACCTCCGAAATTGTCCCATTTCGGGCCCGTCGGAAGTTTTTGTTCTAAGTGTCCCAAAACTTTTTGTGCACGTTGTTCCATTTTCGGCCGAAATTCCTGAATCGTGTACTTCGCACTTTTCTGTCCCAAATGTCCCAAGTACAAAAGTGCACTCTGTTCCCCGATCGGCCGAAACCTCCGAAATTGTCCCATTTCGGGCCCGTCGGAAGTTTTTGTTCCAAGTGTCCCAAACTTTTTGTGCACGTTGTTCCATTTTCGGCCGAAATTCCCGAATCGCGTACTTCGCACTTTTCTGTCCCAAATTTCCCAAATCAAAAAGTGCACTCTGTTCCCCGATCGGCCGAAACCTCCAAAATTGTCCCATTTCGGGCCCGTTGGAAGTTTTTGTTCCAAGTGTCCCAAAACTTTTTGTGCAAGCTGTCCCATTTTCGGCCGAAATTCCCGAATCGCGTACTTCACACTTTTCTGTCCCAAATGTCCCAAATCAAAAAGTGCGCTCTGTTTCAATTTCTCCCGAACCGGCCGAGTCGCGTACTCCGGAACTTTTTGTCTCAAATTTCTCAAGTTCAAACTTAAGGTGCACTCCGTTCCATTTTCGGCCGATTCGCCCAATTTCGTCCCAACTATCCCGAGTTAAAAAGTGCAAGCTGTCCCATTTTCGGCCGAAACTCCCGAGTCGCGCACTTCGCTCTTTTTCATCCCAAATGTCCCAAAATGCATTTGTGCGTCCTCTCCCTGTTTCACCCGAATCGTCCGAGCCGCGTGTTTCGCGCATTCGCGTCTCACATGTCCCAAGTGAACCTAATGCAATTCATACTTAGTTTTTTCCCGCTCGACCCGCATGCGCTAAATTTGAATTTAAGTTGTGAAGATCAAATCCCAAAGACAGCTGGCAGAAGGACGAAGCTTTCAAAACGCCATTTGCATCAGTTTTCAAAGATATCCATTGTCATCTTCAAGATGAAATGTCTGGTGTGTCCCTCGTGGCAAAGACATAGCTGAGACGTTAAAGAAATTCAAGAAGCGGTTTCTAAAAGACGGTGGGTCCTTCTCAGCGACTGTCCACCTGTCTCCTTCTTCATTCTTTTCTCTTCTTCCTATTCCTTTCGTATTCCTTGTAATTAGTTAAGGTATTGCATTTGGCATTCCTTAACGATCCTTTAGTTAAAAGAAACGGTTACGCAGAGTAACTGAATGGTAAGCTATATAATGGCATTCTTTCCGCCATTCTAAAAAAAGAGGAAGAACTTGGTATACTCTCGAAATTGTAAATAGATCTTGAACGTATCAATACAAAAGGGCTTTCTATTCATTCTCTATCTGAATCTCTGTACCTCTGTGTTTTCCTTTAGTATTGTGAAGATTATTTTGTACCTAATTTGTTAGTCTCGCTGATTGCTTTTGCAAATACAGTGATCTTGCACAACCAAGAAAGAACTTTGTGTCTTTGATTAATGAATCTGAAGAAGGTCGTTTGAAGAACTTTGTGTCTTTAGTCATATTCAGCTAATACAATAATCTTGTTCCAAATTCCCTGCAACTTCGCACTCGTAAAGAATTATTCTGTTATCTATAATTCCAAACGTTTGCTATTCTGCTTATCTTCGTACCCTCTTTCCTCAGTCCATTTGCAACTGACGATCTTTGTGGAAAACATTTTCGTGGTATCCAAGTTCAACCATAAAATGACATTTTGTATATTTGTAAATAAGTTCGTGTCTTAATAAGGGAACCTCTCCCATTAAAGAGGAGGGACTTCTTGTCCCCTGACTGTTGCTCTTCTAAAAAGTCCTATTTGAAAACCAACAGGTTGCAATATTGGAATGGTGTACTATTAGCGGGAACTTCATATTCAAATCCTTCATGTAAGAATCTAACACATTAGTGAACTGTAGAAGACACGACTTGCATTATGTGAAGCCATGGCCTACTAAGTAAGCAATTATAGGAAATTGGGATGTCAATGACAAAAAATAGAACTAGAATAGTCTTTGGCTCAATTGTGAGTGAAAAAGTGACAGTGCCCACACATGGACGTGTAATGGAATCGTATGCTCGAACAGAGATAGATGTTGGGTTAAAACTAGACATGGGAAGGCCTATAGTCTTAATGAATGATAAGGACAAAGATTGAGTTCAGATCCAATATCAACTAAAGCATGTTTGATTCCCAAGTTATTGATGCATAATTGTATATATAGAGGAGGATCATTATCATACACAAAAATATTGTTAGTTATAGTAGATGGAAAAGTAATCTATTGAGAAAATGCATCTACGAATGTCTTATAAACAACGTCCGGATGACTAGTGAAAGGAATACAAGTAGTAATAAAAAGAGTAATGATTTTAGCACGACACTCAGGATCGGCTAACAAGAAATCATGAATAGAAATATCCATGATGAGAGGGGCCTAAGAAAATTGAAATAAGTGATGAAAGAGGATCCAAGAGTGGTTGAATGAGTCAGGTTCACTAAATGATTTAACAAATATTGAATTATAACTATATGTTAAATTTTATTTATGTAATAGTGTTGATATAGATATGTAATAAAATACACATTCGACCCAAGCAAGTAAGTTAGAAAAATATGAAACCCTAGTTGCAAGAGAGAGGGTAAGATACTTAGTTGATTCACAATAAATATGATGTTGTGCTGAACTAGAAAACTGGTGAAATAGGAAAATAGGATGTCGCAAATCAAACCCAAAAAATGCAAAGATGTCAAAAATGTTGGGACTAGGGCACTTGGACATGGTCAGCGGCACCTAGGGTGACAGGGAGCTTCTCTAGGCACTGGTGACTGCTCAGAACCTCAAAAAACCAGTTTTGTAGGGTCGTGAGATGTTCGTTGGAATTCTCCTTTAGTCGCTTGTACTTTGTTACTTGATCATCGAATTCTCTTGAAACTTGCAAATAGAAAGAGCGCTTACAAAACCCAAAACACATCGAATCCTAAAAATAAAAAATTTACAAATGGGGAGTCAAACTAACCCCAGTGGTCACCTAACTAAGTGAACTTACGATCCAATCGCTGCACTACATTTCAAACTCCATATAGTTCTACATGTGTGTGTGTAGAATCGTGCCCTAGGTGGCTCTTGTGCAAGTTGCACTTGAATAGAGAGCAATAGCTAGATGTAGAGAATGTAGATAGATGTGTGCATGGAAAAATTAACTTCCCCTCTTATGAAGTGTATGCAAAAGAATGCAGTCACTTGTCCCTTGTGTGAGTGTTAGATGCATGTTTGAATGCTCTTATAAATGCCTTTGGATGCAACCTTATGTGATGATAGTAGATGCTTATTGTTTGGTCCTTTATTATGATCACGTAGCTTTGTATTTATATGATTCCCTTATTTAAATTTTGTAATTAACCACTAAAAGGATGACTAGTAAGAAATAAGATACCCAAATTTCTAGAAAATACCCAAAAGATACGAGCAAGATACAAATAATTCGGGGGCGCCTAGAGGGGATGGAGTTGCCTGGGCATTGGCATCTTGGCTGGGCGTTGGTGTCCAGAGTCATAAATGCCAAAGTATCAAAATACATACTGGGCAAGGAGTGTAAGGCCAAAAAGGAAAATAGAAAGTAGGAAAAGTGGCCAAAGACAGTGATCAATTAGTACTTTTATCGCTTGGGAATCATATGAACAGTGGTATGTGATCACGACTAGAAATATACCCAAAGTGCATGATTTAGTGTCTACACTCTTTAAGTAAGTCTTTGATAGCCTTTTTACATATTTGTAGTCACGTTCAAGAGTCAGTATTGTTTGGGTAAGTTTGGTATTGTATATATTGGTGAATATCAATATACCAAGGGTCCTGTGCAGGGCAATGCGGCTCAATTTGACAGACATCCTGGATGTTTGGAGGAGGTGAAGTGACTAGATGTTGACAAATTTTTATAAGAGCATCTTTAGGAGAACCAGAGTGTGACTGAAACTAAGTTATAGACATGGGAAAAGAATCAGCCAAGGCATTATGTTCACGAGGGATAGATTCAATGGTAAATGAGGTGAATCGTGGTGTTAATTCCTAAACTAAGTCATGATGAGATTTAAGATTTTCACTACGACATTGGTATGCACCACTAACATGTCAACACACTATCTGAGAATCCCCCGTGACATGAAGAAATGAGATACCCTTAGCTAAGGCATCTTGTATACCTAAGATAAGAGCCTCGTATTCTGCCATGTTGTTGGTGATCTCAAATTTGAGGTGATAGGAAAGAGGGAAATCTTGGCCAAAGGGATCGGTGATGATACAACCTGCTCCAACTCCTTGGAGGAACTTTTCCCTGTTGAAGTGTAGCATCCATGTATCCTCGTGGAGATTAAATGTGACCTCCTCCGCAATAATTGTGGTTGTTTTTTTTAATTTTAGGTGGGGGATGAGCTTCAACACTGGTGTCCAAGGACTGCACCTCAAGAACGATTGTGAAGCTATAGTATTAGTCTTTTATGGAGATAGCATTGTTTATGCCCTCAATGAGGAAGATATCCTCATCGGGTAATGCGTCGTGAATAGGTTGAGGAGAATAGATGGGACTGGAGGCCAACTGATCTGCTATGACTTGGCCTTTTACTACTCGTCGTATGATGATACGAAGGTCAAATTTCATAAGCAGGGTCATCCACTTCCCAATATGATCAGTCCGGCGGATAGCATGTGAGAAGAATTTTCACAAGGGATTTGTATGGATAATGATATAGGTGGTTTGATATAGCATATAGTGACGTAATTTTGTAGTTGTGTAGTAAATGGCTAAGAAAGCTCATTCAACGGATGTATATTGTGCTTCGTAGTCTAATAAGGCTCGACTAATATAATAGACAACATGTTCCTTGCCTTTTTCATCTTCTTGTGCTAGCATTGTCCTAACGGACACCGGATTGGAAGAGGTATATAGCAGTAGAGGTTGATCTGGCGAAGGAGGTTGTAACGTTGGTAGCAAGGACAATGAGTGTTTCATATTGTATAATGTTTATTGACATTCTTTTGTCCATTTAAGCTTGGTATATTTTTGAAGTAGGTTATTTATGGCATGAGTGTGATAAGTAAACTCAGGGACAAATCGTCAAATTGTCCCAAGTTTCCCGAGAAAAGTGTATATGTATGTTATGGAGGATGGTCATGGCATGTTGAGGATAACTTTAATATTTTTTGGGTCAACATTGATACCACGCTTAGATACCAAGAATCCTAGGAGTTTTCCTCATGTCACCCAAATATGATTTTTCTGAGATGGAGGCGGACCTTGTATTTGCAAATTCATCCTAAGGAAAGGTCTAAGTCATGTGCATGATCATCAATGCGTCGATATTTGACAAGTAGATCATCAGCACAGACTTCGACGAATTTTTTTATGAGGTCGTGAAAGATGTGTGTCATGGCATGTTGGTATGTCGCGTCGGCATTTTTGAGTCCAAAGGTCATCTTTATTTAAACAATAAGTGCTTTACTCCATAGTGAAGGTGGTATTGTGTTGATATTTGGGAGCATATATGGATTTGATTCTACCTGGATAACCCATCTATAAGAGCTAACATTTTGTACGCCGTCATAGCATTGACGATGTCGTCAATGGAAGTTATCTTTAGGAAAAGTGAGGTTAAGGTTTCTAAAGTCAATGCAAATGTTGATGGCTAAGGTAACCTTCTTCCGAACTGGGACAATATTGGACACCAATTCAAAGTAGTCCACCATACGAATGAATTTCACGTCTATGAGCTTGATGATTTCCTTATGACATAAGTCATTGATTTTGGGAGGTAACTTTCTTATCTTTTTCCAAACGGGTGTGGAACTCGGATAAGTGATGATGTTATGGAACACAATTTCAGGATCAATGTCAGGTATATCCCCATGCAAATACCTCCTTATGTTTTTGTAAGACTTCTATGTGACGCTCACGTAGGTGAGGAAAAATAATCACCCAACATGGCTACATGAATGGTATCATCATCAAGTTGTACACTAATGGTTGATTCAACCAATATAGCATTGTCGTCTTAGAAATGATATGGGGCCACGGGTAACTTGACTACTTCGTCCTAGCTAGGATTAATAGTAACGACATAATCGTTAAAATGCATAGGTTTCTCAAAGAATTTTCCCAACCTATGATGATGTCAAGGAATTTTATCTAAGTTCCTAGAATCAGCCTCATCATTTTCGAGGGTAGGGAGAGGCTATGTGATATTATACATCGATTTCAAGGCCTATGTATCACTTACTGTATCTATGTTTTTGAGAGTTGGTCTTTCGTAAATCTAATACCCTAACATCTAAGGTGACCTCTTTAGGTGCAGGATAAACAATGGCCATGCTAAGAGCACCGGGACTAGTGTTAAGTGCAAAGGTTGGCTCAGAAGTTGTTAAGGGTGGTGGAGTTGTTGTGGGAGTGTAACTTGAATCGTAGTTATAGATTTGCTCGATGATCCAAGGGGTATCGAGGAGCAGTAGGTTGGCGAGAGAAATGTAAGGAATCATTTCTTTCTCATCCTCACCATCGCTAGTATCATAGATATGGGGTTCATAAGATGCACCGATGGTTTTTGTTTCGAGTCGAGAAGTTCATATTTGGTCCAAGGCACGTTGATAATGCAATACTTCCAAGTGCCTAGACTCATCCTTTGAGACGATATAATCTTTGTCAAAAGCATTTCATTTTCCTTTAATATCAGGCACCTCCTCCTTAGCCAAAACACTAAGCTTGCTAAAAGATATGGGGTGAAATGGGAGGGTGATCAGACAAGAGTTGCACAATTCCTAGTTCGTTGCATTCTAAATGATTAGAGGCCGAGTTATCTCTCATTAGCTCTTCCATGTCAGTTTGAGGTGGAAACCGATCACGAGGTAAAAATACCAGAGGTAACCGATGCACACATTTCATCTGGTAACTTGTTTTTGTTGACCGTATTTTGAATATCATTATGCTTGTCGTCATCTGAATCTGCTAATGTGATTTGTATTTCAAACCCTAAGATCAAAGAATTCCGAGTAGGGAATGCTCTGGATCTCGAGAGCAGTTAGCATTAGGAAATGGTATTGGGATATCCCAAGGATTGGGGTCAGCTTCATGTCTAAAGTGTTGGTTATTATGGGATAAATTTAATACATTGGTACCTGGACGATGTGACTATGCCCATGCAATGTGTCCATGGTTGGCCCAATAAGAGGTTGTAAGAGAGAGGATGATTTATCGAGTAATGGTGGGTTGTCAAAAGATTTATTAGGCTTAATGATGGGATCTTTATGAGTGGGCTTATGTCTATTGTTTACCTTTTCCCCGCATTGATATATTGAGATTCTAGGAGGTTTTGATTATATGAAGTTTTATGGTTCCCATGATATTTTTCATGGGGCTTTTATGACTCTTGTTTTGATGGTTAGAATGGGAGATCTCTAAGGATTGATCTTTAACATAACGCTCTTGTATAATGACAGAGGAATCGAAAGAAGCGCAGAGGAAGAAGTCAAGGGTTGCCTTCCTAAGGTCCTTACAATCACTGTGAGAATTCCCAATAGTGGCATGCCACCAAAAAAATAGATCACCCCTAAAGTTAGGTAGGGCCTATTTTGAAGGAGGAACTATCCACGGAGTGGGAAGCATTTGAATAATTTCGATATAAGATAAAGGAGTATGAAGGGAGGTGCAAGAAGAATCCTGATGCGTTCCCACTCCTTTCTCTCTAAAAGGCTTCGAAGGGTTGATTACATGTGTTGTTCTTTTAAGTTTAGGCAACGAATTGGAAATGCATCCATACTTAGTATGAGATGATCTTGTCATTTGGTTTGCTCGAGGGCTTCCTCCAACGTGTTAGGAGAGAAGGACTTGACTTTATATTGGAGAGTGGTTGTAAGGGCCTCAAGGAATATTTTACATAAGCTTTAATTATCAAGATTGTGGTTAGATTACCATGGAAAGTGTCTTCCATTTCTTAATGAAGCCTTGGGCAGATTCATGAGCCCCTTGCTTAAGGTTTATAAACTTTTATAAGGTGTTTTCAGGAAAGTCTTGTTCCCGAAACTCAGAGATGAGAGTTTTGATTAAGCCTTCTAGGTAAAACTATCGAGTTGTGAGGAAGTTGGTTATACCATTCTAATGCCTCGCCTATGAAAGTCCTTGCTAGAAGTTTAGCAGTTGCATAGGTATTTTTCTGAGTCCATTCTTTGTAAGGATTGCCAAAGATCTTAAGATAGAGGGTTGGATCTATTGAAGCATCATAGGATATGGTAGGGACAGCCTCTCCCAAGTCCATGGCAGCAATGTAAGGAGTTAAAGGCTCATTTTGGATAGTTTGTAACATGTTTCTTCTCGAAATTGGTAGAGGAATAGGGTTCTCATGTGCATCCACCAATGGAGGGAGGTGTATGAAGGAAATCTAGGCACCACATTTTGAGATGTTATCTGTAACATCTGATTTTACATTTGTATCTTGCTAGTTGTGGTGGTAGCTTGGGATAAGGCCATCTAATGTAGGATCTTAACTATTACCATGTTAGGATTCATAGAAGAAAAACGGCCTTTATTTGTATATGTATGTTTATGATTATCATGTTCTTTAGTGGTGGTTTTGGGAGATTCATTCTGACCATTCCTACAGGGAGGAGTGTTAACATGGTATGGCAATCCCTGGTTAAGACGGGGAATGGTCATTTCCATGGAATCAGTAGATATCTTTCGAAAACCTTCGTCTTTGTCAGGGGTGAGGTACTCATTGTTGTCAATATTTTTAATGATGGATATGGGATCTATATTCTCTATCTCAACCACATTACATTTTGCTTAGTGAACCTGCTTTGACTAATCAGAGGGACATGGTTACAAAAGTAGAGTTTCATGGGTGAGGTTAGAGTGACTAGACAGATTAGTGTTTTTAGAATGAGAGCTTAAACACTTACGAGAATGGAGAGGAGATGTAGGCACAAAGGAATATCCCATAGAGGAGTTCAGGGGGTTCAATTGTGCCAAAAATATCCTCATAGGTGACATCTTTATAACTTGAAAGCTAAAACAAGGTTTTGGAAATCCGTGCTTTAGACAAAATCGGCCCTTTAGAATGTTTACAAAGGGACTAATGACATAAGGATACAGATTTAGAGGAACAAAACAAAATCGGCCCTTTCAGAAAGCTCAAATAGGGGTAAATGGTGTCTAGGAGGTGGTAGAACAGCAACAGACAGGATCCATTGTGCAATAGGGTTGCATAAGGGCTGAAGGTGTATGGAAATAGATATGACAGAAAACAAACAGAATCGCCTTTGGTAATGGTGTCTGTGTAAGCAAATTTTTATAGCTTCCTAGGATTTTTGGATGCTTAGATGAAGTCAAAATTGAATATGGGTGGTTTTAACAAGTTGTGCTCGATCAAAGGTCTATAAGATTCACATCAAATTTACCAGAGGATGTATACAGGCCAAAATGTGTCTCAATTACATGCACTCCTAAATCTTTCATTCTACAAGGGTATCGAGCCAATGAGTAGGAGACACGCATGTACCAACATACAAGGAGTATACTTAAAGGGGCTATAGTGAGCGCTAAGGTCATATATCCAGAGGACAGTAATCCCTACATTAGGTCAACCTAGGGTTTCCAAGGCCCGCAGTCAAAATAGAGGAAGGAACCCTACTGAGATATCGGTAGTTGGGTGTGGAGAGGTATGGATCAATAATAAATGAAACAAGTATGCATGATGTAACTAAAATGAAAATGATGATAGCTAAGGAGTTGATAATGGATAAGAGTATTATGCTAACTAGCATCCAAACATGTATAATACTAAGCTAACATAGCACAATGAAGAAGGAAATGAAATTACCTATGCAAAATGACAAGAGATGGTTAGAGCACTCACCTTAAACATATAGTGCGGTCACTAATGCATCTATCTCTCCTGAGAAGCAGCACACAGAGATAAATTCGTTATTAGGTGGGGTAAGGGAAGACCATTCATGTCATATACTCACTATATGGTGACCCAATAGTGCACGTTATCATCCAAGAAGAAGAGTGTCCAATCCAATCTAAGCAAGATGTAAGATGATCACAAGAGCTAGGCAAGTACATATGAGAAGATGGTGCAAAATAGAAAATATAATGGTAGTTTGAATGATTTTGGCTTCCATTTCTTATGAGTGTCAAAGGAGGTGAGGGTATATATAGGATGTCATCACCCACAATAAATAACATTGGCCAAGAGGAAATACAACAGCAAAACTATCGCCCATGGGCAATGGTGTCGGCCATAGATGTTGAAAAGAGGTACAGTATCATGAAAAATGAAAGAAGTGTGTCATAGATCATGAATGTGGATGAATAAGGTGTTGAATGGTGAAATGCAAGCAAGAAGTCATGAATGTGGTGTGTATGAGACCTAGGAGGACAAGGGTACCTAGTGCAAGGAATATTAAGGCCAAGACCAAATAGTGACACTCTCTATGTGTATTGTCTCTAAGCCATCATGGTTACATGAATAACCATTCCTCATTCCCGGCAAGCCCCTTAAGGCACCCGCTCTAGAAATAGATGCATCAATGACCCTTACTTACATAAAGGAAATTGTTAGTAACATGCATGAAAAATGAAAAAGTGAAACAATAGGTGTATACATAAGAGGTGCATCAGGGGAAGCAATCAAGTGTCGAATGTTATGATGTGGAAGTGCTTCAGACAAAGCGTTGAAATGATTAAGTATTTTGATTTAGTAGCACTCTCGATGAGTGGGTGCTAATGGCATTCTATAATGAACATGGGCGTGAAGTGTCTAAATAATAACACAAGTAATAGGCTCTTGAAAAGTGATACCTAACAAGTTCCTATCAAGTTGTTAGTAAGGGGACTTCTATCACTAAAAAAGACTGATAACAAGCACTTAAAGTAGTAGTTAACAAGTCATTCATAATGGGACTTCAATCACTAAAGTTTTAGGAGGTTAACATAATGATTTGATTTCAAGTAGGTGATACTCCTAGGTAACCACATGCCCATCTTATTACATTCCTTCAAGTTCTATCCCCGCCTTAGGGATATCTCCATATACTCATGTAGATTTGTCACCCAACATGTGTTAGCGCAATGATCGCATTTGGCCTACCCTACGATCCTTTTGACCTGGGGATTTCACTATTACAGACAAGAGCAAGGGTGATTGCAGCAATCTTCCTCCCGTGTATGCCTAGTAAAACCTAATTTCCACCACCTCTATGTACTCAACAAAAGGGTTTGTAAAAAGAGGAATGGTAAAACCATTATGGACAAATTGTCCCATCCAAAGCATACACCACTATATTTATGGTGAACAATCAATATTGGTGTACCTTTAGACACACAAGCTTAGGAGTATGTGGTAGGTGCATGATAATATGCGATCATAATTATGGCATGGAGTAGACGTCATTGTATACTTCAAAGAATTCAAGGCTAGTGTTGACCATCATTTTATGATGTACGATATGGGCATATTTAGGGAGGACACCATAGTTATGGTAGATGTCTCGAGAAACTTCAAGCTTGGGGAACCTTGGTCATTGAACATTCAAAAGATCATAACAAACATATCCAATTGAGGATATATCATGATATAATATTGTTGATTAGTATTGTAATCACAATAAATTTTTATATTGAAATTAGGTGCATCAGTATGAGATTGTTGTTGAGATTACCTACCTCAACAAAGACATGAAGAACCCAGTATTCATAACATAAACATATATTGAATTTGGATTATACAACTAAGTAACACCAATATTCAACATCAATTCTTAATTTACTAGTTACCTATGTGGTCCAAAAAGAGAGGATATGGACCATACCTGGACTAGCCCATATTTAATGCATTAGCAATAGTATAACTTTGCTTTGTTCATGTCGAGTTTAAATCATGTTTTTTAGCACAATATTCCTACACGAGATCATATTATTGTTGTATTGAAAACATCATTTAGATTGTTACCAATTTAGCCTTTAAACTTCATTCAATATTGCTATACCGTAGTGTTAACTAGTTACCTTGTTGCAAGTAGGCAATTCTAGGATTTGGGTTCCCATAATATACGATTTGGCTTATTATAAATGTAACTATACATATCCACGATTGAATCTTATAAAGAACTTGTAGTAGGGGAACTCTTTAATGCCATTGATCTACGGCCTACAAATGACACAAGGAACAACACACTAAAACAAGTCTAATATGTTATGTGTGGAAATAATTAATAGATCATAGAGTGCAGCAACAACAATAATCAATTGTAAATCAAAAAAATGAATCTACGAGAAAGCACCGTGCTAGAACTCTAATTCAAGATTATATTGTGCAAATTTTGTAATCATCAAAGAGACTAGAAATATCAACCAAACTCTTACCACTCAACTCATTGATGAATTGCAATTGTACATTATCATATATGCAACGTTGGTGAAGCAACATTGTTGTAGTACATATTTCATGATTTCCGCTTTCTACAAATACCACAAAACCACTGTGTTGAACCCAAGCTAACAATGTCTAAACTATAAAATCAAACATATCAAGTTTAAGTTTTACAATTTAATTATTTACCGATGAAATAATGATGTAGTTAATGATGAAAATGGAACTTCAGTTAAAAATATTATTGTTACACCACAAATTCTCAAATCCTCGTAAATGCGATAAATTCAACCTTTAACAAGACAATAACCAAGGATCAATATCTAATGGATATATCATAGAATCAATGCCAATCAATGTGGAGAAGGATTGAGGTAGAGTATAACAAAAAGTATGAAATTATCTTGATGTGTGTAAAGGACCAATGTACGGCAAGAGGACAATAATTTACCCAAAAGTCAGAATTCAATGTTAAGGTTTTCCATGAATTAAAAAATCAATTAATTTGTATACATTTGGTGACTTCGCAATTACCTTATGTTTTATAGCAATTTGACTGATAATGCAAACTAGTCCACAGCCAATTGAGGCATTGATCTCAAGTATGTGGCATGGCTTATTTTCAATTTTTTAGGCTTGTGAAAAGTGGAGATGATTCAACTTAGTTCCAAGGTTGAAAGATAACATTTAGAAAGATATCACTAAGTTGCCATTTATATCATAGGTTACCCTATCGTCGCTTTGTTTCCTCCCTTAATGACATGATAGTGGCAATACCGTCGTTATTACCTCCACTTGTTTACACTTATTCCTAATCTTTCCATTATTTGTTATCATCCTCGCATTTGTCATATCTCCCTTATGGTCTTTAGTCTCCATTTCTCATTATTTTGCATCTTGACCTTAAAATTCTCCACAAAACTGACATGATCGACCACAATTGATTGCATCAAACATTTCTCACTCGAAAGCTATATAACACATCAATCTTCTCATTTTAATAACAAATCATCACATCACTTAAATAATTCAACAAGTTGTGTAAATATTCACATTTACTTGTTAAACTTTCGCAATCATATCGACAATGGTCGGTTGGGGCATCAGTTCAAACTTCAACCCTATCACTATCATATCAATCATATCAATAAAGATTGATATGGCTGGGCATGGATTGATGGATGAACCTGAAGTCGGTCGAGGAAGGGGAGGGGCCCCCTATCTCTCTCTATATGCCCCCTCGACCAATGGACGAACGAATTGAATTAGAATTCTCTACGTTTACATCATACGTAGGCCCGCTAGTATAGAGAGATGGCACCATCCAATCTCCAATCTCTAGAGACCTGGGATCCAATCTTTCGTTGTTTTGTCTGTTGTGATACCCCCCGTGGGGGTCTCCCCCAATAGGGGTAAACATAACCTATTTTGCATTTGGACCACCATACGCACTAGGAGTAGAGGTCTCATTTTTATGTTTCCCCTCCATCCATAAAAAATTCTCTCAATATTGTTCTCGAGAAAAATTAATGTCTCATCAATCATACCACATGTGCCTCTTAACTCTTATTTATCATTTATTTCATGTTTATTGTTATACATATGATGATATCGATTCATTAATATAGCGTAAAATAAATGTATTTTTTCTTTTAGTCTATTGATTTGCCTTATAAATGTTATGCCACTGGACTTAATCCACCTTTTGGCATATCTATATTTTGAATCCAAAATAACCTCTTCATTTAAATTGTAGGCCTTAGAAACCTATAATTATCTTAAATTAAAGTTAGTATCATTCAAAATTGCAACTTTCGTATTTTGCGAGTGTATCTTTGGTACCTACATCTTGTATGCCGGTCTTGATTTGATCCCCAATAATAATGAACAAAAGAGTTTATCTTCGTACCAAAATAGAAACATCACTTTAGAGGAAAGTAAAGGGCTGGGCTTTTTTAAGAGAACATTTACAAAATAAAAACAAGCCCTTCCTGTGAGCTCTTAAACATTCGTGCAAATAATAATCCTACACATTTAGCAAAATAAATGTTGTGTTTTTATAGCAGTACTATTTCTTTAATTCACAAATTTTACTTTGACACCATCAAGACATAAAAGACGAGTTGCTTGACAATGAGGACGTGGACAGGCAGCTAAGAGAGCTTAATATTCAGTTGTTACACTGCCGGACATTCACAAAGTTATCAAGAAAAATGTACTTACAACATTTGTATTCATGTTCTATGATGTTCCTACTTTACGCATGTAATGGTTTCAACAAATCTTTAAACACTACTGACCTTGATATTTTCTCTTGGAAATTGTCATCTGATGTAATTCATTTGCATGGTCCAATAATACAAAAAAAAAAAAAAAAAAAGAGCTTATCCACAAATCAGATTGGAAACATTGCTCCATGGGAGGAAAAGAACGGAAAGCAAAGGTCCGTTTCATATCCTTGATTGGCACAATGCTTTAGATGCATAAGGTATTCTAAAGCATATGCAACCTCCGAAATCACTATATCCCCTACAATACTTGGAACTTCTAACCTCCCTTTTAAGAGCACAAATTCTTCATCGTTAAACCAACTCAAGTGTAATAATGTTGTACTTTATGGCACTTATGAAAGCAATAAATTAGCAGATGGTCACATATTTTTTAATCCTAGCCATCCAACATGTTGGAAAGCATAGACCCACTATCTCAAATGGAGCTACAAAGAGATTGCTAGTTGTGGATAGTAACTACAAATGATTGAATGCAGGCTTCCCCTCACCTGCAGAAATATTATGGCCAGCTGGGTGAAGAAAAGTATGGACAAAATGTTAACTATGTTGAGAATCGAAGCCTTACCGACAATTTGCAAAGTGTCATTGATTATTGGAAAACCACATCAGCTGTATCATGCTTTTACAGACACAAATGTTATTAATAATTGCCATGTAGAACAGCTGCATATTGATTTTGAGCTGATAATGCTCAGCCTCAATTGCTATCCCACACTTATCAGGATATACCAGTATTTAAATTTGATTGTCAAGGATTCTAAGGAGACAGACACCAGTGATTCTTGTGCACTTCCTTTCATTTAGCCCACCTGCTAGGTCATACACTATTTCCTAATATAATATGAAAGAGACGCATGCGAGTCATTCTTATGACTTGTCACATCGCTGTTTACGTGCTGGGGGGGGGGGGAGGGTGGGGGGAGGGGGCACGAGAGAGATCCTTGCAAATGTGGCACGCAGTAAACCATAACTTCTTTTTCCCTTTTCCTTGTTCCGTACGGAGGGTGTATATGGGTAGTAGCACCCGCATTGGTTCTTTGGGACTCATTAACAGGATAAGGCATTCCATAGAAATCAGAACTTACATATAACATTCAATAAAGGATTCCACTATTCTTGCATTACATATATTGTCAAACATAAACAGATACTGCATTAATCAACTGAATAAAACTCAGAAAACAAGCAACCCTGTAAGTATTACCTGGATGCAAAGGGTGTCAACTGGCCAATCTATTTTATGAGATATGGGTTCTCCTAAACAAATGAAATGATGGGACATAAAGTCATGCAACACCAATTGCAAAATAAAGAAAAGATATGGGTAGCAACCATATTGGTTCTTTGGAACTCATTAACAGGATAAGGCATTCCATAGAAATCAGAATTTACATATACCATTCAGTAAAGGAGTCGACCATTCCGGCATTACATATATTCTCAGACATAAACAGAAACTGCATTATTCAACTGAATAAAACTCTGAAAACAAGCAACCCTGTGAGCATTACCTGGATGCAATGAGTGCCAAGTGGCCAGTCCATCTCATGAGATATGGGTTCTCCTAAGCAAATGAAAGATGAGACATTAAGTCATGCAACACCAATTGCAAAATAAAGAAAAGAAGCCGCAAGCCTAAACAATTCATTTACACCAAGAGACCCCTAAGGTACAATCCTATTCTAACTGCAAAACAAGTGCAGCATGGAATCAAAATACACAAATAGATTGAAGATTCATGACATTATATGAGAGTTCTACTAAGGAGTACTCGTTAACTACAAAGCTCCATCAACTAATAAGAATCCATAATCCTAGGTTAGATCTTTACCCATTCCCATTATGTTTACTAAAATGTGCAGATGTTTTGATATTTAATGCAGCTGAGAATAATAACTGACATATTTATCAGTGTATGCGACGCATTTCTTGGCCTACAACTCATGAAGATCAGCACCAGGAAAGACCCTTATAAACAACCTAGCTCTTTTGCTGACTTCCGATTTATGAACACTGCCTATCAGCCTAAAGCTACAAAAGGGGACTCAAAAATGTAAAACACTATATGGATGGAAACAGAAAAAATCGTTCAGCAATTCTAATCATTTTAGACAGAATCGTGGACATGGTCATACAACCACTTTTTACGAACATTGCTGATCCTATCCAATTCAGAATAACATTATCAACAAAAAATCTAGTTCTTCGAAGAACTGCTATCAGCTTGCACTTCGGCAGGTTCAGAAACTTCTGCCTCTGAGGCTTCTCCAACTTCTGACGAGAGTTCTTGCACTTGTTCAGGCTCAATAATTTCCATCTCTGAGGATCCAACAACTGGCGACGATTCTATTGCATGTTCATTAGAACCCTCTGTACTGGAACCTGCCCATTTTGCAGCTAGTGCAATATCCATCATGTTATAGATTTTTCCGCCCAATTCTGCAGGATTGTCAGGCTGCAATCAACAATAACAAGACATCAAGTTTCTGGCAGCCAATGTCTTCTCCGCTTAATCACCATCACTAATAAAAATGTAAATCCCAATCTACAAAGGGTTTAAAGAGGAAGCTCACAGTAAAACCACTAGAAATTAAAGCTGTGTCATATAAGAGATCAATCGCCTTTAGGGCATCCGGACTTTTTGGAGCTTCTTTGCGTGCAGCCTGTACATTGCAAATAATGAGTCAAATGGTCCAGATCAAGATTAGAGTCTTAACTTTCTCAAAAAATAAGATTAAAAAGTACAATGCCAAATATGCTGTGTTTGACCATACCCAGTTAGAACAGAAACAAACAATATTTCAGTTGGCAATAACATACTCCCAATGGCACTAGGATCTCTAACACAAATTAAGAAGCTGATTAACATATTAACATGCCTCATTTGCCCTAGTGCAACATTTGCAAAAATTCATTAAAGAAATTGTAATTGTGAATTCAATACGATCAAAAATCCAAATCACGTTCCATTCAGACCACCAAAAGAACCACTTTCTTGCACAAAACAAGCCTCTAAATCACATTCTGTTTATAAATATAGCAGCAGAACCACTAGCGAAACAAAACAAATAACCTTCTGTATAATAATTGGAATTGAATTCCATTGTAGCCCTAGCACTCACATTCAAATTTTTAATAATAGCATGATCTGGATTTATCTCAAAGATCCTTCTTGAACGCATAAATTCCATACTAGTAGTATCCCCCATTGTTTGAGCCTTCATGAGCCTTCACAGCCAATATATACATTAGTAAATGGAAACATGCCATAGACACAATGAATTTATATGTTAGATTATCCTCTGAAAAATACCTATAATATGGAGGGGCTAAATTAACATTTTTTTAGCCATAAGCTGAAAAATCTTACTTTAAATTTGATCAAATAATAGCTACCTTTCCATGTTTGCCGACCATCCAAACCTCCCAGAGACAAGCACACAAGGTGAAGAACTTAGTCGATTAGATACTTGAACATTTGCAACTTTGTCCCCCAGATGATCCTTCATCCAGTCACAGAATGATGTAAATACTTTTTTTATTTCTTTTTCCTTCACTTCATCTCTATCACCTGATGTATTAAAACAATGACATACATTTCAGACTCACTGCAATGTTTTGAATCATACATCGGAACAGACAATCCATGGTGCAGATCCAATTAAATTTGAAATTTCCATGAAGCTGATATCCTAATCAAGCTTCTTGTAATTTTTGAATATATGCGGCTTACTTAACTGAATCTAATGCAAGTTCAAGATGATCAAAATCCATAATGTAGAATTTCAGCTAAAGATCTTAAATTAAAAAATAACAATTTATAATGTGCCATACATGTATTAGATAGTTAAGAACAAACATAAATAGTTATACTAAAATATCAAGAAATGCTAAATACAATATCAAGAAACAAAAATTAAACAATCCAGAAACAGAAATTAAAATGTCAACAAAATAGATATGTCTTTAGACTAGACGTGCCCCAAAAACCCTAAGAGTAAGAATGATATGTTAATAGGAAAATATTGTAGGACAGGGAGTGCAAAGGCGGAGTGCAAAGGCAGGGGGCAAGGAACATAGAACAATAACCTTGTGGCATTGAAGACAGTCTGCGTGATCATCAAGCAAAATGAGAAAAACTTGGGAAATTATCATAAATCTCAACATAAAACATAGGGAAGCGATACTGTGCTCCTCAATGATCAAGAAAGGAAACTTGTGAAAGAATATAACATGCCTAACAATTATAAAAACTTAAAGACAAGAAGATTAGAAGAAAGCTATTCAGCTAAATTGCAAAAGTAGGACTGCCTATAAAGGTAGTTTACCCAAGTCTAGATCTTCTTTTGTAATATCCACAAATGATTTATCCCTGTAAGACTTGAGGTTTTGAATAGTGACCTCATCAATTGGATCAACAAGATATAAAACCTGAGAACCAAAGCAAACAGTAAGTCGCCCTTCTACACATATGGTAATAAGGAAACACATTGACAAACCATAGAAAATACCTCGTATTCTTTCTCTAATAGCTTTTCTAAAAAAGGTGCATCTCTAGCACTGGTGATGCTATCTGATGCAATATAATAGATGTCCTTCTGGCCTTCTTTCATGCTGTCAACATACTGGTCCAAACTGAGTAGCTCATCCTCACTATATGATGAGAAGAAACGAAGAAGAGGAGCCAATTTTTTGTGATTTGCTTTATCTTCAATGACACCTATCTTAAGATTTTTTCCAAAGTTATCCCAGAACTTTTTGTAGTCCTGCACAAGTGGATAGTAAAACACTGGGACTCATATATCAAATAATATCACTAATTGCAATGCCAGTCATCATTCAAATGCAAGAAACGTATTTCAAATTTAAATTGATTAATTAAAATTAAAAAAATTCTTATCACCCAGGTTCCCTTATCTTCACAAATAAGCTTCTACACTAACCAGCCACTTGAAAACCCACATTACCTCTTTATTCTCACTATTTGCAATTCCCGTGATCATTTCAAATGTCTTTTTCAGAAGGCGTTTTCTCATGACTCTAACCTGCAAAGAAATCTCACAGCATAA
The DNA here is from genome assembly GCA_019776745.2 of Taxus chinensis. Classification (NCBI taxonomy): domain Eukaryota; kingdom Viridiplantae; phylum Streptophyta; class Pinopsida; order Cupressales; family Taxaceae; genus Taxus; species Taxus chinensis. The sequence goes on from CM034149.1 coordinate 941,670,424, forward strand.
GCATCCTCCAGACAGAGGTCCCCTAGCAGACACTCGTTAATTTTTTGAAAGTTTATCTTGAATAGAAATTCAAATCATTAATTCAACTGAAATAGAAATCAAAAAACTTGAATCACAAGATTTTCGTGGATAAAAACAGGTATAACTTCTATGTTCTGGATGCTCAGGTTCCTAAAATAATGTTTTACATAGTAGTTCGGATAGTTTCCTCGAGAACTTCAATGTCGATTTCATTATTTGATCAAAAAGCACACAGGTGAAACATTAATTAGCACTCTGTTGGACCATTTCTTTGAGCACAGTATTCAGATCTAATCCACAAATGAAATCGTCCAAACATCCAAAGAGAAAAGCATGTCAAATGAACACCTAAAAATCAGATATTCCTTCAAGACAGTTTAACATAAAGTTTTGAATACTATGAGTACGCATTAGAAGAACAGCATATAAACAAATACTTGAGATCAATGAATCCTTGCTGAAACTACAAACCATTACATGGAATGCAATCAGCTGAGACACAATGAAAATGTGACACAGTAAACTGGGCCATATTATATATTATATTCAGTAAATTTGATAAGAAAAAATCTGAGCAACTGAGAAATAAGTGATGTAACTTACAATGCGGCTTTCTTGAAGAATCTCCCTGGAGACATTGAGAGGCAAGTCATTTGAATCCACCACACCCTTAACAAATCCCAAATAGCGTGGAAACTATAAAAGCACAACAAAATATCAGAAGGACGTATCATTATGACCCCAGCTTACTTGTTTCACACATTTACTCATTGCTTGACAAAATAGATGCACAACGAATCATAAGAGTGAGACACAGTATAACAAGCATAAGTTCCATAGGCAGCTTCCATAGCAATTAGAAATTTCAAAGTTGTCTTACAAATGGAATTGAAAATTTCAACAATAGTTAACTAAGAAAAAATTTCATCCTCACGACACCCTGCAGTAAATGCTTTCCTCACAAATTGCAAGTTAAAAAGATCCTGAAATTTGACTTCAATTCATTAGAGGAAATATCCCTAAATAAATCATTCTTACCAACTCCCCATCAAAGTCATCTGAAATAAACACGCGCTTCACATACAGACGAATATTTTTGGTCTTGGGATTCGATATGTCTTCCCTGCCCATGGGAGCTATAGCAGGTAAGTACAGAATACTTCTGAATTCAACTTCACCCTGCATGCATACAAACAAATGCTCAGTTTAGATGATAAACACCTAAACTCAACAAATAGATACTATCATTGTATTCTTTGTAATAAATGAAAGTTTCTTTGGATTTTACCTCTGTATTAAAATGAGTGCATGCGAGAGGATCCATATATTCATTGAACGTTTTCTTATAAAAGTCATTGTACTCCTCTGTAGAAACACTCTTCGTGTTGCGCATCTAAACATTAAGAATCCAGGAAAAAAAAATTATAAATGGAGGTACAAGTACAGATACAGATGTGAATTACAAAACCTGCGATGCAAAGCATTCACTTAGTTGAAAAAAAGAAAAACTTAAGCTAATGATCCCCAAAATCTCAAAACTGAAAGAACTGGATGTGAAGCCAATTCTCCAATGATTATGCTACAAGTTTAGATAATACAAAACAGAAACACTCCAGACTACATATTATGATTTGCAACTTAGACCTGAGTTATCTGGAGATAAACGGGTAAGGGATATGGGAAAATCTAATTTTCCAAGAGACCCTGGAAATAAAACAGCATAGAAACGTCCATACAAAAAATATTATAAAAATTAAAAAATTGCTTGTGTTTAATGCAGGGATCTAGCGCTCAATTTTTTAAATCACAAGTGGCTCCATGAAAAATTAAAATCCTGCAAATAGAGAACTTAAAATCTTTCCTCAGTATACTGTATAACAGGTTTTTTCTTTGGTGAATACTCATAATGAGAGGGGTGAGTGGTCTGCAGGTTTGCGGTACTCGCTGACATAATTTAGAAAAATAAAAACAAATTGGCAAATTGCAACCTTTATGAGGTGTGATTTTGTGTTTAAACTTCTGTTGCAATTATCAGGAAGTAGTTTTTATTCAATCTCCTAAAAAAATTGTAAGTAGAGAATAAACTTTGTTTGCCAAGAAGCCATTTGGCTCTTGGATTTTTCAGCAACATCTTCTGAGAAAAAATACAAGCCCCACTCCATGGGACACTTGCAGCTAAGTTTAGATGAGTTATACATGGAGTTGGGTTGGGTCTAAAGTGAGCCATTTCCATACCAAAGGAGAAATGAGAGGAGATGGGATATTTCCTAAAACTTAGACTCAAAAAATTCAATCAATGTTCAGATTAACCTCAAACCAATACTAAAACCAGACAAATTCAAAATAATATAATATGTTATGCAGTGTAAAGCCAGACAAATATTGTCAGAACATGTAAGGCGATTCTAACCCAAATAGGTTCGGTCTCATTGGCCAAATCCCAGTCTGAGTATTTCTCTGTAACAGTCTTTGTCTTTTTCTTCTTCTGACCCTGAAACAAGAAAATATTAAGCTTATTTTCTAAGCACGCCACCCAAAGAGATTAAAATATCTACGCAAAAGCATACAGAATACTTATGTAAAACGAATAATACAGCATAAGATTTCCAATAATTACCTCTGGCACCTTTGCTTCACCCTCTTTTGCTTCATCCTCAACCTCAACCTACAAAACACCTCAACTTCACTGAGAATTACACACACACATATATATAGAATGAGCGGGAGTGAAAGCATTAAAAATATGTAGGTTGAAACATGCATGCACCCAATATAAACTTAAATAATCAAACCCCTGTGCATATGTTCTAACTTTTTAAGCTATTAGTCTCACCTCCACAGCTTGAGTCTTCTCCTTCCATATATATATTGGGAAAGATACAAATTGTGAGTATGTTTTGACAAGATTCGTGAGCTTTTCAGAATCTGCGTACTCAAGTTTATCCTCAGTCTACAAGAAACAATGGCATTTGAACAGTTAATTTTGTAATGCTTTAGCAGGTAAACACAACATAGTGCTTTTGTGTCAAAATAATTAAGGCAGCTATCATCATTCTAATTGAAGCTCCATTACCTTGAGGTGTAGAGTAATACTCGTTCCTCTTGGAATTAGTTTATCAGGATCCATCTCTTCCCTAATTACATAAGAGCTAGTATCTGCTTGTCCTTCCCACACGTATTGCTTATCAGATTTTGGGCTCTTTGTTGAGACAACAATCTACAGCACAAAGCATATGACACATCCCTCATGAAAATGTTAGGCAGCTCTGTGAATGATATGTAAACTACCTTGCATTGCAGGATAGAGTGTCATAGACATGATGTCTGACCAGCTTCTCATTGACATTTAAACCCATCCAACAAGTCTTTGACATTATGCCTAAAAACATAATACCAACATAATAAGAGGGGTGTCAACGCACCTTATCAGAAACAAGAAATGCAGAATAAAATCCAACACCAAATTGCCCAATTAAATTATTGTCAGAACCAGCTTCTTTGCTTTCCTGGTGGCATATGAAAAACAAACATTTAGATTATATATGCAGAATGACAAAGACAAAATATTATCTGTATTAACATCTTTACCAAACAAATCTTATCACTCTACATCCAAAAAGTCTCCTTCGTAATCTAACCTTCAATGCTTTCATAAACTTGGCAGTTCCACTCTGAGCTATGGTTCCTAGGCAATCTACAAGCTCCTCTTTTGTCATCCCAATACCAGAATCCCTGCAGATATCAGGCACAAATACCTGTTATACACAAATAGAAAGGAAAACAGAAAAGATTGCAGCTAAGTTCAAAGACTTATGCATAACAAGATCTACATGACTCACATCAGCATAATAGTCCCATTTTCTTTATCTGCTTTAATTCGAATCTCTAATTCACCACCATTTCCAAGAAGACCGGGATCCATTACGCTTAAGAAGCGAAGCTTATCCAATGCATCACTAGCATTACTGTGGCACACAAATTATTATCAGTTCATGTTAATGGCACCAATCAGATGAACACATTCCTAGTAATGAAGCTAATATGATGTTCAGTAGATAACAATGATCAGAGTAACATATCATAAAGTTCATCTTATAACCTCCCATACCCTTGAAACAAGCTCCCGAAAACATTGTAAACCTTCCAGCAACCATGGCGCCATATTATAATTTGAGGAAATGTACAGCCAATTTATTTGAAGGAAGTTCAATTATATTATTATGAGCAGGGGATACTGAAGGTATAATTTGGCGTACACTTATTATTAAACTAAGTTTGGAACATCCAAACCAGCTACAACCTAGGAATTTGTTTTAGAGAAAGCTATGTACATATCCATGCTTCAAACAGGTTCGAAGTCTTAAAACACAATCCAAAAGACATATGAGTTCTGGATTACTTTAATTATAGTAACTATAAAATCCCATGAACGCAATAAAAAATCATTTACAAGCATCTTTTTTATTTTGGGAAAGTGACTTCTAAAATTGATTTTTGGACCAATGCCCAAGAAGACTAATTCTGAACTTCAAAAAACATTAAAAACAAAGAAAGCGCAAGTGAAAGACAAACCTTCAATTGTGTCCGTTTTAAAACACTATCTAGCCACTCATCAGAAATTTCATACCAGTAAAACAGGTACTAGTGTAGGATTACTCATAGTAGGAGACTATACCATTCCCAATCCCTCTTTTCCTATACTCAAACATGGAATTTTTTTGCTGTTTAAGCAGGGTTACATGGTAGAGAACATCCCTTCCCTGGTATGATGTTTTTAAATGAATTGGCAATTTTATCTGATATTAACAAAAATTCCAATTCCATTCATATGATCACAGATGAGAATCATCTTTCAATGGGAGATGCAGCATTAAGGCAACCCACCCCTTGTTAAGATCTTTTTTTATCATTCCAACTGCATTACTCATTACTCGAAATAAATTTTAATAACTTATTTCCTCATAATAAAACTATTATGTGTTTTACTTTTCTTGCAAATGTACCCCAATTTTTTAGTGGTCCCAACAAATTCTTATTTGTTTCATTGTTTATCTTGTATATTCCACTCCAAATTTACAGGATTCTTTATTGAAAGGTCAAGTTGTCCAATTAAATTATTTAAATTAGATAAATTTCTCATGCAAAATGTTTATAATCTTATTTATTTGATTGTTTATCTTGTATACTCCACTACAAGTTTTCAGGAACCTTTATTGAAAGGACAGGTTGTCCAATTCACTCATTTAAATTACATACATTTCTCATGGGAAATGTTTATAGTCTGGCCCAATGATGCATGCTCATTCCTGAAACAACTTAGGTTGGCAGATTGGTCATCAGATGATATGACTCATTGGAGGGTGCCAAGTAGCTAGACTAAAGATCTACAACAATTTTTATAATACAGGGATTGAGAAAATGCCAAGTTGCTGGTTTTGGTGTCACACTTATGGTAAAATCAAAAAACTCAAGCTTGAAAAGGCTATGTGCATGTATTCCACATTGACCAATACAGTGATGACCACACAAATTTCACAAGTTTATGAAGGAACAAGAGGTAATGTCTCATAGGGACCTTTTGTCATAGGCACCATCACAAGTGTCTGAGCTAAGGCTGAGATTTAAATATATTATTTATTTAGTGTTGTTTGACAGTTGATATGCCAGCAAAGAATGATGAAAGTGCAGTTTCAAGAGGGCATAAATTGACCAAGTTTGCTCCAGCTGGCCAACCACCAAAAATTGTCTAAGAATAGGTCATTGGTCGGGAACTTCATTCCATGAAGTCTCGAAACAGGGGAGCAGGGACTTGGAGACAGATCTTGAGTAAGGGAGGACCAAGGGCCTAGGTTTGGGGACAACAAGGGGATGGTGGTGCAAATATATATGATACTTGAAAATTTAGTTGTAAAATATGTATAATGAATAATGAATAACAAATAAAACTTTGATATACTATGCAAACAGACGGGCCCTCCCTTTTGGACACAGATTGGGCTTCTACTAAGAGGATTCAGACTCTCCTCCTTCGCCGCTTCATCAAATGCAAATAGGCGGTCCCCCCGGCATATTATTTTGGCAGAGTTCAAAGCTCAACCTTTCTATCTGGAGACTATATTTGACATATCAACATTTCTTCACCATATCAAGAGGTTTGGTGATCTCTCCGATGAGCAAGACAGGTATCCGTATCTCGCTTATTGTTCCTCTATGAGTATTGCCCAAGTTGGGGGTCATTGTTGGTTTGTCAAGACTTCAGCCTTGTTGGATTCAGTTGGTATCCAAATCGATCATCTCCCCCCTTTCCAGTATTCCTTAAATGCTCCCAATCATCTCTTGCCCACCAAACAAGTGTTGAACAGGTCCATCCGGGAGGATATCTACAGGGGCTTCATTCAGACTACTTGGGTGAACCCTCTTGGGCGTTTGCGCCCTAAGATGCCCCTTTATGCAGAGCACTTTCTTGAGATCAAAGATGGGCTCATCATCCGCCCTCAATACACCTCTCGTCACTGGATGCATGCCCTCCGTATCCTTTGGGTCAGTTTCGAGTCGGCTCCCACAAACTTCGATGCGAGACTGATCACCACATTGATCGAGAGGACAGACTTTGTAGGCTTTGTAGCCTTCAAGAGGTGGAGACTGAGACTCATTTCATCTTCCGCTGCCCCATATATTATGAAATCAAAGGATGATTTCACTGTCTCTTCAGAGGGATTCAGACTCTCTCAGTCTTCTTCAGATAAATTGACCAGCGATGTCTTGCCCTCTACATCCCCCTCCGAGAGTCATCTCCACGAGACGAATTATAGCCTTCTTTCCGGTTCTACCCACAAGTGGAGGAACTAAACGGCAAAGCCTTTCTGACTCAGATACAGTGCATAGATCAGTTTGTCCTCAGTTGGACCTTCACACTTCCCTAGATCACCGCCAAAAAAATCGGATGCACACACATACCAAAGGGCAACCTAGCTCCATTCGTCCCCCTAGTCGTCGTGTTAGTCTCAGATCTCAGCAAGGGAGGAGGTTTTCGCCCCCCTCTTCGGGTTGCCAGTCCATCAGGAGCTTCTTTTCATCGGCCTCTAATGTTTGGAGGGGTGTGGCTACCCATTCCTGAGTAGACCGTTGGTCCTCATTTGCCCCCCTTCATTCCCTTCTTTGCTTCTCTCGTCTTTCTCCCCTGTTTGCTCCATTGCCCCCGCCTGTGGGGGTTTTTTGGCTTCGGATTTCCTTTCTACTTTGTCTTTTCTCATTTTTTCTGTTTTTTGGGAACTTGTTTTGAGTTATCCCCGCTCGCACTTTGTATATTGTTTGGGCTGCAGTCCCATTTGACCTACTTTTGTGATCATTCGTTGGACATTAATATATTTATCTTATCTTATCTTATCTAAACACTTTTTATTGAACAATAAAAAGTGCTGAATATGGTTATATTAATATTTATATCATAATTCACATTCAAAATGATGATTACATGCAAATTTCATATTGAAGGGTGTAAACATATAATTTATCACTGGTCTATGAGGATCTAAAAAATGACTAAGAATAGTTAAATGATGGCACAGAGTTTGCACATGACACTGATGAACATGCAAATTTTGCTGCCAAGTTGTCAAATAAATGTGAATGTCACCTGAAGTACAATGTAAATTCGTAGAATAGCACTGAGATGCCAATATCTCAAACTTGATCTTGTGCTGGCTGGCAAGTAAGAAGTATGCGGTATAATTGCAATTGGTAATGAGATTGAAGTTGTTCAAATGATCTTGCCAAGTCAGCATGCAAGCCCAATATCTTCTGGGGATTAGTTAGGCAGGGGGAAGAATTCAACAGGCTGCACAGATATGGATCAGATAGCTGTTGTGCCTGGATATACCAACATACCCACCAAGCAGCTACAGAAAAAAATTAGCCCTCAGTTGAACTCACTCATCTGCTTGCTGAGACCAAAGCTCAACATGACACCACACCACCCATAAAATCCTAGATGCCTCGTGACATCACAGGACATTGTCTTAAAGGATCCTACATGATCAGCAGAAATGAATGGGCTCCCAGGTGTCAATGGAATCCAATCACCCAAGCATCCTTAAGCATTTGATTATATTGAAATCAACACTGTGTTTGTTGTGTCATGCTGATGAATGGTATTACTTAGTTTTCATGATTTCACCATTGCTGCCAAGTAGATAGTTTTTATTATTTCCCATGATTCTATGTAGGTTGTGGCAGAATGCCATCTCACGCTGTTCTTTTTCTTTTTCTAGAGAGAATATTGATCCCTTCAGTTCCTCTTCAAGTATTGGATTAAATAGTATTTCATTTTTTTTGTTCTTATTTAGCTTTGGTATATGAAACAAAAAAATCTGTTTCACACTTAATCTATCTTTGACAGCAAAAAATGAAGTACTTCGACAAGTATGTATGAAAAAAGGTTCAAACAGATGATAAATTATTTAACCTAGACTATGCTGTTTTTCAGTCTTTTCTCCAGTGATTAGTTAGCCCCACAATTATAACAGTAATATATAAAAACAGATTCCTTACAAGTCAGACAGTTAACAAAATGTTGATGCGAGTCAAATGGTTTTAAAGAATTTGTTCTAATCCAACCATAGTTCATAACTTAACTTCATGACTTCAGTTTTCCCCTAGAACTTGACTCGGAGTTTGTCAATGCCTTTGTACAAATAAATGTGTACAACCTCGTGGCAATCTGCTCATAAAAACTATATTTTCTCACGATTGAATTGGTTCATTAAAAAAACTTTGTTAAGAGCTATCATTAAAAGCTTGAGACTTAAAAATTAAAATTTTGAGAAAAATTGAAGTTTCGACACTCCCTCAATTATTTTGGATTACAAAATTTCTGTGTTACCAACATTTTAGGTCATTTTTCTTGACCAAATTAACCTAATGATGGCTTCAAAATTAGACCCCGAGCATTGATAAAGGCAAACACACAGTTTAATCCAGACAAACATCAATCCAATGTCTTGATTCAAAGTTTGCATAATTCGCAACAGAACTTCATACTGCTACAAATTCATAATCCAAAATATTCTAACCTGATTAGCTCCCTCAGGAACACTTCCTTGTGACTGTACAAGCTGTGCACAATCAAATCTAAAAGTCGACTAACCTGCAAGCTCAAGAAAGTTTATAAGTCAGAAAATTAA